>CP136894.1:82920000-84120000 GCA_034359265.1 Canna indica
TAATCACTACAAACGAAACCTACAAAATCCATAACAATGAATAGAACACATGAAGGAAGAAATCCTTAATCGAATGGGAAAGGCAAGCTAACCTGTAGGCGATGCATATAACCATTAACATTCTCAGGAAGAATTAAGCCCCTTTGCGAACTAGGTGATTCAAAACTCTCAGTTCTTCCACTTCACACCGCCATATTGAAGATGCGGCAAGAACCCACAAGGGAACTAAAGCCAAAGAGAAGACTATGTAAGACCCAAATCCATTCAGCACAATGAACAAATACGCGTTCATAAGCGACACCGCAAATCCAAGAATTCCACAGAGATAAAGCATTAACAAGAAAAATCAGTTCGAGAAGCATCAAAAGGATAAACGAATGAATTCCAACGAGCAAATACGACGAGACCTAACCCACGATCACAAGAGAAAGATGAAAACAAAATTGGTCGGATCATAGAATACCTTGCTCGCCTGATGAATTTCTTGCCGGTGGCGATGAGATGAACGGATCGGGAAAAGATTGAGGAGAAGGATGAGGTGCGCGGTGTGCCGCTTATACGGAGGAAACGAGGGACGAAGAAGAGAAGGAGGAGCGTCAGATGACGGAGGTGCCCCGAAGATATTTATTGATCGCTTTGGTAGTTAAGGGCATTTTGGTCCCCTTCATTTATATATTTTAACGAAGCCGCGGGAGCTTTCGCGCGTAGGGATATAACTTTTTTTCTTTTTCTTTTTTTTTTGAAAAATCAAGCTTAGGGTTATAACTTATATTAAGCATATTTAGAAGAAGAAAAGCTAATTTACGTGGGAGCATCTTGGTATTTTTTTAATAGTAGTTTTTAGAGCTGACTAAAATTTTATTTAAAATTAGTATACACTTGAAAATTGAATGTTTTGGAATAAAATATCTCAAACTCGTGAATTTACAAATGATAGATTTCCATATTTGTATAAGAACAATTTACCAAATCTGGATTCTGTGAATGAAAAATTTCTAAAATTGGATTTGAAGTTCTAAAATTTCTTAAAACGGAATTTAGTGGATCGAATATTCATTTTACCCCTGGGTCAAAGTCTCTAACCAATTAAAGACTTTGGTTAAAAATTAAAAAAATATTAAAAAATAATTTTAATTTATATAAAAATAATTATAATAAAAATAAGGTGTTAGAGTCTAAAAAATAAATTTTCAAACTCTCTAGTTCATTAGAGAATTTTGCACAAAGTCTATAAATTTAAGTTTAAATTAAAAGTTGTGAAATATTTTGATAAAAAATATTTTTTTGAAGCACAACACATCTTTTATATTTTAAAAAATATATATTTTATTAATTAATTTTTTTTTTGAATTATAAAACTATTATAGACTTTGGGCAAAAGTCTCAAACTCTCTAATGTATTAAAGACTTTTGCACAAAGTCTATAAATTTAAAATTATAAAATATTTTGATGTAAAGTATTTTTTTGGATCATAGTACATCTTTTGTATCATTAAAAAATTATTTCATGAATTTAAATATTTTTTTTTTAAATATGAAGTTATTATAGACTTTGCACATAACTCTTTAATGAGTTAGAGACTTTTGTTTATAATAATTTTATAATTATAAAAAAAAATTAATTCACAAAAAATATATATGTGATATAAAAGATGTGCTAAAGTCTATCAAAATATTTTAGACAAAAAATAATTCACTATTTTTAATTAAAAATTAGTTTTATAGACTTTGGACAAAAGTCTCTAATGCATTAGAGACTTTTGCCCAAAGTCTATAAAACTAATTTTTAATTAAAAATAGTGAATTATTTTTTGTCTAAAATATTTTGGCAGACTTTAGCACATCTTTTATATCACATATATATTTTTTGTGAATTAATTTTTTTTTATAATTATAAAATTATTATAAACAAAAGTCTCTAACTCATTAAAGAGTTATGTGCAAAGTCTATAATAACTTCATATTTAAAAAAAAAATATTTAAATTCATGAAATAATTTTTTAATGATACAAAAGATGTACTATGATCCAAAAAAATACTTTACATCAAAATATTTTATAATTTTAAATTTATAGACTTTGTGCAAAAGTCTTTAATACATTAGAGAGTTTGAAAAATATATTTTTTATTCTCTAATATCTTATTTTTATCATAAAAGATATGTTATAAATTAAAATTATTATATATATATATTTTTTAATTTTGACGAGACTTTGGCCAGGGGTAATATAAATATCTGATCCACTAAATTTCGATTTGGGGAATTTTGGATCTTCAAATTCGATTTTGGAAATTTCTCATTCCCAAAAATCGAATTTGGTAAATTGCTCTTTGTATAATCTTTTTGACGAAACTATGATTAAGAAAAGGGCAAAAGATGGAGTAAGTTGCATCATCCGTACCGTGTAAATAGTAAACTTGAGAGAGTGAGACCAGATCCAATAATGTAATTATAATTATTATTATCTATAGCCATTTTGTAAGAAGAAGTGCAAACATCCTCTGGGAAACATTAAACACCTCAGCAGTTTATGAAAAACAAAATTACTCTCCAATACTCAACATAATATATGTATTCTTAATACCTCTCCATAAGCATAATCTTTAACAATATCCAAGTAGAACCAAACACTTATTCTAAAACAATACAAGGATCGATCATCATTCAAGGCGCAGAGCTCCAACAAGGCGAGATGGTAATGGATTCGTGCTTTCTAATTCTTGGGCACACCAAGCCTTTGCCTGAAGTCTTCTTCCATCAGAGGCAGACCCTCTCGTAAGGTGATCTTAGGCGCCCAGCCCAGAAGTTCCTTTGCTTTTGTGATGTTGGGCTTCCTTTGGCGCGGGTCATCAGGGGTATTCTCAACAACTTTGATCGAAACCGAGGGTTCGATCAGCTGCAAAAGAAGGTTATCCGAAAATTTTGTTATGGATGTTTTCAATTGCAACTCTGGGCAGAAGAAAAATAGTTGCTGAAAGAAATGATATGCTGTGTGGAACTCTTTTTGTAATTATAGTATTTAGTGTATAAATATATTAATTCTAAAGCATTCCATGGAATGATCCATTCATGTCAATCCCATATACAACAGGAACTGAAAAGGGAAAATTGATAAAGGTGTAGCCGAGAATACGAGAACTTACCTCCTTCACAATCTCAGCAAGTTCCATCATTGTAAATTCACCTACACACAATTCAAAGCCAAGTAAATTTACATACTATCAACAACGCTACCATTTAGAATTAGATATATTTTGTTACAATGGCTTTAAAGCCACTAAAGTCAGTAATTGCCAAACCAGATTTCGTGAACTAATAGTAAAAGAATGAAATTGCACGAGAATCATAGAAATTACCAGGGTTTCCAATGTTAATAGGGCCTGTATTATCTCCTTCCATCAGCCGAATAAGTCCATCAACCTTTAACATACATCATAATGTTTTAGTGAAAAGGAGCCAGAAGTCTCTTTAAGAAGCTAAAATGAGTTATATTTACCATGTCAGCGACATAACAGAAACTTCGAGTCTGTGTTCCTGGGGCTTGGACAGTCAACGACTCACCACTGCAGGATAACATAACAAGATAATATGATGTCCAGAAGTTATATATTGCTTTTTTTTAGCTTTGCCATAAGGATTACCGAAGTGCTTGAGCTATAAAGTTGCTGACAACACGACCATCATCAATGTTCATGCGAGGTCCATATGTGTTAAAGATTCTAGCAATTCGGATCTCTGAAAGAAGAGTAACAATTCCAAGATGGTGAGAATTTGTTTAACACTTTCTATTTAATATAATATTATTTTTTCTTAATTAAATGCACTATTGTATGTATTTAGAAGAGTTGCAATTCTAATTCCGACACCTATTATAGGCGTCGGTCCGTGTTCTTTCTCCCTTCATTTTTGACTCTGATTTAGTCACATTTAGAAAGGTTCGAATTCTAATTCCGCCACTCATCTAATGCCTATATTTTCCTTTTAAATGTTGTTAGCTTTTCATATTATTTTTATAGTGTTTTAAGGAATTGCCTCTATCATTTTCACTTTAAATCTAAAAATAGGAAATTGAAAAATAGAAAATAAAAAGTAATTGTTTCCAATACTTATGGAAATCATAGAAACTATTTTCACTTTAAACCAACCAGAGGGGCACAGATTAAGCTCAAGTGTATAAACAACACTGCACCTATGCCATGCTGTCTGTGATAATCAAACATCAGTGTCTCTGCCACACGCTTCCCCTCATCATAGCAACTCCTGACTCCTAAAAGCACCAAAGGTGAACTATTAGAAAATAGTTAAGACAGAAATACTGAGTTGCTTAGACAAAGTAAATGACCTGTTAATTGAAAGAAATAAATATACCAATTGGGTTAACATTTCCCCAGTACTCTTCTGTCTGAGGATGCTCCAGAGGATCACCATACACCTCTGAGGTTGATGTCAACAAAATCCTATAACATAGAGGAAAATGAATTTTATGTGAGTATCACATTCTTTTTGAGGGAATATTTTATCTGTTTATTTTTTAATTTTTTGAAATAATTATACATCATATGCTCCTAGGATTTAGCAACACAAATAATGACTAGCTCGTCATACCTAGCTCCAACCCTCTTTGCAAGACCCAACATGTTCAACGTGCCAATTACATTTGTCTTTATTGTCTGTATAAAGACATAATCTCTGAATTAGATTTCAATTAAAAAAGATACATACAACATATTATACAAGTGAGTTAAATTAGCATGGCACCAGAATGTATGACAAAACCATATGCACTAACCTATATAAAGTGAAGAAGAATGTATGACAATATGAATTGACGTTCATAAAGTGAAGTGTCTTGTCAAGTGAATGACAAACAATCTCTATGGGAAGATTAGATGAAAATGAATCAAAGCAATTCGAGGGCATGACAAAGGACTGTAAGTGAACATCTACTAGCTTAATTGGTTAGAACAATCAACATGCTGCCTTTGGTTAGGTTCCATTTCTAGTTCTATCATCTTTCTATGCATGAAATATAATGTGATAGATTAAATACAATGTTTGGGGTAAAACAAACAAAATGTATGTATAATCCTGTAATGAGAATGCTTTTTAATGTAGATGTTTATGATCTAGCACAAAGTATTGGGATAAAATGTTAAGCTAAAAAAGATCAGTTATAGTTAGAATAAATAAATGGTATAATGGTATAAAAAGGATCAGTTATAGGAATCAGGACTCTTTCATGGTATAATGTTTACATTGATCATATTTTTAAAGTAAATGTATCAGATTGTTATCATTATGATGTAGACATATAAAATATATTAGAATAAATAAATGGAATAACCATGATAGAATGTTAGAGTTTTATAAGCATGTTAAATTCTATACATTCATTTGGAGCTAATATAGGAAGTCATACCTTCACAGGATTGTGCTTGTAGAAAATTGGTGAAGCAGGGCAAGCCAAGTGATAGATCTGATCGACCTCCACCAACAGAGGCTCCGTAATATCTGGCAGGTAAGAGAATCAAGTTTATGTATTAAAAGACAAATAAGACCAGGCAAAGTAAGGATCTGATTTGTCAAAGGAATTAGAGCTCATAAATAAATAGTTAGAATTGTATGGATACTAACCTATTAAACTAGATATAGTTAGGACTGTGGATAAGAGTATAAAATGCAAAGACAAAAAAAATAAAATATTCTTCAACTATGCTTCAGTTATATCATGTAACAAGTACCATGTCGAATCAGCTCAAATCTCGGATGACCAATCCATTTTCTGAGATTGTCCTTTGAGCCTGTGAAAAAATTGTCGGCAACAATCACCTGGACAAATGAACGAAAAGCGCATGACTTGCGTAAACAAACAGTATAGTCAAGGGATCAAATATAATGTATATATATACCAGTGGAACTAACTATTATTTTTGACAGAGATGTTCAATTAATATAGAACGTTTTATTACATAATCTTATGATAGCATATCAATTTATTTATTGACTTATGCTGGAACTTTGATTAATAACAATAATGATTATCATATACCTAAATGATAATTTATTTACTAAGAGGGGATACATATATTTTAGATAATTAATTTGATTTTATCATGAGAAATCAAATGTGAGTTATTTACTCAAGAAGTTAATGGAAAAATGTCAACAAGAAAAGAAAGTTATGTATGATTTTTGTTGACCTAGGCAAAACCTGTGGTAGAGTCTTCGAAAACTAATTATTGTGGGTTTTACAAAAAGAGTATATAGTAACTGTATAGATATGATATAGAGTATATAGTTACCAGTGTAAGGACTACAAAAAGTGTAACAGCTTGTTGTTGTATGTACCTAAATGACAAGAACAATTCTACTTAACATCAAAGTCAGCTTTGCTACAAATTTAGTATATTTTACATTATTGATATGTAATTACATTATGATATTCATAACAATATAAACCCAGAAATATTTCTTTGACATACATGAAATTTAAGACAGATCTGATGAAATTAAGCAAATGGATGTAAATAGATTATAGATGTAATTCTCCACTTAAACCAAGAGTTCTTAATATGAAAATTATTGATGGACTTCCTATGTGGCTACAGTGAGAACAAGGCCACATAAGTGTAAAAAGAAATGCTGTGATCCAATCATCCAACAACATACCTCATTCTTCTCATTCTCCATCAACTTGTCCACCAGATGGGACCCTATGAAGCCAGCTCCTCCAGTCACCAAGATTCGCATATTCGACTGCCAAGTAGAAAGGGAAAAAAATTTGAATGTTAACGACATTCAAATGATAACATAAATCTTCAAAAGAAAACAAAACCTCATCAATGCATCTCAATTTTCAAGTACGGATCCAAGAATGAATTTACTTAGACTATCTTCCCAAGTGGGTTCGGTTACAAAACCGAAACAAATGCTCAACCAAACTTCTACATGTGCAACATTTCTAAAAATAGGACCATATCACTCCTCCATCTTTCTTCCTCGATCCCACTATTATAAACCTTCACTAGATCCTCAAAGCTCGAAAACAGAAAATGCTTCCAGCTAACCATGCAAAAATGGAAGGAGGCCGATTCATTAAAGGAAAAAAAAATAACCTGGAAAAATTTAGAATTGCGCAAAGGGGAAGGGGACGGAGGCTTCTTTGCCACGACGTGATTGTTTCCGTTGGCTGCTTCAGTTGCCATTCCTCAGATCCTGCATCGCAAGTTTCCAGATCTCATTCAACAAAGATGTAGAAAAGCTTGAAATAAAACATATTAGTAAAAACCCTACAGGAACACTCCCAGATTACGAAAAACCCTACAGAGAACAAATAGATTTCAAAGAGTCGAATGCTAAACCTTCAGTAGAACAAAAAGGTAAAAGGAAGCTAAAACCAATCAAAATTCTTCCTTTTCTTACTCACGACACTTATGAAAGAAACCTACGAGATCCAATGACCTTTTTATAGATCCAAACAACCAGCCAGCACCAACCGACGCCAACAAAAACATGGATCTCGGCTAAAAAAAGGCGAGACAGCAAACGACCATGATCGCAACAACGCGTAGAACACACGCAAAGACAGATTCCCGAGGCCCCTCGAGAGCGAATTCCGTTCGGCACACCAAACTATTCCAGATCTACCGATATTATTATACTAAATCATCACCAGAAGAGAAAAAAACAATACAACAGAACATAAACAAAGAACAAAGAACTTCGACAGATGATTACCGAGTAAGAATCCGAGGAATTATAGGAATGGATGGAAAAATTCGGTGAAGAGTTTAAGGATTTGGGAGAGTGGGAGAGATCGCGAAGTGGGGTTTGTCAGCCTTCGAGCTTACGATTTGGGGACGCAGCCGTGCCACAGCCAACTGGCTCGAGGCAGTTAAAAACGTTCCGATCTCTGATTCTGGCCGTCGGATCATTGGGCCCTCCACATCGGACGGCCACCTTCTCCCTACAATTTCCACGTAGAGTTTCCTTGTGAAATTTATTTTATTCCTGTTATAAAAAATAATTATTTTTTTACAAAGATAGATATGTATTGATAATCCACCAAAGGTCAGAATACAATAATCCAAATGAAATCAGTAGTAGAAATATCAAAGTGGGTAATTCCCAAAAATACAATTACAATGCCAAGACAAACTTGATCTAAAAAAAGAGATGAAATATTTGTGCGAAGCCAAATATATTCATCCGCAAGAGAATGAGCCATGATCCAAATTTCATGATGGCTTGTATCTTTATTTTCAAAGACCTTATTATTTCTAGCCAACCATATGAGCCAAAGAAGAAAAATAATACGAGTCATATTATGAGTATCATTAGCGGTCATTTTCAGCTTCCTATATAACTTCAGCCACCAATTCCAAAAAGAGTCCATAGAGAGGCACCAAACCTAACTGGAGAGGGCTAGTCTATGCCAAATGATGGAAACTTGATGGCAAAATAAGAAACAATGCATCACAGTTTCCCCTACTGTATGACATCGCGGACATATATCCACAACCTAAGGGAAATGGTCTCTAAGCTTTTGGCGGACAAGAATGACATCATGCATTAACTTTCACATGAGAACATTTACTTTAGAAGGGACCTGAACTTCCCACACTGATCGCCACATATCTTTGTTAGCCAGAATTGGTGGACCTTCGGCGATTGGAGGATGGAATAAGTTGAAAGCGAACTTATAGTCTGACAATACAGTATACATACTCTTTCTCTCCCCAGTCCAAGTCAATCTATCCTCATGCATAGTGGGGACAAACCGAAGAATAACGGTAGCTACCGCAGTAGGAAAGGATCGCCTGATCAAGTCCTCATTCCAAGTTCTGTCCCTATTTAAAAGTTGTCTTATCAAAATTAGATCAGGGTTGCGACAACCCTTAAGGGGAATGGTAAAAGGGAAACACTGCAATATCCAGGGATCCTTCTGAATGCGGACTTTTGAGCTAGAACCAATATGTCATTTTAAATCTTTTTATAACACCCTTCTTCCTTCCAAAAGATTTCCCAAGCCCAAGAAGGATTATGCCCTACTAAGGCATCCAAGAAAGAGCAATGGCAAAAATACTTATTTTCAAAAAATTTGTGAAAGAGAGAATGTTCTCTAGTTAAAAGTCTCCAAGTTCGCTTGTCAAACATCGCTAGATTGAAAGTCTTTAGATCTTTAAAGCCCGTGCCACCTTCCGCTTTCACCCGACATAATGTATTACAATCAATCCATTGCATCTTCCTTTCTGTTTCTTTCTGACCCCACCAGAAGCTGACCATGACTCTCTGAATCTCATCCAGAAGAGTGTAGGAAAGTTTAAAACAACTAAGGGAGTATAAAGGAATGACAGACTCAACTGCTTTAATAAGAATTTTCTTTTCGCCCGCATATAAAAGAGCTAGACACCTTTTCTTTGACATAATTAAAGGCAACTCTTTTGGACCGACCCACCACCGATGGTAGACCTAGATATTTATCCTGAACTCCCACATGAGGAACCTGAAGAAGTGCTGCCACCTACTCCCTAACCGGCTGAGGTGTATTGTGGCTGGAAAAAATAGAGGATTTACTAAGATTGATCCGCTGACCACTAAAGTTCCCATAGGCATTTAAAATATCCAACAAATTCCTTTAATGAGGTTCATTTGTCTTACAGAAGAGGATGGAGTCATCGGCAAAAATAAGATGAGTCACTGAAGGGCAAGTGCTACTAATCTTCACCCCGCACAACTGACCATTTTGTTCGCCATTATGAAACAAATGGGTGAGGCCCTCCGCACAAAAAAAAACTGATGATAGAGGATCTCTCCGACGAAGTCCTCTAGTTGGTCTTAAAAAATTCACAAGGGTGGTCATCCACAATTGTAGAGTGGGAAACAGTAGCAAGACATTTCTTTATCCACGTCAACCAACGCTGAGAAAAACCCATCTTCTTTATTATAAACAACACAAAATTCCACTCAACTCTATCGTAAGCTTTACTCATGTCAATCTTAAGGGTCATATTTGGTTGATCATATTTCTTATTCTTCGGGTAATACATCTGTTCATGGGCTATCATAATATTATCACTGATCAGACATCCTTGAATGAAAACACTATGATTGAAACTGATGAGCCTATTCATGTGCCGTTGCAAACGGTGCACTGGCACTTTGGAGATAATCTTGTAGAAGACAGTGCAAAGACTAATTGATTTAATCTGGCCCATAGAAGTAGCAATTTTAACCTTTGGAATGAGGCAAATGTGAGTGTGGTTGAAATATTTTAGCAGTCTTCCCCCAGAAAAAAAAAAACTCTGCATTGCAACACAGACATCCCTCCCTATAGTGTCCCAAAAAGCCTGATAGAACTTGGCAATGAAACCATCATCACCAGGCGTAGCATTAGGATCAATGGGAAAAAATAACAGGCTTCACTTCTTGCTCTAAAACTAGTCTGGTAAGCTATCTATTCATAGTATTGGAGACCTCAACCCTCATATTATCAAACGGACCTGAGGGGTTACTATGACACAATCAACCTATGGAGACACATAATTAGAGATAAATTAATTTTTTTTATTTTTAAATCTTCACATTTAGATACTAATAAACATAATTTATTCATAATTAGTCTCTAAAAATAGCTTTAGAGTCAAATCAATTAAATGACTATGTTGATGATGTTTATCTAGCTTAGAGTTAAATCAATTAAGCGACTTTGTTGTTGTTATTTCTATAGATCTTTAGGGGTTAATTAGGAATAAATTTTGTGTCTATTAGTCTCTAAATATGAAAATTTAAAAATAAAAATATAATTTATCTCTAATTTTGTGTCTATATATATCAATTATGTTGTAGTGGATGTTATAAAAAGGAATTGCTTGTTTTTAAAAGGTTTCTAAAATTGTGTTCCTTTTATTAATTAAATTAAGAAATTATTGGATTAATATTTTCCTTTTATTAATTAAAGTTATCAACTGTGCTACTATTGTGCTAGCCACAGTTGGCACTTCTAAATGTTATTCTTTCTTATTAAAAATACATTTCACATATAGAAATTTTGTATTTATGGTTAATCAATATTATTTATTTCTAATTAATCTTTAACCAATTTCTTTTATGCAAACATATCCAATTTTATTTCATGTTTATCAACAATTAAATTCATACCTAATATATTTTTTTCCTTTCTCTATCCTCTCATTTAAATTATAGAACATAGAGCTAGGATAGCAACATTTCAATTAATTATATTTTTTTATGTAAATTAAAAATTAGAACAATTTAAAAAGTCATTATCCAAAATCAAAACTAATATTTTTTAATATTATTATTCGATAACGAAATAGTTTAATTGCCGAATATATGATAGTTAACTAAATCTGCTTGAGCGATTCAAATAGATACAATTAAATCGATTGTTAAACGAATAATCATTACTAAAAAATAAAAAATAAAATATTTGTAATCATGTATACATGTATTATATAATAAATTTATAAATTATAACCGATTTCGATTACCAATTATCCATGAACCGGTATAGCCAAAAGCAAACAGATTAAATCAATTTTTTGAAATCATTAATCGAAACCAAACTCGTAAAATCACTATCCAAAATCAAATTTTATGATTTGATTAATCCCTAACAACAAAATGATAAATTAAGAAATTCTTGATACATTCCTTCTATTGATTATTTTTTCCTAAAAGTTTAGCTTATATGGACACTTCTAAAGACCTATTATTTCTTATATAAAATATATTTCGGATATATAAATTTTTTAATTATGGTTATATTTATTTCCTAAATACACATGCAATAATTTGCATGGATGGATCTTCAATTGGACATGAATAATAACATGACATGATGCCCAATTGCCCATCCATCATGTTTGCTTCAACCACAAAAATGATTTTTTTAAAAAGGAAAGTGTTTTCTTAGAAAAGATACTTCTCTGAACAATGAATGATTTCAACATTTTGTGATGATTCATGTTTGCTTTGCACGTCGCCAAACCTTCTAACGCCTTTTTGCATTTTTTATTAGGCTTCTTGATCAATCTTGTTGCCCAATTTGCACGCATAAAAAGGTATATGCACGCTTTTTATTAGGATAAAAAAGCACGTGGCTTTACGCTTTACAAAACGACGTGTCATGTAAGTATTTCTTAAGACAAATATACATGAACATTAAAATCCTCACCAGACTTGACCGGTCCAATCGGGTTGGACCGGACCTGGTCACGTTTTTGATCTGCTTCGGTTAGAAGACGGGTTCAGGAATATATATAGGGGTGGCAATCTGTATCGTATCGTGTTTAAACATGTCATATCTAAATGTATCTCTTGTTGTAAAAGATTAAACCCGAATCCGACCTGTTTATTAAATGTGTCCGAATATGCAAATCCGAATCCGACTTTTTTATTCCTGGATTGACACGACACGACACATGTAATCTGTTTAAGTAAACGTGTCTAAACGTGTACATGTGTACACCTACACGATACAACATCGTAAACATAATTTCAATAGTATATATCCTTATAAACGGGTAGTTGATTAAATATGTTCAGAAATATGATTAAACACATTTAGTTAAATGAGTTTAATTATGTTTATACGAGTTATGCGAGTTCAACACGAATTAAAATGATTATTTAATCGTGTTAATCTGGGTTGAACCCGTTTAATCAAATTCGAACCCGCGTAACTCTGTATCGTGTTGTGTCAGATTATCGTATCGTGTCAGAAATGGTCATCCCTAAATAGATGTGATTGGTTTACTCGGATCCGATCGGCTAGATTGACCTAGTTGGTTCGAGTATATCCCTCTTAAATTTCTACATTATTTAAATGTAATTAACTTAGGGTAAATGTGAGAAAAGGAATAATTAACTTAGACATTTTACTTTCATTTATGATTATTAATAAATTGTAATTATAATTATTTAAAATAATACCATTTGCTAGGTGGTTGGGTCATTTGAGAAGTGTTTTACTATCACATCTTTTGACTTCTATACATATTTAAATAATTAAAGTATTTTTCTTATTTTTACATATTATATAAATTTTTAAAAAATATTTAATTAATATGCAATATGGACCAATAATCCATAGGTTCGATCAATTAACGAGTAATCCGAACAGAGGTGAGAAAAATTCACTAATTAATTGACCAAATCGAAACTAAATTAACAAGACTGATTTATCCAATTGAACTCCGATTCAGTTAATGATTAAACATTTAGAAATTTTTGGTTTTCAGTTCGATAAATTAATTGATAGATAGTTTAAATTAATAAAAGTAAATAATTATGTTAAATAACATGATTTGCTTAATTGATAGATAGTTTAAATTAGTAAAAGTAAATAATTATGTTAAATAACATGATTTGCTTGAGTGGTTAATCGTATGGGTGAGTGGACTCGAGTACCTTATATTGTTCATGATACTCGAATCATACCCCCTCCTGCATAGGGCCAGTTCCTAGATTTTGGACTCGGATCATATCCTATTGAGGCTTGAAACCAAACCCTACCCGTAATTAATGGTGTAGTACATATTTCGAATACCCTGTTGGGACATATTTATTTACAAGTTCAGAGTATCTTATTGGAACTTATTCATTTACAGGTTCGGGGGTATAGGTTTCAGATTGTTCCAGTTCTAAGTACTCGATCTATTTGATCCGGAGCTAGAATTAATTTTAATTGATTTCTTATTTTTTTATCCTGGACCCTACCGACTTTAATTTGGATCTATCCAGAACCGATTTCGGGGCTACACCGAACGATCGATGCTCACCCCTAAATTCGGATGGTCGGCTAAATCGAAATTTGTTTAGTTTTTATCATCCTTTTATTAAATAACTTAATCGACTAAAATAATTGTAGTAGGTTTTTGTCATCCTTATCCATAAAGGGGTTTTATAAAAATAAAAATGAAACAAAAGAATTTTAAAAAATCCAAAAGAATTTTAGACTCATGGTTTTGGTGATGCAAGTGAAAAAGAACAATTGATTGATAATCAATCAATTAGGAGTTTGGTGGATTAGTTTGGTTTTGCTTGTTTTTATCCTGGAAGATGTGCTCCTCCAACTAAGCTGCCACCCCTAATTTTTCTTCACATTGGGTTGGTACCAAACTCTGGTAAGCTGTCATCCTCAAATCAAGCCACCATGAATTAAAATTTAATTCCCTTACCTTGAAAGCTTCTGCATTACTCTATTGTCTCCTGAAACAGGAGCACAATAAAATAATTTCTCTGATTTCCACGAGAACCACAACACAAAGAAGTCAGTGCAGAGGAATTAGACAATAGAATGCAATAGAGGAGGATTCCAAACTTAGTCTGCAACTGCATCCATTGATTGGATGCTGAAACTGGCCACCCATTGGATGAGTAAATGGATGCAAACTGGAGTCATTTGATTTTGAACATTTGGATCATGTTTGTTTTGGAGGATATTTGAAATTCTATCTTATATTTGTTTTGATATAGGATAAAAAATATATATAAGATATAAAATTAGAAATTCATATTGTCTGATTTGGGCTCTAAACCTATCTCCTTCTCAGGATTTTTAAATTAGATCAGCAGTGGATTTGGACCAAAATCAATCTATTCAATTTTTGGTCCAATTTTTATCCATTGCTGTAGCAAATAGTCACCTCTTTAATCCTACAAAGTAAACAAGGTCTCGTGGTGTATTCAGACCTAGATATTGAATATTAATGATGACTGGATGCTGAAACTGGCCACCCATTGGATGACTGGATGGGAGTGTAAAGGATAATTGGATATCCATTTAAAATGGAACCAAAATGTCATTTCTCTGTATACATATCAAAGTATTGTCTAAAACAACTGTTAATTGGGTCAAACTTTGGAGGAAAAAGACAATCTTCTTATTATCAGGTTGCATGAGAAACAGAGCTAATATTTAATCAACAAATTGCAGATCAATACTAGCTTGAAGCTGAAATTTCAGCGTTTGCTAATCAGTACAACAAATTTGTCTCTACAGTAGCTGTATGCAGAAGGAAGGTTTTGTTCAAGCTAAAATTATATAGCAAGAATGGTTGAAACCACCCACCATGAAGTCCTCTAGAAATGTAATGTGGTGCCTTAATAAGGGGATGCTGAGAGCCCAATCAACCATTAAAACAATGGATCATTCATGCAATACTAACAAAACCCACTATGAATGTTTTTATTTATTGAATTTTATATATATAAAAAGAAAAAATAAATAAATTCCAATATGATACCCAAAATTTATAATACACCACAGTATCCAATAGGATATCCAAAATCTATGATGTACTACAGGTTCCAATAGAGTACTAAGAACATGTGGTGTACTATAAATTTCAGATAAGATCTGATTCTATGTTCCAACATGATAGAATCAACATAAAAAACCTAGGAATTCGTCCTATACAAGGTAGAATTTGAATATCATAAAAAATACAGATTATTCGGATCGGCTCACTTCTAGATATTATTAATAATAAATAAATAAATAAATGTCTTGCAATTTCAGTTTTAGGAACTCATGAGCCTTAATATGAGTTAAAGGATGAGGCCCATGGGCCACACTCATTTTAGTTAAACATAAGTATATATATGCCACTTATAATATTTAGGATTATAAATGATAAACAAAACACTCAGACTAAACAAAATAACTTACAAAAAATGGAAAATTTATACATACCACACTCATTTTGTTCAGTAATTAAACCATGACAATATTTTTCTCATCAAATTACCCCCCATTCGATCCTCAGCCAACGGGTTTGATGGAAGCAATTGCAAAATCGTCAAAAACATTGGATACGAATTCGATAAGACAAAAAAGAGAAAGAAAATAAACCCCATTTAATTACAGTTGAAGCTCATTTTGCTTTACATAGAGGTCCCTTTTTGTACTTTTTTTTCTAAAAAGAAAAAGTTGAGTGTTTAAAAAAGTAAAAAAGTAGGTTTTTTCTTTTTTCAAAGTTCTGAAACAACTCAAATAACCCGCGCAAATTCGAATCTCATCTCCTTTCCACGTGTCCAATTACCAACAACCCTCGACACGAAAACACAAACGCACGCGCAACTCCACGTGAACTGACACGAATCACTTCCCAAGGGTTCTCACCTCGTGTCCTGAACCAGGTTCAGGTTCAGATCATGAACCGATCGGTTTAAGCCTGAGTTATGAGATTATAATCAACGGCTTCAAATTTAATTACTTTTGATTGATTTCATCTTATTTTAACTGATTGGTTTTATGAAGTTTGATTGGATTTTAAGGAAATCACTAAAGAAACAAACTTGGATTAAACCGTAAAACTTATTACAGAACGAACCGGACGGTCCATCCCGGTCTAACAAACACTCGCTCCAGCACCTCAGGAGATGCGGTTCACTAAACAGCGTACACGTAGATGACAAGAGAAGCACTGAAGGAGACAGTGGAGACTACAGTGATCGATTAATGGCAGAAGATAACCTTGAGCTCGCGCGGCGACGCGCACTCGTGCGTGAGCGAGGGGCTGTCGTGGGCGTACGTGAAGGTCGCCGGGCACGCGTGCTTGAAGAACTCCGAGTACGTGCTCGCGCGGCACGTCTGCGGGCTGTTGTACTTGTTCCGGCAGCAGAGCTCGTCGCTGCCGAAGGCGGCGCAGCCGCTCTTGCACCCCACCACGGCGCCGCCCCCCGCCGGCGCCCGCACCTGCAGCGGGGACGGGCACGTGGCGAGCAGGTTCTCGCGGCACCCCACCACCGGGCACTGCCCCTTCCCCTCGTGCGGCGTCACCGTCATCCCCACGTTGAACCCGTCCACCAGGCTCACGCCGTACGAGGTGAGGTCGCGCTGCCCGCCGTGGTGGAGGGTGATCTGGGCGAGGGTGGCCGGGGCGGCGCCGCCCAGGCCGCCGCACTCGAGCCGGCCGCCGCAGTCCCCGGTGTCGCAGGAGAGTTTGCCGCCGGAGGCGGGGGTGCAGCCGGTGCGGGCCCAGATGCGGCCGGACCAGTGGTGGGCGGGGGCGGGGAAGGAACGGTGGGACACCGTCGGTAGGGAGAAGCCGCCGCCCTCTAGCACGTCGTGGCCGGAGTTGGGCTGGATAGCCAGCCATACGGTGAACGGGCAGTTGTTCACCACCGTCAGCGTCATCGGCGGCGACTGAGCTGATGACCGCTGAGCCACGAGAAAGAGTAAGAAGAAGAGGGAAGACGAGAGCAAAGAGGCGGCGGAAGCCATGTCTGGAGAATGGAAAGCTGCCGGTTTATGAACCAGTCGATAAGCGAAGGAGTGCAATTTATAGGTAAGACTGTAAGAGAGATGCTTTCATGGTGTATAGAATGTTCTGGCGGAGTAGAGTAAGCTTAACGTGGTCGAGTGGCAAGGAACAGGACGAGCGAACGAGCATTCGGGGCGGTTCGCTCACGTGTTTTTTAATGGGAAAGATGGTCACGTTTTTTGAGGCATCCTTCTTCCCTTTTCTAAAGTAAGAGTACGTGTGGGCTTGTGATTGGGCAAGTATTCCATGAAGGGTCCTGCGAATATGTGCTTCTTAAAGGCTTCATCTCAGCCATCCATCCTCGGATGAGCCGAATACGACGAACCGTTTAAGTTTTGCCACTATCGACACGTTTCAAATACTTTTTACGGTTGAGATTTGAATATGTGCGAGGATCAATGGTTGCTGTATATCCTTTATAGAGCACATCTAGGGAGGTCCTTGCATAGAATCTGTGTTCGGCTTTTGGAACAGGGTCTCGGTCCGCGGCATTCGTACTGTGTTCCAGATGCATGTGACAGACAGGAGACATCGTCAAGATTGGTATTTGAATTCAAATTTGATACAGTTTGCTATGGAAGTTTCAAAATGACAAAGATTAAAACTGCAAAAAAATTGAAATAGATTATTAATAGTGTAGCTGAACCTCAAGAAAGATGAATACTTCAAAATAGTTGCAGTCTTTGCAGCAGTAAACTACAGTTTTTGGCATATTAAACCAATAAGTGGTGTTATTTTATGGCAGAAGGATCGAGATGATCAGTCGTAAAGAAGGAAAAAGTGGCAGCTTAGGTATCAGAAAAGGAGAACATGTGTGTTTTTGTCAGTGGGTTGCAGATAGGATAAGAATTGAGAACATGCAGCCTGGGAATCTGATCATGGGTGATTTCTTTGTTTTTGTTGTTTGATTTGGAAATGGGAGATCCGTCAAAGAATGCATATCTGAGTAGGAAGTATATATATATATATATATATATATATATATATATATATATATATATATATATATATATATGTGTGTGTGTGTGTGTGTGTGAGAGAGAGAGAGAGGGGATAAGAGATGGTAGTGTTACATAAATACATACACATGTATATTTAGACAGTATTTGTGACAGTGGAGCTAAAACAAATGACAGAAAATGGTTGGGGAGGATATAGCTTTGGTGCTGTTGATGGTGCTAGCTGATCCATTAAGAATTGCATTGTTCCAAATTATTCATAAATATTAGCACCAAATCATAGATTAAGCATAAACTAGACACTATAATTTCTATTTTTTAAAAAAAAATCAACATTTTGAAATTTGTTCTTGCAAGTCAGGGTATAATGCAATCCGGCACGTCTCCTGGTCAAATGACTCTAGCGTTCACATGTGAGGAGGATCTATAAAAGACACAACGACACTCAAGTAATAATGAGTTTCATTTGATGATAATAAAAATTGAAATCTAGATATACTTGGGAGTATCGTGTCGGTAACGTCATGTAAATGTTGCTCATAATGGGTTGATGTTGATCATGTAGATAACTAGCTAGTAAATGACAAATCTCTCATAATTAATGACGACGCAAGTACCCTTGTATGATCGGGTGGAACTCTCTAGATAAATCGTCTGGCTTGGCTCGAGTCTGACTGATTCATGAGTGTCAGCGCTCCTGATTCATGAGTGTCAACGCTTCTAATCCTAATCTGGTCGGACTCAAAGTGCGATGATGTTAAACAAATTATCCAAAACCCTAGATTAAATGTGTGGTTTAGGTGACCCACTCCACAATCTTATGGGGTCAATTCTAGCAAAAATGATTTTTTCAACGCTATAAATTGGCACTACTTTCCATTGCTAATCCCACGTTGTTAGAAATTTTGATTTGATCGTAGTTTTATGAATAACTATTTTTCAAAACACCTAAAATTTGATTTATTCATCGCACTAGCACTAATTTTTCATTTGAAAAAATGAGCTAGTTTTTTTAATAAATTTTTGTAGTGATTCCTAATTACTTAAATCACTATCTAGAATGCAATCAGCTCGGTCCAGCCCAATTTGTTGGGTCATACCAGCCCAATTGAGCCCATTCACACAAATCGGCCCATGAATGGGCCGAATTGGTTCAGACCGGCAATTGAGTCTCTATACACCAACATGTCAAATAAACCAAAATAATGAGTAATACTAATAACTTTTCCAATCAAAATGAGATTATGATCATTCTTGGTTATTCAAACATCATCTTTAACACAAAACATTCCATTTTAGCAATGCCTATAGGTATATATATATATATATATAAATTTCGAAAGAAAAGGAGTGTTTGATGAAATGTCCATGAGAATTTATAATCCTCACAACAAAACAATTCTTCTAACTCGAAAACAAATCTCCTCATGCATCTATTTTTCTACAATTAATAGTTATTTCTGCATGTCTCAACCAAAACAAAGCAAAAGCAGAGGAGTTGACCACCAAAAAGAGACAATTACGAATCACCAGCATTGCTTATTCCGACCACCAAAGAAGTTCAGCAACGCCTGGCTCTCGCCGCCGCCGACATCTTCTCCGTCATCCTCCAAACGCTCCGACGTCTCAGCCGCCACTGACTTCTCCTCCAAGATGCCGGTTGGGTGCAACGGGAAAAGCTGTAATGTCTCATGGCCGATCGAGCCGTCTCTCTCGGAGCCCATTGCAGCATCGGTTACGCTGTGGTACTCATGGCGACGAGCTGCTGCTGCGTTGCGCGCATCCACGGCTGTGCTTGCGTCGGTCTGGATAAAGCTCATTCTCTGAAACATGGAGGGGTATTGGGGATGGTAGAAGCCGACGGCGCCGCCAACCTGCGGAACTTGTACGTAGTATGGGCTACAGGGAACTGCGATGTATTTGCATTGCAAGAGTCAAGAAGAAACCCTAGGAGACGTGCAGGAAGCGTAATCGAACAAAAGTGAAGGAGGAGACCGATCAGTACCGTTGGTGCAAGTTGGCGGCGGCGGAGAAAACGGGTTGTGAGGCCGGACGGCGGCGACCGGCGAGAGGACGGGCGGCGGCGACGCGTGGTGAAGAAGCCTGCTGAAGTACGCGAAGCTCTCCTGCTTCTGCTTCTGTCGCTGCCGCGCCTTGTGGTTCTGGAACCAGTAGAACACATTCTTCCCCTCGATGTTCCCGTACTCCCGCAGCTTCCCGGTTATCTGCTGTATCTGGTCGGCGTTGGGCGTCCGGATTCCCTGCTTGTAGAGGCCTTCGAGGACTGCGATCTGCTCCTTCGTAGGGTTCCACCTCGCGGTCGAAGAAGAAGAAGAGGAAGAAGGAGGGGAGGAGGAGGAAGAAGACGACCCCTTGGCTCCCTCCATGGCATTTAATCAAACAGGTCTTCGACGCCAATGGAGCTGCTGCCTTCTTTTATGCATGCATGAGATGAGGAGGAGGTTGAGAGTTAAAGATTGGGGCGTAGTGGTTGTCGTGTAGCGGAGTCAAAATTCAAAATAAATAATAATAATAACGTGAAGGGTTTGACATGCGTATGGTTCTTGGAGCTGGAAAAGCTCTGAAAACATGGCGGGGAGCGGCTGGGGAGCGCCAGGTGCTGCGTCTGCTGCGTTATTTCTTTCTTAATTTGCGTCTCTTGGTTTGGGGCTTTTGGATGTTGGCATTGAATAGTGGTGGTGGTGGTCGTCTCTCTCTCTCTCTCTCTCTTCTCTCCAATGCTGGCATTAGGCTCTCCATTGGTCCTCGCCTTTTATTTTAGGTTTGAAATTGAAACGGGAATTGTAGGGGTTGTCTCCTCGGGAATGAAATGTATTCTTTCCTTGTGCTATTGGGCTTCTTGGAGATTTGATTTGTTCCTTTCTGTTCGTGGTATGGTGGTGTGCAATGCAATGCACCATGCATGACTGGTGTTTGATGAAATGCGAGAGGACTTTGTCACCTAGAGATTGATGAGCGAGAGAGAGAGACTCTATTACTCTAATCTAATGAGAGTAAATGAAGGCGCCTAACTCTAAAACTGCTGCCATTTAATTTTCTCTCTGCTCATCTCCATCTCATCTCTTCTCTGCATGTTAATCAGCATTTGCATTGAAGTAATCAGAACAATTAATTACTGATCTAATTCTCACCATTATCTTTAATTATTTTCTTTGTAAAATGAACTCTAATTTTACCAATAAATAAAGGCACGTAAATGCATGCAGGCTGCACATAAATATGCAAAATACTGTATTTCTTAACTAGCTGAAAATATATGTATACTTTTGATGAGTAGTGTATTTAGAACCCTAAAATAATGACTGTTGCTTGTAAGAAGATATAATAGAAGTGCATATTTTTGCATGCTTGGAGGAAATATGTATATTATAAAGAGCCAAGGAGTTAATGCCAAGAGGGTGTGGCGGTCGAACTGATCTCGGGAAGAGGGAGAAAGCGAGAAAGCGAGGACTGCCGCTTGCTGATTCTTGGGTCACAAATGGCAGCAAATCTCGCCCTTTCCCTGCATGGGGAGATCCGGTGGGAATTCGCATACACTACTCGATCGCGCGTATAAGTGCATGCATGCAGCAAAGCAAACAAAAGGGAGGGAAGCACAGATATAGGCGGGCAAAAAAGGGGGAAGAAAAGGGAGAGGTGTGCATGGATATATGCATGCATGGTAGTCAGCGGCACAGAGAGAAAGAGTGAGGCCGCAGAAATGGGTGGCTATATATTTATGTGTAGTATGCAGTCACCTCTTCTACCAGTAGCTAATAGTGATAGTGTAGTAGTAGTAGTAGGTGGCGTAAAAAGAGGGTGCGTTGGGAAATGGAGAGGTCATTAACAGGGAGAGGGAGAGGAAACGGCGAGGGGGGCGAGATATGATACTGGAGATCTCTATACGATGCATGCAGAGAGATGGCTGTGGAAAGCATTGTGTTTGGTCTCCTTTGGGAAACCATTCTGGCATGCATATATCTCTATTATAATCAAGGAATAAAAATTACAGTAATGCTGATAGGAGATCGAGGGAGAAGAGATTGGTGGTGCAGCTGCCATTTTGGGGTGATTGATCTGCAGTCTGCCTGCTGAGTGATATCTTAGCACTGTAGAAAATAGAATGGGGTTGGCTGATTTGAGTGCATTTGACTGGGAAAATAGTGTAGATAATATACATAGCTTGATTGGATGAGAAATCAGGCTATAATTTTCCCTACATAAACTAAGCGTTATCATATTATGCAAGCAGGTCAATTAAATTAATGTGTGGTGGTTTGTATGAAAAGAGGTTCTTGGTGGAAAAATTAAAAGGCAAATTAAAGAGGAAAACAAATGGGAAACTTTCTTGCAATTTAAGACTGTTTGTCCTGAGTGCCATTTATGAAGAGGCAAGGAGTGTGATGGCAATGTTTTAAGTGAGGTGTGTGAGCAATGTGAATTATTATGTTTGTCTTTGCAGAGCATAATTTGGCAGACCAACTTCTAGAGAAATATAAAGGAGCTGTTTGACTTGCTTGATATATATAGTGATGTTTTATGCCATTTCCTTTCATTTTAGTCTTTCACTGATCTCATATTTTATAAGAAGCCTTCTCTTGTTTATCTTTCATAATTTGCTAATTTTTTAAGGACAAAATTGGTTTAATAAATAGTGACAAGAAAAATAATAGTCTTTTATATCAATTTATTGCCACTTTTAAAATATATAAAAAATTTAATACTATTTTAGTGATCATTTATCACTACATTTTAAATATTTTTGCAATTAATAATTTAATAATTGACTGAATTTGTTGGTAGAAGAAGCTCATATATATAATGTCCATTTATTGTCTGTCTTAAGATAACTTATACTATTGTTCTCGACAAAGACGCTGCAAGTCTTCATGGCTCCATACTAGATACGGCTCCAAGACGATATACAAAAATACTAAGACGCTCAAGTGAAGAGGTATTCAAGATGTGTCGACATTGTTCAAGATGTCTACTAAGACACTAAAAGAGTTTGTTCGTTTCACAAATAAGTTAGGCGAAACAGTTTAGTACAACATAGACTAGTGAGTACAGTATAAGATTCTATAGGACAATATAATAAATAGTCTCATGTTCGTTTCGTATGGTACTAGACATCAAATCTAGTAGGGCCTGTTTGGTTAGCGAAACCAAGTCTGTTTTCATGGTTTCAGTTTCACTGAAACTAAAACTGCTTACGAAAACGTGTTTGATTTAGTGTTTTCGTGAAACTGAATCGAAATCAGAATGAAAACGAAACCAGTAATAAAAATAAAAATAACATAATGTTGTTTTCTGTGGTTTCGAGACTGTCGGTTTCGTTATCAAAATGCTGTGACAACTTTGTAATTATAAATATTTTTTTATAAAATTAATTAATTTAAAAATAAATCAAACTATATCGAATTTTTAAAAATAAAAATAAAAAATCATCATTTTTAACTCAAACTTTTATTTTAAATATATAAAATAATTAAACCAATTTATATCTAATTGACTCAAACCCAAATTTTAAATAACTCGATTTTCTTAAAGTTGGTCTATTTATAATTTAATCAAACCTAATTTTAGATCATTGGACTTGTTTTTTTTTTAAAATTTTATAATAACTATTAATTAATTTTTATATCTAATTGAACAAAAAAATCTTAAATTACCAATAACTTAATTAATTAAATCATTTAAATATTTTGTAACCATATTAACAAATATTTAATTTTGTAAACTAACTAAACATTTAATTACTACTAAAAATGTTCAAGAAAAATTAATATTATTTTTTATAATCAAATAAATATTTACTGATTTCAACTAACTAAAACTGATGTTGTTTTTATTAACCAAACGCGTTTTCAGAAAACTGAAAACTAGAAACCAAAACCAAGTTTTCGAAACCAAGTTTTCAATTTCACTGAAACCAAACCAGAAAATAATTTTCGCTAACCAAACAACACCGTACAGTCCTGCGTTCATTTCGTATTATCACAGCACGTGATACGATAATTTGACGAAAATACTTTTGTACTATTTCTTGTTCGTTTCATTATACAAAATATACTAGACAATATCATAAATTATTATTATAATAAATATTTATTTTGACTAACACAAGAGTTATAATTCCAATTAATAAATGGATAAATATAATAAAACATAAATATTATATCATATAAAATAAGGAATAGTAAATTGATAAATGTAAAAAAAAACATCATTCATAGCATTTTTTTAAAATGTCAACTAAATTATAAATCCATCAAAATAAATGTCAACCAAATTATAAATCCACCAAAACATGTCACTAATAATTATAAATTCATATCAGCAATTGCCGCAACATCGTCGATGTCGTGACCGAGCACAAAGGTGCGACATAATCCTGATGCTGCGGCGTTAGGCCGCGACATCAAAGAGGCAGCGATGGCGCTGGTGGACCTCGCTATGACGCAGCTGCCGACGTCGTCCTTGGAAACGACATCATCGACGACAACGTTGGAGAAGAAAGCTTAACGGTGGGAGATGAGAACTCACGATTTCATTTCTCTCCGTACGTATTGCACTGTGCGACACAAGGAATTAGGATGAAGAATAGGATTTAAAATATGAAGGGTAATAAGGTCATTTTAGGCATTGTACCAAAGTAATAGGCTCTTGGAGTACCGAGATAAATTTTTATCCTATATTTCACTACTAGAAATTGAGTCTTCAGCAACGGCTATCAGCAACGGCCGCTCAAGCCGTTGCTATTTGCAATGACATTCTTACGATCGCTCAAGCCGTTGCAGATATGTTGTATCCTGCAACGGCTTTCTAACGGACATGCGAGCCGTTGCTGATAATTTTAATTATCAGCAACGATTTGCTAACGGACAAGTGAGCCGTTGCTGATTATAACTTATCAGCAACGACTTTTTAACGGGCGAGTGAGCCGTTGCTGATAATTTTATTTAGGTTGCAGATCACGCCCGCCCCTTCTTCCTCCTCCTGCTGCCGCCGCCTCCTCCTCCCGCCTCTCACCGCCGCTGCCGACGCCGACGAGCTACCACTGCCGACGCTGTCGTCTGTCCTCGATCGCCGATTTTAGGTATTCCTCGCCGCCCAGCCTTCTCTTCCCGTTGCGGTCGACGGGAAATCCGACTGAAACCCTATTTTTAGGGTTTTGGCCGACGGCGGACGACCGATGGCCGCCGCCGGAGCTTGTACAGTGTCCGAACATTGTACTCTGTCACCGGAAATCATAGTTTTAGATTTATTTATTTATTTATTATTTAATTAATTGTTTAATTTGTTAGATTATTTTTTAGGGTTTAGATTAATTTTTAGAGTTTATATTAATTTTTAGTTTAATTTAGTTAGATTAATATTTAATAATGGTAGGTTAATTATTTAAATTAATGAAAATGATGTAGATTAATATTAATTAATTAGTTAAAATATTGTTAATTAGTCCAAAGTTGTCCTCAGTGGACTTGCGTCGGAATTGTCCACTTCGGACCCGCGCCGGAATCGTCCACTTCGGACGCGCGTCGGAATAGTTCATTTTGGACTCCCGCCGGAATCGTCTAATTTGGACTCGTGTCGTAATTGTCCAATATGGACTCGAACTTACTCGAAACATTTAGAAAATAATCATCCATCCGACGAGTTGATATGTTTCACGTACGCATCGACGAGTTGATATATTTCACGTACGCATCGACGAGTTGATAATTTTATACTATTTGTGGATAATTATAAATATAAATATAATTATTTTGATGTATATCTTGGTGTATTTGTGATGTGTGAATGAATGTGTGTATGAGTGTATGGGTGTGTGAGTTATGTATCAGATAATATATCAATGTATAAATGGAAATTTGAAAATTTAATTTTTTTCGTTTTCAGGTTCACATCATCAGCAACGGCTTTCCCACGGTCGTCCGTGGGAAAGCCGTTGCTAAAAGTTTATCGAAAGCCGTTGTTGATGACCTACAGCAATGGCTTAGCAACAGTCTTTTACTAACGGCGTTGCTACGGACTCACCAGCCGTTGCTATTAATGTTTTCAGCAACGGCTCCATGTCCGTGGCAAAATCGTTGCTGATAATATTATTAGCAACGACCCGAGCGATTGTTGCTAAGCCGTTGCTAAGTTATCAGCAACGCCCTTTTCTGCCACAGCTCCGTTGCAACGGGTAGGGCCGTTGCAAGCCGTTGCTGATGCCCATTTTTCCAATAGTGTTTGGTGTTTGCGAAATGACGACACTAGAGGAGGGGTGAATAGTGTGTTTACTAAATCTATTAGCCTAAATTCATTTTTAATCGTTTGCTTAGATTATTTAGGCAATTTACAATTCGATGATTATATGTGGAAGCAATAAATGATAAGGCAATTAAATTAGAATTTCAAAACTAGTTTTACTAGATTGATTTACGTTTCCCTTACACACGAGGACTTTTCACCGAAGAGACCCACTCTAGACCTAAGGCACTTCCACACCAGGAAGTCACTGCCTTCTTATCGAGAGTCATCTTCCACCTAAACCCTAAGGGACAACTAAACTAATCATAGTAAATACTAAGTTTACACAAATGACTTTACTCCTTCTACACCAAGGATACCACTTCTCCCAATTCAAGACCTAACACCCGATCTTACAAACTCAAATTAAACAAACAGTTAAAATAACATATAAAATACAATCAAAAAGAGCTAAATAATAAAACCAATGTTTGTAATCTCCTTTCACAGTCTTTCCGCGACGAACTCGAGCGCGACGATCAATGTCCTTTCGATTTCCGATTTCTTTCGATATTTTCGATCGAGGACATTGAACGCTAATTGATATGGAACCTGAAATATATTATCAATGAAATTATTAGACCCATGTTTGTTATCATCAAAACCATCAAAACCGATATTAAGACTAAGGTTGAAAACCTAAAGCCAACACTTAGTATATTTTTGCAAATAAACACCGAATAATATATGTTGTTATGTGTTGTACCTTAAAATATTACAAACCGAACAAACCCTAAGACTTAAAATATGTCCATGTACTATTCTTCTTTGTACCGAGAAACAAACATGCCTTTGTTGCACTATTACCCAATTTAATTATCAGTATTACACTACTATCATCTTATCATAATCCCTATTTAAATTTGAATATCTACTATTAAATACCGCCACGTAATTATATAATGATAACATGGATTAATTAAAAAGTTATTATAACCAACATATTTGAATTGTTACAAATAAATAAATAAAACAAATTTTGTTAAAATTAAAATTACTTTAAATTAATACCCTGCATTAAATAAAGATTGTAATATTGGTTATAAAAAAAAAACATATCATCATTCTACGTTGATGTGGCAATATTTATCATTAAAAAAAAAACATCAACTAGAATAAAAAGAAGTTGCTATCTCAAAGTTGAGAAGGTGGTAGTGTAATTTTGAAAAGAAAATAAGTTGAAAAGAATTATTAATGTAATAAGAATGAAGTATAAAAGGTAAATTAATTTACTCAAACCCTGTTATATTAAAGGCACAATTTATCCAACTATGAGTATCATAGTTTATGATAATCTTGTATATTATCTAGAGGTTCAGGATTCAAATCCTAGTATGATTACCTATTATGATTTTCTATATTTATTTCTTAAAACATAATTTAGACCTAGTGGGGTCTATTGGACCTAATTTGTTTGCACCAGTTGTTTGGGCCAGCCCAAGGTATATTGTTTGGGTTTAATTTGAGTTCAATTAAGAAATAACGTGTCTTGAACTACAAACGGTGATTTGCATATAAGTCTTGAAAAGTATATATTAGTACATATATTATCGCTACAAAATTTAATGTTTACGTCTTGATTATTTTATTTTATTTTTAATCAATGCACTAAACTAGTAAACAAGCCCTAAATATTGTTACTTATTGGACTTCAAATTGTGCATTTTTCCTATTTTTTCTTATTTCAAATTTGCATTGAGCAAACAAAAAAAAAAATGCATTGAGCGGGTGATAGGGATGTTTGACGCTACTTACTCACTCATACACCCACCAATTGAGCAAACGCACCTCATCGAATCAAATAAATTTTTTCGGGTATGTATTATCCAGAAGCTACCCATCCAGGTCAGCTTCATTATGGATAATACTAGAATTTATGCTCATTAGTCATTCTTATCCAATTAAGCGTCAAACTCAACTTGGATCCGTATCCACTATCCATCTCGTTCAAGTATAATTAATGTACGTCTCTACTGTCACATCCAATTACAACTTGGATCCGCCCCACCGTCACTATCACTATGTTTAAGTTGCCAAATTAATGCATAACAGTTGTCTAATTTTAAGTCGCCAAATTAATTATGCAGCCGAAATTGATTCGACCAAATTTAGTTCGATTTCGGCCGATTTGCCTTCGGGCAAATCAAATCGAATCTGGACAGTTGTCGACCGAACCGTCCGGTTCGTACCGGTCCGGTTCGAGAACAGTGCGAGGAACACGGTATTATTTCCTTTTGTGCATTTTTGTCTTTAATCAAATGGCAGCATCGGGGAAACGACACCGCACTTCTCCAGCCCATGTGAGCCGCTCTCGGAAACAACGCATCCTTGCTCATCATCTTCATCATCGAAGTCACCCAGCAAGCGCTCCTCAACCTCAAGGAGGCACGGGCGCTCTTGGGCTCTCCTCCGTGACGCTTTCCTCCAAGGTTGCTGGCTTCCTAACCTAAAATGCAACAGCACCGATAAGTCTTAGCTGTGGAGTTGCCGCGCCTTTCCCCTGGAAATCCCCGAGTTCTTGCTGCCACGTACGGCGGTTTCAGAATGTGATTTTGGTGGCAAAGGTTTGATCTTGACGTTGTTATTCTGCTAGTCGAATCGCTTTCTTAGTTTTGGGTATTCGACTTTGCGCCTGCAAAATTTTCTCTTGTCGCGGGTGACGCTCTCAAAGCTGTCATCTTGTTGATAAAGGTGTCATCTTTTTTTTGTCGGGGAACTGCTTAAGGTTTCTTTGATTCATCAACAACTAGTTGGTGATTTTGGAGGAGGAGGGAGGACGATTTGGGGCTGTTTCCTTCGAGATATGCTCAGGGAGAGATGAAACCTTTGGGGTGTTTGGGGATTGGCTTGAGCATTGTCTCAGGTTGCTTGTTGTTGGCGCTTGTTGCAGAGTTGTACTATTTCTTTTGGTGGAAGAAGAGAAGAGGTAATGCAGACATAGAGCGACAGAGCTTCACCATCGCCGCTGTGGAACTCCCCTATCTCTTATGCTGGAAGAAGCCATGCTTTCTGAGTCCCGCAGCTCTCAATCCTCAAGAAATCCGTGTCGCTGTCAATGGAGCAGCTCGTTCCGATGATGGCCAGCTGAAGCCATTTGGAGGAGATGACTCAGCGATGGACGCAGAGCTCATGAGCCTCGCAGGTCATCCAAGGTCTCTCTTCACGATCGAAGAGGAGACACAGGAAGACTTGGAATCTGAGGACAAAGGGAGCAGGAAAGGCACCGTTAGGAAGAGCCTAGGAGATTTGCTTCTCTCCAATGAAACTCCTCTTTCTTCCCCTCCTCTCTTCTCTCCTCCTCGCACTCCCATGGGATGTTACAAGCCGAACGGGTTCAACCCTCTCTTTGAGCCCTCAAAGGAAGATGGTTTGGCGTGGGCCTGGTCCTCTCCACCTCCAACCTTCAAGTTCCTCAAGGATGCCGAGGAGAAGCTGTACAGGAAAACTCTGATGGAGGAAGCACTGAAGGTTGAGAGAAGCTGCAGGCACTTAGAAAGCAAGGGAAAGAAAGAAGCTTCGGCTCATCGTCTTCCTCATGTTACTGCCTCATCTCCTACAGGCACAGCCATTGGCAAGAACAGCTCTTCGCAGGTGACACCATTACCTTCTTCTCCTTCAAACTTGAGACAAGTAAATGGAAAACCATGTTCCATTGAATGACACCTGGGCACCACAGTCTATTCATTTCTCTCATCAAATGTGTGAGCTTTGTTCTGTAAAGATCATGAAGATGAAATATAATTCAAGATTTGACATGCCATTAGGTGTGCATTCAAACTGTTTGCCATAATGTCTTCTTGTTCTTTTCCCTTTATTTCTCCACTCGACTTCAACATCATTATTTTGCACTGACCCCTCCATCTTGAGGTGGCATGTATAATTCAGTGATCTAAGGCATCATTCCCTTGCTCTTCTTTATGGCTGCACATCACAAATAGCTGTGATCTACAATTGCAATCCATCATAAAGACGTGTGTATATTTTCATGCTCCTTGCAGTGCCTGACTTATAATCTGTACTAATTAGGACCAAGGTTCGAAGTATTCATATCAGTAGTACTTGCATCTACTTGGTATTACAATGCACATGGTTCGATATATTGCTTGCATGGATGGAAATCCTGTGTGTCAATTTTCATTTGCCAATTCATGTTTCACCAATGAATTATCGCCACGTGTCCATAAATAAAAGCATAATACCATAAAATGTCCAGTAATTCATGAAGATGGGACAGCAATTCTTGACCAAACCTGAATTGAAACATGGAAATCCTGCAAGGGTTTGTTTGCTTCATAGCACAGAAGCGATAGGGCAAGATATAGATTTTTATTCATTATTTATTTAGTGCTTGAGTTGGGAGAAAATTGGATTAAAAGAATACAAAATTGAGATTATATTCAATAAATATTGGATTTATAAATCTTATTCAATACTATCTTTCATTTCTTAAGTTTTTCGGTGCTTCGCTCTCGATCCTTTATCAGATTACTATTTATACTAACCCATGCTTTGGAATGATTCAATTACTTTCTTAAATCTTGATGGAAACCTTGTATTCTTCTTCATCAACAAGGTAAAAAGCTGCATGTTTGTCATCTTGGATGTTGATACTCGTGAGTTCAGAGACAGCATAATAAGACAGGGGCATAAAACATCTGCCATGGACAGTGCTATATCTGCATGAGATAATGGTCAATATGGAATCTCCTAAGTGGCTACAGAGAAAGCATAAAAGAAGATGCCATCAGCACAAAAGTATGCAGCAAGATTGAAGATTCCCAAACCAAGCAGAGATGGCAAGAGGCTGTGACCATTTCAGTGATGGAGAAAAAGGTGATATGATGACTCTATCTTGCCCTTCTATGCAAACAACAAATATAATGTCATCTTGAAGGAACCTTGTTTCTTTAATACCTCATCCTTGTTTGACATCTGATTCCCAATTCTGATGCAGCTGCATCAAATACTCTCTGCAGTAAACTAAATAGAGGTTTCACATCCTAATGCCAAAATAATCAGTGTTGATACACTGGATTGGATATACTAATTCAGTTACATTTGTTGAGTGATAAATTCCTACAAGAAGAGCAGATGCATACTTCAAATAATGGCAGATTCAGTATTTGACAATCAGTGGAGCTCTCCTAAATTTATTTGACAAAAAATCAATACAAATAGTTTCGATAAACTGGCGAAAAATGTAGGAAAGTTAGGTTAGTTGGCCTAATTGTTTTTGGCTTGATTGGATTAAGTCTTTTGTTTATCAATCAATATAAGGTGACTGTCAAAAACAAAACATAAATTAGAAAATTTAGGTCAACTATTTAGGTGTAGATTGTTACATGATACTTTTTGTGCAGCTTTTAGATGTCTCCAATGAATTTGAAGAACCAGATCAGATTGAAACAAAACTACTAAAGTAAACAACTACATTAGGGTTTCTAAAAATCATGGTGCCAAATTGCAAATAAAATTACACTCAATCAACTTCTCTGTCATAGACAAGCATCTTTCATCAAGGTTATAAAGAATGAGTGGTTATACCAATTACCAAAACAATTAATATGTGGCTTAACATAGTTTGACTGTCCAACTACTGAGGACAATATTTAATATGGTTTGTCAACTGGTTTTATTTAATCTTGTTTCTCAAGTTTTAAGCCCATCATATAATAATCTTGCCCTTTGCCAGTTGTGTATTATTTTAATTTATATTGTGATAAAATGATTTCATTGCCTACTGTGCTGTAGATGAATTAAATTCTGAAGACATCCCCTGGTCCCATTATTCTCATTTTACTTTTTTCTTTTCTTTTCCCCTGCCCCTTGTGGTCCTGCACTCCCATTTGTTTTGGCCTACTTTTTTAATCCATGCATATGCATATCCACCTCCAGTTAATGATGTGTTGAACCTAACATTAATGGATTCTACAGATTTTGTGGTTTAAATGAGACCCAATTCACAATTCAATCTATCTATAATCTATGGCACATACACAATATTTTACATCATTCGTCCCAGATCAGGTGATGATTACTGCCTCTTAGAAGGATTCAAGTTTTGAAGCCCTGATAAAGTGCAATTTGGGAGGTGCATTGTCTGGTAGTATCACTCAGGAAGATGTGTAATCAATCAATCACTAGCTTGATGGCAAAAAGATGACACTGGTTGTCTTGAGATGGTAGGGCACAAGAATTCAAGGGAGGAACATGTGAACCAGGTCACCATGATCAAGCTTGTGATTGCAGTCACTGCACATGCAAACAAGATCCTGTATGTGTGTGTATATAATAATCAGTCACAAGCTTCTATTTGCCCATCTCTAGCCTGCAGCCCACAGGATTTATCCCTTGTTCTGGCACTGTTTGTTTTTTTTCCTTATCTGTGGAGTTTTAATCTACCTAGTTAATTGGTGAAAACTAATGAAGAGATGGCGGAAAAAGATGCATGAATGACCAAGCCTGTACTTCACACGAATACATCTGTTGATATATGAGCATGGAGCCTACTTTTAATGATGTATAAGTATATGATTAAAATTGTAATTATATTTAAAGTTGAGTTTCAATTTTAATGAATTATTTATCAAAAATAATATTTTGTCTTATTAAACTCATGTTTTTTTATCTATGGATTGGACTAGCACTTTGAGCTCGTCCAGAATAGTAGCATCTGCATTCATGAACCAGACCCCAGTCAAGTCAGACGGCTCAGTCCGAGGGCTCCATCCGACCATACAAGGACATCCACGTCCTCATTAATTATGAGAGATTTCACAATTACGAGTCCGACATCTTCGGGATTAACCTCGATCCATTCTGAGCAACATCTCTACGAGATTTTTGGGCGGCTTTATCGCCAATCATCTCTCATCCTACACTATATATATAGACACGATATACCTCAAGTACAACAAATTCCAATTATCATCTCTCATCCTACACTATATATCTTGAACTTGTTCTTACTTGAGCGTCAAAATTCTTTTGCATGTTCCCCTCCTATCTGAGTTGCACATGACCATGAGACGCACCGAACCGCACCGCTCTGATGCTTAGGAGAAATCTACCATAGCATCATCTGCTTGTCTATAGAGGAAAATTGTAGCACAATATTAACCAGAGTGAATAAGAAAGAAAATTTATTAGTTTGTTCGTTTCACAAACAACTTAAAATAGTACGAATTTGGTTAGTATAGTATAAGGTTATACATGACATTACACAAAATAATTCTCTGTTCGTTTCGCACAACACTGAACAATAAATATTGTAATTTCACCTATTTGTGGCGACAGTGAAGACACGAGATGAGAGGTGCCGAGTGGAAATGAATCATTTAAGTATTGGGATATATAGATCAATGATATTACGGTAACGTTTAAACTTGTACCGATGTACCGACGCTTTGTTAACCAGAAAAATATTATGTTGTACGGTATTGAGGCATGATTTTTGTCCTGCCGTAGTAATTTTTTGCAAACATACGTTAGAAATCTTTCTTAGGTGCATATCATTTTCTGATATCCAAATCTCTTCCAATCCAATTAATTCAATTAGATTGTGAGAGAAGAAGGAGAAGTGAGAGAAGGAGAAGGCCGTGCATGCTGAACGCAATGCACGAATCTTAATGAGTTTTGTGACCACATCTCCATGAAAAGACCTGCTATGGGAATTTGAATACTTAAGCCCATCAATTGGGCAGATTAAAACAGGGTCGGGTCAAGGTTCCGGGTTCGGGCCAACCCGGCCCGGTCCGTGAGCATTCACCTGCCTCATTGAGTCATGATGTGCACATTATTCTGCACTAAGTAATGCATGGAATCAACATTTGCTTCTTTCTGAGCATGCAATTGTATCATTTTTGCACGATTAATTTATCTCTTTCGCTCTCACCAGCACAATTTTAGATTTTTAGTAGATGCTGAACCAAACTAGACCAAACCAAATCCATCCCGATCTAATTAGCTCTTTGAACTCCGAACCATAAATCTTGGGGTGTGCGTTGTTTGATACTTTGATTAGCGAAAATTATTTTGTGATTTAATTTTAATGAAAACGAAAATTCGATTTCAATCTTCAAAATAAGTTTGGTTAATGAAAACAATTTATATTTTAATTTGTTAAAATCAATGAATAGTTATTTGATTATAAAAAATAATATTTTTTCAGTGAAGAATTTTAAATTATTTTCAATAATAATTTGATATTAAATAAATAATAAATTAATAATGTAAAATAATTTATAAAATTTAATATGATTATAAATAAAGTTGTATATCGATGCAATACAAGTAAGATGGATCATTATTCAACAGTATAATTTGGATTATAAATAATTAAGATAAATTTACTTAAAATCAAAATATAATTTTCGGATACATTTTTATATATTTATATGCACAACTTTAGTTTTCAAATGAGGGATTAGTAATTTTTTTTTTTGGAGTAAATTACCTTCAAAAATCTTCCTATCTTGAAAACATCATTTCTTGCACAATTTTTTAATAAAATCCTTGTCGTTAATTAAATTTTTACAACACCTAATAGTGTAAGATTGCTGAGAATTAACATATATTAATATTTCCATATTGAGGGTAAATTAGTCAGATTATTATTGTAAGTATGAAAATTAATTATATCACATCTTAATTTTCAAACGCTATCCTTCGTAATATATTTTTATTTTAAATAATAAAATTTTAGAAGTATTATACCCGAATTTATGGACCATAAAATCATGTCATATTATTTGCGAAGATAAATTAATAGTGATTTAACTAGTTGATAGGTTGGACTATCACTTTGAGTTTGACCGGATCAGACCGAAAAGCATCTACACGCATGAACTAGATCTAAGTCAAGCCAAATACTATTCAGCTCGAGGGATTCATCCAGTCATAGAATGACACTCACGTTCCTATTAATTATCAAAGATCCAACACTAATGAACTCGACATCTCCCAAATACCTCGAGTCATTCTGAATATATCCCCACGAGATTTAAGGAGACATCATTGCCTGTATCATCACTCATCCTCCTGCACTTATATACAAATACGATACATATCAAATATAATATTGATTCTAATTTCATATTATTCATCTTGAATTCCTTCTTACTTGAACGTCAGAGTATATTTATAGGTTTCCTCATGTCAAGAGACGAGCATAATTGCATCACTTCGACTTCATGCAAGAGAGCACTTGACTTAATATTTTGAGACAATAGTTATCATTTTAGTTAGAAAAGTTGTCATCTGAAAATAAAAAAAAGGTCATAATATAAATATTTAATTAAAATAGAGGGATGAAACGTCTAATTCATTCACATTTTGGTCAATAAAATAATGGTCACAAATTCCCTGCGTATAATTTATCATATTAAATAAAAATTAATATGCATTCATATGTGCCAGTTACAAGTTGTAAATTGTAAGTTTCAATTTCCTTCTGCAATTGGACAGGATCCAACACATGATGAATAATATCAATAAAATAATGATCACAATGAGAAAAGACAAACACTCAAACAGTCAAACCTGTTCCATGACAGACGCCCCCCAAAAAACGGCTACGTTACCATTTCAAAATTCAAACACTCAAACCTTCCGAATCCAACATCAAGCCATTGAATCATTGAATCATTGTCTTGTCCAATCTCCACGCTCGTTCTTCTTCTTCTTCTTCTTCTTCTTCTCCACCACTGTCCATGTTTCCATCTTCCGCAAGCACTTCCATGGACACCCCTTTCTTCTACGAGCTAAGAAAGCAGGCCTCCTTCTTCCTCAAAGAGAAGCTCCGCACCGCGCGATTAGCTCTCACCGATGTCACTCCGGCTCAGCTGTAATCGAACCACCCCCTAACCTTCTCTTCTGTTCCCCAAGTCAAAAACCAGATAGCGCATTCAGTCGCAGACGACTCGTTCGATTGAGTGCCTCCTCGATCGTCGTCCTCTAACGAGAACTGTTGTTTGGTGATGCAGACTCGCCGAGGAAGCCACCAGCGCGAGCACCTCGGCGCCGGACGCCAAGACGATGCGCTGCATTTCGCGGGCGGCGTTCGAGGTCGACGACTACTGGAGAATCGTGGAGATTTTGCACCAAAAGTTAGATTTTTTTTCTTCTTCTTCTTTGGATCAGTGTCTTCAGTTGTTCAAATCTGATATCTGAAATGTATGCTTTTGCTCAGGTTCGAGAAGTTTGAGAGGAAGCAGTGGAGAGAGGCTTACAACGCTCTGATACTTCTCGAGTATCTCTTGACTCATGGACCTCAAAGCATTGCAGAGCAATTCCAGCTGGATAAACATATCATAGAGCAACTTGGAAATGTAGAATTCGTCGATGAAAGGGGGTTTGTGCTCATCATCTCTTGCTCGACATATTCAACCTCTTAGAGATTACTTTTCGACATATTCAACCTTGATAATGGCTTATTTGCAGCTTCAACTGGGGTTTGACGGTACGAGGCAAAACACAGAGGGTGTTGAAGCTCTTAGAGAACCGACAACATTTGAAAGAGGAGCGTGAACTAGCGATGAAGATCACTTTTGGGATTCAAGGATTTGGCAGCTCCGATTTAACTTCTTCATCATCGTCATCATCACCGCCGCCGTCGTCGCCATCATCGCCATCATCGTCGCCACCATCATCGCCGTCGTTCTCAACGTCGTCGTCAATAAGTGATCATGAATTGGTCCTCAAGAACAACTATGGAATCAGAAGAAGAAGAAGCTCTGGCGAGCGAGATGATGTGCTGCTCGCGAACAGTGAAAAAGAGAACTCGAAATGTGATGCTGCGAAGACTCCACAGACGAGGAGAAAAGGCAGAGCAGAAGAAAGAGTGCTTCAAGAACTCTCGAGCAACAAGATGCTGGCGGTCGATGAATCAAAACCACTGTTGGCTCACTGATACGAGGAAGATTAGAAAGAGGATTCCTGATGCTTAAAATCTCTTGAGCAGATTAATCCACTATCAGCATTCTTAATTTGCTCAAAGAGTTCAGATTGATGTGTTAAATGCTGTAGGACATCTTGTCTGCAAAATAAAATATTATTTCTCTGTGTTGCAGTATTACATTATGCTTTCTTTTGGTTCATATAATTTAGAGGGTTAATTTTGAATTATTTAAGTTTAGCATAAACCAATACATAATCCAATAATCTTGAAACTGTAATGCTAAATTTTAGGGGTGAGTTGGTCCGGCTGTCCGGATGAATACCTTATATTTTTAGGGTAAATTATACGGAACCTCTCTCGACTATAGGTCATATGTGCAAGATTTATCTAAACTATCTTGCACGGAACTCCCCTCCACTACATTAGTTGTTCCAATAACCCCCTTTGTTAGCACTTTGTTAGTTCTTCGTCAAAATAATGTCACGTGGCAGCATTCTTCACCCCCCCATCTCACCCGACGACCATCACTTCTTCTTCTACTCATCCCTCACCTACCTATACTTATCCCCTTGCCCTAGACTCCACTGCCGCCGCCGCCATCGTCTTTTCGCCGCCGCCATCGTCGTCGCCTCCTCCTCCTCCTCCTCCTCTCTTCAGAGGGGGTTCCGCGCAAGGGAAAGTTTGAATGTTAAGTTACTAACAATTTGGCTAATAGAGGAGGGTTATTAGAATAACTAATGTAGTGGAGGGGTTCTGTGCACACTTGGTAGTTTAGGAGATCTTGCATACATGGCTTGTAGTCGAGGGTGTTCCGTATAATTTACCCTATTTTTTATGATTCTCGAACCCTATTTGTATAAGATTGGTTCTTAGGTTTTGGACCCAGATCCTATCATATTGGGACTTGAAATCGGACCCTACCAGGAACCTATGATAATGCAGTACAGGTTTCAAGTACTATGTTGGAATATGTAAGTGACAGGTTCCAAGTAGAGCTATCCATTGTTCAGGTCACACTGAACTGAACCGAATCTGAATAAAAAATTTTCGAGTTCGGTTCGGTTTGGCCCCTCACAGGTTTAGTTTTTGAATCGAATTGAAATCGTTTGACTTATTTTGGGAACCGAATCAAAAACCAAAAAATAAATAAATATAATAATTTTTATTTTTTATTAGCCGATTAGGCCATTAGGTCGGGGGTAGGGATGTTCATTGAGTCGACTCGACCCAATGAACCCAAGAACCCGACCCGACCCCGACCTATTTGGGTCGGGTCGGGTCCGGTAATTGGGTCAGGTCGGGTACAATTTGACTAAACGTGACCATAATCGGGCTGAGTCTCAGATTTTAGAATTTAAAATTCGATGACCCGAGACCCGACTCGATGACCCGAGACCCGACTCGATGACCCGATTATTTATATTTTTAATCATTTTTAAAATATTTGTATTAAAAAATATTTTTTTAAAAAATATTATTAAAAACTCATTTTTTACCTAAACAGGTAAACCCGATTACTCGACTCGACCCGAACTAGGTTGGGTTGGGTCGGGTCTGGTTTGAGAGGTGAAAATTTTTCAACCCGACCCGACCCAACCCGATTACACTTGGTCGGGTCGAATCGATTTTTTCCCTAAATCTGACCCGACTTGACCCGTGAACACCCCTCGTCGGGGGACTTGAAATTTATGAGGAATTGATAATTTATGTCAAATAAGAAGATGTCAAATTAATTTTCTTTAAGTGACTTATATAATTTATTTAAAATTAATAGTCAATTTACACTTTTATGCATCAAACATACTAAAATCGAACCGAAAAAGTCGATTCAGTCTGGTTCGATTTATGCCATATTCGGTTTGATTTTTGGGTTGGATTTTCATTGACAATTTTTTTTTGATTCGATTCAATTTATGTCGGTTCAATTTTGTTTAAACCGAATGGACCCCCTAGTTCTAGGGTACAAGTTCAGAAAATCACGTTGAAACATATTTATTTACATATTCTAGAGTACAAGTTTTGCGTACAAATTTCCAGTACCAATTTTGATTATAGGTATCCGATGTGTTAGATCCGAAATCGAAATCAAAATCGTTTTTAACCGATTCCTTAAAATTTTATCTTAGATACTACTAAAATTTAATTTGGGTTTACCAGGTAATTATGGACAGACTATTAAATTAGTTTTACCATGGTAAATGCAAAAACCAATAAATATATTATAATCAACAAGTGGTTATTTTCACTCTTATATAATTAGCTATTTTTGCGACCGTAGTGGCGGGAAGAACGGTAAAAGGAGAGAAAAAAGAGGGGAAGAAATAAGGCAAAGATGGAGCGGAGGAGCGTTTGCTTCTCTTCTCCCCCTCCTCCGATCTCATCCCAAATGCTAACCCTAACACTTGTACCCCTTCTCCCCAAGCCATCTCATCAACATCATTCGCCACATCTCCTCATCTCGTTCAATCAATTCTTCCCCATCTCTTTTCTTCTTTCTTCCTCTCTAGTTCTTGTCCTGTCTCACCAACTGTTCGATGTTAGTTCTAAGAGAAATTACCAACACAGATCTGTTTCATCGCAATGGCTTCCTTTAATGGATGCGCAGAAGCCCAGCAATCGACGTAGAGTGGATTAAGGAGCCTGCACTTTCTCCGACCGGTTGACGTTCCAAAATGGCCGACGGCTCAAAGCCAGGCGCCAAAGCGTTCAATGAGCACGACAATCCAGGATGCATGCAGAGCCTCCTCCATTTCCTCGACCTTCATCAGCGCCTTCGCATGAGGAAGACACTCGTATACCGACGACACAGCTCAGAGAGTAAGCGCATCATGTAGTTGAAATTTTGATTTATGTCTTGTCCATTTAGATCTATTGTCAAATCCAACTCTTGTTCATCAACGAGAGAAGTACCTTCAGAAGAGATCAACATGTTTGACGTCAGAAGATTACTCATTTAGGCATGCCATGGCATTCTTTTCTGCAGGGATCAAATCTTCAAAGAGGAAACGTGCATATATTTGTAGATGCAATCACAGTTTTTGAAACATTTCTCTCCTTTTTTTGATGTTAACATCTTTTGGAGTAGTAACCTGTTAGGTTAAATGTGTAATCATGATGTTCTTTCTGCAGGTATCGAATCTCCAAAAAGGAAACAGAATGTTGATCCACCTGATGGATGTCAAAATAATTTGGAAAAAGATGCAAACGTAGTTGTAAGTCATATTACTTTTCACTTTGAAATGAACAAAGACATTCTTTCTCGAGCAAATGAATTTAATTTTGGTTTCTAGTTATCCATGGAGATTTTCATGCATGCCAGATATATATTGAAGTCATTTTTAATGGTTTCAGACCAAGAATAAAGAGAGTGCTGGAGGCAGAATCTCCTCCCCCAATGCTCTAATGAGAAATCTGATATCCAGAAAAAAGTTCAGGGGAAAGGATAAGAAGCAAAATGCTTCTCTCTTAGAATCACAAATGCTGCGGACACTTTCTATTCATCATTTGGAGGGTGATGTCTATGTTCCTCCTGATGAATCCACTTCAGAAAGGGAGAAATCCACAGATTCATCCAACTTGGAGGAGAACCATTGTTCTTCTAGTAATGAGCTTATACCAACTTCACCTAAAACAACTAAGAGATCTACTAGTGGAAAGCAACATAGATTATGCAGAAGTGAGAGTAACCTCGATGGAGTGGGTTCTCAAAATGAACACTCAACAACTCAACTCAATGCAGATGAGAGTGATGGTTTTTCTAACAATAAATCTGTGCCAAATTCGCCGAAAACAACGGAGGCATCTACTATCAAAATGCATTACCAATTAAGCAGAAACAGGAGTTCCATAGACAAAGGAAGTCAAGACGATATTGGGAATCACTCAATGGAGATACAATCACCGGTTAGGAAAAAGATAAAGGAAGCAGAAGAGTTCTCATCAAATCAAAATGCTGCAAATGCTAATGAATTAGGCATAGATGCAGCACTCTATCAGTCGAAAGAGTTTATAGATATGATGCAGTTATTCAGTGCAAATAGGGAATTGTTCCTAAAATTTCTAAAGGATCCTACCTTTATTTTTACAGATCATGCACAAAAACAGCAAGCTTCAGTTCCAGCAAAAGGACTAACCAAGTCTGGCTCATTTCCTGTTGCAGGGTGGCTCCATAGAAATAATGAACCGAGTGTAGATCATTTACAAGAACAAAATGAATTGGTTTGCAAGAAAGAAAAGAATCTCCAAAATAGGAAGTCATCGTCAGTTAGTAACTTGATTGAGGATGTTGTAACACCTGTTCATTTGATGGCCGACAGAGACTTCAACATGCTTAAAGCAGAATCTTCAACTCCAGACTTCTCTGAGCTTTTTCTTGAAGAACCAAACAATAAGAAGAATGTTATAACTGGTTCACAACATTTTAAGCTTCTCAAGAAGAAGATAAAAGATATAATAAAGGAGCACAAAAGGGAGGAGCAGAGGATCTCTATGGATAGTATCATTGACAAAATTCCTTGTGGAGAAAAGTTCTCTGAAAATGTGAAGAAAGAATCGGAATGTCGCTCAAAAAACAAATTTTGGAAGAGTGGAATTCCTCCTTCTAGCAGCAAGCATGCCCTTAAAAACATCAGGAAGTCTACCTCTTTCACTGAATCCTTATGCAGATACTCACAATTGCTAGAATCTGTTTCAAGCACAGAATCGAAAAAAACTCCAGTCATATCAAATTCAATTAAGGAGGACACGGAACAACAAAGCAGGAGGCCACCAAAAGCATTGTCAAGAATATTTTCTCTACCGGAACTTCGTTCACGTTCTCTAAGCAAAGATACCAGAAATGAAGTTCACAGTTCTCAGTTAGCAATGCAATCAGCTTCAGGTCTTGGAGATGGCACTACATCTGTGGATCACTCTGATCATAGTCAAGTGGGCTCAGTCTCCGCTCTTTCATGCAATGAGAAAAGCCTAGATTCAGAAAAACTGGTAGAACAGTCAGTGGATGATGTTAGTGGGGTTACTGTTGGAACCAAAGAGCAAACATTGTCATTTAACGAGCAGGAACACTTAGAAGCATTGAAAGACCAAAACTTGTCCATAATAGAAGGGAAAAGCCACTCCTCTCTGGATGATGATGGCACTGATGCTCCTTTGACACCAGGCAAGATCTTGGATACGGACCCATATGGTCAGGAGGAAAGTCTAAGTCCTCAATTGCACACTACCTCAACAGGTAAATAGTTTAAATTTAGCACTAAGAAATCTTTTTTCCTTGAAGGAAAGAGGGCAATCCATCCCTCCTAAATATTCCACTAAAGAAAATAAAATTTGAACCTTTCATGCAACATGTATCAAATAAATATATTACAGCATAAAAAATTTTCTGAACTTGTTCGAACCAAATCAAGAATATCACGAAGAACAAAATTCATATTCGAGTAGATTAATATCTCCCCTCTATCATCATGCAGCTTCTATATTTCCTGCGATGTAAGGTTCATCTAATAGTAATTCAGTACACTTTATTTGTGTATTATAAGCAGAAAACCTTAATGAGTTACAAAATCAGATAACGTCAATTATGATCCTGCTCTTTGTTTGATACAACATGTGCTTATAGGTTGATCATATTGTAACAGATATAGAGCTGAACACATTACAGAAGCAGACTGAGGACCCAGATTTGATGATTGTGCCACAACTTGATTATGGCATCCATGCCTCTCTTATGAAGGAAGATGTAGAAGAGCCCTTCGATGAGACACCACGTTTGAGAGAGCCTAATCTTAATTCTTTCAGCATACAAGTGCATGAAAAAGAGGAAGCTGAATTCCAATACGTGAGGAACATACTCCACAAATCTGGTTTCAGCAGTAATCCGGCCGTCGCAGAATGGTATTTGCCCGATGTGCCGGTCGACCCATCATTGTTTGAAGAAGAATGCTCTTCTCGCGGTTTCGACTTCTACGGAGATGAACCGAACACTATTCTCAAGCACATGCTCCTCTTCGATCTAATCAATGAGGTGCTGTTGGAAACATATGATGCTTCGGTGGCTCACTGTCCCTGGGTTTTGCATTCCGATTATCAGATCCGGCCGTTGCCGGTCGGCCACCGTGTCGTGGAGGAGGTGTGGGCAGTCATTAGCAAGCATCTTAGCTATCAGCTGCAGCTCGACCAAACTGTGGAAAGCATTGTAGAAAGAGACTTCACGAAGAACGATGGTTGGATGAGCCTTCAACATGATATCGAGTTTGTAGGTTTGGATATGGGAGATCTGATATTGGAAGACTTATTCGAAGAAATCATACTTGACTTTGTTGACCGTTCGAGTTCTTAGCATGTCTAACTACATTCTTTGTTACCCTCATAAATATCATGCATGTCACACGTATCATCGTGTTGTAACTAGTACCGCTCTTATTATCGTGCTGTAACTCATGTAAATAAATTTTGGCTTGCTTGGTGATAAATTTATACTATTATTTATATTTAATAAAATAATATAACAAGCCCGTCTAGCTCAGTTGGTAGAGCGCAAGGCTCTTAACCTTGTGGTCGTGGGTTCGAGCCCCACGGTGGGCGTTTTTAAAAAAAATACGAAATTTTTTTAAAGGAGTTTATAAAAGAGTAATATGCCAACAGTTCAAAATAACAAACCTATCTAGTTTAGTCGGTACAGTGTAAGACTTTTAACCTTGTGTTCGTGGGTTCGAGTCCCACTGTGGCCGTATTTTTTTTCTTAAATTAAACGTTTATAATTAGCTCTTTATTTTCTTAAGCCTTTTTTTTTTCAGAACGAAAAATGCGCCAATATTTTGAAAGCTCAAGCTCGACAATATGGTCATTTAGCCGGGCGGACGCCAAATTGACATCCTCTTTGCTCGAGATGCAGCAGTCTAAGATCAGCGCCTTCTTCATGCCCTTGCCTCCCGCTCCGCGCTGTTCTTCTCCTTCTCGAAGGTAGTTCACCTCCTCCTCATCTTTCGCTATTTCTGCTTCATATAATGCTTGATTTCCATTCCACCAGCGATGGTGGCGGTGGAAAGAAAACAGATCTAGGCGAATCAGAGACGAAAGAGTCGACTGCGAGTTCTTCGTCCAAATTTTTAAACAAGAAGCGGAGCTACGCGCAGTACCATCTGGAATTAGGGCAATCCGATTTCCTCCTCCACTCCTGCTCCGTCTGCGGAATGATGTACTGCTGTGGGGATGAGGGCGATGAGAAGATGCACAAGGCTTTCCACAAGAACTACTACGAAGGAATCCAGTTCAAGGTTTTCCGGTTCCTAATCGAGTTAACTCGGTCTCTTTTATGCCCATTGTTATTTCTAATTCACAAGCCCTTTCCGATGTGATGCATAGGGCTGGCGCGACGAGAGAGTGGTCTTGACGTTGGATGGCGACCGTGTTCTTCTGGTGGCCGATGGTGATCCTCCAGCTCACAAGCGAAAGGTTGTATCGTGATAGTCTAATATTGTTCTTTGTTTTAGGTGCTTATAAACCGTTTGCTAAATTGCCAGAGAGAAAAGAAAATGCAAGAGACGGATCGACATTATTATAATGTTTGGTCATTGTACTTATATGGATTGCAATATATCTTTTATTCGTTTTTTTGTTTGCTCCCTCACTGTTTGTTAAAACGACAGAAATAGATTGATGCATATTCTCGTTTTTGAGCATCAAAAGCTTATTTGTGCTTTAATTGTGCTGCTGTGCATGATGACAAATAATATACTTATGTAATCGCAGGTCAAAGAGGTGCTTAATATCATTGAGAAGGAGCTTGGGTTTAGTGAAGGTCGCCTTCTAAATAAGCTTTGCAAGGTGAGTGGTCTTAGGTAGAGAGAAACATGTTCGTGATTGAATTGATTAAATGATTTAAATTTTTTGGTGAGTGTAGGTTTATCTGTTTATTTCGGGTCATAGAATTGTGGGTTGCCTAGTTGCTGAACCGATAAGAGCAGCACTTAGAGTAATAGCAAATTCAGACAAAAATTCTGATCTTAGTTATGTGAAGTCACACAAATTGGCTCAGAATTCGGAAAGACAATGCCCAAACTTACAATTTGGAGGCGTCAGCTTTAAGAGAGACTTTGTCAGAAGAAATGATTCAATGAACAGAAGTTTTGATCAATGTCAGAGTGGAGCTATTCTTTGCGACGAGGAATCTGTGCCTGCTATTTGTGGCTTTAGGGCTATTTGGGTTGTCCCATCCCAGAGACGGAAGGGGATTGCCTCAAAACTATTGGATGCTGCAAGGTATTCCTGCTTTTCTGGCCATAGCTTAGTAGATATTATTAAAGCTAAAAAGTCCTAAACAATGACATTAAGTCATTTGACATCTGGTAGAAGGTCACTATTTGCAACAAATAATGACATGCACTGTTATGTTTCCATTTTCACATAAGCATTGCTTGTATTCCAGTTAACAGTTGTAAAAATTGACTCTTTCTAGCTATTAAGTTTGCAGAATTTTTATAGAGGTTTGTAGTAGTTTGTATATCTCATTGTTAAGTCATAACTTGAAATAATTTCAGATGGTTTGGTAACTTGTGCAGGAAGAGTTTCTGCCCAGGTGAGATATTAGAGCACTCACAGTGTGCCTTTTCTTCTCCAACCTCTTCTGGGAGGGCACTGGCATCGAAATATTGCAACAACGATGCTTTCCTGATTTATAGGGAAAATGATGTTGGGGTAATAACAAAGACCCTCTGATAGATTTTTTTTCTGAACAATGTTGTTAAGCACAATGTTTCATCAATAAAGTATCTAAAATTTATTCTCTTCAATATATTTCTTTTGTTTTCAAAACCACCTATATCAAAGTTGTGATTCATAGTTGTCAAACATAAACCGAGCATCAAGCTGGTTGAGGACTTGACTCACTGTTTGGATCAACTGGTTCTGTCGTTATCTTTGTTAAGAAGAGTAAATTGCTTATTCACCCCTGCCATTTCCAAATGGCCCGCACCCGCCAAATCATCATTGCGACCGGTTCAAATCAAAATTTGAGCATCATCCATGGGGTGAAAGCGTCCACCTCGTGTGTTGACTCATTAATTCCCATGAACAAGCTCATTTATGACTAACATTATCATAAGCAAGCTTGTTTCTAAAGCTCATGAAAATGCATGTTTATAGCTCACAAAAATATCCACAAATGAGCTTGTTTTTATTTTGACAAAGTTTTTTAATCTTATAATGGTGTATAATCTTGTTAATCTCTTGTATTATTCAATTTGTCTTTTCTGATTTTTGGACTATAGTTGTGAGTTCAATTTTATTTTGCTATGTATTTTTTTTTGTTTAGGTTTTTACTATACAATTGTATTTTCTGATTGTTGTACATCAGTACATGCATTGCTTGAACATGTAGAGTCCAAACTTGAGCATACATTTTAAGCTTCGTCTCAAGCTTGACCAATTCATTTAACCACATTATGAACAGGTCAAGCTCAGGAGTTTAATGTGAAAAAATCCAAGTAAGCCAAGCTTAAATTTGATGAAATTAAAACGAGTCAAGCTTGACCCTTGTAACTGATTCAAGCTCAATGTCAGCTCTAATTTGTTACTAACTATTATTTCTTAGTGATGTTACTAACTTTCTAAGGAGTGTTCAATTAAAGGTTTTTTAATATTATTTTTTAGTGATGATAAAGCACTTGGTAGCTGCCTGAAGCACTCTAACTTATTTCCCTCCTGGAAAGTTTTCATATATCTTTTAGTTTCACTTTAGGGCATTCGAATCAGCATTTATTATTAGATTCATCTACAATGTTCATTATGCTAATGTTGTGACTAACTGAATACTTTTTTCCCTCAACCAATTTTACACTTTTAAGGATGTATAATAATACACTACTAGAAAGGTGCTCTACTATTTGTACGGATGGTAGAGGTTCTGAAGCGCTCCGTTGAACTCAACTACCGTGCGAAATCAGTATTCTTTTTCCAGCTTAGTTTATAATCCTTGAAAGGATGGAACTAAGAATTTTGAACAGTTCTTTAGAAGGAATATTGTTATGCAACTTTCGTAGTATTACTTCGACTCTGAGAGCTTCAAATAATTCAGTGAATCTTTTATAACCTTTATACAATTAGATCATATAAGCATCTTAATAATGTATAATATGGTGAATGCCTAAAACTTTCCGGGATATCCATCTACAACAATTGTAATTTTCATTTGTGCAAATGGTTAATTGGTAAATGTGTCGGGAACTTTGATATTTATTAAAGTTTATTCAAAGTTTTCATTTTTAATTATTATTATGCTTCTTTTACAAAGAACTGCAGCAACCATATCGAACCGTCAAATATCATCAATTAATTTATTGAGTTTTTGATGTAGCAAGCATATATGCAGGACTTAAATAATTAGCATGCCACGTTAACTAAAATAATGCAAATGTATTTAATCAAAATATTTGTCATATCATTTGATAAAATTCACTCGATAATTTACCTCTAGAAGTAACACATTATAAAACACTTGTTAATGACTGCTCCAATTCAAGTAAAGCTAATTACAAATACGTTAATCACTTTGTAATAATGATCCAACTCATCTCACATCTAATTAGGTCAGTTCACAGCTTATGATGAATAAAATCTTCTCCAATTTGATCTCTCCCTACAATTATTAGTGCAATCCGCCACTTAGCTAAACAGTCGCCCTCATAACCTCCTCCCGAATTAAAAATAAATAAATAAATAGAAAAAAACTTCGTAACGAACACTACACAATACGTTTACATCAACGCCCGCGAACCAAATCCGACGGCTCGCAGCGGCCGCCAAACCCTCCACAAAAATAAATAGAGAGGGCCGTTTAAGGTTCAAACTTTGCCCTCCCCAACGGTAACGACGCCGCCCGTCAGCGACCGTTACCGAGATTCTTCCCCTCCCGAAGCGCATTTCTAACGCCTCCGTCACTTCGCTGTCACGCCCACCTTCCTTTTCATCCTCTCTCTCTTTCTCTCTCTCTCTCTCTCTCTGAATATAATATTTCATTTTATTCTTCCCCTTTTGCTCTTCAACGGGCGAAGGTTTGCCTTCGAACGCCTGCGCGACTCGGGGCTTCCGTGAGCTTTGCTTCGATTCGAGGGCTTCGCATCCGATATCGACTCCCCTCCGTCTCCGCCGGAGGTACTCGATTGCCTGATTCGTCCGGGTCGTTTCGCGTTCGGAATTGAGAGATCTCACTTCGTCGATTTCCTCGCAATCGCTTCGGATCAATCGGTTTTCCCCGTTTTTGGCGACCTTCTTTGCTTTGCTCTCCTTGCTGTTGCTTTGCAACCCACTATTGCTTCTGGGTTCTGATTGCGGGATCTGTCGTCGCTCTGGTTCGGTCGTTGTAATTGGCGTTATTGCGGTGGTTTGATCTGGCTTCTAGGGTATTGACGGGGGTTTGCTTGGAGTATGGCAGATGATGGCGTGTTGGCTGCTGCAGTGATGAAAATTGAGCAGAGTTGTGTGGAGAACAAGCAGTCGGCTGCTGCCTCGAGCTCGTCCCTGTCCGAAGGAAGTTATGGGTTATCTAGGATGTCACCTGCTGTTTCCAGCCCGGTCATCTCTTCCCCATCGCGGAGGTACTGCTTTGTTTGTTGAATTTTGATTTTGAGTGCGTAGTATGGCTTTATCCGAACCATACTGCTATGTGCATACAAGATTGTCTCCTTGTTCTTAATTGGATTCCAGTTTATAAAAATACGTGGTGGCCTTTTGAATTATGGAAATTATGGGTTCTTCTTTGGTTGCAAATATTGTATGTCCAATTCCTAGATTATAGAGATGTTAAGTTGGATCAACTAATCATATTTGGTTCTGTCTCTCTTTTTTGTCTAGACTTTGTATCAGTCCCTACTTCATAGGAAGGTTAGAACTACCAATTCAGACTCTTTTTATTACGAGGAACATGTTTTACATAGTTGGTATTGTGAATTATTCATGAACTTTTTATGATCTTTGTTTGAGCAGGGCTCATTTTGGTTTAAGTTCAGGTTGTTTATTAACTGAGCCTAAATAAAGTGTTTAAGCTAGTTTGCCGAGCTGATAACCGAGTTTAATTTTACATCTGTTACATATTGAGTTTCTATATCAGCACTAAATTTTGCTCTATTTAAGATTTCTCTTGTTGTTTTGTATACTCAATCAATTTTTCATGAAATAGCAATTTTTTATTGTTATTTTTATTACCATGATATAATCTTCAAGAAGTATGGTTGCACGCTTTTGTTTCAATACTTATGAGTCACCTCTTTCAAAAATTGTGTATGTCAATTATTTTATTTATGTGTTTTATCTAGGAGAATGAGTGGTCCAATAAGGCGAGCTAAGGGTGGTTGGACACCACAAGAGGTAAGTGTTCATGAATTTTACTGTATTTGTGTTCAATATGGAACCATAGATCACCTAGAAATTTAATTAAATATATGGATATGATGATTCATGCATATTCAATTCTCTATTAAGTTCCATATGCACCTACTATGCTCCAAGAATGTGGAGTCAGCCATTGTTCCAATTTTTTTTGAGCCAGATGATTTAGTCTGCCATTTAGACGAAAAGTATGCATGAGTATACAGAGGATAAATTATATGAGTTACATAACATTAACTGTTTTGAATGAGAAAATAATGTCAATGTATTATATAATGTTAATGATGTAAGCATATAAAGATAGGAATAAAAATATCAAATCAAAATCTCCAACATGATTTGTTGGGTGTGTGGGAATAGAACTATCTTATTATTAGAATTTTCACTTCATTGTGATGAGGTGTAGCTTTAGGAAAATATTTTTCTCATTGTACACTCCTTCGCAACAGTTGTATGTTTGTTTTGTTTTTTTTGCAGTGCGTTTAGTTTCCTATTAGTTCTTACTATTGGCTTTTAGTTTCAACTTGGAGCTACGTGCTTTTGCATTATAACAAACTTAATAGTCATAGATTTAATGCTTTTTCTTAGTCTCCATGTTACTTGTGTTTAATTTTGTTGACTTCCATGTTGCATGGTGTAGGATGAGACATTAACGAAAGCCGTTGAAGCATACAAAGGAAGATGTTGGAAGAAAATAGGTGCATTGATATTTTCCTTCTTCCTATAATTCATTATGATTCATACACTGAGATGATCTTTAGTAGTGGCTTTTTTTCCTTCCATGTGTACTTTGCAGATCCATGCAATATTTGTGAGTATACATATATATAATCTCTTTAGTAGTGGAGATTAGGTCTTTTTAATGACAATCAAAAATGAATTTCTCAATATGAATTTGTACATTGTGTGCATGGTCATTCCTGTGTACAATACGCATAAAATTCATTTCTCTAAGCTCTTTAATGTTATCCGCCATAAATCTTTGACATGATGAACCTTCTCTTGCTTAAGCTTGTTGTTACCACTTTTGGGCTTATATTGTTTTGTTAGTGTTTCATTTTATCATTTAATTACAATTGTTGTGGAAGTATCTCAACTTCAAAGTTTTATAAACCTAACAAACGTGATTCATAGAATAGTTGGGCTGGATCATCTTGTCAGTGATCCATGTTATTCTTTGTAGTAAAATTATTGCTGAAGTGGTATTGATGTGTTGCATATTTTTATTTGTGCAGCTGAATTTTTTCCAGATAGAACAGAGGTTCAATGTCTTCATCGGTGGCAAAAGGTTCTCAATCCTAAACTTATTAAAGGCCCTTGGACTCCAGAGGTATGATACTATTTCATTTATCAATTCTAGTCTTTGGAAAATTAGTACTTCACCACAATTCTTTTTATTTCTCTTTACAGGAAGATGAGAAAATCATTGGTCTTGTAGCAAAGTATGGGCCAACAAAATGGTCTATCATTGCAAAGTCTCTTCCTGGTCGAATTGGAAAACAATGCAGGGAAAGGTAAATAAGTAAATTTAGATCTCTACTGGAAAACAATTTCTATTGTTTTCTGAGAGATGGTTACTGTATCTCATTTTGCAGTTCTTCTCCATTTAGACTTAAAAATATAATTTAGTCCTAGCTGGTTGTTTAAAGTGTCTATGGAAAGGCTGGCTAGTCTCTACTGTTTTTTGGGCTTGGTGCAGTTGTGTATCATGTAGCATGGTAAAAATGTGTACTCTGTCACAATTGCCTTAATCTTATACTGTCTGGCAGTGACAGAAAATTGACTTAGTCATGTGTTGTTACCACCTTGGTGAGGTTGTCACCTGCTCTATTTTTTGGATTACTGTGTTTTGAATTTTGATCAGAGCTAAGATATGCCTAGGAACGGTAATTCATAAATGTGAACAACTTGTGAGGAAATTATTTCCTATAAAGTTAGACATTTTCACGCAATAAAGAGGATAAATGGTAGTATAGTACTATCCTGTAAAATTTGAAGAGCTCTTGTGTAGCAATTGTTTACATAGGTCCAAATGAGATAAAGTAGTCTTAAACAATTCCCGTCTTGGTAATAATGAATAATGCTGATATATGACATAACAAAAAGGCTTTACAGATGATCATTCTATGGTTTGCATTCAGTATAAATTATGTTCTGTCCATTGCAACCGTATAAAAAGAAACAGGAAAGCTTCCTTAATATTTGTGATGTCATTCAAGTCCATTTCAAGATAAGTACGAAGTGATGACAATGAATTACATGGTCTCATAGAATATATTCCCACCTATAGATTGTACTGAGCCACATGGCCTATGCCATTTAAAGTGAGCCTTGGCATCATTATTAGGTTGCATGACCTGTCACAAAGTGAGCCACAAGAAAGCTTCCTAAATATTTATGATGTCATTCAAGTCCATGTGAGTTGTTGATCGAGACTCAAGTGACAGAAACTACTTCCCTAATTGCAGAGGTACCTTAAAATTCCCTAAACCTTCATAAGGAGGTACCTCATTCCTTAGGTTGCTTTGTGCAGTGGTAGATTAGTGATAATTTCATCCAAATTATGTTTGCTAAATGGACTTTATGATATAACGTTATTTTGAGAGAACATCTTTTGACATTTTTAGGTGGCATAATCATTTGAATCCTATGATAAAGAAAGATGCTTGGACTGTGGAGGAGGAACTTGCACTCATGCATGCACATCGTGTGCATGGAAATAAATGGGCAGAAATTGCAAAAGTTTTGCCTGGAAGGTAATTTGACTTTCAGCAGACATGTTTAATGTTAAACATTAGAATCTATGCTTTGTGACAGGCAATTCATCAATTCTGAATTTCCTTGTTTTCTATTATCTTGCTATCTGAAGTTTATCATTTCTCTCTAACAAAACTATCAAATATGAAGAACTAGAGGGCATAGACCATGTTAGTCATGCTACCTCGTGCCGACCAGCCCATACCATGTGCATACCATTCCTGACTTCTCTGATAACTAAACAATATGATTTCAAGATTTTTCTATGTGGGACTTCTTGTTGAGTACACTATCTTCTGCACAAATATTGGTACATCATCACAGAATCGTAAATATCATAAACGCTTGGACTGGTTAATTGATTGAAAAAAGAATTAGTTTTCCAGGATTTTTTATTTTCTTCATTTGTGCTCGGGATATCAAGTAGAGACTAGAGAGTATGTATTTTTGTTGACAAAACGAGTGTATGAGAAGAATCAAGATTTTCTTTCTTGTATTTTTCAATTCTTTCAAAGTAAACTGGATTTCTGGAACATGCATAAAAATGCACATATTCTATTTATTGTGATACAATTCCTCGCTCTCAGCTTCTTGTGAAACTTTATGAAGTCCACACTGATTAGTCTGCTTGTTGCAAGTAGTTATGATCATTGTTTTCTGGACATTCTATTTCTTTCTTGTTTTCTTCGTTTATTAGCACTGTAATCTATGTGTGATTTTCCTTTCTCTTTTTGTCACTAGGACTGACAACTCAATAAAAAACCACTGGAATAGTTCCTTGAAGAAAAAGCTAGATTTCTTCTTGGCGACTGGTAAGCTTCCACCTGCCCCAAAACCTGAAACGCTTGGTGGTTCAAAGTTCATGACAAGCACAGAAAATGGAAATTCACTTAGTTCGAGCGACAAATCAGACACAATCAGTAGAACATTTTCTGGATCTGCTGGTTCTATGGATTCTGGTCTGCGTACAGAACTATTCCGATTAGAAGACCAAAAGAATTGGTTGCAATTGTCAACAGTTCAAGATTCTAATACAGAAGCTTTAACAAATTTGTCAGTAAGAGGAGTTGATGATCTAGACACAGAACATAACATCCGCACACCAACATCTGATATCTGCACTAGAACTGATTCAGGAACTGAGTGCTTGGAAGAACCTAACACCATTGGTGATAACAATCAACTGAACCATACGCCTCAACCAACATTGCATCCAGAACCGTTTGTCCTTGGTTCTCTCTGTTACAAGCCACCTCAACTAGAAGATATATATCACCTTGATGCAACTTCTACTCCCTTAACCACCTTTGATTCTATCCAGAAACCTTGTTGCTCGGCAACTGTAACCTCACCAATTGCTTGTCCAACTCTTACCTCTGTAAATGATAAGAGTGAAATTCAAAGTGTTGAGTCCATTTTGAAAAGTGCAGCTAGAAGTTTCTGGAACACTCCCTCTATTATCAGGAAGACAAAAAGAAAAGCAGAAGTTACCCTTGCTTCTGATGGTAGTACTTCGCAGGCAGATAGTATGAAATTTTTGGATAGTAGTTGTACTACTCCAGAAGGAAGGGGCAGAGAAAACTCAGAGGCAGCCGATTCTTCAATGTCCAAACTCAGTTCAAGTCCTTGTAACAGCACAAGCATTTTCTACCATGGACAGAGCTTCAATATTTCACCTCCATACAGGTTGAAATCCAAAAGAACTGCAATTATCAAATCTCTGGAAAAGCAGCTCGACTTTACATTTGAAGAAAATGATTGTGATGGTAATACAAAACCCCTGAGCTTTTTGATGCATAGCAGTTTCAGTGATTCCATGTCTAACATCATCTATTCAAGTATACAGGAGAAGGAACTCAGTGAGCTTCCAATTGAATTGTAAAGTGCAAATAATTCAAGATTTGAGGCTCGCCATGACCTTGATGCACAAGATGTAAGTATTCTTCTTGAACTTTGATTTGTGTGAGTTGACACATATTCCGTCAATAATTATGATCTAGTTTATTAAGTTAATTTTTAGTTTTACATTCCACATGTAGTAGCATGTGTTATATTCTATCATGGAGTTCATGTTTCTTTTCTTTACATTTATCCCCGACTAATTCAGCTGTCAGTCTCCATTGACCAGAACTAGATCGTTCTTAAGCTATATGTAGCTACTTCCTTATCTGAATTTTAACAACTAAGAATGATCTAATTTAAAATCATAAATATATGATTAGGATTTTTAATATAAAGTTTAAACTTATTGATTTCTCTAATCAAATTCCTGAGACGGTATCTCATGTGAAAAGTTCAAATTTTGTCATGCTCCCCATTTAGTTTCACACTTTCACTTGTTTAATTGCTGTATGCATAGTTGTACAACTTTGCCTTGCACGCTGTTGGGTCCCACGGGTCAACTAATCCTATTCCCGTTTGCCCATGTGTGAGGTAGAAATTAATCATATATTTTTAGCCTTTGTGTTACCAATTAATTCAAGCTGCCTGATAATTCTTTGGGTCCTGTTTGTCGTAGGTTTGAGTCTTCGGTGGATCAGGAAGGTATACGACTTGAGATATCTTTTCCACACTTGTACCGAAATTGAAAAGTATAAGCTGGTACGTTTGCCAGATTGGTTGCCTCCTTGCAATACCAAGCGGTAAGAAAAATATGTAAGCTGCCACATATTTTCTTGTTTCTAGTGTGCAGGTGATGATTACAGCTCACAAATAAAATTTCACGTTGCACCAAATGATGCCCAAAACACACAAGAGAATAATCATGCATCCGAAAGGATCTCAAGTGTACATAGTAAACCCCTTTCGAAAGTCAAACAAGATGCTGTAGAAACTCACACTGAATAACAAACTTGTGTCTACAAGTTCATACTATTATTTTCAACCGAATGGGGATTCTTTAGATCAACTCCGTCACGTAATATTCTTATGTTGCTTAAATTCGATGGGATATGAAAAGAGTCGTGTTGCTTTATCTCCTGACAACCTGCATTTCGATCGCAAAATTGGGCAGGTCCAATCGATTTGACAGTGAATGTTTTCAATTTAAATTATCCAGTCTCAGTCAACTCTTTCCATGAATAATTTTTATATTTTGCTCATTTCTTGTTGACTCGCAATAATTGATCTAGAGGGAGGCTGGAAAAGAATAAACTTTGATACTTTGTGGCTTATGTTAAGTAAGATCATGATTCAATCCTGCTATTGCAGTCTTATGATTGATTCATTACGGATACTTCCAGTGTTCTTTCAGTGTTGTTGCCGTGGAAATCCAAAATTGATTTACCTCAATTCTACCTAGTTGATTGATTCCAAATTTTATGTTTTAAGATATCAATGGCTGGATATTTTTGCTAATTAAAGCTTGTATGAGTTTAGACTGGATAATTTTAATATAACAAGATTAATTTCTTTTGTCGAGTAGCATTGATTCACAAGTATTCAATAATATTAACTTAAAAATTTAAACTTCCTCGGTGCAACGTTATAATGAATGGCAACCATAAAATAACTTATCATTCAGAAATAAAATAAATCAATATAAAATATCTGCAACCATCCAATATAAAATATTTCAAAATAAAATCAAAGAAATAATAGCATGGAAAAGAGAAAAGAATCCTAGAAATAGTAGTAATATGCAAGGGTTACTCATTCATGAACACAAAATGAAGTCACTTAAAATTAAAGAGAAGATAGGCAATAATAACTTGGAGATTACATACACCATGACGATGATTCATACAGCAAATCACTCGCACACCAATTTAGAGAGAACATATAAAAGTACATAGACGAAGATATTAAAGCTCGAATTTCTTCTTCATGCAAGAGAGTCAGAGAGAGAGAGAGATGGCAACGTAGTTGCACGCTGTGTGCAGTAAGAACTCGTGGAGGATCGGCACTAGCATCTATCTTTGACCTCGGAAACCTTATCTCACCGCCCGTTCATGTCCGCCGATTGCGGCGGCCACGGCCGGCATCCGAACTGCTCCAGGAAATTGCTCAGGCGCATGTGCCTCGCCGCCCACTGCTCCGCCAGCTTCTGCTCCTTGGCCTCCGCGTCTCTCCGCAGTCCCGCGATCTGCTCCCTGTACTCCGCCTCGATACGATCCAGCGCCGCCTGCTGCTCCTCCCTCAGCGCTCTGATCTTGGCCTCAACCTCCTCCATCTTCTCCCTCTTCTTGTTGGCCTTCTCCGACTCCATCTGCAGCTCCACTCTCTTCAGCCTCCACGCCGCTTCCTTCTTGTGCCCCATCCACGCCCGCTGCCCCTCCTCCAGTTCCTTGCAGCACTCGACGAGCTCCGACACGACGTGCCCGTCCACGGTGAACCCGAAACCCGAGCCGCCGTTCTCCACCGCGCGCTCCATCTGCAGCCACGGAATGCGAGCGGGCGGGGCAGCGGCGGCGGCCGAAGGCGAGAGAGTGAGCGTGACGGAGGGAGACGCCGGCGGCTGCTGCGGCTGGGGGTGGTGGGATCCGCCGCCGCCATTGTTGCTGTTGGAGAGCCACGGCGGGAACAGCGGCGTCGCCATGAACGAAGGCGGCCTGACCTGGCGCTGCTCGACGAGCTTCTCGGCGAAGTGTTCGAGGATCCTGTCGTACTTGCCGGGCTCGACGGCGCCGGCCGCAGACTTGATGGTCGCTCTTTGCACCACGCGCTGCTGCTTCTCCTTGAAGACCTCCCACCACTTGCCGAGGCGCTTGGCGGTGCGGCCGGGGACCTCCGCGGCGATCTTCTTCCACTTGTTGCCGTACTTGGCCTGCAGGCGGATGACGAGGCGCTGCTCCTCGTCGGTGAGCGAGCCCCTCTTGACGCCGGGCTTGAGGTAGTTCTTCCACCTCTCCAGGCAAGACTTGGCGTCCCGCTGCAGGGGCACGTTCATGCGCTGGGAGACGAGGTGCCACTCGCGCGCCCCATACTGCTTCACGTAGGCACACAACACGGCGTCCTCTTCAGCCCTCCACCGCTGCCTCTCCTTCATTGGCAGACGCCCTTCCCCATCTTAAGACATCAGGACACCTCATCACTATCTGAAACCCGGAGATAATTACATTACAAAGATGAGTTATTTTCTCCGACATGGTGATAATGAAGCTTAAAAGCGAGATTTAAGGTCATGGACCACGCGAATTAAGGACGGCATTTAAATTAGAAATCCGATCGATCAAGAAATTTCTAAACGAACCAAAGCAATCAAGAGCCGATTCAGAAGAGTCACACAACTTTAATTTTTACAGCCTTACAGGGAAGGAAGACAGATGATCAAGTCATTCATCCTCGAGCAGAATCACAGAAGCACCAGTTATTGCACCACAAATGTGCAGAGAGATACCAGAAGCAGCTGTTTAAATGAAGCACGTTGAAGAGTCAGCTATTGCTCATCATCACCTACAACTGGGTCATCAGATTACTAGAGAAAGAGCAAGAGTACTCGTATAAGTTTAAGAAAGTATCATGTCCCTCCTCCTCTTGCAATATATCTATATATATCATATGTTGGAACTGGACGACTTAAACCCTGGAAAAAGCACACAGTTCTAGTATCCACTCTCTGAAAGACAAAGTTCAATTAGACTCTTACGAGCTCGAAAGTAACAACAAATTGATTTGTATCTGGCTATGCTTATAAAATCTTTTGCAGGCTTTATATAGCACTTAAATACGATGATGCTTTTAGAAAGTATTGTAAGTTTGTCCTAAATTAGGATGCCTTTTTTGTGAAGCTAACAAATCCTTACTAAGGAGAGGAATACATAAAAGATCCAAAGAAAGATCACAGTGATATATAGCTTATTCACTCGGCTCAGTTGTGACTGCTAAGACTACAATTCTATAAAGACTAAATGTATTACAAAATCTCAAATTAAGATCACAGCAATAGATTATGAACTATATGGTCTGATGCCTATATATCACCTGAGGGGTGTGCTAACTCCTAAGATTGCATGTACACACAAAAAACTGACACTACTCCTCTGGATTAGCTTTGGTAAAGACATAATGTCTTTTATTCTTAATCTACAGTGTAGTATGAGTTTAGCTACTAGGTTGGATTATATTATCTGTGTCTTTTCTTCAAGACCTTGAATTACAATGCAGGAATACTTCAATTTCGTTCTACATTTCCAGTTGATGAGTACATACGGAGAATAATTTCTATAATCCTCTTAATATTTCAAACATCTTAATTTATTTCCATCATTCCATAACCTCCCCCTTGTGCAAAATGGAAACAAATAAAAAAAAATGCACAGCCGAAGAGCCCATTTTTGGTGATATCGGCACGAAGAGAATCACACAATTGTCTGAATATAAAACAAGAAACCCAACAAGAGAAGTCATATAATTAGCTTTCTATAAAAGCACAAACACTGAAGAAGATGCTGGACAAATCAGTGAATAGACGATGAACATAGAAAAGGAAAAGGAAAAGAAAAACCCAAGGACTAAGAGCAGCCTTCAAAGCAGCATCTTAGTACAAAGTCAAAGGGAAGAAGAAAAGCCAGTGACGGTGTCAGAGATATGAATCAAAACCTTCATTCAAAGTAGATAGACAAAGATGAAGAGAAGCAACGCATGCTCTTCTACTAAAGCGATCTTTTCGGTCCAAAGCAAAGGAAAAACAAATAACTCGCGAAAAGGCATGAGATATGAACAGCTAGTAGCAGTAGTGAGGACTTACAAAAAGCTTCGGTGAAAAGAAGCTGCGGTGCTGTTCAAACTCAAACAAGAGACCTCAGGAGCAGAGGCATGTTGGGGAGGCAGTGGAGAGAGAGAGAAAGAGAACCAAAGCACAAGAATTAAGGAGGGAGGGTGGAAGATGAAGAGAAGAAGAGGGTATTGTATAGTATATAAATAGGAGGGGGAAGAAAGGGAAAACTTGTTCACTTCACTTCACCAAGGAGTCAAGGACGGTGCACCTTAGAGGATCTTAACCAGCAAAATCCTGTCAAATCTCGCGCCTCTATTTCCTGTGACAGCACGTAAAAAGAGAGGGAAAAAGCGAGATGAAGGAGTTGTTAAAAGAGAGGGTGATCGAGCAAAGAAGACAAAGCTACTCGGGATCCTCTTGTTCCTTTCCTGCGGTGCTCCGCTATCTCCATCAAGACAAGCAACAGGCTTCTCCCCGAGACAGTACTGCGCAGGATGGCAAGAAAAGCTAGGGGGTCCTCCCCGCTCTCTCTCTCTCTCCCTCTCATCAGTCATCACTCAGTATTCCAATGTGGTGTAAAAAGGAAGGAATGATACAAATGGAGAGAGAGAGGAGAGAAAAGGAAAAGGATTTCCGTGACGTCTTTTCCTGAAACAGCATCTGGGGGAGTGACAGAGGAAGAGTCAAAAGTGAGGCAGACTCACGTTAACATTTAGCTCCATAGTTCTGAGCAAAACACCAGCCTCTTTTTGTTCTTTCCTTCTCTTCTTTCGTCTCTCTCTACACCCACTCCTCGACACATTCAAAAAGCTTAACAGGACTAATGCACGCACACCTGTTCATGCACAGACGACGCATATAATAATTCTAACAAATCAATCATGTGTATTAGGTGAGATTAAACACTCTGCAATAGTATCAGAAGAAAATCGTATATTAGCATTCAATTCATGATCATCACTCCTGTTCCTACAATTATAAAGCATCTACTCAGAGCTATGAAATGAAAGCTTATTCTATAATTGCCAAAAACAAGGATCAAAAGAGACAACTTTATTAGTGAATAACCAAAACATAAATCCTGGTTTTTTGTGTGGTCCATTCGAGCTGAACTCTCCTTCCACCAAAGAAGGGAAAGCAAGGAGAGAGAGAGAGAGGGGGGGAGTGGGGGGGAGAGGGAGAAGGAGAAGGGGTAATTGAAATAACCTCTTCATGAAACAGGGGAAAAGGACCACGTAGGGGGTCGTCAGAGGAGGCATTAAAATCACAACAGTAGGGAAGGTACAAAGGGGCATCGGCTTCCCCCATCTTAAAAGTCTCAACAGGCCACAGTAGACCCCGTTCTCTCTCTTATCCCCCCTGACAATAATATCACTCTTTGTCTTCTCTCCCGCGCCTGCGTTAACCCTGTCCCCAAAGTCACACCTTGCATTCGCGGTACGGTAGTAAGCTCAGCCAATCGAGCTTCGGGGTGGGAAAAAAGCGACCTTTGTGTATTTTTAGAGGAGGTAGTAGATGTAAATATATGGGGAGGGGGGAGAACGGAGGGGTGGTGGCAGGCGAGATGTCGATCCCCCCTCCCTGGCTCCCCACCCCCGCCCCGGTACGAACGGGAACTTCCCCCCCTTCCTATCTTACTACCAGCCAAAGCCATGATTAGAGGGGGGGGGGGTCCAAGGAGAGGGCAGGGTCGGGCTAGGGTTAGGGGCTTTAGGGCAGGCGGTGGCGGGGCCGGGCGCTTCGAGGGCAGGAAAAGGACAGCGGTGGGCGAGCGAGGCCATGAGAAATTTCTCAAAAGCATTTAATTTTTTACTTATTTGTTAAAATTATAAAATATTATTCCATGATCTTAAATTATTTCTGAATTTTTTTGTTTATATCAATTCATATTCTAATCATAATTTTCTCAATATATTTTTTTTTAAAAAATAATTTTATAATATTTAAAATATGTTCATAAAACGAAATTTAAAATATGTAGACAATATACCTGCGTATCTAACCACTAAATTAATAAGGAATGATACTCAATTCAATATATATTAACTTCATTAGAAAAAAGAAATTTAATTATAGAAGCTCTAATAGTCTAATTCATTTATTTAGACTTTTGATTGGTAATAAGTTAACTCTGTATGCAAAAAATAGTGTAACCAAACTTGTGATTCTCAATATATGCAAATCTATATATAAATTATTAGAGATTTCACCTCATCTAGTATTTAATATTTAATACTAACATATATTTATTAATCACTTGATAAGAAAATACGTAACTAGCAGTCTATTAACATATAAAAGAGATTTTAGTTCAAAAAATTTATCCATTATTTATTTAATGTATGAATTAGAAAAATATATAAATATAAATATAAAATTAATATTATATTTAATGAATATAACATTTATATTTAAATAAAATACTGGGCAGAGATATGAATTAGCTAGTTAGGGGAAGAATAAAAATAAAATATATTTAGGGGCATGATATTGAAAATTAGACAAAGTGTAGGGTGACAAATGAGTCCAGAGGGAGGGAGGGAGGGAGGAGCATGGCGGCACGGCAGTACTGCGCGGGAGTTGGGGGCACTGTGCTCCGCGTTTCGCGGCACAAGGAGAGACAACGCGATGTGGACTCGACACCCCCTCCCTCTATCTATTTGTGAAAATGTCAGTGACGTGTTACGTCGCTCTCCCTGATCTCCTTCTCTCTCTCCTCTGCTCTGCTGCTGCTGCTGCCATCCTGATCCCTCTCCCTCTCCCTCTCCCCCCCCGCCTTTTGCTTTGGGAGCCGTGGTGCCGCTGGACTCGTATAAAGCCCCAGTACTCAGGCGCAGGCGGGCAGGCAGGCAGGCAGGCGTCTTCCCTCTTGCCTTGTGGTCGCCTCCTCTCTTCTCTGCATGCTTCTCCCCCCTTACTATTTTTCATCTTCCGTCTATATTTCACTGTTACTCCCTCCAGGCCTCCACCTCACAGTTAGGGGGACCAATCCAACATTTGCAAGGGGGGGGGGGCCTTTCCGCCGGGGGACCAATCGCTCCGCGCCACGTCACCGGTCCCGCTGCCTTTCGCCCTCTAAAAGACTAAAACTGTGTGCCGGGACCAGAGGTTTTGCCTGGAGCGACAGCGGTGGAGAGGAGGTGCAAGCCGGTGTTTAATTGGGACAGGGAATACGCGTACGGGACGATAACCAGAGGATGATCAATTAACACACGACACAACCTCATCATAAAGTATTAAGAAGCAATTCTTAAGGGGTATTAAATTGAGGAGCAGAATTCCAAGTACGCGAGATAAAACCGGATCCCACAAATTGTTCGACGGAATTATACCCCAGTACTTTGATGGTGTGACGAGGTGGGAGAAGAATGCAGGGGGAGGCCATTTGAACAATGGTCCCCCAAAAAACGCAAGCTGGTCCGCTGTGCCCATCATCATCATTGTTCTTTTCATTGCTGGGCATCGGTACACATGGAGTCCCCCCTGAAAACACCATGTATTCTTCCATCTACACGATTCTCTTCTCCACTTTTTACTTGTGCCGAATAATACTGTAACAATACATGAATGTTCACCAAAAGAATCAATATCACCACCTGATACACACGGACCAGATTGGTGGCGGTATTACTATTATGGATGCTCCTGGGGAAACACTATTATTCGTGTACTACCTTTTCTGCTGCAACGCATGTGATGATATTCGAATTGGTTGGTACTAGGCAACCTCCTTCCGAATTCATCATCCCCCAATTAGTAATATGGGCAAAATATACCTGCCGATTAAGACGCAACATATCATCTTCACTAACTCATGAATTCATGGTATATATATTGATCAATTTTCCTAAAAGTCTAAAAATTAGGGTTGAGCAAGTTCTGACTACTTTCTATTTTCCATGGTATTCAGATCTTATTATGCATGGGATTGATTCTTAAGTTTTGGATTTGGATCGTATCTTATTGGGATTTGAAATTGGACTTTATTCGGAACTTATGATGTAATATAGATTTCGGATATCACGTTGAAATCTATTCATTTATAAGTTTCAAATATTTTATTGGATTTTTTTCATTTACATGTTTCGAGTGCTCGGTTGTATTTCGTTGATTTATATCTTATGAGAATTTGTTCATTTACATGTTCCGAGAACTAAAATCAATTTTAACATGTTTTAATTATCAATACAAGTTTTGATTCTTTGTACCTAATGTGTTAGACTTGAAATCGAAATTAATTTTAACAAGTTTTGAGTACCGGTACATACAAGTGCTCATTCTCGGTACTAGATGTGTTTGACCTGGAATCGAAATTGATTTTAACTAGTTTCTTAATTTTTGTTTCAGATTCTATCCGAATTTAATTCATGTCTATCCGAAACCTACTTGATTGGGTAGATTTCAATCAGTTTCGAATCTATCTGGTACCCTTTCACACCTCTATTGGGAACTTTTATTTTTTTTTCAGAACTTATTGATGAAATTGTAAATAATACACATACCATATTATATTCATCAAAAAATAATAAAATAATTTTATTTGGTCTAGTTTCACGCTTTTAAGAAAGTTTGAGATACTTATAATATTCTCAAGAAAGTATAGATATTATCAAAAATATACCAGATAAATTCATTAAAAATATTGTATATATTGTAACTATCGTTATAGTTATAAAAAAATAATGAATTGGTCTTACTCATTTCAGTTTTATACTTTTGAGAATGTTCAGAATTTATTATTTTTCAAACTTTTACAAAATTCTGAAATCGAATACCAAACTGAACTTGATGATATTTCAAGTGTTTTGAGAAAAAAAATTATGGGTCTAATAATTTTTCAAAAAGGCCGCCGACTCTATATTTTTTTCGTAAAAAGTTTCTGTCCAATTGAGAGAATGCTACTGAATATGAAATGTTGTAAGTCAAATAAGCAAGAATGGCTTCTCCGCTAATCATGGTTGTTTCAAAAATATCGAATTTGCCTTTCATATGAGAATAATGATCGAGACTTCCCAATATAGTATCAGAGCTACGAGCAAGCTGTGCGTGAGCTCCTAAGTGTCGCGAAGGAAGACGTGTTCTCCTTTTGCGAGAGGTCTAGGCAGAATGCTAATGAATGCCTTAGGTGACTTCTCCTTTGGACCCTCCCTTCATTGAACCCTTAGGATGAGGGAGGAGGAGTTAGTTGGAGAGGAAGACGAAAGACTTGAAAAGTTCTCATCACCTCCCCCAAAAAATGATTGCAAGTATTGTAAGTAATAGTCTCTCTCAGGGTTATGAATCCGAGAACGTTCCTTATCCAAATAGAATGTGATCAAATTTATATATTTGTTACCTGGTATCGTATGCAGATCACCAAATAGAATGATCAAATTTATGAGTAATTAAGATAACAATAACTTATGAAAATAAATTCATTTGTTGGCAAATGAAACCTTGAAAAACAGGCTTACACAAGAGACAATTATTACGGAAATGAAACCAATCATATTTGCAAAAGGACAAGCAAAAGAAAGAACAAATTTATCAAAGATTTTAATCAATAATATGAAACAGTGAAGCAATGTGCTCCGACATCTATCTACTATAAAAAGTAGATGCATACGTAGAACAATAAACTTAGCTCCCCACCTCAACCTTTTATTTATTTTTTTGGGGTTTTACATTTTTCTTCTACAAATTAAAAGTGGAAATGAAAATTTTATAACTGAATTAATATCTTTTACTTAAATTACTATTATTTATTAAATAATTGTTTTTAATTTAAATTTTTAATTTTTCATTAAAATCTCTCTCATGTTTTATTTTTGGGAATAATTAAGATTCATGTTCGATTTTCGAGAAATTACAATATAAACTTTTACATCCAGCCAGCCGCAGCACGCGGGCACTGTTGTAGTTCTTTTTTTGAAACTTGTCTCGTACATATAATGACATATACCTATCACCAAATGCCAGGTATAGCTTTCGGACAAGAACCTATGACCAACTTTTTATTCTCTAAAATCGTGAAGAACCTATCACTAAATCATTTATGTTTGATATTTTATTGCAGGTCTTCTTTCTAGGCTGCTGCTAAGTTCAAATTTGAGGAAGCATATGCAGTTGTATATCAAAGATTTCATAAAAAATATATTATATATGTTCATCAAAAATAGCTCTAACCACGAGTTGACACGCTCACATTTTTCTCTCAGAAAAGCGCACAGCACCAACTCATGGTCAATAATGCCAAAGTAAACTTGGATACTTGTTCATATCATATTTGTTATTTTACGTAAGGTTGTTCATATCATATTTGTTCAACCACTGAATCATAATCCACAACACATTGAGAGCATGGTTGATTCGGTGAGTTAACTAAATCAAATTTTTGATTAATTGAAACAAAATACGTAATTGATCAAAAAAATCAATTTGGTTGGATTAATTTACCGTTTAATAATACTACGTTGTAAAATAAAATATATGTTGTACCACACCAAGATTCAAACTTAGGCCATTAAAATTTAAGTTGGCTCTCTTAACCACTTAGGCAAATCATCGTATTTGATATAATTATTTGTTTTTATTGATTTAAATTATATTTCAATTAATTCGATAAATTAACCGAACGGCTCCGTTAATTCAAAAAATGAATATCTCTAAATGTTTAACCGAAATTTGGATAGCATACGCTAAATGAATGTAAAATTGGCAGAAGATGCAAACTTAAGTGTACGGTGTACCTTTTATCATATTCTCCACTGAAACATGCTCAACTTCTGCTACTGGGCCGTGTCTATTGAAGCCTAAGTCTGAGAACATAAAGCAGAAGGGTACGAGAAAAGAATAAAGCTAGGCACAATGATAGTGTTTTGTCCAACAACCAAGGGAATATATATATAAATAGAACATTCAACATGGCAAATCAATAAAAAGGAACCCATTCGACATGGTGCCGGTCTGCCGGGAAAAAGTTTGGAACCAGAAACACCAATATGAAACACAAAACAACTGATTGAAGAACAAAAGAGGCAAGTAGTTAGGTTTAAGCATTGAAGGGTATTGAGCTTGTTTGGTTGAGAGCAAGTGATCGTCAAGTAGTTGCAAATGTGCAAATTAGCAACTACTTACACCCAACCAAAAGTTCAAAGTGCAGACCAGCTGGCTTAGAGTTGAACCAGACACCTCCTATAACAAAAATAATGGAACCCAATATAGTTGATGAGGAAATTTACAGTACCAATCACAAAGGCTTGGAGTTGAACAAACAGTTGACTCAAAGGTTTTCAGATTTCAGCCAGCAACTACACCTGAGAATTTCTTAAATTATATTTCTGAGGTTTGAAATGTGAGAACTAGATATCATAAAGAGTTCAAGCCATCATCAAAGGATAAAAATGTAAGAAGAAAAAAAGGAAGGAAAATAATTAGTCCACAAATTAAAGATTTAGATCTTCAAGCAAGCATGACCATCGGAACTAGAATATCCACAAGTATCATGCGTAAGTCTAAGTATCAAAATTGTACCAGAAGTTATCAGCAAGCAGCAATATGATGCTTCTGTAAATTACACGCTCTGCTACTTGTTCTAGTGTAGTGCATGTGGCACTGTCTGTATGATGGCATGCACCTACTCTGTTTCTATAGATGCTGTGGCAGTGGCAATGAGAAACTTTCTAATTCCTTTTGAATCTCACATGGGCAAAATTGAACACGTTAGAGCTTTGAGTTGTTCTTCTGAAAACTAAGACTATTGGATTCATTGAGAAGCTATAGCCTATAAGAGTATTTCAAAAAATTCACTGATAAAACAGTGCTAACATGCAAATTCACTGATAAAACAGTGCTAACATGCCATTTGTTAGATCAGTCATTTGTCTAACATCAAAAGCAAAAATGACTAAGGAGAACATGTTTTCTCCTTTACTAGATGATCAAATTGATTGCTTATATCCGTCGAATAACTAGCCTTTGTTAACTTGACGGTCACAAACAAACTTTTAATGCACACAAGCCGACTAATATTACAAGATTCAATGTTTAATTACACCAAGAAATTTAACTTGAGCAGCACACTCCTTGTACCCATAATTACATTCGTGGAAGAAGTTGAATGTAATTAAGAAAGAAATTGCTCAAAGTACGAATCACCAGAACTGCCACAAACAAGTACAAGCAGTAGATATAATTGTGGCATTCAATCAAGGGGGACACATGTCATCTATTTCGACCAAACCTATTCAGCATGTACTGTACGAAGAAGGGCCGGCGGCTCCAATTTAATGAGATCTCTATACAATCAAAGTCCAATGACATGTTCTCTTTCAACATTAAACCTAAACTTGAATGAGGAAAGAAGCACGGTACGATGCTAAATGAGTCGTTTCGCAGTTATTGCCCACCAAACGATATCCAGAATTCAATAGAGGTAAAGAATCAAAAGGTAGAAGTTCTTACCTGCAATCCGTCGTCAACGGCGGCACTGGTAGATCTCAGCATCGTCGTCGCCGACGGCAGGAGCGATGCCCACGCGGAGGGGCGTTCGACCCCCCGATCCGCCCCGATCGAGAGGGGACGCTAAAAACCCTTTTGCGCCACCTCAGCGAATTTGGACGACTCCGGATCGGACTCGGCCAACCGCTTCTAGAAGTCGATCGAGGAGATCGAGATCGAGAATAGTAGGGGTTGCCGATTTGTAATGGAGGGGTGAAAGAATTGAATTGGTGGGCACTGAGAATAATTCCCGCCGTTAAATTCCTTCGGAGTACGGGTTTATAAGTGGTGGGTATTGCGAACAAGTCCGGAAAATTTCCACGGATTACGGGTTTATAAGTTTTCATCAATCCAGAATTTTCAATTCTGATTTAGATTATATGTGCCTCCAACAAATAGCATTGCCTTGATAATTAATATTTTCATAAAATTAGCAATATAGATAATTTCTATGAAAAATATCCAAATATATTACCAATAAAATAAAAATTTTATTTTGTATTTTTTAACCATGTCATCTTCTCTCAAAACCAACAGCCTTCACATCGCACTTCATTATCTCGTCTAATTCTTCAATAATAAAATTTAAATTTTCTAATCCGATAAAATATAAATTCTCTAATATGATGCCACCAATAGTCGACAAGGAGGTCGTCGATCATCGATGACCAAATTTGGTGTCACTGGTCGATACCACCAATCAGTCTCACTAGTAGACGACACCAAGGGGTCATGGATGTCGGCCAGGAATATCGCTAATTGATCAGATTAAATATCGTAGAATTAAATTAGATGGAGTATTTTAGTAAAAAAATATTTTTCTAACAATCTTATTATTATATCGATAACAAGTAAAAGTGTGATACTAGTAGTAATCTAAAAGTGGCTATCTATATTATGATAATATAATTTATCTAACAATGCACCAAACCCACGTAGAAAATTGACCTCAAAACTAATAGCTTATAAGGATCACAAAAATCATTAAAAAGACATTCATTTTAATTCGCTAATATGCTTCCGAGGAGCAAGTTTTGTGTAAGCAAACACAAATTAACATTGTGACCATAAAAAAAAACAAGTCACGTCAACAAACAAGTATATAATATGATCAACGATTATACTACTATATTAGCTGCTGCGGGCTACAACACTTAATTATCGTCTGCGGCCACTTCAGCCTCTGCTGCTACATATCGCACACATTCTATACTCTTCTTTTATGTATCTGTCGCCACTACCTAGAAAACCACACCACGCCACTCCAACTCGGTTTAGAAAGGACTCCAACAAAACAGAGTCACTGACACACAAAACAGTCACCGTATGCCACGACCAGAAAGCACGACCCAACAGCACCATCCATTTCAAAAAACTTGGCGCTAACTACACACACTTCTAATTACCACTAATAATAAAAGAGAAGCAGAGCAGTAGTAAGCCGGGAAAGAGTTGAATCGCCCGGCTCAGACACGAAAGTTCTTGCCCTCGAAGGTTTGACCGAACTGCCAGTTGGAGGGGACGATGTTCCACGAGGTGGAGGTGCGGCGGTCGCTGCCGGTGACGCGGAAGGAGAGCGCCTGGCCGACGAGGACGGCGTTGGACTGCCAGTTCTGGCCCCAGTTACGGGACATGGGCATCCACCCAGTTTTGGAACCCTTGACGCTGGCGCGGACAATGTCTCCGGCGCCAGCTACGTTGGTGATGAGAAACAGGTTGAAGTACTTGAACCCATTGATGGTGAAGCGGATCCCGCCGGCCCTCTTGCACGGCACCCTGGGCCGAAGAAAAATCCAAAACAAATTATCAAATATATTAATAGACATTTGATTCAATAGAGGTCAAGGAGACGGGAATTCTAAGCGAAATAAATAAAGATAAAATCTATGGAGCGCTTTAATGGCATTAAAAGAGAAAGGACGGCGTCAATTAAAAGGAATCCGTAAAGAGTAAAGCTCCGGCGCGTATATTTATGGCCGGTGGCGTTTCTGCACACATCTAAAAGAACGATGGGCGCAGATCTAATTTTAAGGGCACCGCAAGAAGGGCAGACGAGAGTGGAATACCTGCGGTAAGAAACGGGGACGATGCCGGCGCGGTACTCGGCGATCTTGAGGAACATGGGCATGGCGAGGTCGAAGTGGGGGCGCGGCGGGTTGCACCAGCCGCCGTTGTCGGAGGGGAGCGCGTAGTTGGGCGGGCAGAAGTTGGTGGCGGTGATGAAGATGGAGGGGCTTCCTTCGTGACACCACTGCGGATCGTCGGCGCACTTGATCTCGAAGCACGCGCCGCAGCTCTCTCCCTCGTTGAAGAGCGCCGTGCTTAGCGCCGCCGTCTGAACCCCGTACCCCTGGCTGTACAAATTCCCATACCCACATGCCCCACCTGCAAACCCACGAAGCCGCATCATCGTCCGCTTCTTCGATGACGAAAAGGAAAAGACCGGAAGGTAATAGAGGAGTGTCGCTCACCCATTGTGCCGGACGCGTCGCTCCCGCCGTAAAAAGTGGCGTGAGCACTCTGCCACTGGCCACCGGTGTAGACACCGGGAATGCGGGCCGCCGCCGGAACCAGAACGGCGAGGAGCGAGGCGAGGGAGATGAAGGAGGCCACTGCCATTGCTCCCTAGCTCCTCAAATGCAGTTTAGGGTTTGCAGGATGGCGGCGAGACGGAGAGAAGTGGTGTTATTTATGGACTCGTGGAAGTGACTGTGAAGACCAATGATGGCAGTTGGTGTAATTATTGGAAGATTGTTGGGGTAAAATAATAATATAAAAAGAGGAGGGAACTGGGAACGAGCGAGGCGTTTCGGTTAAGAATAAAGGATTTGAGGAATAATGGTACTCAAAAAGTGGGGACCACCACGGTAACTCTTTTCCATCATAGCATTCGGGGAGAATTCGACCCTAAGATTTGAATTTAACGGCTGAGATGTGCGCAACGTGAAAGCGGGTAAGAAAGGTTGCGTCGCGGTGAAGAGGGAAATGGGAGGAGGGAGTAGTGATGTGTGAAATGGGACAAAAAGGAGCGCAACCGTCGTCGCTTTGCTTCCATCGCAAGTTGTGCCGAAACGGACGGCTGTGATTCCTCGACCCTTTTATCCACGCTTTTGTGCGTTTCGCCACTGCGCTGTTTCCCGCACAACAGGGTTCAAAGAAAAAGACAAAAGTAATGTAGACGAGAAAAAGACTTTTGAATCCAAGTTTGGGGATTTGGCGCAAAGATGGATCGCCTGTTTATATATACTACTAAAACGTATATTGACTTACAGCCTGTTTATATATACTTACTACTCAAAATAAGTCCGTTCCCTAATCCACGGCTGAGATCGCGTGGGCGAATCACGACCGTACACGTACCACTTTCTCTCTACGTTGCTCTTCTCGGGCGCCGCACGAGCAACGGCAGGACCATGCGCGCGTCCCATCCTCCCACGTGGACCGGGGGTGACCATCTTGACTCGTGACCGAACACCACATGCACGTAGAAGCCTCTCCGATTCAATTCTATTCAATTGGGTAAAAGTAACGCCGTGACCCACCGGTGGGACGTCGCTTTCGAGTGGGTCCGCGCACGTGGCAGACTCCCATTGCAACCAGCGAGGCGAGTGTTGAGTCTCGCACGCACCGCTCTAAGCGGCGCTAACGCCCCGCCGTGAACTGTGTAAATATACGCTCACTTGTCTTTTACCCGTTGAATAAATACTTCCACTCCCACCTCGCACCTATTCGTGAAGGCTCGATGGGTCCCACCACAACTGCAAATAAAAACTCAGGTACTTTAAGCGCTCAATCTTCGAACGGTACCGCAGGTCACTATCATATCGTTCAGATCCTAACCGCCCGCGTGGACATCAAGATTCGTGCTTTGTGCGTGGACGTTGAGATCTGCGCCGCTGCCTCACGACGTTGGATGGACGATGGATGCCAGCGAAACAAGTTTGCACGATTTGAGCAACAAAGTACTAATTAAAATGATTAGAGCGACAAATTATAGGTCAAATTGGGAATTAAGAAAAACTAATTATTCCCGAGGAAGTAGACAAAATGGTAAAGTGGGAATTGCTTGTGGATGAAGCAAGTGTGACGCGAATGCCTTGATTTCACATGAGAAAGAAATAAGTCATGCGTTTGGTGAATTGAGAGTCGAGAGAGAGAGTTCGACGTTTGGTGCAATTAGAAGCACCTAACCATGTTATCCTCAATAATTATGGCTCCCAATTATTGAATGCGATCGCGAGATCGAATTTGAAATGATGGTGTCACGGTGACACTAATGTTGATGCGATCGGCCCTACACTTTTACCAAATCATGGCGCATTTTGACTCTGGAGACCAACATTGTGGTCCCCAAAAAAACGTACTTCTATGTCAAAAAAATGTATTTGTAGAAATATTTGGAAGAAAAAAGGTATTTAACTGCATTAAAGGCTTTTTCTTTAGCAAAATCGGTTTCCACAGGACGTTCAAAAAAAAATTTTGTGCAACAAATAAATAATAAAATCTTAGAATAATCAGAATTGAGATACCCCGAAGAACTTAATTAATGTGAATCATTCACATTAATTAATGTATTGAACTCCTCAATATCAAGAAAGATCAGTTAGAACTAGTTTATGTAGTATGTAGATGTATTATTAGTCGATAAATTGAATTCAATAGGAAATAAATGAATCCACTGACTTGGGTCATGTTCCGTAACATTTTCGATGTATAGTATTTAAATAAAAATTGATTTCTCTTTCCAATTTTTTAAAAAATAAACATTTTATGGAATATTGGAATATAAATATGGATGAATTACAAAAATTGAAATAAATATTTAAAGAGTAAATGGTACGTTGAAAAGTTTGGTGAGATGTATTGAATGGAGCAGGGAGAGAGGAACAAGGAGTGATGGCGTACGGCATGGGGAAGTAGGCTTTGCGCGCACAACAGGGGCGACAGCTTGATCGATTCAAAACTCGTTCAGTGACGAGTCGTGTTGTGCTACGCACGTCTCTTTTATTCTGGTGTTTCCATTATTTTTCTCTTCTTTCCATGCGGTCAAGGGCTTGTGTCGCCTGAAAACTCACATTTCATTTGATCCACATCAACCTTCTTATTAGTTTTATATTTATATATATATATATATATATATATATATATATATATATAATGCTTATATTTAATTTATTGGAGTTGTTCTTCGCATGTCATTCCTTGAACCACGTCAACTAGTTTTATTAATCTCTGAATCAGACTTCCAAGATGTCTAACCATCAGTTTATAACAGTGATAGTATATTAAAAAAAGCACTAGACAGCTTATTTGAATTTTACATCATTATTACATAATTTTAAAGCATTAGCAGATCTCTGTCACATTTATATGAATCTGGACCATCTGGTGACAACCATGAAATGTTCACTTGTACTTGGGACAACCTCTCAGGTTATGCAATCAAAGTTGCGGGGACTAGCTAGTAATAATAATGAGCTTCATGTTCTTATCCACGAGCTACTATCCAATCACAAAACTATTAAATCAAAGGCATTGACGGAGGCTTTGGGGAATTGACCATGTGCTCCATCCACATTCCACAACACACGTATTTCCCAGTTGCGAAGCCAATCTAATTATGATAGAGAAACAAGAGAAGCTGTGTGACCTTTTGAAGTTGGGAAACAGTCTCGCTCGTTAAGTTTCTCTTTTTCCGTGATGTATATTTCAATCGTCTGAATTAGAAGAAGAAGAAGAAGATAATAATACAGGCGAATATAGCAAACTTAGAAAGAGTGAAAAATCAACAACAATAGCTAGCTAATATGAGCCCAGCTTCACTAGTCATGGGGATACTGCATGCAGTTCAGTGTTCGACTTATTTCCAGATAACAATATCATGTACCAGCAGAAGATATAATAAGATGTAATACATCTGGCCCAACATTCTGTAATCAAGTATTTTAAATATATCACTCGCAAATGCTTCTACCACCAGCCTTTAAATGGACGAAATTTGTGACCCACGCACCCACCTCTGAAGACATTCTCTCAATGCATGTATTACAAGTTTCAGTGACCTCATATATATCAAAAATCATAGTTTCTTTCAACCGTTTGCTCTTTTTCTAATGCAAGAATTTTACTCGAAGTGTAACAAGAAGAATCATGTCCATCCTCAAACGTCTTGTTATAAAAAGTTTAATTGCCAGCTTATTGTTCTTCACAGCGAGTTCGGCCAGCTTCCTCTCATAATATTTATAGTCTGCTCCAACAAAAGAAAGAAAGCACAAGTCAACAAAGTTATACTAGATGACTAAAATATGACCTTAAATATTTGAAGAGGTGTATCAATATGATTCTTGCTTCATCCAAGAGACAGGGATAAGCAAAGTGATGGTTCCGGTTTCCACACCATATTCCCACAATATTGAAACTTACTTGTTGTCATAAAATGGTGTCACTGGTTAGAGGTACTTGACCATGCCACGGCCCTCAACACTTAGTTTTGATGCCTGCAACTGCTTCTTTTTGGGAGCTTTCAACTGCTGCAACTTCTTGTTCATCTGCATTATGAACAAAACATGTTAGAAAAAATGTTGTTTTAAAGCTAGAATGAGATGTAAAAACAGTGATTTTTTTCTTTTTTGCAACGAATTTCTTGTCCCAGTGTCAACATTTTTGACATTTCTAGGATCAACTTATCGAAACATCATGCAGTTTGATCAAAGTAGTTAAAATTGAAATCATGAATATAAATTGAATTATATCTTATTCTTAAAATAGGAAGAAGAATATTACCAAAATCCATATGTTTCAGGATCTAAATACTAACCTTCAATCTACGCTGATCCTGTACAACATGTTTTGCTCTTGCCCTAACTTCTTCAGGATCAATCTTAGACTGAGGACGCACTACAAAGTCTAGAGCTAATGCTTCAGGCCTAGAAGCATGTTGTCTAGCAGCTGGAAGACCGGATCTTCGCCCCCTGCACCAATGTAAACAACATATTGTAAATAACATACAAAGCAATCCAACAGATAACATACACAGAACAGCAAAGCTACTTGAACACGTAATCATAAATCATCTTACTGTGAAAATTCTGCGAGATCAAGATCATCATCTCGAGATTGCAATCCAGTAGATTTAGCCACTTGCCTTTACCATCAAGAAATAACAGATATGAGACAATGTCAGACGAATAAAATGCACTACTGTTACAATGTTATGACATCTCTTAGAAACTGCAGCAATTACTTCTGAGCTGAAGGCCTTCTGTATGGAGTTCTATCATCCTCATAGCTTCTCATGTCTTCATACCTAGTACTCTTGTTAAATATTGGTCGACTCTGTACATGATAGTCAAAACAGGTAGTAAGAACATATTCATGAGACTAAAGTTGAAGCATTAGAGAAGCATAAGATAATGAAAGACATTATGAAACAATGAATCCTACGTATGTAAAGATCTTATTACCCATTTGTCGACTAGTTCTTTAGCAAGCTTTCTGTTTGCTGTTGTTTCCTCATCTGACTTTGATAGAAACATAATCACCTGCACATAAGATATAAAATCACTCAAACTATTGAACATTTATATAAAGAATCAAGAGCCAAAGTTTTTAAAACAAAATTTGTAAAGTGGGATCTGCATGACGGAGATTTAAAATCACCTTCCCAAGTCCACTCTTTTTCAGTTGTTCCCTCCTGTCATATTGCTCAAGGTCAATTGGAAACTGCATGACAAAAATAACTTGTTATAACCAAATGCAGTCGAAGTGCAAGGAAAAAGAATTATAATATGCTGCACTAGGAAAGAACTCTGCATCCCTATAGTTAATTCCTTTCACTATCATGGCTAATGTCATAGGAAAAGAAAAAGTGTATTTGAGTGAAAGGACAGTGATTCTCGCAACAGAATAAAGCAATCGTACTTACATCTGAAAGAATCCTTAGTATGGCACTTCGTATATTCATATTAGGCAAACTTCCATCAGGTAGAGGTTCAAGCCAATTCTTAAGCAGAGTCAATACTCCATGATCTAAAAATTCTTGCTGAAGTTTTTTCCTGCAGTAAAGTAGAATCTGTAAGATGGCATCAACCAAAATGCATGAAATATATGTATTTGTATCCAAAATTAACAATATGATGGCTCAAACAATCACACTCTTTTGCCCTATGAGATATCTTACTTTGACAAAACTTCTATAAGCAACGGAAGCTTCCTGAGTTTGTTAATGGCTGGTTTATTTTGCCTGTTGAGTTCAGCATCTTCTTCAGCTGTAACTTCTAACTCAGCCATAAGATGTTCAACAATCAAAGCAATTTCAGCAGGTGATTTCTCATTTTTCTTCTTCTTTTTCCCTCCCTTGAAGAGTTGTTTGATTTCTTCATCTTCTTCACCCTCTTCTGCCTACAAGAGATGAGAGTAAATATAAAAACTAAATTACGCAAGAATGAAGATGAACAGTTCATTGAGGTTGTAGGTAATAAGTATGGCCACATGGGCAATCATGTGCTTGAAACTGAATATGTCCCGGTGTTTATAATGTTGTACAAATGGAATTAGACAACGCTAATCAAAGCAAGAACAATACGAAACCATCCAGCATAGCTGACATCTATTAATGAACTGATTAGACCAGTGGATGATGGATGCAAGGTACATGACCCTTTATGAGATCAATAATTTCAACATATTATCGTAAAGAGATGAGGCAATTTCAGATGATGATAACTGGCTGTTTTGGCAGACTAACAATTCAGCATGTCTCAGCTTATGGTAATGATATGTAGTATTCAAGAACAACTCAGAAATACCAAAAAAATAATTATTAGATGAGAATACAATAAGCTGAATACAAATAAATTGATCGTGCATAATAATATACACAAATTGTATATGCATTCGTATAGTGATTATTATGAGCATTATTTACTCAGCCAAGTAATGGCTCATTCAATGTTGAAATACTTCGTTCTTGCAAATTCATAAATTGACAATGTCACATAAAGTGTACACAAATAAATATTGGAATGAACCAAACCAAATGAATATACAAACAAAAATGTCATTTGACTTGAGTGGCATGAAATGTGTATTTTTTAAGGAATATTCAGTTGTAAAAGCAATCTAAATCCAGTAAAATACTTACTTGAGGTGCATTCCCAGCAGAACCCTCATTATCACTTCCATAAGCACTATAACGATGTGCAGGATCCACACCAGTATCATCAATGAAGTTATCATCGTCCACAGTTCTCACACCTTCTTGGTCATCCTGATACATATGTAATGTAAAAGGTAAATACATATGTTCCTTTATGTAAATATATGGTAAAGGCGCCAGCACTCTAATCATTCTGTGAACAAAAAAGTGAATCTATTGAGAAACCATAACACCTTCAGTCTTATTACAAAACTGAGACATGGAAACCTAACATGTTTGTATGACATGACACAGTCAATTATTACTTAGTCGTGACCAAACAATCAGAACAGATGAAGAAAAAAACAATAGATATAATATATTAATTTGTCAAACAAGATACCAAGTTCAAATATCACATTGATTAGACTAACAAAAGTAAGAATTTGGTTTTACAAATAAGAACTGAAGTTCAGAATCATATATCCATTAAAATAAGGATAAGATAATAGAAACGCTAGAAAGTAAGATTTGTGTGGTCCAACTCATTGATTTACGTAACCATTTTTGTGTTGCCTAGTCTTGTCCAACACATTGAATGCCAATGTTCAGTTATAAGACGGCAGTACCTATCTAACATACAAAAGTTTCACATGATGTCCGAAAGCACCGAGTAAACAAAAATGATGCAACAAGTAACAGGAATTAAGAATTACTGGCCTTGTACGTTATTACTATTGTCTATTTATTATCCACTTTGAGAAACAACCAACCCATCAACCATTCTTAGTCCATTCATAACTCTTCTATCATTCCTCAATTTTTCTCACTTTATGCAAAAAATCCAATGCAAATGCACAGTGTGCTATACAAAAAAGAACTGAAATCACAAAATTTCCATGCTAAAGATACATAAGGCTTTTAGTGTATTATATAGTAAGATGAGGTCAAACGAACAGTTGCTGCATTACATACATAATTTTATCCAAGTTGGATTGTGTTTTTAAAAGACGACTAAAGTTGTGCGACACTTCAATTAATTAGTTTCAAATCAGATAATGCAATGGAGAAGAAATAGGTAATCGATAACCAAATTAAGTAAAATTTTCAGGTAAAAGAAGCATCCAGACCTCAGAATCGCCCCCGGCTATAGTGTTCCACATTTCCTGCACCACCTCAGGATCAGCCTCTTCACCCCTCGACCCACCACCATAACCCTTGGAAGTCGATTTAGACCCCTTCCCACTGAACCGATCCCCCTTAGACGACGACGCTTTCCCCTTATCCTTCCTCCAACTCCCGCCTTTTCCCTCCTTCGGAGAAGGGGAGACTTTCCTTTTCTTCTTCGAAGACGGATCCTCGTCATCCCAATCGTCCAACCCCTCATCCTCAAACGCCGCAGGGTTCCCGCTCTCACTCGGCGAGCTCTCTCTCGCGGTCTTCTTCACCAACCTTTTCCTCGGCTTTCCACTCTTGTCCTCCGCCATCGAACCCATCACCGGGGTCGGCGATCGTTCCCGCCGCCGCCAATCGCCATCGTCCTCGTAATCATCGTCGATCGGGTCCGCCGGCCCCGGCGAGACGTCCCGATCATAGGGCATGTCCGGATCCATCAGAGGCTCGCCATCCTCGTCCATATAGCTGAGGAAAACAACAAATCGAAACCCTAAATCAGAACAAACAAGCACAGATTACGGACCTAAAAGCGGCCGAAAGGGGCAAAAACGAGATGATGACGATCGAAAAGCGTACGGATCGTTCTCGTAACCCATGGCAGCAGCGGATCTCCTGCGCAATCGAGAGAGACGAGGCGCTGTTGATCGAGGAACGCCCGAGTTGCTTCTGCTCAAGCGATTGCAGACTGCAGCGGAAATGGATTTCGACTTTATTATAGAGGGAATATATTCTACTTGCACCGTGAAATAAATTACTATTCACCATAAGCCCCTCTACAAGGACGATAATTAAAAGAAAAAAAAAATCTTACACGGTGAAATTTTCACACTTATCCTATTATTGCAACAATTAAGTCTTAATTTCGTACTAAATGAGATCGACGGTATAGATTCTGTGTCTTCAAATTCCTCTATCCAATTTTAGATTGGTCTCGATATTTAGTAAAATGTAGATTCTTAAACATTACTTTTTAATATTCCGATATTCAGATATTTAAATATTAGAATCTACATTACTTTTTAATATTCCGATATTCAGATATTTAAATATTACAAAGGATGACTCACTTTCAAAGTTGATTATATCCTTAAGTAAATTTTCAAAAGAAAAGCGAAGATTATGTGGAAATTTATCTAGGATGCGAATTTAGAAGATATCTACAAAAATAATTGAGATATTGTCGTTAACAACATTGTCGCAGTTGAATTTAATAATTAGACTAAAAGATGGTAGAAAGAAGATGAAATTGTGTGTGCTAGTTTTCGGAGGAGCGTTTTAAAAAGTGACCCTTATTATAATTTTTTATCAAAATTTATATGAATGGATAAAAATATAATTCATCCTTGTATTCTCTTCCATTTAATCGCGTGCTCATTCGTTTCCCTCCCTTTATTCTCTTTTTTTCGTCAAAATTACCCTGATGGTCGCTCCTCGCCACTCCCTCGTTCTCTCCTATCATAGACCAACGTACAATCCCGCATTGTGATTTCGTCGATTCATCTTTGACATTCTGCAATCACTTTGGCAACATAAATCACACGAGCAATAAATATACGAGTGTTGGGTGTTTTGTCTTTGTATCGGGTTGTTAACTTCATCGGTGGGTTGTCCCGAGTTGTCAATATCTTGGACGGATTGTTCCGGATTGTCGACATCCAATTATCCAAAGCGATATGTGTTTTCTTTGTCCCTTATTGTTGGCTTTATGGACGAGCTGTTCCCGAATTATCCTAAGTTATTGACATCCAGGACGTGGTGTATCATCTTTGTCCATTGTTTGTTGACATATGGATGAATTGTCATAGGTTGTGGACACTTAGACGAATTATTAAAATAAACACATCTTTCATCATAAGAGTCGCGTATCAATGAAGGCAATTTTTATCCAAAAAATTATTACGTAGGCTAGATTTTGTTAAATTTATCAAGAGTGTCACTTTTTAAAATGTTTATTCCAAAAATACTATATAAAAAAAAGCTCCTAAAAAAAACCGGGGGTGTGTTTTTGCGTATTTTATATGTTTAAGGGTCTGAATTGTAAATTTATTTAGTTGGATTCAAATTAAGACTGGGTTCGACCTGACCTGGTCTTTTTCAAGGATGGCCTTGCGCATTCGCGAGCCACCCATGGCCGCGTCACCGTATCCCTTCTCCCATCCTCGTCTTCGCGCGCCGCCTTCGCCGCGCTTCTCTCCCAACACTCCTCGCCGCCTTCCTTCTCCTAGTCACCCCCTCGTACTTCGCCAACCCGTGAGCTCGATTCCTTCGCTACATGCCTCATATGGTCCTTCTTTTCATTCTCCCTCGAATCAATTATATTCCAAATCGACTCTGAGGAGATCCCGCACTTGCATGCGATCATCCACCACTGACAAGGAACCGGAAGAAGATGCAAACGGAAAGGCGCTGCGAGGTATCCAGTGATCGTCGCTTGTCTATCGTAATCCAATTTTAGGCGGAAATGTGATAGTTATTATATTATTCTCTTCTCTCTTTTTAGCTCCAGATGAGGAAGTCAACAATTTGGGCGTAAGAGCGGCTTTGTCCATGCTCAAGTTCTACAAGAGTACGCTGATTTCTTTCATAAGATTATACTAAGTTTTGTGATTTAGAGATGCGAAGGGCGTGCTAAATGTGCATTGTTTTTGAAGTTTGTTATTTGCATATTGCTGTATGCCTGTAGCTTGATTTGATATTCGAGGCTCTGGCAATTTGACAATGGAATTTTCTTTGCCTTTGATATGCACGTCGGCTATATCTGAGAAAAAAAATGGTACTTGAATGTTGCATTATATCTTTAATGCGACCTTTGAGGTTTGGCAACTTGATGGTGGAAATAGGTTTTACCTACTTACAACGGCTATACTTGCAAAAATTTTGTTCTTTGATTGTTGCATTGTATTCTTTTGTGAAGCAATGAAACTTGCATTTATCAAGAGGAATGAGAAATAAAAGTATGAGGGAAAGTAGATTAGGAAGAGTTAAGAGGTCTTACAAACTAGTATAGGGTTTATATAGAAAAAATATTTTTTAATAATAAAGCTCCTTCAACCACCAGCTCTAGGTGTGATCTCCTTGTGTTATTAAAACACCTGTTGTTGCACTGTGTCTTGATGCAATCTTTGCGGTTTAGCAACTTGATAAAAAGGGGTTTTATCTTTGAGCAGGAGAAATATCGCCATTGATGCTGCCGAGCTGCCGGTATGTGCCAACATGCAGTGAGTATTCGATGCAGGCATACAAGAAGTATGGTGTGGTAAAGGGTACAGTCTTAACAGCTTGGCGACTCTGCCGTTGCAATCCTCTTGGTAATTGTATATTTCTATGTAATTTAATGAAAACTTTTCTGTTTAATGGATGTCTATCTCCTAACACCTGACATTATGACTTGTGAGGGAATTGTTAACTGAGCATTTACTTCTGATAACGTGAAGAAGTCCCTATTAAGAATCATGGTTGAATCTAAGAGTTCCTAATTTCCTTTGGAAGTTCAAATTGGGCTGCAGTTGCAGCTAACATGCCCTGCATTCATGGTATATTTGCAGCAGATTTTGATGACTTTGATTTAGGAGTAAAATTTTAGAGTCTGAGTTTAAGGCGAAGAGTTACCATGTTATGATCATTTCAATAGTCCAATCACATATTAATCCATTTTATATTTTAAATGCCAAGTTATTAAGTTGTTATTTTCTCATAACAGATAGAACATGACAAAATTTTAGTTTATTAGAATGCTTCCTCATAATAATCTTCCTTCCCATAGTTTTTTACTGTTTGCTGTGGGTTCGGCATGAAACTTTATCATTGATAAATGCATCTTCCTTCTCGACTCTTGTAGAGGCAGAGTTTGGTATTAGTTAATTGTCCATGGTTTTAATGTCTAGGCATCAAGTCCAAAAGAAGCTACAAGTCATCCCGAATTCCCATGGCTGTATCCATATTTTTTTGTCTTAACTATTTTGACAGGGAAAATGAAACAATGGTATTTAGTAGATATTTTGAATTTTGGATATGGGATTGTTCTCTCTAATTTTGTACTCATATTACTCAGTGTATTGGCAGAAGCCTTATGCACATTAAGGCTACTTAAGTGACCCTTTCTAGACTATCTACTGGCATAAGCCTAGGTGGTGGCTCTTCCTTGTTCTTTCTTCCTCCGAGATGACTTTGCAATCTTTTTTTTTTTTGAGAAAAGTGAGGCAAAATGCCACACATTCATTCATTTCATGAGAATTGAAATGTACAGATGTTTGTAGGATGGAAAGGAATCCCAACCCACAAGCCAAGACCAAAAAGACTATCTATTTACAAAGAAGAGAAACATAGAACTCTAAAGACATATACAAACGATTTCCAATGTACAGATGACTTTGCAATCTAATAATGCAGTATTCACTATTCAGTTTTAGCTACTTGAATGGTTGTGCATTTGCAATATGCATTTTCTTTTCTTTGGTATTTTCAGCTATAATGCAGTATTTAGCAGATTACTAAAATATAATGCAGGTGGCAGTGGATTTGATCCCCCGAGGTGGTTTGGTGAGGAAGAGCCACACGAGCAACCCTGAGGTAATCGATAAAGAGTGCCCATGATGGCATAGCAAGGGGCGTATGTGAGAGTAAATTATCACCCAATTGGCCTTAAAAGAGTGCAAAATAGAGATCAAGAGACGACCTTTGTTAAATACATCAAAGTTCCTATTACTAGCAACATAGTTTAGAAAAAAATAAAAAAGGTGGATGTATAAGGAAGAATAGTCAAAGTTGCATGATCTATTGTTTTCTCAACTCCAAGGGAGATTCAATATCTAGGAAGAAGTCAATATGCATAGGAAGGCTTTTATCTTCTTGGATATAGTGGAAACTGATGAGCTGGGCATCTCCATTTGCTAGATTATTAACTAAAACGTTAACAACTTCCTTTCAGTAAAGTTCCATCTTCTCACAAGATATGAGTAGCTTCATGTACTTGATTCCAGTACACAGGACAAGCATTGACAGGAAAATTAGTTTAAAGCTGCAACTCTAAAAAGATCTTCATTTTAGAAGAAATTGGCAATTCCAAAGGGCCTTCCAGTTATAGCCTGGTGTCAGTTGAACTGTCTGATATATGTATATGTTATAGTATTTTCTCAATATATATATTATAGTAAGTAGATTCTTATCTTCAAGTGAGACTATGATGGCATAGCAAGGCAGGTATACGAGACTAAATTCTCAGCACTGATTATACTGATAAGATATCATTTTTTGTTCTGACACTTGCTGTGAGGACAAGTACAACCTTATCACCAATTTTACAGCCTAATGCTAATTCACATTTAGGAGAAGAGGATGCAAAAGACAACTTGTCCATGCTTCTTTAGTTCTTTTGATAATAAGCTGCAGGACTCCACAACCACCAAAAATAACCATCACTTGTGCTGAGCTTGTATCTGATTGAAGACATGGCAGAAATGAATTCCTAAAGCAAGAAGCAACGACTTGTGGGTGAGAATATTAATGAAGAACTGCAAAATGTCCAACATGTTTGGATACAGAAAGACACAAGGATGACTTGATGAGGCACCAGAGAAGCATGACACCCTGACAAGGTGACAAGCATTTGCATAACATCTTCCAGCAGTCCATTGCAGTGAAGACTTCTCCTCGCACATTAATGTTCAGTAAGTTTCTCCTTCTAGTCCTTGATCAGAAGATTGATCTGGAGCATATATTGTCACCACCAACCACCTTCTCCTCCTCGTGCAATATTTGACATGTTTTAGTCTTGAACTAGCTGTAGATTGCTTCTTAGTTCTTTGTCATCTGAACGAGGGACATGGTAAGAGAGGAATTTTAAATTCTCTCTTCACATCATATAGAAACTTGAGTCTTCCTCTGTCTTGTTGGCTTGTTGCTAGCAGTAATACGAATGAATAACCAGTTGATCAAATCCGCTGAATCAGGCATGTCTTTTTTTTGGAACCTCTAGTAAATAATCTTCAGTGACTTTTTTATACAATTCCATTTTTCTCAACTCTAAATATTCCAAGCAATGCAGCCCGATGTTTTAACAAATTTATTGTTTTTTTTTAAGGAAAACAAATTTATTGTGGTTGCATCAACATTAATTTGGGGAATTTATTCTTGTACTTAATTTGCCAAACAGAAAGAAATTCTCTCTGGAATAATGGATGCCCCGCCGGTTTGGCCCTTTTTCCGGTTTATGACCGGTCTGATTCTGTATGCCGGTTCGTTTGTTCTGTCGTGCCTCGTTATTTGGCCGTCAGGATCCTGACAATCGTTGGATCTCTGTATGTCGGAAGAGATCTGCCGTACAGGTGGCCGATCCGTGTCTACAGCTCTCGTCCAATGGGACATATCCTCTTATTCTACAAATACACACCGGTGCGAGTTTATAACGGGCGTTAAAAACACGTGAAGGCCCTTAATTTACGGGGTGGCCTCAAAGCCGACGCAATAAAAACCACCCCCCCAATTTTCACCACCACACGTACCGACGAGCAAACGTGGCATCAGCTCGAGTGGGCCCCAATACATAGTTCGAGATCAACGCGTGGTATCTCCTCTCCCACGTACGCGCACGGCGCACCGGCACAAACTCCTTCCTAGTCCGCACCGACACCGACACGCACCGAACCAAATAAGTCGGCCGACACGGCGGTTTGATACGCTCCACGAAAATTTCCAACGTTCCTCCCCTTCCTCCATTCCAATAATAACAACATTGCCACCAGAAAAAGAACCCGAGGCGGAGACATAATAAACCGCAGACCCATCTACTCCACCCGCACGGGGTCCCCTGTCTCACGTTGCCGCAGCGGGACCCACAGGGTAGCCAATCAGAAGGAGGGTCGGCGGTGGTGGAAACATGCGGCCGGGAAAACTCAATTCGTATACGAAAATCCCGCGAATAAGCGGTGGAATTTCCCGCCAGCGCGCCGACTAAATTCCCGCCGCTCTCATCCTCCGCTCCTCTTATTTATAAACCCTCCCTAAACCCCTTCCCTCCTAACCCTCGTTTGAAATCCGAGCTCGCCGAAATGGATGTGGAGATCGAGATGATGGGGCTGAGGAAGATGGCGGTGACGGAGCGGCGGGAGGAGGATGCGGCCATGGGGGCAGGCGGATGGGAGACGCCGCGGCGCGCGGAGTGCCGGATCCCTGCGGCGCCGATCCGCTGCCCGCCGCCTCCGAGGAAGAAGTCGCCCGCCCTGGCCTCCGGCAAGAGGAGAGACCCGCCCAAGAACGGCTACTTCCACCCGCCGGACCTGGAGCTTCTCTTCGCCATGGCGCCGCGGAGGGAGGCCTGCGCTTGACCTGGCGGGCAGACTTGGCAGAGTTGTTGTAGATAGCGTTACATCTTATAATAAAGCTTTAGGTAGTGTTTAGTATTAGCAATTTTGCCCCTTTTTGTATCTATTTATTCTAATACTAGTGATCTTGGTGCTTATTCATTGTCTTCTCTGCTTTTTGTTGTAGCTTATTGAAGGTATAAATGAAGTATTTTTGCTCCTTTTTTCTCTCTCAGTGACCCAGTCTCTGCATTTGAATGAAGTAGTCAAAGAAGTATTCATCTTCTTAAAACTGAGGAACTTATTCAAGTGTTTTGCACCTTAAATATGTTGTATTGTTGATGTTGGAGGATCAGATGAGTGCTGGTTGTATTGTGTTGGTCAAAATGATCTTGACAATGTTGAGGTATGAATGATGTGAAGAGAAGATGAGGAATGGAAATATTTTGTTGCTTGAGAGACTTGAGAGGTATCCAATGTTCTGATATGGAATCAGGCAATACTGCAGAACAAAAGCATCACAGTAATCCTGTGAATATTCACCACCATATGTCATATCTAAAATTTAATGTAGATTTTGTACTGGGGGCTCATCTCATGGTTAAAATTTCAGAGACAACTTACAGAAACAAAAATAAATAGACTTGAGATCAGCACTTGTGTTCAACACAAACTGATGATGAACTAACAAAAGCAATGGTAAATAATTTACTTTAGTACCAAGCACTAGCATATACAGTAGAAGCTAAGTCTGCTTGGTTCTTGTAACCCACTTGGATAGAATTCTTCTTTTTTATCAGAATGGGATCAGCATAAACTGATTCAATTGATATCATGAGTTGCAAAACTTGCAATTAACTAAATCAAAAAATATAGACTGAACATTGAAGCAAGCTTTTGTTTGGTGGGCCACTCAAAACACTTCACTTCACTTATCCTCAATTCTGATGAATCATGTTCTGGCAGTAGGTCAAGCAGTTGGGACAAGAAATCTTTGAAGCTTGATATGAGATTCTTGTGTTCAAACAAAACTCCAAAACAAGTCCCCAAAAGTAGTCTACATTCTTTTAACAGATGATACCATCACAACCTAAATCCATTTGTGTTCTCACATGATGGCACAGCACCATCTTCTATACTTATTGGCACGAATCTTGATGGCTTATTATTTATTTATTTAAATTGATTTTAGGGTGGATGTCTACAAAAATTCAATGTTTTAATCAATGAACTATGATAATAACCATTAGGTTTTGGTCCATGCTCTTGTGAATATTTTTTAGCCAAAACCTAAGGGCCTGTTTGGTTAGCGAAACCAAGTTTATTTTCATGGTTTCAGTTTCACTGAAACCAAAACTGCTTACGAAAATGTGTTTGGTTTAGTGTTTTCGTGAAACTGAATCGAAACCAGAATGAAAACGAAACCAGTTTTCTTAATAAAAATGAAAACAACAGAATGTTGTTTTTTGTGGTTTCGAGACTGTCGGTTTCGTTATCAAAATGCCGTGATAACTTTGTAATTATAAATATATTTTTTATAAAATTAATTAATTTAAAAATAAATCAAACTATATCGAATTTTTAAAAATAAAAATAAAAATCATCATTTTTAACTCAAACTTTTATCTTAAATTTATAAAATAATTAAACCAATTTATATTTAATTGACTCAAACCCAAATTTTAAATAACTCAATTTTCTTAAAGTTGGTCTATTTATAATTTAATCAAACCTAATTTTAGATCATTGGACTTGTTTTTTTTTTTGAAATTTTATAATAACTATTAATTAATTTTTATATCTAATTGAACAAAAAAATCTTAAATTATCAATAACTTAATTAATTAAATCATTTAAATATTTTGTAACCATATTAACAAATATTTAATTTTATAAACTAACTAAACATTGAATTACTACTAAAAATGTTCAAGGAAAATTAATATTATTTTTTATAATCAAATAAATATTTACTGGTTTCAACTAACTAAAACTGATGTTGTTTTTATTAACCAAACGCGTTTTCAGAAAACTAAAAACTAGAAACCAAAATCAAGTTTTCGAAACCAAGTTTTCAGTTTCACTGAAACCAAACCAGAAAATAATTTTCGCTAACCAAACAGCACCTAAGGTTTTGGTTAAACTTAAATTAGGTGTCACTCTTAATCCAAACCTACACATAATAAACAACCACTAGACCTACAAATTTAGGGAGGAAGAAAGGCAAGCATAGCATAATAGTGATTAGTTGACAAGGCATTATATTAAATTACCCCCCTCCTTTAATTAATTTGCAACAAAAAAGAGAGGTTGATTAGGAAGATGAAACCACATGCATTTGGCTAATATAATGAGTGGCCACAGACAACCTTCTTGTTTGGTGTAGCTAATAAAGCAATTAACCATGAACAATCATCATGTGTTGTTTACTATTTCCCAAGTTTTGATGATGTCTTCCATTCCTCTCTTATCTTGTTGATTTAATTAGTGTAGTTAAAGAGGATTGATCCAATTGGAGGAGGTGGTGATGTTGTTTTAGTGTTGAGTTTGACTCAAGTGAGTGAGTGAGTCAATGGGTGCAACATTAAAGCTCACATGGAGTCATGTGGGACTCAAAGCATTGGGCTTCCATGGCGGCGCCATGTCTCCTCAGTCCACTCACTCATTCAATATTATTTTTCCCCCTATTGTAATAAAGGTAAATAAACTATTTTGATTATTCAAGTATATTAAATTGTGTGAATTATAATATAATTTAATGATTTGTTTATTTTGTTATATATGATTGAATAAGATAGGATAATAAATTAGAGAAAAAGTTAAGTAAGATTTTTTAATCTGACTTAGATAGTATATAATGTTAATTTGATATTCTTGTAATCTTATTTATACCATATATAAATCAAATAAATAAGGGGTTCAAATCCATCCCTTGTTGTATTTTTTTTATCTTATGAAATAAATATGTTTAATGATACACTTGTTTCGTAGGATAAAAAATGATAAGATAATGAATTCATTTGAATCATTTATTTGTTTAGTACTCATATTAAAATAAATCAAGATTAGAATAATAATAAAATTGTGTTATATCAGGTGTTATATATATATATATAATTCATTTATTATTCTCTCTTATTTGATAAAGTAAATAAATCTTGGAAATTTTATTATTGTGAGTATATTAAATAATTTAATATACAAATATTTTTTGTCCATGCAAGTGTGTCACATCATCATTTTAACCGGACTGCTGGCAGACAATTAACAAAATGATTCAATGACTTCAGCTGACAGAACATGATAGTATATGATATAATTTGAGTAAATGAAAAAATTAGATATGTTTGCAACAACTTATAAATTTTAAAATATATTTAAGTAATTATCTTTATTTTTTATCCCACATCAAATATTTAAATTTTAAAAATGAGATTAACTTTATTTACGTGAATTGATTAGTTCAATTAGTATATAATGATATAAACATTAATTTTCATGCATTCAAAAATAACACTTAAACATGTTTAGTCACACATCATTAAATTAAAAAAATGATATCGGTGCCGCTAAAGATTTCTACCCTATTTTTCCCTACTCTCATTCAGATGCTTTTATAAAATCATCTAAATTTATATTTAATTTGTATTTAGGTACCAACTTTTTAACTTAGAGGCTGTTTTTCAAAAAAAAAAAAAATCTTGCAGTGAATGTTCGAAATAAATGAAATTGCGTATCAATTAACTATTAAACCCAAAAAAAACACTTTGTATTTTATGATAATTGTTGTAACACTTATTAACTGTACATCTAATCATTTCCAAGGAAAATTCTTACCTTCAATAATATGATTTCATTCAAACCAAATTAAATTTTTTTTGCATCACAACACAAAGCAAAAGCCAATTCCATGCACATGCCTTATCCCCTCAAATATTTTCCGCACCACAAAAACATTTCCTACATTTTGCTTCTCCAACCAGTTAAAAAAAGACACGCGTGCAAAACACTTTTCGTCCTTTATTAATTTTTTGATATTTATATACTATAATTGTGCTCGATATTTAATATTAGATGAGAAATGCGGTGTCGGATGCGGGTCTAGTTGGAGCGCGTTAGAGGATACCGTGTCCGCATTGTCGTCTCCTCCCAATACCTCCGATATCTACACATCCATTCCATGTTTTATTGTGTTGCGATATCTGCTACATTACATGCACGCCCGCTGTGCTTTGACCGTTGACCACTACTCCAGCTACACGTGGAACTTTTCCTTATGGGCCCCCTCTAACCAATGCTATCCCATATATGAAGAGAAATAAATCAAAATTTACAAAATTATGTGTTAAATAATGCACACAAAATCAAAACAATTGTTGGAAAAAAAATTGACATTCACCATTAAAAAATTAATAAAAATAACGCCGACATATTTAATTAAAAAATTAGCACCGGTACAATGAATAAATCAAAATTTAGATCTTTTCGAAAACAAATAAATTAGAGTCTATTTTTTTTTAAAAAAAAATACTTTACAATATAATAATTATAAAATATACATAGGCGTGAGAATATATGCACAAAGCATATACATAGACGCGAATTAGACGCATAAAATACTAAAATTAGGGATCAACCTCGTAATTTTTTTATAGCATATTCAAATCTCTCACCACTAAGCTATTAATGGGCCCTCACTCGGTATTAATATTTATTTTATATATACAATTAATGATAAGTCAAAAAACTGTCCTTATTCGATATCCAAACTTAAGTTCCTAAGAAAATTATTCTCAGAAAACATCAAATTCTAGGAGATATTTTTTGAAAATAATTTCCAAAAATGCACATGTATTGGATTAAGCAATGAGCTCCGAATTATAATTAATTTAAATAAATTAACTCATTTTTTTCGTATTTTTATTCATTATAAAATGCAGAAAATTCAGAAGAGCTGTTGATGATTTGATGGCAATAATTAGCTACCATCGGTCATGTTGAAATCCGGAGGTGGATCCACGTGTGCGGCACCAATTGGTCGCAAGATATTAGAAATCACAAATGATACGAGTTGACGCGAGTTGACGTATATATAAATAAATAATAAATAGTGGGCACCACACCAGCACGAGTCGCATCCATCCACGTCAGCTTTTTATTAATTAATGGTGGAGCCCAACACTATCATCATCCCATTAATTAGGGGAAGTGTCCATTTCCTTCCTTACAAACTAGAATGATTAAGGATTTAATTTAATTATTGTGTTAATTGATGTCATCAACTTAATTATAATATTAATTATTTTTATATTAAAAGTGTTTGATAGAATTATTTGGTAGTTGTTAGTTCTTAACTATTTCAATATATTAAATAATAAATAATTAGTAGTTGTTATTTTTTTAAAAAAAAAACTAAACTTTTATTAAGTAATAGAAGAAATACCCTTTACAAAAAATCGATCAAGGTATATACGATGGTTGTCCCGAAGTCGAGACAAAGGACTCGCGATGGATGTGAGACTCATTTGTTGCTCAGTGGGTAATTTGTTATCAAGTCCGAGAAAAATATAAACAAAAATAAATTAGAAATTACATGAATCAATAACACAATGAAATAAAGAATCAATGAAAGATCTCACTCGATGAATACATTCAAGCTAATTAAATAGGGTATTTTCTTTTTAAAAACCACAAATTACTATTTAGTCCAATAATTTGATCTAATTTCTTAGTTTGATGTTATCTTCAAAGTTATGGGAGAAAAAGATATGGATGACTTGACCATTTGATGATGTGAAGTTATAATGGGTGGAATGTGTGCATTGCATCATATCTTGCAACTTAATTGATATGTACCTAATTTGCTTGCATCACAATTTTTCTTTTTAATTATGAAGCAAATTGATTAATTAGCCGAAAGTGGAGATTAAAAGTTGGAATTAAAATATGATCGAACTTACTTAAGTTGGATTTGACTAACTTATGAGTTCAATCTTTAATTTAACTTAAGTTGTAAAAATAGTCAAATCTTGATTCGACTTGGATTTAAATTTAGATTCAATTGGCTAGATATTTAACCCCAATGATGATTGTGCTATAAATCAACGTATGCATCATGGAATAAATTAAAAGGCATTCTGATTTGATGTCAAAAATCTTATAAAATAAATACAATATATATAAGTATATTCCATAATTCCATGATGATGATTGATGGGTTAAATATTATATGCAGATAAAAATAAATAAAAACTGTGTTGAGTTGCATCACAATGAACGAAGAATATTCATATAGATATTCACGTATTAAAAAGTTAACTGTAACTTTATTAGCATCTTCTTTTGTCCTAGGAATGTCAACAAAATTATCCACTGGGCAATAAATCGGGCTCGCGTTTGTAAGGATGAGAGGATTTGGTCCTCTATTCACCTGCCCGAGTTAGAAGATATATTATATTATGACTTTTTGAGTCAGGCTCTGGCCGATTTTAATCAAAGCTTATTTTATTATTAAAATAAATAAATAAAAAGAAATGAAGAAAGGATGGAATCACTGTTGTCTGTTGGAGTGAGTGAATGACGTCAGCTTTCAACTTGGCGGCATGCGATGGACTACAATTACTTACTATCATTTTGACTATTGGGATCTGCTGATGCGCCGCGTACAGGGTGTCGGCGTATTTTTATATATAATAAAAATAGTATATACTGAGATTTGAACTTAGATCTTTAAAAAATATATAAAATATTTGTTAGAAAATTAACTTTGAACCTAACTCTATTCCAAAAACTAGCTGAAGAATTATTCAATTCATTTAAAGGCTATCATCTAGATCACAACCTCAACCAATGTGAGACTTTAACACACCCCTCACGCTTATGATCCACATTTGGAGCATGAAGTTTTGCAGGTGGCTCACTCTCAATTATAGGTTTGGCTCTGATACCATGTTAGAAAATCAACATTGGACCTAACTCCACCTCAAAAACTAGCTCATAGGGAAAGGATTGTCCAATTCATTTAAAAGTTATCTAGATCATAATTTCAATCAATGCGAGACTTTAACAATATTGTCACAAACTGTACTACTTACAGTTGATTTCCCTATAATTTATCTCGTGGGGCATGTTAAAAAAATCACTTCATCTAGATAAATTTTAGAATTATAAGTTCTAAAACGATAAAAATCAAAATAGTAAAAAAAAACAGAAACTAGTTTTGATCGTGTACTTTTAATATCCTCGTATATTATTTCAACAAAATTAAATAACGCGAAACATCACCAACGACATCCCTCTCTTGGCATGTCCTCCTCCCTTTCTCTCTATTTGTTAATTTTTGACCAATCAAAGTTAAAATGAAGCTTTAAAACTCATCTTCAATATTTTTCTCCTCTATTCTTTTCTATACTTTCTTCGTTCTCGAAATCCAAACATCCCATGTATTTTTAAGACTGCATGTAGGATATCATAGGAAGGGGAAAGGAATTTTGAATGTCCTAAAGGCATTAGCAATAGTTGAAAATAAGAGAGGGGTGAGTGTTTCTTTCCATTGAGGATTGGGGTGATGGTGCATGGCATCAACTACAGTGAGAAAGAAAAGAGGAGATAAAAGAGAAACAATGAGCTGATAATTTTATTTAATGCTACTTCAGCAAAATATGATACCTGCCCTGCCAAAAATAATTTCTATTTTGATAATATTTTTTTTTGTAATTCTGATTTTTGTCATTTGCAAACTTATAATTTGAGATCCGGTAAGCAAACTAAACGAAGGAAAAAAACAAGAAGAGAGTGACATACACTACAAGAAAATAGACTTTCACCAATAAATAATTATCAACAAACTAATTTTATTGGTATTACCAACAAAATTACCAACTTATTTATTGGTAATTATCAATAAATATATTTTTATCCGTTGGTATTATCAACGGACAATTGTAATATCCGTTGGTGATACCTAGCAGAGTATATATCACCAACAGATTTTACCAATGAAAATATGTTGGTATTAGTATTACCAACGAATTCTTGACTATTACCAACGAATTTAATCCGTTGATGATACCCTATTTTTTTATAGTGATACTTTTTATTATTGAATTAATATTATGTAATTTATTATTCTTATATGTTGAGAGATATATAAAGAGGCTCATGTTTCATCGTCGAGTCCGGCTCCATAATAATTTTCTTTTACAGAGATAGTGATGAGCCACTCCTCATTGAGGTCTCCTCTGTAAATAAATACCCACCCACCTCTCTTTCTTTCTTGCCTCTTCCTCTTTCTTCTCTCTTCTTCGTCTCCTACAGTTCATCTCTCTCTCTCTCGGTAGTTAAGGTGATCATCTGTGGAGAGACAATTGAAGAGATCAGGTGGATATGGAGACGATGTACATGGACCAGGCCGAGAAGTGGAAGCTGCAGTCGTCGGCGTCGACGACGAAGAGCAAGGGGAGCAGGAGGAGGAGGCGGAGGAGCGGCGGCGAGGAGGCGGCGCGGTCGTTCTCGAGGCGGTGCACGCGGCTGGTGAAGGAGCAGCGGGCGAGGTTCTACATCATGCGCCGCTGCGTCACCATGCTCATCTGCTGGCGAGATTACCCTTAATTCATTCATTTCATTAATTACTACTTACTAGCTATATATATCTTCGATTAATTCCTCGGAGACGGCCGTCGTCGTCGCCGTCCAAAGAATGAGGAAGAGATCATCCACACACACACACATATATATATATATAAACTAATTATAATTAGCAAATTAATCATATAATTAATACAGGAAAATTGTGCTGAATAATTTCTTCTAGCTACAGTAGTACAGTTCAATATCCTTTTACCTTTCTTGATCTTTTCTGAACAATTGTGGGGAGGTGGCAAAGAGATAGATGTGCTGGTGATTCAGACTGTCTACCAGCTCTCCTGTGCTACTGTATTAATTAATCATGGAAACATGATAAGAAATTAAGAAGCACATGCAGTTAATTGCTTTAATTCTCTAATTGTCTTTGCATTATATATTGCAGAATGTAGCTGGTTAATTAATTCGATTAATTAAGCAGTAAAATGTTTTACTTGAAGATCTCTCAATTGCCCATGGTTCTAATTCTTTAATTCAAGAGTCAGATAGCACTAATTAATCTTGGTAATGGATTATGTGAATCGAACTAAGTAATTAATTAGAGTGTGGGGCAATTGTTGTTGGAGTTGTTTAATCAGGCTTGGAAAGAGACCCAACACTAACCACCTCGATAGGGCCCACTTTTATTGATTATGTCGGGGACCTACTACTAACTAGTAGGTATAGTATATATATCGTTATATATATAGAATGAAATGATAAATTAATCCAGTGTTAGTTAATTAATTAATTAAGGCAGATATGATATGTTTAGCCTTCTCCCAAATGGCCAACTCATGCAACTTTTGATTTGATATAAATTGCATTGTTTTTCTTAATCTTAAAATTATACTTGATGACTTTTTAAAGTGAGAGGGTGCATGATCGATGCCAATTATACCTCTTAATTTCTTGTAATGGTTCACTATGAAATTTAGATGCCGTTTGATTGTTTATAAATATATAGGCTTCTAATATTTAAATTTGCCGCTTGTGATCAATTAATTTGTTTGATTAATTACTATTAAGTTAATTAACTACATCATTGGATCTTCTTAGGTTGCAATTGCAAGTTGAGAAATTGGATTGCAGCCTAAGAAGCTTGCAAGTCTAATTCATCGTGTTAATGATAGAGCTTATCCTCTTCCTCTGGCTCATGATAGTCTCAATCCTTGCTTGTGACTCTCGCGATAATCTTCTTTTTTCTCTCGTTGCGACAACCTCATTTTCACTTACGATAGCCTTCATCTTCCTCTTGTTCCCAACAATCTTCTTCTAACTCACAATAATTTTTCTCTCGTACTTAACAATCTCTCTCTCATTTGCAATAGTCTCTTTTCTCTATCACGCGACCAATCAAATACGAATAACCAAGTTACTTACGAATAACCAAACAGTAAATTATAACTTCTATTTGCATGCAATTTTTTTTTAATTTAGTATTTGTATTTGTGAAGAATCAAACATCTCATTAGTAAGCATGTGTCATGTCTTATTATGTTAATATTTGTTTATTTAAAAGAAACAATATTTTTCTATTGCGCTAATAGGTTGGAAAATTTGAATTTAATTCCACTTGACTCGATTTGATCCGTTGGACATCAATTGAAATTGTTCTTATTAAAATAATCCATGTCAATGTCCTAAAAGGACTCTGAATCTTTCGACCCGAATCCGATTTGGGCCCAAACCCACATATGAAATAGTTATGAGCGCACGTAATTGTGGCAGTACTGGGTTGGGCTTTTGAACCGGTCTGACCCGATCCAGCTGACCCAACCAATTTAGACCCATTTTAAACCAAATCAAAGAATTAAATGTACAAACAAATATAATTATTATATTTACGTATTAGTCCATTTAATCCGATTTATTATTTTCTTTTACAAATAATAAATTAACCCAAAAATGGCCCAATCTCGAGACGCAGAGGCTAAAAAGTGGGTCCATCGTCCACGTCACGATATAATATATTAATAAACCGACCCACGAGGCTCTATTGTTCTTATCTTCTGCATTATGGATTAGATTTCCTATGTTAATATATCCATAATTAGGCCCCACGTGACACCCACACTTGGACCACGTGGGACCCTCCTCCTCCGCAAACAAATATCTCCTACTTAATTAATTAGCTAATCGAGCCCAAATGCATTCACATCAACATTTACTTTCGTAGAGCGGAAGCACGTGCTAACCACACGAGAGAATATAATCCTAATCTCACGTGCTGTCCCTAATTAAAGCACGTGCCCGTATCCAAATTACATCTCGCAGCAATACACTACGATTTATTATTTCTTCATTAAATCGAACAATTCACTTGTATAATAAATTCGTTAGATGTTTCGGAATTGACTGTTTTGATGAATTCGTGAGGAAGTTAGAAGTAAATCTTTTGTTTTAAATCTGCGTTAGATTCTGTAAATATTTAGTTTTATTGAATGCGCGTGTAATAAAACCCTAAGGGTTCTTGTATTATCTACGGACGATTTATGACCGTCCGCGTGTTGATCGGACGGCCAGATTGGTTCTCTCCTTGCGCTATTTGTCACCCCTCTGCTCTGTCCATTGCGTTTCAGCTCACTGTGGGGGCTCGTAGTGGTGAAGGGCGGAAAGATGGGAAATGGCGGAATGGATCGGCGATTGCCCGGTGATTTGAGTACGGAGCTGTAAAGATCGCATCTTTTTGCTCCGATCTCCTGAATTCCTCAAGAAATGGCGGGAGTTGGCGCCACTGGGACCTTCCGGCCATCTCCATGTTTGCGTTGTCTGAGTTGGAGCTGAGGATCTGGTGTTTCGATTGGGAAATAATGCGAACAGTTGATCCGATGGTGAAGATTCGATCTTGTTTGTATAAAAATCCGTGTTTTTTGGTTTTTGAGGTTTGAAGGTGCTAAAGATATGATTTTTTGGCTCGTATTTGCTATTTCCTTTTTTTGTTTCCGTAGGTCTGGAGCTGATATTGTATTCTTGGAATTCTTACTGATTGGCTAAGATGCTGTCGGAAATGGGAGTTCGGTCTGTGATCGGGAGCGGTGGGGATGGTTTTGGCGGCGAGGAATTGGAGAAGGAGCTGGGTTTGCTCCTTAGGGAACAAAGAAGGCAAGAGGCGAGGGATCGAGAGAGTGATATCAATATTTACCGAAGCGGCTCAGCTCCGCCCACGGTCGAGGGTTCTCTCACAGCCATCGGAACGATGTTTGGGCGCGAGGGTGCATTTGGCGCGCCAGATTTTGCCTCTGCGAAGAATGGGTATGGATTTTCAACAGAGGAGGAAATCCGTTCCAATCTGGACTATGTCAACTATTACTACTCACACGTGAATCTGAACCCTCGATTGCCGCCTCCGGTGCTCTCGAAGGAGGACTGGAGATCCACACAGAGGCTTCAAGTGGGAAGCTCTGCTGTAGGAGGGATCGAGGACACGAGGAAAATCAATGGCGAAGAAGAAGCGGATGGAAGATCACTCTTCTCGAAACAGCCAGTATTTAATCCGCCGGAGGAGCAACTGGTGGATCCAAGAAAGGCACTTGGATCGGGGGAATGGCTTGATAGAGGAGATGGTTTGATTGGGCTGTCCCTTGGTCGCCAGAAGAGCTTTGCTGATGTTGTTCAGGTGATCTCAATAGCTAACAGAAGTATTTATTTTTTACAATTTATTCACAACATTAATGTAAATAACTATGCACATTGGTATTGCAGGCTAAATGTTTCAGATATGCTATTATTATTGCACATTGTTGCCTTTGTTTCATATCCTATCCCTTTGTAGTACTTGTTGGGAGGAACAATCTTTTGCTGGAGTTAATTCTTTTTACTTTTTTTTGGCAAGAGAGATATGTATATCGTTGAGGGTTGATTAATTATTTTCTTAGGAATGCCACTACATCATCTTGTCATTCCCCTATCTGCATGTTTAATGCAGAGGTACATGTGGCAAAAGTTTGGTTTGGTGTTGAATAAGATTGTGATATACTTTAAACTGCTAGATACTAACCCTGATTTTGGACACTATGTGTTGGAATTCTGGTTTTATATCCCCTTTATGACCTGAACATTAAGCAAACAATTTTCATTTTCACCACAGAGTATTTTTTTTCTTTCAATTAAACGGAAATTGCCTAGATTATGTCTGAGTTTAAAATATGCTATACTTGTTTACATTCTTGGAAAAATCATAGATTAATGTAATTCAGTTCTGCCTATCTGACAAATTCAGTTTAAAACTTTGAATGCCTCAGCATGGATATGACAGAAAGTATTCTTAAAAAAAACTTTCCAGATTAAGGGATTCATATACGGATGATTTGTTTTGGTTGGACTATGTTAGTTGGTCCAATTTAACAAAACAAATACCACCCTGTGCAAAAGTTACAAGAGCCCAATATGTGTTCTTTTTAATGTTTGTTCTTACAGAAAAAAAGAAAGTTGCATACTGCTCAATTTCTACTGGTATAATTGGTACATATTTCCAGAAACAAAATTGTAAACTGAGTTATTCAATAAAGCAAAAGAAAGTAATGTTTGACTTAAAACTTGATTTTAAATGACAAGTTGCTTTTCGTTGAAATGAAATGAAAATTTGTCACTTAGGCACATGGGTGATCTCAATCTAGCATCAGGTACATTGGCATATTTTTTCTCTCTATCTTTGCCTCTTTAAATATTCAATACATTTTTTTTGTAAAAGAATTTTCATGGATGCTATTCTGGATAGCGTGATACTTTGGCATAATTTGACTATTGAGTTTTTTCAGGATGAAGCAGTACGTAAAAGTCCAATCTCAAGCCATCCATCGCGTCCTGCAAGTCGAAATGCTTGTGTTAATGGTTTTGAACCATTATCATCTGGTAGTACCCAGTTTGCACTACATAAACAAAGTGCACCACTAGATGGACCACAACTTGGCACATTTCCCAAAAGTGTTAATGGACCTGAGAAAGTTGGTGCATCATTGTCTCATAGTTTTGCATCGGTTGTAGGCTCATCCCTACGGCGAAGCACTACTCCTGAAGCCCAACTGACTGCAAGGTCTCCTAGTCCTATCCTCCCACATGTTGGTCCAAGGATTGGCATCCTTGATAAAAAGGCTAATGGTTTCTCCTCCTTGAATGGTGTCTCATCGGGTACAGTTGAATCTGATGATCTTATAGCTTCCTTATCAGGAATTAACCTATCGACTGGTGGTTCCATGGTTGATGAAAATATTACACAGTTAAATATTCAGCAAGGATATGATGATCACCAAAATTTTCTTTTTGCTTCACATTCTGGCCAAAACAACATTAAGACACAACTTAACCTCAATAGTTCTAATCCAGAATGTTTAGATAGGCAGTCAGAGCCTATTCCTAGGTCAAGAAAGTCTTTCAGCTCTGATTCGTCTAAGAACTCTGGAGGTCAGGTAGAGTTGAGAAATTCAGGATCAGGATTAAATGGGCTAATTGAATCTCAAAGGTCCTCTGTTTCATCTGGCAATTCATATCCACAAGCACCTTCGCTTTATATTCCTACACCTGGTGGTTCATCTTGTCAATACCAAAATCTTAGTGTAGATGCAGCTTTTGCAAGTGCTGGGCTTAATGCATATTCTGAAAATCCAGCATTGTCATCAACATTGATAAATCATGTTGGCTTGGGAACCTTGCTTCCTGTGTTTGAAAATGCTGCTGCTGCCTCACCAATTGCATCTCTTGGTATGGATTCCAGGGCTCTAGGAGGTGGAATTTTTGCATCACCAAATTCAGTTGGGCCCGCAGACTTGCAAACTCTCACTAGAATTGTTAATCCAGCTGCTGCTGCAGTAGCAGCTATGCAGACATCGCTTAATGACCCACTTTATGTCCAATACTTGAAGGCAGCTGAGTATACAGCACAAATTGCAGCCAACTACTCTGATCCTTCCTTGGAGAGGAATTATGTAGGGAACTCTTATACTGATTTACTTGGGATCCAGAAAGCTTATGAGTCTTTGATTCAACCACAGAAGCAGTGTGGTCTACCACTTCTAGGTAAATCTGGGGCTATAAATCATAATTATTATGCTAATCCAGCTTTTGGCCTGGGCTCATATCCAGGAAGTCCTCTAGCAAGTTCTATTGCTTCTCCAATTGGACCTGGTAGCCCTCTTAATCTCAGCGAGCGCAGTCTGCGGTTGTCTTCTAACTTGAGAAACCTAAGTGGTGGTGTTTTGGGCTCTTGGCATACTGATCATGTTGGTAACATCGAAGAACATTTTCCATCCTCCCTCTTGGATGAATTCAAGAGCAATAAGACTAGATGCTTTGAGCTTGCTGAGATTGCTGGCCATGTGGTTGAATTCAGGTATACACGGTCCCATTGTGGTCTTGGCACTTTTATTCTGTAAATTACAACTCTAAGTGCATCTGTTAACATCCCGACTTCATGAACTTATGAAAATCAGAAACCAAACAGCCAGGTGGTATTCTTGATTTCCTCATTTCTATATTGTTAGATATAATACCAAAGACTGATAGGAAAAGCTACGTTACCCTGTTGATCTTGCTTTATTATGCCATTTTTCTAACATTAACATTACAATGGTACATTAACCAGTACATCTTTGTCTGGTTGCCTTGCATCTTTTTCTCGAAAAATCCTGTACAGTTTCAGCTATTTCAGGGCAAGACAACCCTTCCAGATGTAGCAAGACGCAATTGAAAAAAGAAATTGAAGAAAAACAAACAAATATATTAGATACATGATTTTACATGGTTAAGCAAGAGTTGCATATTGTTGGCAGTCACACAGGAAACCACTATTTTTCAAACTTAGGGTTTAAAAGAAGACTACCCTTTTTTCTATAAAATAAGAAGGTAGGACAAACCAAAATATGAGTGCAAAAGACAAATATGCCCATGACAAGTAATCAATTAAAAATTGAATTTGAGTCGAACCCAGAAAATCTCAGTAGCCCCCTACACTCAGGTGAGTTCTCTAGAGAGCTCTGACACTCGTATGAGACGGATAGCGCAGCGCTGAACAGAATTAGAACTAACATGACAACAAATGACAACATGCATTCATAGCTATCGGTGGTGGAAACATGTAAAGTTGCTTAACATTTTGGATTCTTATATAGAGTTAATTCACCACATGATCCTAGCGTGTACATATTTTTTCCTGAGTGCATATTTTTATCTATTTTCTGCTATCTGGGACTTCCCAACCTTTTGAGTGATGCCGCCATATTGGTGCATTATCAGATCTTATTCTCAATAGATCCATAGAATATCAAATATCTTCTTCCTCATATTATCATTGCTTTTTATACCAGCATTAAGTTTTTAAATTGTCAATTATATTCTTTTTTAATAGTTCATTTTTATGTTCAATATTTCAAGAACACATGGATGACATCGTTGTTGATTCTTACCTTCCTATCCAGTGCTGATCAGTTTGGAAGCCGTTTTATACAACAGAAACTTGAAACAGCTACAACTGAAGAAAAGGACATGGTTTTTGATGAGATAGTGCCTCATGCTCTATCTCTGATGACTGATGTGTTTGGAAATTATGTGGTCCAGAAGGTACTTTTCTGATTTCTAACTAAAATTGGATTATGTAATCTACCTGTAATATTTCAGTCTATTCCATGGAATTTTTTTACTTTAACTTGTTTCAAAGAGGGGCTTACAATTTATTGTCCTTATAGTTTTTTGAACATGGATCATCTCTTCAGAGAAGGGAATTAGCTAACCACCTTAATGGGCATGTATTGGCACTCACCCTCCAGATGTATGGTTGTCGAGTGATCCAGAAGGTACCTTTTATCAATCAGTGATTTAGTTCTAGATTACTTAAAACCATGGTTTAAAATCTCGGTACCGGTACCGATTTCGGTCACCGGCCGGCACCGGTACCGTACCGTACCGACACACGGTACGGTTCGGTACGAAAATTGCATACCGGCGTTTTTTTTTATAGAAATAACTCCAAATCTCCATACTGCCCGGTATGCATATAATACCGCCCAAACCAGGCGGTATGAACCCGAAACTAGTGGCCTCAACGCCGTTGGCTGGCCCAACGGTACTAAGGCCTCATACCGCCCATACCAGGCGGTATATGACAAAATACCGCCCGGTTACCCAATATACCCGTTTTTTTCAAATACGGGGTATATCGTATACCGGAAACCTAAAAAACTGGTAAATACCGGGCTTACCGTACCGTACAGGGCGAGATTTTAAACCATGCTTAAAACCATAGTTATTTTGTTTGCTTATGGTCCTCGAGCTTGTGCTTTTGCTTCTTCACTTTTACTGGTAGTTGAATTGAATATAGTTCCTATGTTGGGAAACTGGAAAGTATGAACTTTTACTTGTTGCTTCAGGCAATAGAAGTTGTTGACTTGGATCAGAAGATAAAAATGGTTTCAGAGCTTGATGGGCATGTAATGCGCTGTGTACGCGATCAAAATGGGAATCATGTCATTCAAAAGTGTATCGAGCGTGTTCCACAAGATGCAATTCAGTTTATCATCTCAACCTTTTACAATCAAGTTGTCACTCTATCTACTCATCCGTATGGTTGTCGTGTTATACAGGTTCAGCAGTTTTCCACTATTTGATCTTCATGTAGTGATACTAGGATTTCATAGCACATTTACTGATATTTTATTGTTGCTTTTATCTCAGCGGGTGCTGGAGCACTGTGATGATCCTACGACTCAGCAGATTGTCATGGATGAGATTTTACAATCTGTTTGCATGTTGGCACAAGACCAGTATGGTAACTATGTTGTCCAGGTTCGTTTTATGTCTTGAGTTACCCTGCTCTTCCCTTTGCACTGGCCTCAGTTTTTGTGGACAATTTGTTCTTGTGGATTTCCTTTTTGTGACAGTTTACAATGGCGACTTAATCATACTTTATTTTACAATGTGGCTTAATTATACTTTTCTTTGTAGTGATACCATAAGTAAACATCCTAAAGGTTCAAATGATGATTTAACCAACTCAACTTGTTTTTCTCTCTCCTTTCGGATAATGACTGTTCTAGCAAGTTTTAAAAGTGCAAATACCCATATAAAAGACACCTTCTGGTGGCACATTGTAGTTAATGGTTGGTTAAGAGATTACTTATAATGATTCTGCACTAGTGATTTGCGAAGTAACTCCATAAAACTTTGCAAGCACATAAATGTACGGATGTGAATTATTCATGCGAAATTTAGCAGAACTTCCTTGCTGTCTAACTAAGGCCATGCCTTCAGTGGCGATGCTTTGGTTTTCAAATTGCTGAAAACTTGGCTGCTTAACTGCTCTTTGCAGCTTGTGCTATCCTGCTGTCCATATAATGCATAATATTTCAGAAGCTGTCACTTCTACATGGTTGCATGTCTACTAAATATAGACTTCTTTTTTTTCTATACAAATTTTGAATATATTTTGTGACATGGCACAAATCTTGACAGCATGTAATGGAGCATGGAAAGCCTTATGAGCGGTCCGTGATTATCAAGAAATTAATTGGACGAATAGTACAGATGAGCCAACAGAAATTTGCTTCAAATGTTATTGAGAAGTGTTTGACTTTTGGTAGTCTGGAGGAACGCCAGCTTTTGGTAAATGAGATGCTTGGATCAACTGATGAAAATGAGCCTCTCCAGGTCTGTGACCTACATTTGGTGCATGCAATTTAGATTTTAACCTTTTGAGTCATTTGCTCCTTCTGGTTGATCATGTTTTAGTGCATGGGAATTTTTCTTTGTAAACTTCATCTTTTAGTGACTAAAAAATAGTAAAATACAAAAACAACTGGATGTACTGTCTGAAGTACTTAGGTTTGGTTCACATAGTCTCTACTTAAGTGATCAAATAAATGTGCTTTTGACCTTTGTATTAAGCATCATCATCATTTTCTCTTTCTCTCATTATAAATTCATAGCATTTCTTCTAAATTTTTTTAGCACTACATTGATTAATATATATGTCATCCTTCTCAATAAGCAAATATTTATTCCTATTTGTCGGACCCCTAATTGTATCCCATGTTTCCTGGAGAAAATACTATATATCCAACAATTTTCTCAGACTCACATTTATGCTATGTTGTCTTGCTTTTCAACGTATGCTCCACGTAGTATCTTTTACAGAAAGACTCTTCGTCTCTTCATGTTTGGAACGAATGCTCGTGTATGGCTAACTTTATTGATGAGACAGTTTTATGATTGACATTCAATTAGAGATACTTGATTTTTCATCTTAGTTTAGAAGAACAAATAATAATCCATTCTACTTATGTTCTTTGAAATTTTTTCTTGCTTCTTGGGTGGCAGGCTATGATGAAAGATCAGTTTGCTAACTATGTTGTACAGAAAGTATTAGAGACATGCGATGATCAGCAACGAGAGCTGATACTCTCGCGAATAAAGGTCCACTTGAATGCACTAAAAAAGTATACTTATGGGAAGCATATAGTCGCCCGTGTAGAGAAACTTGTTGCAGCTGGAGGTGAGCACATCCATTCACTTAATTGTATCATTCAATTCATACTTTTATCGATGATCACAACATCCTCTTTTGCTCGATATTTTACTCTCAGATACTTCTAGAACTTGTTCATCGTTTTCAGATCTACGTAAGCTTTCTATGACCCATCTAACGAATTCTTCATTATTGTATTTCGGCAGAGAGGAGGATCGGACTTCAGTCATCGTATTCCTCTTAGACGGCATAGTGATGAAAGTGTACAGCTAACTGAGGCTAGTTTTAGCGCCCCCTCTTTTATCTATTTAGGCTTTGTACAAGCTTTGCTGAAAATAAGAACGACGCTTGTACTGCGGAATTTGTACATTTTGTAATTTGAATTTAGTTAATGATGCTAAGGCTGAGGCTCAGGTGGCTCATACAAATGGTGCCCTACAGTTGAAGGTTTTCAGTTTCTGTAAAGAGATGGTAAAGAGAGACAAGTATTTATTTAGGAGAGCTTATTTCTCTTTCTCTGATTTCAGCATGGAATTGTATGTGATGATATAAAGTTTTCATATGCAGTTAAGTTTCTATTTATGGATATTTCTATGCTTGATTCTGCCTGTAAATAGATGTATATATAAATATATATATTTACATTTTGCACTATTGTTATTTTGATTCCTCTTGGAGTCGATGTTTTTAGAACCAGATGGGTAATTGATTCTGCCGAGCTCTGGTTCACTGGCTCAATTTGTCAAACTGTTAGATTTTTGAAAAATATTATTATTTTGATACATAATAAATTATTTTGAAAAAAATATATATTAAAAAAAAATAATTATTGAATATTGTGCGTGTGATAGATAGGCAAATGACATACTCAAAACCAAATAATTTAGCAAAGCCAATAAAACAATTTCGTAACATTTATTTATTTATCTTTCTTCTCAGCAGGTTTTTCATAAGTTTATTTACATATATATATATATACATTGCAATTAATATCCTCGTTAGGTTAACCTCAGCACTATTTGTGGTAAGATTTTATTTAGCTTTTTGCAGCATTTTTAGCAGACTTTTATTAAGTAGGGGTGAGCGGGATACCTTTATTTTTCATAATACTTGGATCCTATTCTGTATAAAATTGGTTCCTAAGTTTTGAAATCAGATCATATCTTGTTGGAATCTGAAATCGGATCCTATCCGGAACCACAGGTTTTGGTTATGATTTTGTGTATTTTATTGGAATATGTTTGTATACAGGTTCCGGATACCCTGTTGGAACTCGTAAATGTACACATTGCAATTAATATCCTCGTTAGGTTAACCTCAGCACTATTTGTGGTAAGACTTTATTTAGCTTTTTGCAGTATTTTTAGCAGACTTTTATTTAGTAGGGGTGAGCAGGGTACCCTGTATTTTTCATGATACTCAGATCCTATCCTGTATAGAATCGGTTCCTAAGTTTTGAAATCGGATCCTACCTTGTTGGAACCTGGAATCGGACCCTACCCGGAACCACAGGTTCTGATTCTAATTTCGAGTATCCTGTTGGAATCTGTTCATATATAGGTTCCAAGTTACAGATTCTGAATACCCTGTTGGAACTTGTACCCTGGAACCTGTAAATGAACAGGTTCCAGGTATCGATTTCTATTTCGGGTCCGAGTATCCGATGTGTTGGATTCAAAATCGGAACCGATTTTAATCGGTTCCTAAATTTTTGTTCTGGATCCTACCCGAATTTAATTCGGGTCTATCAAGAACCTACCAATCGGGTCATTTCAATCGGTTTTGGGTCTACCCAGTACTCATGCACATCCATACTATTTAGCTTTTACAACATCTTTTGGGTGATGAATTTTGAATTACCCAAAAGCGAAATTACTTTTTTTAAAAAAAATTCCCCTGGTTATATAATTTTTGAAAAACAAAATTATTTAACAAAAATTCCAAATTGTCTTTAAAACTTTTCGTGAAAAGTTTTTAATATATGGAATTCTTGTTTAAATTAAAAACATTTTCCAATTCATCAGTTGAATTATTTCACGCATTCATTTGAATCATTTGGACATGTTCCACGTTATATTCTAAGCAATTTGTTGTGGTCCTCATTCGTCAACAGTCAACATGCAGTTCTTTCCTATCTTTTTTCAATATCTAGGTAATATGTCTAAATCACGGTCCACGATTTCCACCCCTTCCAGAAATTATGACGTAATACATGTAGAGGTGTGACACTTGAGGTGTTGACTTCTCCGTTTACGGCTGCATTGACTTTGTTGTCCTGAAATAGCCAACTTGATGAACCAGATGCACTCACGATTCATACGCTAAAATATCTGCGCAAATCAATTCTTCCTTCACCCCGTGTTGTAGATGATATATATATATATGGCGTCCATGCTTTCGCCCGTCCTCTTTTTTGTTGGCTTCGGCAATTAGATGGAAGCACTCGCACAAGAGGAAGAGAAAATGAAATGAAGAAAATAACGTCGATCAAGAATATGAATCAGAATCCAATTACATCAATGACAACATTTGGAGCTTTTACATGAGCTCAAGAAATCCAGAGACATCGAATCAAACCGAACGCCCTTTAGTTAGATGGAAGGAATTTAGCCACACATTGCAAAGATGAACATCTTCATTTTAAAATATTGCTATTGAATTGAAAACTTGAATTCAAACCCAAAATTAGTATATTTCAAAATCATGCATTCCTTGTTCATTACAATTTTTCTCATCTTATAGAAAAATTCACAAACCTAATTAAAATAGAAAGAAAAATCAAATCAATCCTACAAGGTAACAAATTAACAACCAAATATCTTGGTTTAATATTTTTGACACAAAAGAAGAGTCCAAATTCGTATGAAAATTTGGAAATAAATTTTCAACCATAAAATTGGCAAGTTCTGATTCTGTCACATGTATCTCACGAAGGCATGGGCACGCCTAATGCATGGGCGACCAGGTCCAGCTTTTTTCCCCCCATTTTTCAGCTTCCAAAAATGTGGAAGGAAGCTTCTTTTTTATTTCTTTCTCTATTTTATTGTCTAAATATTAAAGATAACAAAAATCATATATTAAGAAGCATTTAATTTGAATTTAGCATAAAAATAAACAACCTAAGATATAAAATATACATGCCATCACAATTCTTGAATTGTCCCTAATTTTGGACAATTTAGGAACATTGTTATTTATATCGCACTTAATTTTTTTTATTATCATATATATCTTCATTCTAAATTTCGGCTAGTGAACCCTTATTCTTGTTCTCCGATACGCGCTCAGATGATATGCGTATTCGGAGAACTATAGAGAGATACTGTTGAAATTTAGAATAAAGTTAACGACTAAAATAAATACTTAGTGTGATATGAATAACATGAATCCCAAATGGAATAGAATCATCCCACCTAAAGACTTTAACCGAAGATGCGATTTATTGACAAAACAATGTTGGACGATCGAAGTGTGATGTACCGACGATTTGATTGTGGAGCTATAACGAATGAGTTTCGAGTTGCCGTAAATTATTTCTTGAATTTCGCTTATTCAAATAGAAAATTCGTTAGCCGCGATAAAATCTAATGTCCATGCCGCATTTGCTCAAATAGAAGATTTTTAGATCGAGAATTTATCACACTGCATCTATATTCAAAAGGATTCACACCAAGATGTAATATGTGGGTTTGTCAAGGAGAGTCACATAATGTTAGAACATCGAGCATTCCTAATGTGAAAATTCATGGTGAATCTTCTAGTGATGATAATGTTCATGTAGCTAATCTTGAAAATTTGTACATAACAATGATACTTGATAATCTTTGTGGTTAATTCCATATTAATGATAACATGAAGCGTTGCTAAGTAATAGCTACGGGAGCGTTGGTGATGACCATCACCAAAAGCTTGGCAACAACTTCAGCCATCGGTGATGACAAGTATTCTAGTAGTGAAAGGTACTAGTCTAGTCCATCTGAAATAAAATATCTAAATAAAAATAGGTATATTTAAGTGTGTATAGTTTTCTTCGAGACAAATTTACTCCTCCGTGTTAACGCAGAGTATTCATTTTAGGGTGTACTTAATATCACAAACACTTGTTGAGTTTTCATTACTAGGTTACGTCGGGTAAAAAGGGTCCCTGGTCAAGTTCATTGCGTGAAGACATAGGGGTGTGCATGGGTATCGATAGAATCAAAATCAGTTGAAATTTATTTGATCACCTGAATTAAATTCGAGTAGGATCCGAGATAAAAAATTAAAAAATCAGTAAAAATTGATTATGGTTCGGCTCCAACACATCCGATATTCGAAACCAAAACCGGAACCGAAGCCGGTACTCTACCCTGGAACATGTACAGTATTGGAACATGCATATAAATGAACGTGTTTCAATAAGGTATCCGGAATCGATACTACACCACAGTTTTTGGATAAGATCCGATTTTAAATTCTAATAGGATAGGATCTGGTTCAAAATCTAAGACTCGATCGTATTCAAGGTATAAATTCGGATGCTATGAAAAAATATAAAGCTGACGAAGAGGCAGCAGGTGGTTAAATTAAAGCATCCGGATAACAGAAACACAAAAAAAGCCAACGCATGCATCAGCAATTCAGCAAATCTATTTTCTTCCTTCGCCTCCTTCGTCTTCCTCAGTTCCTCTTCTGACTCTTCTTCTTCTTCTTCTTCGTCGGCAGTAGAATTATGACACTATCCGTGCTCCCCTGGATCCTTCACTCCATCCTTCTCGCGGACCTCGCAGCCTCCGCCGCCGATAACTTCATCTTCCATGGGTTCAAAGACGCGGACCTGAACCTAACCGACGATGCCGTCCTCACCTCCCAAGGCATCCTACAGCTGACAAACAACACGGCTCAAGTCACCGGCCACGCTTTCTACCCTTTCAAGCTTCGCTTGAGGAACTCCTCCGTCGGCGGCGGCGGCGGCAAGGCCTTATCCTTCTCTTCCACCTTTGTCTTCGCCATCACGCCGATGATCCCGGACCACAGTGGTCACGGCCTCGCTCTCGTCCTCGCCCCCTCCATGGATTTCCACAACTCCATCGCCAGCCAACACCTTGGCCTCTTCCCCGACACCGGCAACCCGAACGACCACATCGTCGCCATCGAGCTCGACACCGTAGAGAACAAGGAGTTCCAAGACATCAACGACAACCACGTCGGGATCGACGTCAACAGCTTGGTTTCCAGGAGCTCGAAGCCGGCGGGTTACACCAAAGACGGCGAGTTCAGGAGCCTGCAGCTCATCAGCGGCAACTCGATGCAGGTTTGGGTCGATTACAACGACGAAACGATGAAATTGGATGTTGCGATTGTTCCCTTGGGCGAATCAAAACCAGAAGTCCCACTCGTGTTCTCCGAGATCAATCTCTCGTCGTTGATCTTGGACGAGATGTATGTCGGCTTCTCCTCATCGACAGGAGCAGCTACAGGATGCCACTACATTCTCGGATGGAGCTTCAGCCTCAACAACGGAGATGCTCCGCCACTTGATCTCAAAAGGCTTCCTCGACTCCCTCGCGTAAGGGGCAAGAAATCGATTGTTTTAGCGATCTCATTACCTTTAGCTGCAACCATCGACCTGCTGATATCCATCGCAATCATCTTCTTCATCATCAAACGGAGGAAGAAATTTGCAGAGGTACTCGAGGACTGGGAGCTCGAATACGGGCCGCATAGATTTTCTTACAAGGATCTCTACAGAGCGACCAAGGGCTTCAGCGAGGAGAACTTCCTCGGCGTCGGCGGCTTCGGTCGGGTTTACAGAGGCGTGCTGCCGAAGTCGCGGGTCGAAATCGCGGTGAAGAAGATCTCTCACGAATCGAGGCAGGGGCTGAGGGAGTTCGTCGCCGAGATCGTGAGCATGGGCCGGCTGCGGCACCGGAACTTGGTGCAGCTCCTTGGGTACTGCCGGCGGCAGGGGGAGCTCATCTTGGTCTACGACTACATGGCCAACGGCAGCCTCGATCGTTTCCTATTCGAGAAGAATCAGCCGCCACTAAACTGGACGCAGAGGTATTTGAATCTTTTGGCAATACAACACGATTGCCCAATTTGAATTTGTTCATCTACTATCTCCGAATAGGTTCCACGTAATTAAAGGAGTGGCGGCTGGACTTCTCTACCTCCACGAAGGATGGGAGCAGGTTGTGATCCACAGAGACATCAAGGCCAGCAACGTCCTCCTCGACGACGAACTCAACCCTAAATTAGGAGACTTTGGGCTAGCAAGATTATACGACCACGGGAGCAATCCCCACACCACTCGCATTGTTGGCACGCTGGGCTACCTCGCTCCAGAGCTCAGCAGAACAGGGAAGGCCACGACGCACACTGATGTGTACGCATTTGGGGCGTTTCTGCTGGAGGTTGCTTGCGGGAAGAGGCCGATGGAGCCGTATGCGGTAGTGGAGACGCCAGTGCTGGTGGACGTTGTTCTTGAGAGCTGGAAGATGAGGTCGATTTTGGAGGTTGCGGACTCTAAATTGGAGGGGAATTATGCAGCGAAGGAGATGGAGTTGGTGCTGAAGCTGGGGGTTTTCTGCTCACATCCTGACCCCTTGGCCAGGCCGAGCATGAAACAGGCGGTGCAGTTCTTGGAAGGGACAGCTGCTCTGCCGACCATGTCGCCGGATGGGATCATCAGCAGCCACTCTGCCACGAGATATGATGAGTCATTTGATGAGTTCTTCAAGTCATACCCATCTACTTCAGAGGCCACACGTATGGGGTATTCGTCATCACCTTTCTTTTCTGGGGCTAGGTAAGAATGTGGGGTTCGAGGAGGGTTAATGTACACGATTTTGGCATATGTTTGGATGACGTGTAGTGAATATAGAAGGTCCAAAATCCAGTTAGACTTGTTCTGGGAGAAGGAACGGAGGATGCGTGTCTTTTTCTTTATTTTCTGTTCCAACTTTATATTCAGTGAGCCACCGAACTCGAATCCAGCATAAAAAAACCCAAAGAAGAGATGTGTAGACCTTTGTGTTTTAATATATTAGAATAATACAAGGAAAATGTCTTTTGAGGAGAAATTGTTGCTGTTACTTCATTGCTCGATGCCTATACATCTGGTATATACACCCACATGTTCATACATGCAACAAATTTGAGTCAAGGATGACACGCAATTGATCTCATGCAACAATTTTGGAGCAAATCAATCTGGTTGCTTGACTGGGATTGCTTATTGTCTCGAGGTGTGAGTGTTGTTTGGAAAGTCAACGGAGTCAACGGGGCACTGATCATGGGTAATGGTAATAGGTTAATAAAGATGCTGCATGAACTGATCATTGACAGAGACATAAGAGCACGTACTTGGTGAGCAACAACTCGTTCATAAACGAAGTGAAAGTAAACCTCAGTATCAAAGTCAAGCTCAACATGTTTAGTGCTAGCATGAACATTGGCTTGCAGCAAGAAAAGTAGGATGCCCACCGTGGATTTCATTAGATATTACCTCTACCAAAGATTGGAAGACAGTCTTCTTCAATAAAGCCTACATTTGAGACTCTGTAAAAGACATTAAGACAATCGTCAAGCCACTTGATGCATGTGGTCAATGCGATTACCTTCAATCTCCATCATCTTCCAATGTTTCATTCCCATGATTCGGATGTCCAGATTTTCTAATAAACAAGCGATACAATTGTTCCAATACTTATTTGAAAATGGAATAGTATACTCTACATGATTTAGATATATCAAATATAGACTATGGATGTTGTCAGTAGGATGATATAACTATATTTTTAAATGAAATACTGGCGTTAGGGAAGGGGTGAATTGTGAGATTGGTAAAAGTTAAAACTAATTTCAACCTCATTGAAACTTCAACCATCAGAATGCATCACCTGAACCCAACTGTAGAATCAGAACCAGAACCAAGCTGACAGCAGAATCCAAGAACATAGAAAACTACAAAATCGGATTCCGGCGACATTCTTCAGATTTTTTGATACAACATAGAACATACATGAAATGGTATCATGCAGAGAATCTTTTATTATCTAATCAACAATGAAGAAACAAAATTAAACAGAAACAGTGAAGCATATACCCGAGCTTAAAAATGATCACTAAATAGCTTTCATGGAATCAGGATCGCCATGCCGATGTGAGTTTTGTTATCCCTTGTTCGCATATTTTACCCGAATACTTCTTCCATCCAGAAACTGAAACAAATGAGAAGGCAAAAATTTATATCAAACAAGTATTAGCAACTATGAAGTTGCAAATGAATGCAACACTCCGTTCCTCGTGAGTAGTAAATGTTTGGCATTTCTTCAACTAGAGGATTATGCAGGGATGTACCTCACCATTCATCTTTTCCAGCGCAGTGGTTGCTTCTTTTTCACAAGAAAATTGGACAAAGCCATATCCTTTTGACTTGCTAGTACTACGATCACATATAACTTTTACTGTGACATGTATGCATGGTTTAATCACTAAAGAGTCCAACAAAAAGGCAGATTCAGAAGAATGTTCAGTTACCTTCTATTATTTCACCATGTTCACAAAAAGCATCTCGTAGCGCAGTTTCGTTGGTATCATAAGAAAGGTCTGTATTTCATGTTATGCAGTAAGTAATAAATTGAGAATCATCTCAGTTTTGAGGCATTTTCTTTAGAGTGCCTATCTGAACTTTTGGCAGTGCACTGATTATATAAAATATCAAGTAAAACTAAGTGCTAGTACTCCTCATAATTCATTACAATGGATACAGGAATCATGTAAAAATAAAAATATACACACAACAACAAGAAGAATAACAAGCTGTAAATTCTCAACTATTTGGGGTTTGCTACATGGATCTCACCTTGAGCTCTATGCAAGGTCAAATCTCTAGTTATACCAAGAGCATTAATCAGTTTCCACTGTTTCAAGCAAAGTTTTCTTAGTTCTTGATATACCTTTCTTCCTCTCATTGATAATATCTAAAATAATATACTGATGTGAATAAAATCAGTAGAAGACATCCAGAAAGATAATGTGATGCATGACACGTCCTGACATTTATCTAATTTATCGTGGCCTTGATTCATTCTTCTACCCAGTTCCCAGTTTCAATATTAGTTGGATTTTGCTCCTTTTCATTTCAAAAATAAGGACAACATTTATAGGGCAACAGTATATTATCATTTCCATAAATGAAAAAATCATCACATGATGAAATGTTGATAAGGAGAAAATATCAATGTCATAGACGAAACTAACCATCATGGGTAAGCATAGAAGCAGCAAGTGTAGATAACAGAAGGCAAAAGGACCATGGCAACACAAGAATAGATGTGCCATTCTTTTTAATGTAATATTTGGGTTGGATCATAAATTCATACCTCCAATAAACAATTTACTAGACACACAGCGAGAAAACAGCCTTGTTGCAAGAAAAATTGTAGCAGGCGAGACGTCCTTGACCCTCCAATACCTCATTTTTCATCTGAAACACTCAGAAATGTCTTGCATATTTAACTTCAACTCAAGGGTGCATTGTTGGGCAAAATGTCTGGCAGTGAGTTTGAATCAGAACCCACACACTATGACATTAAAATTCTCTAGAAAAACCAAGTATGTATTGCTCACAAAAGATGAAAACAAAATTACTTTATTCAGAAAGTTGAACACAAATGACTACAATAGTTTGAATATTGAAGCTATATAAACATATATTTTATGTATCACAGAATCAACCAATAACTGATAGCATTAATCAAGTAGGAACAATGTCATCAAAACACAACCGGCTAGAAGCCTGGCCTATCTTTATCGAACCACTAGGTCACCAATCAGTCAACAAACTGTGACAACAGATTAATATAAAAAAAGTTTTAGACATATAGCATAATTAATTCTATCAACAGCTAAAAGAAGTTTTAGATGGAACACAACAATTATAAAAAACCAATCTCCTATAAATACAAAAATATTATATCAGCAACTTATATGCAGGGTTAGTAAGTAGAGAACAGAGATTAACAACTATTAATAATGCAAATGGTAACAAAATTAAATTGCAACATTATACACCCAAATTGAGGGTTGAAAAATCAAAGTAAGACCTACCTATTCATCTTTTGTTATATGCATTCAGCAATCAAAACTAGTTAATGCAGCCAGTAATGATGCATCATAAAAGCGAACTCCAAAGAATTAACGCAAAAGGTCCAAAGAATAGGCAAGAAAGGAGTGTCTCTGCTTATTGTGCAAATCCAAAACTGAATCAAATGTGTTCTGCCTTACGCTAATCAAAGACAATAAATATTAACCTTTTTTTCATCTCATAAGCATGCTTTTATGCATCAACACCCAATTTTACTTTTTTTTTCTTCTCATCAGAGATAGTTAAGATGATATATGAATATTATTCAACCAGCTCACTCTTCAAAGAAAGTAAGAAACACCAGCACAGTATATGTAAAGTGTCATATAAAGGTCAGTGCAAAAAGAAACATTAAGCGCATACAATTGCACAAATGAACTCTCAAAATTCATGGAAAACCTAAGAGATAAAAATCAACAATGCCAATAACCAAATACCAAAAGAGCACAACAATTTCTGAGGTCTAATGAACTTGGCAGAGCAGATAGCATCTCACACTTTTCTATAATGTGCACTCAGATCACTTACCTGGATCAGCAGTGAAAGAGTAAACAGAAGCAGTCCGGCGATTCGGCGGAGCAGCGCGGACAGTCCGACCGAGTGGCTACGAGATCGGAAGTTGCAGAGAGGGAGGCGTGCGGGCGCGGCGGCTGGACTGGGATAAACGGGAGAGGGAGAGCAGCGGCGATCCGTCGACTCGATGGAGAGTCGCCGGGGTTCCAGCGGAGTGGCTGCGGGAGATCAGAGAGGGACAGCGTGCGGCAATTGCGATAAGAGACGATTGAATGTAGGGTTGGATTTAACTTGAAAGGTTTAAACATTGTGTTACGCACTTACGCGTAAAGGCGTAAAGCCAAGCATTTACGCTCGTAAATGTACTAAGTTTCAATAGAATACTATGTTGGAAACCGTATCCTGAAATCTATATTTTGGAATCTGTAAATTAACAGATTTTGGATATCGATTTTAATTTCGAGTCCGGATACTCGATGTGTTGAACTTGAAATCGGAATCAATTTTAATCGATTTTTAAATTTTTGTTCTGAATTCTATCCAAATTTAATTCGGATCTACTATGAACCTATCAATCAGGTCAGTTCCAACCGGTTTCGGATCTATCCGGTATCCATGCACACCTCTATTATTTAGCTTTTACTGTATCTTTTGGGTGAGGAATTTTGAATTACCCAAAAGCGGAATTACTTTTTTTATAAAAAAAATCCCCTGGTAATAGAATTTTTGAAAAATAAAATTATTTAATAAAAATTTCAAATTGTCTTTAAAACTGTCACGCCCCGGTTCGGGTCCACCCCCACGCCCCTAGGCGGGCCCGTTCCGACGCGCGACAGTGGGCGACTCGAAACCCACGCAGCGGAAGGAAAACCATCCAATACACATCGGAATTCATAATAAAACATATTTATACAACAAAAGATAATTCAGCTAAGTACAATGCTAAACAAGGTATTTAATATTACATAGTTACGAAGCTCCAAAATCATCAGAATCAAAAGACGACAAAGCAAGACAAGATGCAAAAATTGTCGACATATCAGAGCTCCAGATACCTGCTATCTACCGACTATCTACACCTCGGTCTATCGGTCGACAACTCTCCCCTGCAAGTCTGAAGCAATAACAACAAGAATCAACGAAAATGCTGAGTAGGAGTACCACAATATGGTCGACAACAAGAATAAGATGTTAACTCAACAATAAACAACAATATGACCTAAGATGCAGTCAAAGGCGATAGATGTACAACAAATGCTCCACACCTACTCCTACACGACGTCGACCAAATCATCGAGCGTATGGACCGTTGGGTAAAAACCCCGCACTCTACCACCCGCAGAGTGGCGTCAACCGTCCGCTCCAACGGTGACACGACTACCCCCACCAAGCAGATAGCCCGATGGACGGCGGATCCGACATCCGCGCGACTACCCCTACCAAGCAGGTAGCCCAATGGACGGCGTATCCGACATCCCTACACCCGAAGGTGCCCAAAGTGACTAGTCAATATCCATACCCTCTCCCATGTCTGGAGGGTACCGCTCTAAAATGGTCCGGGACCGAAGTCCTCTCCGAGGCCGTAGCCTCCAAGTCGACAACTCAACTCCAACAATGCAACAAAGTGTATCACCATGATCAATGGATAATAAATGACATGATCACCAATATCAACAATACAACAACACCAAATGATGATGATATGATCAAAAGAATAACACCACAGGTAACAACATAATATCATGCATGGCATATCATGATCAAATATCAACATCAATACTGTATATCACCATGATCAACAATAACACAGGCAATTATGTACATGGCATGTCCAACAATAATATGCAATACGAGTTCAACGGAATTGGAAACAATATCAAGCAGATCGAGGCAAAAAGATAAATCCGTCATTTCACCCAACAGTAATTCATCGGCTACAACGGGAAACAACTCAAGCTCACACCAACCAATTACCCCTAAATCACCACTTAAGGCAATATAATATTTTTATATTATTTAATTATTTATCAAATTAAACTAATAAATATTAATCACCGAATAACATTAAAATATAGAAAAGACCTACTAAACAGCCTCCGATCAGAAATCCAACACCACCATCGCGTTCAGCACGCGAACACATGCAACTTTGGTATTCACCCCGACTCGATCCGACGACTCTACGATCGACTAGAAAAATACCCCAAATAATCTACAAATTTATCAATTTCATACGATACAGCTCTATTCATTGCTACTGCTCATATCCCTCTCCTCCCGGCACTTGCGCCCTACACCTGCGCCCTACACCTCCTGCTCCGCTCGACCCACGCCGGGCGGCCTCGCTGGCCGCCGGCAATCACTCGCCGGTCCACTCCGCGACCTCCGGCGCTGTGGGCCGCCGGCAGCCGCAGCGGCAGCGTGCAGCGGCTGTTGCCACGCTGCGGGCAGCAGTCTGCTGCCGCTGCTAGCGGCCGCCAAGGCCGTGCGGCCTGGCGTCGCGGGCAGCAGCTGGGCTGCCGCGAGCGCCGCCGCTCGCCGACCGACTCCGTCGGCCTCCCTCTCCCTCCGATTCCCATCGTCGCCGCCGATGAACAAGAAGGGTAAATGACGAAACGAAAGGAGAAAGGTAAGAGTCCTACCTCAAATTCCGGCACCGACGACGACACCGACGGCAACCCGATCTCCGATTCCCTCCTTCTCCGGCGCCGACTGCACCGCTAATCTCCCCCCTTTTTCTCACGCGGCTGACCCTAACCACATGAGAACGATTATAAGGGCGGTGGGGTGGTTATTTTGCAAATAACCCCCTACACTCCTTAAATTTATAATTAAACCTTTTTTTTTTACAGAATATAACAAAAACTTTTCGTGAATATATCGAATTCTTGTTTAAATTAAAAACATTTTCCAATTCATCAGTTGAATTATTTCACGCATTCTTTTGAATCATTTGGACATGTTCCACGTTATATTCTAAGCCATTTATTGAGGTCCTCATTCCTCAACATGCAGTTCTTTCCTATCTTTTTTCAATTTCTAGGTAATTTGTCTAAATCACGGTCCACGATTTCCACCCCTTCAAAAAATTATGACGTAATATATGTAGAGGTGTGACGATTGAGGTGTTGACTTATCCGTTGACCGCTGCATTGACTTGGTTGCCCTGAACTAGCCCACTTGATGAACCATATACACTCACGATTCATACGCTAAAATATCTGCGCAAATCTATCCTGGAACATGTACCACATGCTTATAAATGAATATGTTCTAATAAGATACCCATAAACACACACAAAAAAAAAGGCAACGTATGCATCGGCAAATCTATTTTCTTCTTTCGCCTCCTTGTCTTCCTCAGTTCCTCTTCTGACTCTTCTTCTTCTTCTTCGTCGACAGTAGAATTATGACACTGTCCGTGCTCCCCTGGATCCTTCATTCCATCCTTCTCGCTGACCTCGCAGCCTCCGCCGCCGATAACTTCATCTTCCATGGATTCAAAGGCGAGAACCTGAACCTAACCAACGATGCCGTGCTCACCTCCCAAGGCATCCTACAGCTGACAAACAACACGCTTGCAGTCACCGGCCACGCTTTCTACCCTTTCAAGCTTCGGTTGAGGAACTCCTCCGCCGGCGGCGGCGGCGGCAAGGCCTTATCCTTCTCTTCCACCTTTGTCTTCGCCATCACGCCGATGATGCCGGACCGCAGTGGTCACGGCCTCGCTCTCGTCCTCGCCCCCTCCATGGATTTCCACAACTCCATCGCCAGCCAACACCTTGGCCTCTTCCCCGACGACGGCAACCCGAACGACCATATTAAGTAAATTTTTAATTAATATACTTTACTTTATATTTGCCTTATATTGGATATTTACTCTTAAAATTATTAATAGTTTCCATTTTATTTTTTCTATATTTTTTTGTTAACAAATTATATTGTGTTATTTGTTTTGAAATAATTTTAATTTTTTTTAAAAAAAAATTATTAATTTAAATTTTTATTCATAAATTTTTACTTTGAAGAGATGCATTTTAAAACAAATTAATATCATATCATTATATAAAAAGATCGTTAATACTTTTAGATTTATATCTTATTGATATTTTATTTTGTATGACCCTAGATTATAAATTTATTTATATAAATTTTTTATTAAAATTACAAGTCAGCTAGTTATTAACCGAAGTAAAATGAATATATACAGCAGTTAACCCTCATAAGCATTGAATCAATACTCTGTGAGTTGTACAGCAGCATATAAATATAAATGAAAACAGGTTTCTCTCTCACACTCTCTAGAAGAACTAAAACAGCACATCTGCATGTAACTGAGTTCATCTTTAAAGAGGGATGTCAAGTCCTTTCCCCACATCTACTCCAATCATCTGAAGTATTCCCTTGTTAAATATCTGACAACATCAAATCTGATTCAGAAACTAATACTTTAATCATAATATTGAGATTATTAAAGAAGAAGAAGAGAGTTACCAGCTCCACAATGAAGGTTCCAATTAAGCCAATCATGCAAGCCCTAGAATTCCAAACCTCTGCAGTTCTTGTGAAGCCTAGGAATGGTTCTATGAGCTTGGGTTCCTCTTTGGGCAATTCCACCTTAAAATCCACATCGAAAGGAAAGCTAATTAATATGATACTGAGATGAGCTGGAAGAAGTGCAGGAGAGAAGAGGAAGAGAGATTGCGTACCCCAGCAGGAAGCTTGGAAGCTCTGATGCTGAGGGATCTTCTATGGTTCTTGAGGTGGGGAAGGGAGGTGGAATTCCTTCTAATTCCACTGAACAGGGGTGATTGATGAGGAACAAAGGTGGATGAAATGGTTGTTGTTGCTGTTGCTGCCATCTCTCTCTCTCCTTTTGATATGCTTTGTTTCCAGGGACCTGTGAGGTTGATAATGTATGCTAGGGTTCTTAATCCTTATCACAAGGGTTGGGTTTGCACTTTGCAGGGTGGTTCAGTGTTCACAATTGGCAGCTGGGCATGCTTGTGTTGTTCTCTCGAGGACCACAAATAATGTGCACTTGTGGATCACAAGATCTCCATCAAAGTCTGATCTCTTACATGTGATCTGTGGCCATGGACAGCCCTACCTAATAACCTAATAACCCAGCAGTCTGCTGCCGCTGCTAGCGGCCGCCAAGGTCGTGCGGCCTGGCGTCGCGGGCAGCAGCTGGGCTGCCGCGAGCGCCGCCGCTCGCCGACCGACTCCGTCGGCCTCCCTCTCCCTCCGATTCCCATCGTCGCCGCCGATGAACAAGAAGGGTAAATGACGAAACGAAAGGAGAAAGGTAAGAGTCCTACCTCAAATTCCGGCTCCGACGGCAACCCGATCTCCGATTCCCTCCTTCTCCGGCGCCGACTTCACCGCTAATCTCCCCCTTTTTCTCACGCGGTTGACCCTAACCACATGAGAACGATTATAAGGGCGGTGGGGTGGTTATTTTGCAAATAACCCCCTACACTCCTTAAATTTATAATTAAACCTTTTTTTTTTTTACAGAATATAACATGAACTCTCAAAATTCATGGAAAACCTAAGAGATAAAAATCAACAATGCCAATAACCAAATACCAAAAGAGCACAACAATTTCTGAGGTCTAATGAACTTGGCAGAGCAGATAGCATCTCACACATTTCTATAATGTGCACTCAGATCACTTACCTGGATCAGCCGTGAAAGAGCAAACAGAAGCAGTCCGGCGATTCGGCGGAGCAGCGCGGACAGTCCGACCGAGTGGCTACGAGATCGGAAGTTGCAGAGAGGGAGGCGTGCGGGCTAGGCGGCTGGACTGGGATAAACGGGAGAGGGAGAGCAGCGGCGATCCGTCGACTCGATGGAGAGTCGTCGGGGTTCCAGCGGAGTGGTTGCGGGAGATCAGAGAGGGACAGCGTGCGGCTATTGCGATAAGAGACGATTGAATGTAGGGTTGGATTTAACTTGAAAGGTTTAAACATTGTGTTACGCGTAAAGCCAAGCATTTAGCGGCAGTTACGATTATTGACTACCGAAAAATATTCGATTAATTCGGTAACCTAGATATATATAAATCATGATCGAAACGTATAATTTGATTCCTCAAATATAATAAAAAGTCCTTCAAAAAAAATGATCAATATAGTTCATCAAAAATATGACTCAGACAAAATAGTCTCTGACATGACTTAGCTGACATAACGTCGTTAACACATGACTCAGTCAATGTGGTCATGTCAGGGATTATTTTGCCCGTAGTTGGAGTGAAGCGGTCCGGTGTGTTTTCTGGTCAAGTGCGATTTCGGCGGAGGGGACCTGCAAAAGATACCCTGACGCTTAAGTAAGAAAGAATTCTAGATGATGATAGTAGAAATTGAAATCTAGATATACCTGGAGAGTATTGTGTCTATAGTGCATGATGAGAGATGTCTAGCGATAATATCTCCTGGTAATCTCGTAGAGATGTGTTCAAAAATGATCGATTATGATCCCGGAGATGTCGGGCTCGTAATTGGCAAATCCCTCGTAATTGACGAGGATGTAAGTGTCCTTGTATATATGGCTGGGTGAACCATCCGGGCTAAGTAGTGTCTGATTTGACTCGAGTATGGTTCATGAGTGCGGATATTTCTGGGCCTAATTCGATCGGGCCCAAAGTGCTAATCCAGTCAAGTATATGATTATACCACCCAATGGTAATTCTAAATTTCGGCATTGCCATTCTCTTCTATACATTGTTCTCCATGCAAGACCACCAAATTTTGATAAGGATTTATTGATTATTTTCTGTGAAGTACAAAAAATATAAAATTAGATTGTCATTTATATTGACCAAATATATCAAACATGATAATATTATATTAGCGATAATTGAAGATAGACAATCTATCATGTTATAATATGAATCATCGTTGTAATATTATCGAGTAATGTAACAAACCCAACTTTAGGAATTAGAAATTATCTAGTGCTGAATTGTTGATGCACTAATGCTTGATTAGTAATTCCCACCTGATAAGTGGCTAAGTAAAATTATACATAAGATATATTAGTTTTAAAAATTTTTAACATATTATTATATATTAATTTAGTTAATTAAAATTTTAAATATCTTATCTATATATATATAAATAAGAAACGGCTCATTCCCGTCTAAATTCCTCCCCTCTCTAAAATTTTTATCTTTATTTTCATCTCACTTATCTTTTTATTTTTACCCCTCTCCTCAAACTTTTCTCACTTTTCTCATCTAATTTTTTTCTCCCAAATTTTTCTCCCACTTAAATTCATAATAAAAAATTTTACCCAACTCATTTTCTCTATATACACCTATTTTTATGGTTAAAAATCAAATATAATATAAGTATAAGATAATAAGTTGAAAAAAAATAGAAAATAAGATATTCATTATGTTATCTTATATTTATATTATATTTGATTTCTTGCATAAAAATATTATTATTGTATTTTTAATTTTTTTGATCATTGAAATCTATATAAATTAAGTTTTTAATGTATATAATTATTTTTATATTACTTTTGTATTTATGAAATATCATTTTCCTTTATTTTAAAAAAAACTTAAATTATTTTAAATTTCATAATTTTGAATTAATTATCTTCACTTATAAATTTTTAATTAATATACTTTACTTTATATTTGCCTTATATTTGATATTTACCCTTAAAATTATTAATAGTTTCCATTTTATTTTTTCTATATATTTTTTTGTTAAAAACTTATATAGTGTTATTTGTTTTGAAATAGTTTTGATTTTTTTTTAAAAAAAAAATATTAGTTTAAATTTTTATTCATAAATTTTTCCTTTGAAGATCGAGGTATGCATTTTGAAATAAATTAATATCATTATATAAAAAGATTGTTAACACTTTTAGATTTATATCTTATTGATATTTTATTTTGTATGACACTGGATTATAAATTTATTTATATAAATTTTTTATTAAAATTACAAGTCAGCTAGTTATTAACCGAAGTAAAATGAATATATACAGCAGTTAACACTCATAAGCATTGAATCAATACTCTGTGAGTTGTACAGCAGCATATAAATATAAATGAAAACAGGTTTCTCTCTCACACTCTCTCTAGAAGAATTAAAACAGCACATCTACATGTAGCTGAGTTAATCTTTAAAGAGGGATGTCAAGTCCTTTCCCCACATCTACTCCAATCATCTGAAGTATTCCCTTGTTAAATATCTGACAACATCAAATCTGATTCAGAAACTAATACTTTCAATCATGATATTGAGATTATTAAAGAAGAAGAAAAAGAAGAAGAAGAGAGTTACCAGCTCCACAATGAAGGTTCCAATTAAGCCAATCATGCAAGCCCTAGAATTCCAAACCTCTGCAGTTCTTGTGAAGCCTAGGAATGGTTCTATGAGCTTGGGTTCCTCTTTGGGCAACTCCACCTTAAAATCCACATCGAAAGGAAAGCTAATTAATATGATACTGAGATGAGCTGGAAGAAGTGCAGGAGAGAAGAGGAAGAGAGATTGCGTACCCCAGCAGGAAGCTTGGCAGCTCTGATGCTGAGGGATCTTCTATGGTTCTTGAGGTGGGGAAGGGAGGTGGAATTCCTTCTAATTCCACTGAACAGGGGTGATTGATGAGGAACAAAGGTGGATGAAATGGTTGTTGTTGCTGTTGCTGCCATCTCCCTCTCTCCTTTTGATATGCTTTGTTTCCAGGGACCTGTGAGGTTGATAATGTATGCTAGGGTTCTTAATCCTTATCACAAGGGTTGGGTTTGCACTTTGCAGGGTGGTTCAGTGTTCACAACTGGCAGCTGGGCATGCTTGTGTTGTTCTCTCGAGGACCACAAATAATGTGCACTTGTGGATCACAAGATCTCCATCAAAGTCTGATCTCTTACATGTGATCTGTGGCCATGGACAGCCCTACCTAATAACCTAATTGGCTTTGGATTAATTAGTAGCTAGGGATGGCACGGGGACGATTTGGGACGGCGAAATTAATTCTATTCCGAATTCATTAAGAAAATTAAATCTTAAACTCATTCCAAATCCGTTAGTATTTTGAAGAATAATTTCTAAACTCATCCCACTAATTTAACGGGTACTATTTTTCGTCCGTTAACAAATTTTATATATATATAAATTGGTCTACAATCTAAATATTTATCGTAACATCTAAGAATAATTAATAGAATTTATATAAAAAAATTATTATACATACTTATCATAACCTCTAATATTATATGATTTATACAAATAGTTTAAAATTATAAAAAATAATTGGAATTAATAGTTGACGAGCTAATTCTTCGAACATCTCAACTCTTGATGGTGTATTATATATTGTGTTAGGAAATAGGATATAGGTAATTAAATGTGTTATTATTATATAATGTATACTTAGTTTTAATTTAAAAAAATTATATTGAACTCTAATTAAAAAGATATAATTATCTTATATACATGGATAATATTAAAATTTTGAATTCATCCCAAATTCTATAGGATTTTTATCTTAAAATCTTATATCCGTCCCACGATTCAATGGGCAAAATCCGTTAATAATCTATCAGGGTGACGGAATAGTAGCAAGGTAAATTTCAGGAGAACCGGAGAAGCTGAGAGTATTACTTGAACTCAATCAATTTTCCCATAAATATTAGTAGTTGAAAGAGCAACAGTTTAGCATTCTGCAATCAGCTTCTGCCAGAAATCAATGGCGATGAGTATTCAATATGCAAATTAGATGAATTAGATAGATTAAGCACAAGAAACTCATCGAATGATTCATCATATCTTTGTATGGAGAAGCTGCTGATGAGGCCATCAGGAGAGACGCTGTCCATCAACGAAGCATCGCCTTCCAGCAGCTGCGCCGCCTGCTTAATGCTCGGCCTGGCCATGGCGTTGGGGTGCGAGCAGAGCAGACCGAGCTTTAACACCAACTCCATCTCCTCCGCCACGAATTCTTCCCCCAGTTTCGGATCGCTCGCCTGAGCAATTCTTCACAGCTTCCACCATTCCAGAACGAAACCTACCAACCCCGTCGCGTTATCGTGCAGATCAGTCGGTCTTCTTCCACACGCAACCTCGAGCAGGAACGCTCCGAATGCGTACACGTCCGTGCTCGTGGTCGCCTTTCCGGTGCAACTGAGCTCCGGAGCGATGTAGCCCAGCGTGCCGACGATGTGGGTGGTATGAGGATTACTTCCGTGGTCGTAGAGTCTCGCGAGGCCGAAGTCTCCCAGCTTCGGATTGAGCTCGCAGTCGAGGAGAACATTGCTGGCCTTGATGTCTCTATGAACCACCACCTGCTCCCATTCCTCATGGAGGTAGAGAAGCCCCGCCGCTACGCCTTTGATGATGCGAAACCTCTGCGACCAGTTCAGCGGCGGCGGCCGGTCTCCGCGGCGGAAGAGGAACTTGTCGAGGCTGCCGTTGGGCAAGTGTTCGTACACCAAGAGCAGCTCTCCCCGCCGCCGGCAATAGCCGAGCAGCTGCACCAGGTTCCGGTGCCTCAGTCGGCCGAGGCTTACAATCTCCGAGACGAACTCCCTCATCCCCTGCTTCGAGTCATGGGAAATCTTCTTCACGGCGATCTCGATCTTGGATCTCGGCAGCGCGCCTCTGTAGACGCGGCCGAAGCCTCCGACGCCGAGTAGGTTCGTCTCGTCGAAACCTTTGGTGGCGCTGTAGAGGTCCTTGTAAGAGAATCTACGAGGGCCGTATTCGAGCTCCCAGTCCTCGAGCAGCTCTGCAAATTTCTTCCTTCTTTGTTTGCCGACAAGAAACACGATTGCCATGAAGATTAGTAATATGAGGATTGCCGCTGATGGAGGCAACGCAATGGCGAACACATTTAGTTCCCTTTTTGGTGGACGAGGAACTGGAGGAAGCTTCGAGGGATCAAGCTGCGGAGCACCTTTGTTGAGGCTGAAGCTCCACCCTAGAATGTAATGGCATGCTGGAATGCTGCCTGTGCTTGCAAAAAAGCCCACGTACATCTCATCCAAGAAAATCGACGAGGCATTGATCAACTTTAAGGTGACGAGCGAAGTGTCCGGTTTAGATACATTCAAAGGAGCAATTGCAACATCTAACTGGGTATCATCACTGTTGTAATCAATCCAAACCTGGATTGCTTCGCCACTGTTCAGCTGCACCATCTTCCACACGCGTTCTTTGTTGTCGTAGTAAGACGCCGAAGATGAGTTCTCGGATACCAATGAATTTATATCTATACCAACATGGTTGTCATTAATATCATTGAATTCCGGATTCATGATTGTGTCGAGCTCGACAGCAATAATATGGTCGTCGGAGTCGCCTACATTTGAAAGATCGAAGAGGCCCAGATATTGGCTGGGTAAAGTTTGGAGCTCCTTGGTGGGGGTGAGAGCGAAAGCAATGCCATGGCCGCTCAGATACCGGTAAGGTGATACGATGGCGAAGACAAAGGTCGTCGAGAAGGAAAAAGTCTTGCCGTCAGTGGACCTTTTGAAGGTAATCGGAAGTGGGTAGAAAGCATGACCTACTGTGTGATTTCTGCCGCCTGTCATCTGTATGACGCCGTCTGAGGTGATCTCCGCAACTCCGGATACGCTCATCAGATCTGTCTGTCTGAATCCATTGAAGATGAGAGTATCGTTGGAGGACGCCGCCAGCTTTGCAAGGAGGATGAAAACAAGGACGGTCGAAAGCACGGACGCCATATTACATCTACAACACGGGGAGGAGGAGGAAGAATTTATTTGCGCAGATACTTTAGCGTATGAATCGTGAGTGTGTATTTGGTTCATGAAGTGGGCTATTTCAGGAAGCCACTATCCGGCCGATAGGCAGCGAAGGGACAAACAAGTCAATGCAGCGGTAAACGGAGAAGTCAACACCTCTACGTTACATCATAATTTATGGAGGGGATGGAAATCGTGGACTGTGATGTAGATAAACCTAGAAAAAAAGATAGGAAAGAACTGCATGATGAGGACACCAAATTGCTTAGAATATAACGTGCTGGACTTTTAACTCCCTATGAAAGCAGCCTTATTAATTGAATTCTTGCTCAATGATTGCTGGACTTAACTCCCTATGAAAACATGTTCAATTGAACCTGTTGAAGACCCTTTCCCTTGGTTCCGAGGGAAAGGAAGGTTTGGCATTGACTCCGATTCTTCGTTGACTCTTTTTCAAATTAGTGGAGAACATGCGTGTTGCCCAAATATATATAGATATAATTTTATTTAAATAATTGTGAATAATCAAATAAATTTGTATAGTAAAATAATAAACAAATTAATTTGGAAATTGTAAAAATATGACAGCAATAATTTTTCAATTTGGTACAACGATCACTAACTGTAATATCATTCTCATTTACGTACTTTTATGTAACTATAAATATAAGAAGAGATAAACTTATGCATATGGAAAAATAAAAAGAGAACCATAACCGAAGACAATACTTCCGAGTAGATTATAGTCTTACTTAGTTGGCTTATACTATATTCTTCACCATGCCTTTAACTGACTCAAACATTATCCTTATCTAAATCCAAAGTAGTTGATAAAAAGGCTAAGACAATGCCATGGTACAAATTACAATTTTACAATAGTTGAACCAGGTTTTGCATTATGGAACTAGAAAGCATAGCAAGGCTTCTTAATGATCTGATCACTCTCATAATCTCTCATCCAGAACAAGTTTGGTACAATTATCATTCTAAAAGAAAAAGAAGCAATTATCCTCTTGCTACTGGCTCAAGGGCTTCAATCATGACCACACTGTTTCCTCTAATAACCTACAAAAAAGAACAGAAGTCTTGTTTAATTTTGAACTGGATGGATAATAGGGCTCACAGTTTAAAGAGGATTTTATACAAATGGCACTCACCACCATGCCAATGTCATTCTTCTCATTGCCATTCATCTCAACTGTGTTATCCACAACAAGGTTCATAAATTGGTCAAACCCACGGAGAGTGCCAACCACAACCCTATTTGCATTTAGTTTTACTGCAAAATGAGTTGAGTTAAATATCATAAGCAGTTATCTGAATAAGCAGTGGGACTATATGGCCATATCTATGAGAAGTTATCTGAATAAGAAGAGCAGTTATCTTGATAGATAAAATGAGTTATGAGTTAAATATCATGAGCAGTTATCTTGATAGATAAAATAAAGAGTGGGACTACAAAGACCAAAAATCATACATCAAAAGTATGGCTATATCTATAAGCAGTTATCTGAATAAGAAGGTTGACAAAGGACTAACAAATCATTCGCAGAGCACAAGGTTTGCCAAAGAAGATGAAGCAGGGAACAAGAAAAGGGAGGAGAGATATAAAAAGTTTAATGCCCTGACCTGCTGGCACTTATACTCGAGCTAATAAGCTATGCAATTTTTATTCAGACCTGCTGCAGTTCGTAGTTAACAAAACTCTTCAGACGAAACAGGCACACCTGTAATACATGTTTACTATCTATCCATTGTCTTATATAGACGAAACAGGCTAATTGATGGTAACATAATCAATTATGCAATCTTGACATAATCTACACTGAAGTTAATATATGATGACTGCATATGATAAAGCATACTTCAAACTTATTGATGATCCAAAGTGATGGAACTCAATATTTAATAATAATATGCCAAACCTATATCAATTTTAAGATGACTTATTATGCATGTGTGTCAACAAGTGACACCTAAGTTTTTCACATGCTCTCCTAAAGGCATAATCCCTGTTACTAAACCTTTTAAAGAATACACTATAATTACATAGACATTTTGACAACTTAGTTTGAAGAAACTACAATATCAATACTAATTTATCATGAAATTAGGCAACATGATTCATTTATTATTTACCCAATTCATGTGTTAGTGTAAGTTGTCAGATTTAGGATGTTGTGCTCTTGAATAAGAAAAGTGTGGATGCCCTAAAGAAATCTTTTTTCCATGTCAAAATATCAGAATCAAAATGATTCATTTGCTACTGCATTTCAACTTGATAGGTAAGCAATTGCTCTACACAAATGAGCATACTCTCTTGGATTCTCCCTCTAATCTTATCTTGTTCTCTTTCTCTTCATGTCATCTTATTTACACTCTAATTCTTATATACTCTGTTACATAGAATACTTAGATAATATCTTTATATTATTTTGGCAAAAAATTTAGATGACATCTTCATGATGTCCTTGCTTTATTATCTTTCACATCTAGAATGATTGCTTCGTGCATTGGGTCACCCTTACTTTCTTTTCCTTGCCCTCGAGCAGCAGTATTCAACTAAGCAATATACAAATTCTACACCCCTTCAGCCTCTCTATACTATAGTTTATCTTGTCTGTATTACTAAATTATCTCAATCCTTTCGTTACATAGAAGTTTCTTGGTCTTCTATCATGGATCTAGATACTAAGATATGCAACATAATCACATATCATTTTTATAGCTCAATGAGAAAAAAATCCTAGTTGGAAATTGAAGAAAAGCATCAAATTTTTATCTATGCATATACTGTATATCCAGCAGAAAAACCAAAGATGAAATCTGCAATTCACTAAATAATCCAAGATCATTTCACCTATATGTTAATTTATTCACAGTACTAATCCAATACTAGTTTAAAATAAACATGAACTTAAATCTTATAACCACCTAGGTTTTACTCAAGTTTCAACATCTGGAGCTAACTGGATAAGGGAGTCTAGAAGTTGGTGGAATCATGTGAGCCTACTGCCTCATCATGATTGCAAAAACTATGACATGTTTGCCTAAACATAATTTGACACATTATCACACAACTGACTAAGTCACTGACATGCATAACAGCAAAATTGGCATGTAAACATAAAACGAATTTAGGGAAAAGGAACTCTAGTGAAAATATCAAACACTTCTCTCGACAAAAACTTGCATGAGACTAATGGCTTAATGCAGCACCAAATATTAGTACATTGATTTTCTTTTTTGAGGATAAAAGAGGGCAAGCCCCCTAGGCTCATAGTCATAAAAAGTTACATATTGTTAGTTTCTACTTTGTACTTAGTAGACGCAGTTAGTGAAATACTGAAATATACATAGTTTGAAACTTCCCCCAATTTCTTTGTCAGCACAAAATTGCATAAACTTATACATATATGTATATCTAGAAGATTGTTTCATAATCAATATCACATAAGCCAATCCCAGATTGTGTCAAAAGTTTGCAGGCTGAGTAAGCAACTGAAAGTAAAACCATATGGTTAGATGACAAGACACTCACTTTGAAGCTTCTTGTCCATGTACCTGAAGAAACACCAAGACATCGTATGGAAGCAGTAATCAGAATGTTGTATCTATTAAATAGAGGTCTTCCAAAGCTCCAAAGAGAGAAAAAAAAAAAAAAAAAAAGAGAGAGAGAGAGAGAGAGAGAGAGGAGAAACTTACTTCTTCAGATCCGGGGGCTGGCCCGATCGGCTCATGGTGACGACTGTTGCGAAGCGTCAAGGAATCGCTGCAGCTCCGAGGACTTGGTTGCACGAGATCTAGAAACCATCAGGAAACAACATTGAACCATTCATTGCCCAACAAAAGACTCCACTTTGTCTGAACTAAATTATAACAGAAAGAAAACTCAAAAAACAAACATATGACAGAAACAATTCCAACTCCAAATGAGAAACCCCATTTTTTGCATCTGTTTTCGCACACTTTCTTCTTTATTTCTGTGAAAAACCCAAGATACGGAGGTGAAGAGCAACATTAGCCCTCCCCTCCATAAGCAATAGATACAGTATTTCAAGAGTAACAGGCAAAAGGGAAACGAAAGAAGGTAACACGTACCCTGTTCCGATCAAGGAAAATAGAACTATATAGAAGAGAAGCCAGAGCGGAGACAGAAATCAAAGAGAACAACAACAGAAACCAGATTTACCTCGATGGGTTCCGAAGTCACCGGCTGAAGATCTCTCTCGGAGGGGGCTTTGCAAGTTAGGGTTTTATGGGCGACGGCGGTGTGATGAAACAAAACGCGATGATGGAGAGATAGACAGATACATATATAAAGACGTCGGCCCCATCAAATTGGATTTTTTTTTTCTCAACATCAAATTGGATTTTATAAGAACCGAAATAAGTATATTTAAAAAATAAAAAATAATAATTTATTTGAAATAGTAATTAAATAATTAAATATTTATTTTAGTATTTTCAAATAGTATTTCTAAAGTTATTATTTAATTATTAAAAAATAAAAATCAGGCCATGGTCGAATCCGAGGACGAGTCGAGCTTAGAACGCGGGTCGAGCCAAGCACGGCCTAAAGTTAGGTTGGGCCGAGCACAACCCACGTGCTAAACAAAATTTAAAATTTAAAATGCATTTTTAAAATAATAAAATTCAAATTTAAAATACATTTTGAAAATCAATAAAATTCTAAGTTCATTCTGCTTAATTAGGATTGTCTACTATTCGGATCACACCAAACTTAACCGAATTATTCGGTCCGATTCAATTACAAAAGTAGAATATTCAATTCTTGACCTGAACCGGACCTGAATAGTGGGTTTCGGTTTGAAGTCAGTTCCCAAAATTCGGGAACCGACCCGAACCGAAAATAATTACAAGTAGCAATTTTCATATTCTGCTCCGCATATTTTGTATATTGACTAAATTTTGGTTTTTTCAGTCAGGAAATCAAACTAAATCGGACAATTTCGATTCAGGTTTAATAGGTTTAAGAAAAAAAATTCGGTTCGGGTTCAGGTTAAAATTTTAGTAAGAAAATAATTCCGATTTGGTTTAATTCAGTTCGATTCATTTCTAACCGAATGGACACCCCCATGCATAATTAAAATGATTAGAAAAAATGGAAATTAAAAGTGCTTAATTGGGAATTAAGCCTGCTTAATTTAATTGATTCAAAACAATTCCAGTTAAGATGCAATTATGAAAGGAAAATAAAATTCAAAATTAAATATATTTGAAAATTAAAATTTAAATAGTTGAAAATTTGAAAAATAAGCACACATAATTAAAAATTAAACCTACTTAATTAAATAAATTTAAAAAATTAGAAATTGAGCAAACATAATTATGGAGGAAAAATAAAATTAAAATTTTAAACATGCATAATTAAATATATTCGAAAAATTGGAAATTAAGCTGAAACAATTAATTTGATTTGAATATTTAGAAATTAATAAAATTAAACATGCATAGATAAATAGAGTTAAAAATTTGAAAATTAATCATGCTTAATTAAAAATTAAATCAGCTTAATTAAAGGGATTCCAAAACTTTAAAATTTTGAAACTTTGAAAATTTTAAAATTAAGTTTGCTTATTTAATAAGATTCAAAATTAATAAATTTCAAATTTTATTATGCATAGTTTGAAAATTAAGTATGTTTAATTTGAAATTTAATTTAATTAATTAAATTGATTCGAAATTTTTTAATTAATCATTCATAATAATTACAGAGAAAAAATAAAATTTAAAATTAAATATGCATAATATAGTATATAAGATTTGTTTTTTTACCAACGATAAAACAATATAGTATATAAGATTTAAATATTTGGAAATTAAGTAGAGATAATTAATTTGATTCAAAATTAAAATTCGAAAGTTAAAAAATAATTAATAACATTTAGTGGCACCAAATGATAAATACAAGGTACCTCATGTCCCAATTTAAATCGAAATTTGATGTTTTATGGAGAGTTTCTTAATCCTTTGGAGGATTGGCTGCATACGCCCATTGGGCCATCTCTTTTAAGCTATATATGTATGAAGTAATATATTATGTTACTAACAAACTAATTTTTAAAATCTACTACTATTTTCGTTTAAAACCTCTAAATTAATCTCATATAGTAAATAATCTAGGATTCGATCACCTATTACGATTTTTTATTAAAATAAAACATTTATAGTTTCTCTAGATGTCTTTTTTTTTCATTTGAAAGAAACAATTAAGGGCTTGGAGGTCGAAGAAAGGTGTTTCTCTAAATGTCATTGAATCACTGCCTCACCCAATGATTCTATATAGACGTCATTTGGTTGACATGAGAAGTAATTCGTATGGAAAATTATAATTCTCATGAATTAACTTTTCACCTATATTTTTTTAGAAAGTATCAAAAATATATTTGATTGATAAAAAATTACTCGATATGAAGTGTAATAATCCATTCATAACATATTTGGTTGACATGAGTACTTCTTAGGAAGTATACATCAAATAACCAATATATTATTTTTTAATAAATTAATATTTTATTTATAAATAAAAATATATGAAATAATTATTTGTAAATAAAATAAATATTAGAATATATGAATAATAATAATTTTTACTTGCAAATTATTATGTTAACACATATACGTAAAATATAATATAAATTTTCATATATAACTAATATAATATATAATTAATTATATATAAAAAATTAATTTTTATTTGAAGTTAATATAAAAAATTATATAATTTATTAAAAAATAAATTAAAATAAATTAAATAAGTCAAGAATTTATGAATTATTTAATTTATAATGTTGAAAATATAAATTAAGTATAGCATTAAATGCAAATATGAAAATACACTTATTTTTATTTAAAAAATATAATATTTAGTACATTTAGGAGAAAATCGCACTTTTTGAAAAAGTATTATAATTTACAGAGAAGTATAACTTTTCTAAGTTGTTATATAGATATATATATATATCCCCTTCTCACTATTAATTTGAGACTACAGTATCTGACTATACTATTATTTGAACTGCAAGTCTTTCTTTATCTTGGATCTTCCTACTTCTACATTAGCTAGTGCTTATGATAATAGTTTAATTTAGTGGGACTAAACTCCCTGCTGCTTGCCCTAAAAAATACAACAGTATATTCCTTACACATGCTTGTTTGGCTAGCTGAATATCTATCAAGTTGGAACAGCAGATCGAGAAAAAGACAAGCATTCTCCGTTCCTTCTCCCAGAACAAACAAATCTATCTGGGTTTTGGTCCTTCTACTCATTACACGTCATCCTAACATAAGCTAAAATGAAAAAAATCATTACGAAGCCGGGCTCATAGAAGTTTCATTCCGCTAAAATCACCGTGTGCATTAACCCAAAATAACTATTATGGAGCCCGACTGCATTGAAAATCTCATGGAGATATAACTTTTTGACGTTGCTTTGCAATGCGTGTTGAGTCATCGGAGCCCGGCTCCATAACCTTTTCTTTAGAGCCGGGCTCCATAGAAGTTAGCGTCCACAATAACTCACGTACTTACCTAGTCCCAGAAAAGAAAGGTGATGACGAATACCCCACACGCGTGGCCTCTGAAGTAGATGGGTACGATTGAGTATCTCATCAAATGACTCATCATATCTCGTGGCAGAGTGGCTGCTGATGAGCCCATCCGGCGACATGGTCGGCAGAGCAGCAGTCCCTTCCAAGAACTGCACCGCCTGCTTCATGCTCGGCCTGGCCGAGGGATCTGGATGCGAGCAGAAAACCCCCAGCTTCAGCACCAACTCCATCTCCTTCGCCGCATAATTCTCCTCCAGTTTAGGGTCCGCAAACTCCAAAATCGACCTCATCTTCCAGCTCTCGAAAACAATGTCCACCAGCACCGGCGTATGCAGCTCCATCGGCCTCTTCCCGCAAGCAACCTCCAGCAGAAAGGCCCCGAATGCGTACACATCAGTGTGCGTCGTGGCCTTCCCTGTTCTGCTGAGCTCTGGCGCGAGGTACCCATGATGCGGGTGGTCTGGGGATTGCTTCCGTGGTCGTATAATCTCGCAAGCCCAAAGTCCCCTAGTTTGGGGTTGAGTTCGTCGTCGAGGAGGACGTTGCTGGCCTTGATGTCTCTGTGGATCACAACCTGCTCCCATCCTTCGTGGAGGTAGAGAAGTCCAGCCGCCACTCCTTCAATTATGTGGAACCTGTTCGGAGATGGTAGATGAGCAAATTCAAATTGGGCAATCGTGTTGTATTGCCAAAAGATTCAAATACCTCTGCGTCCAGTTTAATGGCGGCTGATTCTTCTCGAATAGGAAACGATCGAGGCTGCCGTTGGCCATGTAGTCGTAGACCAAGATGAGCTCCCCTTGCCGCCGGCAGTACCCAAGGAGCTGCACCAAGTTCCGGTGCCGTAGCCGGCCCATGCTCACGATCTCGGCGACGAACTCCCTCATCCCCTGCCTCGATTCGTGAGAGATCTTCTTCACCGCGATTTCGACACGCGACTTCGGCAGCACGCGACTCCCTCATCCCTTGGTCATATATTTTGATCCGTAACACAAAATTGAAACTATATATTTCTCCCGTAGCACATATTTTATCTTATTCGCGACGATCAGTTAACTCTTCGTCCACGAAAAAAATGACGTTGTGTCCATGTTGACAGAATTAACAGACCGTCGTGGATATGACCAAATCTATATAACGTACCGACATATATACATGTTGGTATGTTAACTCCGTAACGTAAATTTGCATCATAACATATATAAGTTTGTTTCATAACATAAATTTGTTCTATTCACGACGGTCTGTTAACTCCGTCAATATTGACATAATATCGTTTATTTTTTTATGGACGGAGAGTTAACAGACCATCACAAATATAATCAAATTTGTGTTATAGGATAAATATATTAGATAAAATTTATGCTACGGTATAAATATATAGAACTAATTAGTGCTACGGGATAAATATATAAGACTAAAAATTTTGAAATAAAATTTTCAAAATCAAATATGTCAACGTATATGAATGCCGTTAGTCATATATTGATGAAGAATTAACGGACCGTCGTTAATAAGATCCGATTTATATTACAAAAATTTATAAAAAGAAAATTATTAAAATAACTTTTATAAAATTAAAGTCCAACCAATTAAAAATTTATATGACAAGACCTGTACCACTCCCATCAAGTAAATATATACGGCATATGGCGCTTGTATAACCGTCATCACGTGACGTGTTGCTCACCTCACGTGGTCATGATACGACACATATTTAACTTCACCCATGTTGGGTTGGTCAGGACTCAGTACTGAGTCAGGTCCCTCCCACCCCTGGTTGTTGAGTTTGACGCGCCTCGAGTTTGTTGACCAACACCTCCATTTATTTTCATCCACCCAATTGTCTCTGTGTCGACCCACTTGGTTTTTTACTTTTTATTAACTCAGCTAAGTCCTGACCTAGGTCAGGACTCAGTACTGACCCGGGTCCACTCTAAATTAATTTCTATTGACTGAAATCAATTTTATAGTTGACTTATTTCATCATGTCTTAACTAATTAATTAAAGTTCTGGTGAAAATAGCTGATAAATAAATTATATATGGTAGAGAAAACAAATCCATTATTGTCAGCTATGATCAGGTTGTACTCGATCCTATCCAAAATTCTAAGTTAAATTTCGAAATTCCAGAAATAACATTAGGGTAATAAGTACAACAGCTTTATGTAATATCATAATCTTTAATAATCTTTTTAAACATATGCCCATCTTTTATTTGTTTCAATTTATTTTATCACCGAATAATTGTCAATTTGACTGTTATGACATCGATAGGGCGCTGATGCGGGTCAAGAGTAGTAAGCAAACACATCAGCAACACAACCCACTCAACATGCATGTAATCCACGTCAACAATCAAATAACTGAGACACGTGGCAGGTGGACGGGGACCGCATGATAATGATTTATTTTAATGGTTGACGTGGATGAAGATCACAACCCTACAAGTATATTAGCTAGGATGAGATTATCGATGTATCCATTTTAGTTGACGTGGGCATAAATAACATGTATATTTGGTGTGATGGATTATTTACGTGTTAATTTTATTTGTTTATTATAATTTGAGTTGTCTGATTAGATTGTTAATTCGCATCAGCAATGTCACGTAGGTGATTAAATAGTAAAATTAACATTAAGTTAATGATGAAATATTATTAAAATAAAATTAAAGTTAAAATATATCACTACTAGAAACTTCGTCTTCAGCAACGGCTATCAGCAACGGCCGCTCAAGCCGTTGCTATTTGCAACGGCATTCTTACGGCCGCTCGAGCCGTTGCAGAAAACTGTATCTGCAACGGTTTTCTAACGGAAAACCGAGCCGTTGCTGATTATTTTAATTATCAGCAACGGCTTTCGGACGAAAAGGCGAGCCGTTGCTGATATTTTAATTTTCAGCAACGGCTTTCTAACGGATAAGTGAGCCGTTGCTGATGATAACTTATCAGCAACGGCGTTCTAACGGGCGAGTGAGCCGTTGCTGATAAGTTTATATAGGGCACGCTCTCGCGCCCGACCCTTCTTCCTCCCGCTGCTGCCGACGCCACTCGCCGCCTCTGCTGCCGACGCCGACGACGCCGACCGCTGCTTCCGACTTGTTCAGGTATGTCTCCTCCCTGCGGCCGGCGGGAATCACCCGACCGAAACCCTATTTCTAGGGTTTCGGCCGGCGGCGGTCGGCCGATGGCCGCCGCCGGACCTTCTGCAGTGGCCGGACAGTGTGTCCGGCCACTATACGCCGGCGCCGGAGGGTGGACTCCGGCGCCGGAATTTATAATTTATATATATAATTTATATTATGTTATAATTGTTAATTAATTATTTTATAATTGTTAATTAATTGTTTAGATTAATTATTTAATTTGTTAGATTAATTATTACGGTTTAGATTAATTTCGGACGCGCGCCGGAATCGTCCACTTCGGACGTGCGCCGGAATCGTCCACTTCGGACGCGCGCCGGTATCGTCCAATTCGGACTCCTGCCGGAATCGTCCACTTCGGACGCGCGCCGATATCGTCCAATTCGGACTCGCGCCGGAATCGTCCACTTCGGACTCGCGCCGGAATCGTCCACTTTGGACGCGCGCCGAAATCGTCCAATATGGACTCGAACTGTCTCGAAACATTTAGAAAATAATCATCCTCCGACGAGTTGATATGTTTCACGTACGCATCGACGATCGGATATGATTTAGCAAAACCTTAGATCCGTTCGGGAATTGTATGTTCGTGTAAAAGAAGTAGATGATCTTTTATACGACGTACAATTCTTGAATTATCCCTGATTGGACAATTTGAGAATATAGTTATTTGTACTGCACTTACGTTTTTATTTTAACTGTTAACTAATTATTCTAAATTTCGGCAATATCTCTCTTGTTCTCCGATACGCGCCCAGATGATATGCGTATTCGAAGAACTGTAGGGAGATGCTGTCGAAATTTAGAATAATTAGTTAACAGTTAAAATAAAAATGTAAGTGCAGTACGAATAACATAAATCCCGAATGGAATAGGACAATCTCACCTAAAGACATTAACCAAAGAAATTGTCATTGATTGACAGAATCATGTCGGCTAATCGAAGTTGGATGTATCGACGTCTTGATCGTGGAGCTTTAACGAATGAGTTTCGATTAGGCGTAACGTACTTCCTCAATTTTGCCTATTCGAATCGAAATTTCGTTAGCATGGGTGATCAAATCCGATGTCCGTGCCGCATTTGTTCAAATGGACGATTTTTCGATCGGGAGACTGTCACTCTGCATCTATATACCAAAGGATTTGCACCAAGATATTTTCTATGGACTTGTCACGGGGAGTCACGCGAAGTCGGGACGTCGAGCAATCCTGTCGTTCAGACATATGGTGAATCTTCCTCTGCTGGTGCTTCTTCATCCAGTCAATGTAGGGGGTCAAATCCCTATAGAACTATGATACTTGATAGTCTTGGGGGTCAATTCCACCTGAATGATAATATTGATCGGCCAGATCTTCAGATATCAGTCCCACCAGATACTACAGCGGTTGATATCACAGAAGTAGGGGTTGCGGTAGAGATTGAATTACCGAATAAAGAAGCTGCAGAATTTTACTAGATGTTGAAAGCTGCCGATGAACCTTTGTATGAGAATTGTTCTAAATACACTAGGTTTTCAGCAATGACACAGCTCTTAAGCATCAAGGCCGATTGTAATATCAGCGGAGTTGCGTATGATCGGATTGCTGGATTGATTAATGGAATGCTGCCTACTGACAACAAGTTTGAGCCTACTTTTTATAAGACTAAAAAGCTAATGAGAAAATTGGGGTTTGGGTACGAAAAAATACACGCGTGCCAAAATAACTGCATTTTATATTATAAAGAAAATGTGCAGTTGGATAAATGCCCTGTATGTCAACATGCTCGTTACAAGGAGAAGAAATCGGTCCGACAGAAAAATATCCCGTTTAAGGTGCTTCGGTATTTTTCACTAACACCGAGGCTTCAAAGGTTATTCATGTCGGAAAAGACAGCCCCCTACATGAGTTGGCATGCAAGAAGTCGTGATGATACAGTAATGACTCATCCATCTGACAGTGAAGCATGGAAACATTTGGATACATGTTATCCTTCATTTGCTAGGGATACTAGAAATATCAGATTGGGATTGTGCACAGATGGTTTTAATCCGTTTGGACATTCTGCAACTCCTTATTCAGTTTGGCCAGTGCTGCTGACAGTTTATAATTTGCCACCGTCAATGTGCATGAAAGATGAATTTATTTATCTTTCGATGATTATTCCGGGTCCTAAGGGTCCGCGAAAAGAAATTGACATATTTCTCAGACCCTTGATAGATGAATTGAAAACATTGTGGACTGAGGGAGCTGTCACTTATGATTGTCATCGGAAGCAAAACTTCAATTTAAAGGCCGCGGTCTTGTGGACAATCAATGATTTCCCGGCGTACGGCATGTTGTCGGGTTGGAGCACTCACGGCCGACTCTCTTGTCCGTATTGTATGGAACACTCTAAATTAATCAGTCTTCAGAACGGACGAAAAATCTCATTCTTTGATTGTCATCGTCGATTCCTACCGGTTAATCACCAGTATCGAAGGAATCGTAATAAATTTACTAAGGGCAGAGTCGAAAGAGATGGGCCACCACCGATGTTGTCTGGTGAACAAATGTTAGCACGTGTTTCAGCACTTCCAGATATAGTATTTGGTCGCAATGAAAGAGTGTCAGGTTTTGGCCAAACACACAACTGGGTGAAAAAAAGTATCTTTTGGGAATTGCCCTATTGGAGTTTATTATTGATTCGACATAATTTAGATGTCATGCACATTGAAAAAAATGTGTTTGATAATATTTTCAACACTGTGATGGATATTTCTGGAAAAACTAAAGATAATGTCAAAGCCCGACATGATCTGAAAATATTTTGTAAAAGACCAGAGTTGGAGTTACAAGAGGTCAACGGACGATATCTGAAACCGAAGGCCCTATATGTGTTAAATAAACAACAGATCAAAGATGTTTGTCAATGAGTAAAAGAACTCAGATTACCCGATGGATATGCTTCAAACTTATCTCGATGTGTGAACGTCGATGATTGCAAAATATCAGGGATGAAGAGCCATGATTGTCATGTATTCATGCAGAGATTACTTTCGATCGCATTTCGAGATTTTCTACCTGATAATATTTGGGGTCCGTTGACTGAATTAAGTATGTTTTTTAGAAGCATCTGTGCAAATGTCCTTCGAGTCGAAGATATGTCAACACTTGAAAATAATATTGTTGAAATCATATGCAAGCTGGAGCAGTTTTTCCCTCATGCATTTTTTGACTCGATGGAGCATCTACCGATACACTTGGCATACGAGGCACGAGTTGGTGGCCCCGTTCAATATCGTTGGATGTACTTATTTGAAAGATACATGAATCGTCTGAAGAAAAAAGTAAAGAACACCGCAGCTGTTGAAGGATCAATATCTGAATCGTATATCATCCAAGAAATTTCAACATTCTGCTCATTTTACTTTGAATCGACAGTACAGACAAGATTTGATCATCTTCCACGTAACGACGACGGGGGTGTTCGACATTCAGATGAACGTTTAAATATATTTTGTCACTCTGGTCGTGCTTTTGGTTCTCGTCCATCTCGACACTTAAGCGATGAAGAGTATCATTTGGCACACTTGTATGTATTACTCAATTGTCCAGAGATTGAACAATTCATTGAAATATTTGACATTGAGATGGTGCAAAAATACTCTATTCACAACGATCAAGAATTGTAGAGATTACGGAATCGTGATTTCCCTACTTGGATTCAGACTTACAGCAAAGATCATAGAGTTGAAATAGATGAAAGAATATTTGAGTTTGTTAGTGGACCGTCGCGACTTGTGTTGTGCTATAGCGGATATTTTGTTAACGGGTATAAATTTCACACACTTGAATATTCATCTACAAAAAAGACGATGAATGCTGGGGTCTGCGTGAAAGGGACAACCTATGTTGAATGTGATATGGATTTTTATGGACTGGTGGAAGAAGTCATAGAGTTGCACTACTTCGGCTTGAAATCAGTGATCCTATTTAGATGTCATTGGTTCGATACAACAGAAAGGGGCATGAAAGTTCATCCAAAATACAAACTTGTTGAGGTTAATTACAAATCGAAATTGGCAGCAAATGAGCCTTTTATATTGGCATCACAAGCCGAACAAGTATATTACGCGAAGTATCCGGCTCGAAATAAAGATAGAGCGGATTGGCGTGTAGTCTGTAAGACAAAAGGTAGAGGAAAAATTGATCCGATAGTAGGAGAAAATGATCCTCCTGGTTTCTATCAAGAAGATGATCTTCCTGCTGTGGATCGTATTATTCCAATACTCGAGGATGCAGACACAACGTCAATTCAATTAGAAGTTGAATATGCTGATGATGACGATCATGAAATTGAAGAAGCTGGAGATGAAGAAGAGGAAGAAGAGGAAGAAGAAGAAGAATTCGAAGACTATTATTCAGATGACGAGGAATAATTGTAAAGTATATATTTTATTAAATATATCTCTACTATTTATACAATAATCTGATTATATGTATGTTCGACAGATATGTCTGGTCGTGGTTATCGACGCAGGAGAGCTTCGGAGTCTCCGATCGGTGAGACTCCAGCACTTACTCATGCTGCTGATCCTCCTGTTGTTGATCCTCATGAGGATGATACTGCCGAGGCTAGTACATCCAGACGCAGGCGGCCACGCGGGCCGAACAGGTGGCAGCCTCCACCAGCCACAGAGTCACGTAGATTGATTAGCGTGATTGGGGAGCGGTAATATATCATGAATTATGAATCATTACAAATTTTATTATATCATAATATAATATTAAAATTTATTTTTGTTGTACAGGTTCGAGCAAGAAGAAGTGCCGAGGAGCATTTCTTCTACTATTCGACGATACATGCACGGGGCATGGCCTACGTGGTCTGACGTGCCTAGCGAGCACGTCGACATGTTATGGCGCGAGTTTGAGGCACGTATTTTTTTTTTTTTTTACATGCATGATGATATATTAAGAATTGGTACTGATATTATTATTTTGCAGGCTCGTTATACATGGGCCGAGGACCAGAGGCCCTTCATTTACGATGCCTGGGAGTCTATTTCTCGGGCAAGGTACAACGGGCAGCTGGGGCAGGCTCGGTCCCAAGCGATGGCCCGAGCTGGGACCACTAACATCGCGGAGACTCGGGGATACGGCCCCGGTTGGATTACTCCGGATATATGGGACCAGCTCGTGGGGATATGGTCGACGGATCGATGGCAGGAGGTTTCTCGGAATGCGGCTAGAAATCGCATGTCGGGGGGAGCAGCGCGTCACACCGGCGGCTCTGTTGCATTTGCAGTGCACGCAAACCGTATGGTAAGTATATCGTTTAATTATATATTTTATTTGTTATTATGTGTACTAATTAATGTATTTGTTTTGTAAATGTAGACGACGGTGTCGGATGACGGGAGTGTCCAGCGACCCTCCCCGATGGCGGTGTTTGAGCGGACTCACCGTCGAGCACATGGGACGGGGGAGTACATCCACAACCGCGCTGTATACATTATGGTAATTATATATTTGTTTAAGTTATTCATTATATATTTATAATTTAAGTTTTGTGATAAATATTAAACAAAAAATCAAACTCGAGTAGGAGACCTACAGCCAGACGGTGGTGCGGCGCGGGGGTACCCCCGAGGACTTTGACGCAGCATCGTGGGTCGAGGCCGCAGGTGGCTGGGACCATGGCCGCGTATATGGCTTCGCAGATAGTGGTCATGCGCGAGCCGTGCTAGGGCCACTTGGGGCACCGACCCCTCCGGTCGCTGGTGAGCGGCCGTCCACCTCTAGATCCAGTTATGATCATAGTAGCAGAATAAGAACTCTAGAGGAGACGGTCGCGCGTCAGAGTCAGATGATGGAGGAGATGCATGCTATGCTACGCAACATGTCAGGTCATCCCGCAGCAGGCATCTCTTCGGGATCATCTAATCCATCGTCCTCGAGTCAGTCCACGCCGGTGTACACTCAAGCACTCCAGACCCCGCCATATGATCCAGACCATCCTCCATCGTCATCGTGAAATTTTTTGTTTGGATATTGAACTTGTTACTGAGATATTGAACTTGTTTAACTTATTTTGTTTGGATATTGATATTTCAATTTTACATTTGAATTGTTTTTATACTATCGTGGATAATTATCAATATAAATATAATTGTTTTGATGTATATCTTGGTGTGTTTGTGATGTGTGAATGAATGTGTGTATGAGGGTATGGGTGTGTGAGTTATGTATCAGATAAATGTATCAATGTATCAATGGAAATTTGAAATTTTTAATTTTTCTGTTCCCAGGTAAGCATCATCAGCAACGACTTTCCCACGGCCGCCCGTGGGAAAGCCGTTGCTAAAAGTGTATCGAAAGTCGTTGCTGATGACCTACAACAACGGCTTAGCGACGGGGATTTACTAACGGCTTTGCTACGGACTCGTGGCCGTTGCTATTAATATTATCAGCAACGGCTCCGGGTCTGTGGCAAAACCGACGCTGATAATGTTTTTAGCGACGGCCCGAGCGGCCGTTGCTGATAATGGTTTCAGCGACGGCCCGAGCGGCCGTTGCTGATCCGTTGCTAAGTCATCAGCAACGCGACTTTCTGTCACGGCTCTATTGCAACGGCTCGGCCGTTGCTGATGCTCTTCAGCAACGGCACAGCAACGGCATTAGCCGTTGCTGATGACCATTTTTCTAGTAGTGTATTATTGATATAAATAAAAAAATAAAATATAATTGAGAAAAGTTTCAAAGTTTAAAATATATAGGGTTCGTTGCATTCTCGTCGCCTCCCTTGCCGCGGCGTTGCATTCTCGCGCTCCTCCTCCCGTGCTTCCTCGTCGCCTCCTCCGTCCCGCTCCTTCACAAGTCTGCCTCCTTTGCTGATACTGCAAGGTTCTCCCCGTTTGTTTTCCTTGGTCATCCTTAACTCCTCCGTCATTGCAGCTCATATGTGAAGGCGCTTAAGGTCGGTGAAGAAATCAAAGGAGAACCCCCGTCGATTACATCCTTAACTCCCCCAGTGATACCTATGGAGATATTAGAGTAAAGAACAAAAGCAACAAACCATAGAGAGGTTGGAGAGAAAAGAGAATTGATTTATTCCTTTGAGAATACATGTATATTTATACACAACAGAGATAGGAAGAGACAAAATAATAGTCTAATCATATTATTATGTTGCAGACGATGGTGGAGACATATACTGCTGTGTCCATAAAGCGCAACAAGTGTTGTGGAGCTAAGGTGGAGCTGTTGAGTACGTAAGGTTTTTAATTAATGGTTTATTATGCCCCCGCAAGATAGGCAAGGTGTCAACCACGCCTATCTTGGATCGTTGTTGAAGATACTGTCTGGTTGCAACCACCTTTGTGAATGAATCTGCGAGCTGATGGTGAGAAGGTAAGAACTGGACAATAAGTTTGTTGGCTTGGACTTGTTCTCGAACGAAGTGATAGTCTAAGGCAACATGCTTCATTCTACTATGAAAAATAGGATTCTGAGCAAGAGCAGTGGCACTTTTGTTATCACAACATAAAATGGGTGTTGAAGCGCTTTTGTTGAGCCGAAGTTCTTGAAGAAGATTTGTCAACCAATTTACCTCAGCAGTCGTATTTGCAAGAGCCTTATACTCAGCCTCGGTTGAAGATCTGGCAACTGTCCTCTATTTTTTTGCCGACCAACTTACAGGTGAACCTCCAAGAAGAATCAAAAAGCCTCCAGTAGAACATCGATCAGTTTGATCTCCTCCCCAATCAGAATCAGAGAAGCCAATTATATTAGTGTTCGCAGCAGGTGTCAGAAGTAAGCCATGATTGATATTAGATTTTAGGTACCGAAGTACTCTCTTACAAGCCTTCCAATGCTCAATGGAAGGCTGATGCATAAATTGTGAGAGTTTATTTGTAATATAGGAGATATCGGGTCTTGTAAATGACAAGTATTGGAGAGCACCAACTAAACTCCGATACTTAGTTCCATCAGTAGATGAAAATCCATCATCGAGAGAAAGTTTTGATGTAATTGTAGCTGGAGTTTGAACTCCATTAGACGCATGCATCTCAAATTTATATAGCAAGTCTTCTATATATTTTCTTTGCGATAGAACAATCCCTGACTGAGTTTGGAAAACCTCAATACCAAGGAAGTAATTTAAGGGCTGCAATTCTTTTAGGGAAAATTTGGCAGCAAGAGCTTGATAGATCTCATTAATCTTTGACTAAGAAGAACCAGTTAAGATGATGTCGTCAACATAAAGAAGAAGAAAAATTGTAAAGTCTTTACCATGTAGAAGAAATAGAGAAGTATCTGTTTTGCTGTTAATAAAACCAATAGAGTGTAAGAAGACCCGAAGCTCAGTGTACCATTGTCTTGGGGCTTGACGAAGACCATATATAGGTTTGTTCAATTTGCATACATAATTCGGATAAAGTTTATTGATGAAACCCGATGGCTGAGTCATAAAAACATCCTCATCAAGCTGTCCTTGAAGAAAAGCATTATTCACGTCGAGCTGATATAACGGCCACCGAAGTGAACATGCAAGAGCTAGAATAACTCGAATGGTCGTAGGTTTGATAACAGGACTAAACGTAGAATTGAAGTCTATTCCTAGTCTTTGCAGAAATCCTTTGGCAACGAGGCGACCTTTGTAAGAATGAATTGAACCATCAGAAGATTGTTTTATCCTGAAAACCCATTTGCAACCCAAAACATTTCGATTTTGAGATGGTGGAACAAGAGTCCATGTCTTGTTTTTAATTAAGGCATCAATTTCTCTTTTCATAGCATCCTTCCATTCTTTGTGATTTGCAGCTTGTTTGTATGAATGAGGCACAAAAGAGCAATACAATGCTGAATAATCAAGTGGATGTCGAGGCTTAAAAATATTGTTCTTGGACCTTGTCGTCATTTTGTGACCTTGCTGATCATTGTTGGGCCTCGAGATCTCATGAGATGCATTTTCCAGGGCATTTTGTGTGGATTGAGAGGATGACCGAGAGCTTTCATTGTTCAAGGGAGAGGGTACACTTTGATCGAGCACTTCAGTGGAAGGAATATGAGGTATTAATGTCTGAAGTGTTGGAGGTAAGGTATTGTTAGGAGTGGATATAGTTGAAGAGGATTCTTGTGGAGATATACTGACATCAATCCATTCTGAAATAATAGGTGTAGTTATTTTGACTTGGTTCTGAAAGGATTCAAAAGGGAACTTATCCTCAATGAAATTAACATGACGAGACAAGAATATTTTTGAGGAAGTAGGATCAAGACACTTGTAACAGTGATACTGAGTTGAGTATCCTAAATATACACATGGTCTTGATTTTTGATTGAATTTGTGAGATGTGTAAGGTTTTAACCAGGGGTAGCAAAGACAACCGAATACTCTTAAAGAAGTATAGTTTGGTTTGTCTTTGAACAACATTTCAAAAGGTGAGGAATTATGAAGTATAGGAGTGACCATTCGATTGATTAAGTATACAACATATGAACATGCATGATTCCAGTAATGAAGAGGAACATTCGAATGATGCAGAAGGGTCAAGGCAGTTTCAATTATGTGCCGATGCTGACGTTCGGCAATGCTCACTTGCTGAGGGGTGTAAGGGGGAGAAATGAGGTGTTGGATTCCATTAGTTGAAAAGAAATTTGACAGTCCTATAAACTCCCCACCACCATCAGAATATATGGATAAAATGGAAGCATTGAAATATTTTTCAACTAAGTTTTTGAAGGAAACGAATGTATTAAAAACATCAGATTTCTTTTGTAACAGAAACAACCATATATATCGAGTAAAGTGGTCCACAAATATTACATAGAACCGATGTCCTTCTACTGATGTAATTGGAGCAGGGCCCCAAACATCAGTATAAATAAGTTCCAATGGTTTTGAGCTAGATAAAGTGGATTCAGCAAATGGCAACCGATGACTTTTGTTGCAGAGACATGAATTGCAAACTTTTGAAGAAGAAGTTGAACATGGTAAATTGAATTGCTGAAGAGTAGAGTTTACTACTTTGACATGCGGATGACCAAGCCTTTGATGCCAGACTGAAAAGGATGGAGAGGAAGGTGATGTGGTGAAAAGGGCAGTTGGAGAAGACTCCTCGATCCATTCATAGAGGTTGTTCCTACTCGGGCCTTGAACAAGTAGAGCTCCCGTGATCAGATCCTTCACAGTAAAACGATCAGGAAAGAATTCAATAGAAGCTAAATTTTGCTTACAAAATTGAGAAACTGAAACCATATTTTTTTTCATGCTCGGTGCACATAAAACATTCTGTAGTAAAAATTGCTTAGAGGAAGAAGAAATAGTTGTGTTGCCATAATGAGAGATTTGTATACCATGTCCATTGCCAATGACTAAATCATTCTTCCCATTGTAGTCAGAGAAAGATTGCAGATCTCTTGGAGTAGAGACAACATGATTGGATGCTCCAGTATCAAGAATCCAACTTGAAGGCGTTGACTGCTGTGGAGAAGTGTAATTTATTTGAGGATTACCTTCAAAGCTCGATCGACAAACCTTAGCAGTGTGTCCAAACTTCTCACAAAGTTGACATTGTATCCTCGGACGGTAAGCTGCATTCGATGGAGGCCGCCAGGTTTGCTGTCGGCCAATTTGATTGAATGGAGGACGCCCAGAATAGGGCCTCCAGTTTGGATTAAAGGAGGAAGAACGTCCAGTATTATGATGAAACGAGTTTGGTCGCCAATTTGATTGCCGATTTTGAGTAGGCGGACGATAGGTATATTGTGCTGTAATAGAAGGCAAAACTGGTCGATGAAGTAAGAAAACTTCATGTCCGGAGAGTTTATCATATAATTCCTCCAAGGAAATTGGCGTATCACGAGCACGAATAGCCGCACTAATATCATTATAATCCGATCTGAGGCCACTTAGAACTTTAATCACTAAAGCTGAGTCACTGATTGGAGAATCAGCAATGGCAAGTTCATTAGTGATAGATCGCACTTCAGTAAAGTATTGTGCAATTGTTTTATCGCCTTTAGTGAGCTTTGCAAGAGAATCCTGCAGCCCATAGATTCGGGACTGAGATTTGTTTGCAAATTGTTGCTCAATCTTTGACCACGCATCTCTTGCAGTGGAAGATATGACAATGATAGGAGCAATGGTAGAGTCGATAGAGGCCATTATGGCATGTCAGATTAAGTTATCTTGATGAAACCAGATCCCTCTCTCCGGATCATTATCAGAAGGAAGAGAGGTGCCATCAATAAAGGAAATGAGATCATATCCTGATAAAAGTAAATGAAACTGAGCCTTCCAAATGAGATAGTTGCTACTACCAGTGAGTTTGATTGAGAGCTATGCCGAGGGGTTAATGGCGATGAATTGCATTCTAGAAGGTATTGGATTAAATACCCCATGGCCAGACGATGGAGATGTGTGGGGTGCTGGGACGTCCGCCATATAAAAAAAAATGTAGAGGATGAAGAAATGGGGGAAAGTAAAAAGGAGTGCTCGTTTAGAGCATGGAGATATTAGAGTAAAGAACAAAATCAACAAACCAGAGAAAGGTTAGAGAGAAAAGAGAATTGATTTATTCTTTTGAGAATACATGTATATTTATACACAACAGAGATAGGAAGAGACAAAATAATAATCTAATCATATTATTATGTTGCAGAATATGGTGGAGACATATACTACACTACTGTGTCCATAAAGCGCAGCAGGTCTTGTGGAGCTGGTGGAGCTGTTGAGTACGCAAGGTTTTTAATTAATGGTCTATTAATACCCTCCTCCTCGCCGCTACTGAGACCCTCGGCTGCTTTCTCGCCCGTGACGACGTTGTGCTCCTCTGCCACACTTAGTGTGCTCCGGGCCTCCTTGACCGCGCCTCCGCCTGGTGGGCCCGCATTGCTGAGCGCATGCTCGACCGCTCTGACACCGTCTCCCGCGCCGCCTTCGAGGCCGTCGGCCGCCTCTTCCAGGAATTTGAGACCAAGCGCATGAGCCGTTTGGCAGGCGACAAGCTCATTGACGGCGAGAACTCCCTTGCCATTCGTTCCAGCTGGGTTGTAGCTACCATTGACCTCGTCTGGAAGAAGCGCAACGCCCTCATGCCGCGCTCACTTGTTCTCCCTGTCGAGAGTTTTCGCGTCACAGTGTTCCCGCTTGTGTACGCTGCCAAGGGCGTGGCGTCTGACGCTGTTGAGATTCTCCGGAAGCTCTCCAGGTCGGGAGGGAACAACAAAAGTGGTAGCTCTGCTGCCACAGTGGACTCCGCATCGAGCGCTGAGAAGCACATTGGGGTCTCAGATGTGGTCTCCCATCTCCTGCCGTTCTTGAGCTCGTTGGATCCGTCTCTGATCTTTGAGGTTGGGATAAATATATATGCTCTCGCTGGCTGATGTTCCAAGAGGGAAGCCAGAGTGGGCTTCGGCATCCATCATTGCCATCCTCACGCTCTGGGACAGACAGGAGTTCTTTTCTGCTAGAGAAAGCATAGTGAGGGCAGCTGCATAGTTTATTGAAGACACAACTTGAGGTAATCTACTAAAATCCTAATGCCAGCACCAGTTTTTTGTAATTACACACAGATACTCCTATTCAACATATTACTTATCAAGGACACACTCCCAAAAAATGTTGTTTGGTTTTTGCATCTCAGAATGGATGATGCATAGGAATTTCGTCTGTTAGATCAGCCTTTCAATTTGAGGTATTATACTAAATTCCTTCTGCCACCGTCAGTTCTTTTATCACACATGTGATGCCTAGTATATTACATATCAATTGCACATGGCTACCCTTCTTGTATAACATATTACATGGCAAGGAATACATTCCTAAAATAGCTCATTGTTTTTTCTTTTCATGTTGGAATGGATTTTCCATGGGAACTGTCTCTTAGTTCAGTCTTTCAGAAATTGAAAATGCTCTTTGTCAAATAATAGAAGACGAAAGCAAAATCGTGCTATTGTTCATATTAAAAAAATAATATAATTCTAATTGTTCCGTAAGAATTGCTTAAAGTTGTTCAAGACTGATTTCTTTGCTTTCAGATAGTTCAGAGGGGTAGGCTTATGTTCTGGGTGTATCTATGTTTGATTTTTGTTACAGTTTTTGATGAACAATCTTGATGACTAAAGCTAGAGTTAATTATTTCTAATATTTGATAGAAACGTATATTTACTCTGATATGTACAAAGTTGAGATTAATTATTTCTAATATTTGATAGAAACTTATATTTAATACTTACAAAGTGTTCTCAACCTATTGGAGCCATGCAATGGTTGCTTGTGAATTTTTTAGGTTGAAGGGTGTTACCAATTTACAAAGCCTTGCCATGTATGCAATTAGCCAACTATGTTGTTTTTGAAGGCCATGCTGAGGGCATTTTGAATAAGAAATTTTAAGATTTTTATTTATTAAGAAATATATAAAATTTAATTCAGTCATTAAAAATATAAAAGAGTATTTTTATCATTTTGACATGTACAATAATATATTATAGCGAAACAAACGCAGTACGAGACTGAAAATCATGTCCTGTTCTTGACGAAACAAACACGATATAGTTGTTGTCCCAGGACACCTGGTGTCCTATCCTTGTTCCTGTCTGGTGTCATGCGACGAGCAATTTACGAACCAAACATGCCCATAGTGTACTTAACCCAATAAAAAATTAAATAATTTAGAAAAAAAAGGCTTATTATTGAGAAAGATTCATTAATTAATCAATTACATAACTGAATGCATTTTATTCGCCTCCAAAATTACATATTTTGTTCAAAAATATATTAAAATAAAATAAATAAGTTAAAAATTCTTGAATTAACTAATTTCATAACGTTGAATATATAAATTAAATATAACATTAAATGCAATGTGAGAATGCGCTTGTCTTTTTTTTAAAATAACACAAGAAGTACAAATATATAAGTTACTTTCTACATTATTGTAGAAAGTCTCACTTTCTACGTTTAGTGTGTCAATTAAATAAAATAAAATAATATAATTTCTTACGAAATACAACTTTCTTTCTCTTGGATCCTCCAGCTGCTTGCCCTAAAAAATACAACAGTATGTTCCTTACACATGCTTGGTTGGCTCACTGAATATCTGTCAAGTTGGAACAGCAAATCAAGAAAAAAACAAGCATCCTCCATTCCTTCTCCCAGAACAAACAAATCTATCTGGATTTTGGTCCTTCTACTCACTACACGTCATCCTAACATATGCTAAAAATCACCGTGTACATTAACCCAGATTCTCACCTAGTCCCAGAAAAGAAAGGTGATAACGAATACCCCATACGCGTGGCCTCTGAGGTAGATGGGTACGACTTGAGGATCTCATCAAATGACTCATCATATCTCGTGGCAGAGTGGCTGCTGATGAGCCCATCCGGCGACATGGTCGGCAGAGCAGCCGTCCCTTCCAAGAACTGCACCGCCTGCTTCATGCTCGGCCTGGCCGAGGGGTCTGGATGCGAGCAGAAAACCCCAAGCTTAATCACCAACTCCATCTCCTTCGCCGCATAATTCCCCTCCAATTTAGGGTCCGCAACCTCCAAAATCGACCTCATCTTCCAGCTCTCAAGAACAATGTCCACCAGCACCGGCGTCTCCACCGGCGCATGCAGCTCCATCGGCCTCTTCCCGCAAGCAACCTCCAGCAGAAAGGCCCCGAATGCGTACGCATCAGTGTGCGTCGTGGCCTTCCCTGTTCTGCTGAGCTCTGGCGCGAGGTAGCCCAGCGTGCCCATGATGCGGGTGGTCTGGGGATTGCTTCCGTGGTCGTATAATCTTGCAAGCCCAAAGTCCCCTAGTTTGGGGTTGAGTTCGTCGTCGAGGAGGACGTTGCTGGCCTTGATGTCTCTGTGGATCACAACCTGCTCCCATCCTTCGTGGAGGTAGAGAAGTCCAGCCGCCACTCCTTTAATTATGTGGAACCTGTTCGGAGATGGTAGATGAGCAAATTCAAATTGGGCAATCGTGTTGTATTGCCAAAAGATTCAAATACCTCTGCGTCCAGTTTAATGGCGGCTGATTCTTCTCGAATAGGAAACGATCGAGGCTGCCGTTGGCCATGTAGTCGTAGACCAAGATGAGCTCCCCCTGCCGCCGGCAGTACCCAAGGAGCTGCACCAAGTTCCGGTGCCGTAGCCGGCCCATGCTCACGATCTCGGCGACGAACTCCCTCATCCCCTGCCTCGATTCGTGAGAGATCTTCTTCACCGCGATTTCGACACGCGACTTCGGCAGCACGCCTCTGTAAACCCGGCCGAAGCCGCCGACGCCGAGGAAGTTCTCCTCGCTGAAGCCCTTGGTCGCTCTGTAGAGATCCTTGTAAGAAAATCTATGCGGCCCGTATTCGAGCTCCCAGTCCTCGAGTACCTCTGCGAATTTCTTCCTCCGTTTGATGATGAAGAAGATGATTGCGATGGATATCAGCAGGACGATGATTGCAGCTAAAGGCAATGAGGTCGCTAAAACAATCGATTTCTTACCCCCTTGGCGAGGGAGTCGAGGAAGCCTTTTGAGATCAAGTGGCGGAGCATCTCCATTGTTGAGGCTGAAGCTCCATCCGAGAATGTAGTGGCATCCTGTAGCTGCTCCTGTCGATGAGGAGAAGCCGACATACATCTCGTCCAAGATCAACGACGAGAGATTGATCTCGGAGAACACGAGTGGGACTTCTGGTTTTGATTCGCCCAAGGGAGCAATCGCAACATCCAATTTCATCGTTTCGTCGCTGTAATCGACCCAAACCTGCATCGACTCGCCGCTGATGAGCTGCAGGCTCCTGAACTCGCCGTCTTTGGTGTACCCCGCCGGCTTCGAGCTCCTGGACACCAAGCTGTTGACGTCGATCCCGACGTGGTTGTCGTTGATGTCTTTCAATTCCTTGTTAAAGACGGTGTCGAGCTCGATGGCGACGATGTGGTCGTTCGGGTTGCCGTCGTTGGGGAAGAGGCCAAGGTGTTGGCTGGCGATGGAGTTGTGGAAATCCATGGAGGGGGCGAGGACGAGAGCGAGGCCGTGACCACTGTGGTCCGGGATCATCGGCGTGATGGCGAAGACAAAGGTGGAGGAGAAGGATAAGGCCTTGCCGCCGCCGCCGCCGACGGAGGAGTTCCTCAACCGAAGCTTGAAAGGGTAGAAAGCGTGGCCGGTGACTTGAGCCGTGTTGTTTGTCAGCTGTAGGATGCCTTGGGAGGTGAGGACGGCATCGTCGGTTAGGTTCAGGTCCGCGCCTTTGAACCCATGGAAGATGAAGTTATCGGCGGCGGAGGCTGCGAGGTCCGCGAGAAGTATGGAATGGAGGATCCAGGGGAGCACGGACAGTGTCATAATTCTACTGCCGACGAAGAAGAAGAAGAAGAAGAAGAGTCAGAAGAGGAACTGAGGAAGACGAAGGAGGCGAAAGAAGAAAATAGATTTGCTGATGCATGCGTTGGCTTTTTTGTCTCTTTCTTATCCGGGTGCTTTAATTTAACCTCACCAGCTGCCTCTTAATTAGCTTTACAGGCCATCTTCGTGCAATGAACTTGACCAGGGACCCATTTTTACCCATAGTAACCCAGTAATGATAACTCGACACGTGTTTTTTATATTAAGTACAGTGTAAAACAAATATTCTGCGTCAACAAGGTGGCTGGTAGCAGTAAATATGTCCTGATGAAAACTATACACACTTAAGTGAGTATATAAAGTAAATATATACGGCATATGGCGCTTGTATAACCGTCATCACGTGACGTGTTGCTCACCTCACGTGGTCATGATACAACACATATTTGACTTCACCCATGTTGGGTTGGTCAGGACTCAGTACTGAGTCAGGTCCCTCCCATCCCTGGATGTTGAGTTTGACGCGCCTCGAGTTCGTTGACCAACACCTCCATTTATTTTCATCCACCCAATTGTCTCTGTGTCGACCCACTTGGTTTTTATTAACTCAGCTAAGTCCTGACCCAGGTCAGGACGAATAAAGACTCCTATGGAGCCCGGCTCCTTAGATGCGGTTTGGTTAGCGAACATTATTTTCTGGTTTGATTTTAGTAAAACTGAAAATTTGGTTTCGAAAAGTTGGTTTTGGTTTTTAATTTTTAGTTTTCTGAAAACGCTTTTGGTTAATAAAAATAACATCAGTTTTAGTTAGTTGAAACCAGTAAATATTTATTTGATTATAAAAAATAATATTAATTTTTCTTGAACATTTTTAGTAGTAATTAAATATTTAGTTAGTTTACAAAATTAAAAATTTGTTAATATGATTACAAATTATTTAAATGATTTAATTAATTAAGTTATTGATAATTTAAGATTTTTTTCTTCAATTAGATATAAAAATTAATTAATAGTTATTATAAATTTAAAAAAAAAACAAGTCCAATGATTTAAAATTAGATTTGATTAAATTATAAATAAATCAACTTTAAGAAAATTTAGTTATTTAAAATTTGGGTTTGAGTCAATTAGATATAAATTGGTTTAATTATTTTATAAATTTAAGATAAAAGTTTGAGTTAAAAATGATGATTTTTATTTTTATTTTAAAAATTCGATATAGTTTGATTTATTTTTAAATTAATTAATTTTATAAAAAAATATTTATAATTACAAAGTTGTCACAGCATTTTGATAATGAAATCGACAGTCTCGAAACCACATAAAATAACATTCTGTTGTTTTTATTTTTATTAAGAAAACTGGTTTCGTTTTTATTCTGATTTCGATTCAGTTTCACGAAAACACTAAACCAAACACGTTGTCATAAGCAGTTTTGGTTTCAGTAAAATTGAAATCATGAAAACAGACTTGATTTCGCTAATCAAACAAGCCCTTAAAGACTCTCATGGAGTCGGGCTGAGATGGTGAGATACTAATTTTAAAGTAGTTTTTATTTTTAAAATTTTAATCACGTGACTTTTCATCTTCTCACACCAGAAGTAGACTTCACGTTAAATTTAAAACAGATAATTATATGCATGAATTTAAAATTATTATTAATGAATTTGAACGTTTTATCCATGAATCTCAATTGATAATTTAAAACAGATAATTGACGGTGAATCTAATTTACTTGGCACTGAACCAACAAATAATAATGACAAATTTTTTTCTTGATACCAAAAATAGACAAAAAGTAAACTCCTCTATATGATGAATCTAAAAATTTTGTTTGTGAATTCGGACTTCCTACCAATGAATTTGGGATGACTGATTGTGAATCTAGTCTGTATAATACTGAACCAAGAAACAACAATGATGAATTTTTTTTTTTGAAATCGAAAATAGATAAAAGGTGAACACCTTTGTATGCATGAACCTAAAACATTTATTAGTGAATTTGAGTTTTCTACCAATGAACTTGGGATGATTGTATGTGAATTTAGTTTGTGTAATATTTAACGAAGGAACACCCTGTATGCATGAACCTAATATTTTTGTTAGTGAATATGAGCTTTCTACTAATGAACATGAGGTTACTAATTATGAATTTAGTCTGTGTAATACTGGACTAAGGAACAACAATAATGAATCTATTTTTTTTTTTGAAATCGAAGCTAGACAGAAGGTGAACGTACATGAACTGGATACTTAATCTAGCTTGTCTAATAGTGAATTAAGAAAAAATAATAATGAACCTAAGTTTTATATATATATATTCAAACAAAAATTGGGCTGGTAAAATTAATTGTGACGTGACGTGGGAAGGTGTGAAGTCACACGGTTAAAGTTTTATAAATAAAACTTGATTTAAGATTAGTGTCTCATCATCCCACCCGGCTCCGGACTCTCTGTGATGTCGGACTCCATACTAATTTTATTCGGTCAGGACTCAGTACTGACCCGAGTCCACTCTAAATCAATTTCATCATGTCTTAACTAATTAATTCAACTTCGGGTGAAAATAGCTGATAAATAAATTATATATGGAAGAGAAAACAAATCTATTTTTGTCAGCTATGATCAGGTTGTACTCGATCCTATCCAAAATTCTAAGTTAAATGTCTAAATCCCAGAAATAACATTAGGGTAATAATTACAATAGTTTACGTAATAAATTTATCATAATCTTTAATTTTTTTAAAAAATATATTTTCTAATTTTATATTTGTTTCAATTTATTTTATCATCGAATAATTGTCAATTTGACTGTTATAATGTTGATATGTCGCTTACACTATTGATGCGGGTCAAGAGTAGTAAGCAAACACAAGCAACACACTCCACTCAACATACATACAATTAAATAACTGAGAGATATGGTTCGTACGTAGTTCATGTCAACATTTAAATAACTGAGAGATATGGTAGGTACGTGGACGAGGATCGCATGGTAATGGTTTGTTTTAATGTTGACGTGGACAAGGACCAGAACCCCACAAGTATATTAGCTGGGATGAGATTATTGATGTATCCATTTTAATTTTTTATTATAATTTAAGTTGATGATGTGAACATATATCGCATGAATGTTAGGTGCGATGGACAGTTTACGTGTCAATTTTATTTATTTATTATAATTTGAGTTACTGATTAGGTACTAATTCGCATCAGTAACATCGCGTTGGTGATTACATAGTAAAATTAACATTAAATTATCGATGAAATATTATTAAAATAAAATTAAAGTTAAAGTAAATTATTAATATAAATAAAAAAAAGAGATATAATTGAGAAAAGTTACAAAGTTCAAAATATATATTGCACTTAACCCAATAAAAAATTAAATAATTTAGAAAAAGGCTAAATTTTGAGAAAGATTCATTAATTAATCAATTACATAACTGAATACATTTTATTGACCTCCAAAAAGTATACATTTTTTTCGTCCTAAAGATATACATAGGAATATCAAAATACATTTATATTTTATATTCCACTTCATGCATTAACGTTAATTTCCATTAATCAAAGGATCATCGCTTAGAAAGCATACACGCAGCTCCCATCGTCGGTCCTGGCCGTCGGATCGAAGTTCGATGCTTTCGGATCAGTGCAGCCTTCCGGCACCGGCACCTTCACCTGCTGCGCCGCTTTCCCTGCACCCACGTCATCATGGCATCATAGTTTATCTTTTTATAATTATTTGATGGGAGATTAATTAAATAAATGCAAATTAATTACCATAAAATTCTCCAGTTTTAATGGCGTCCTCGTTCGCATCTCCCAACGCAGCCTCGCTCAGGTACTTGTCGGCCAACTGCACCCTCTTCACATTCTCCTGCTCCTTCACCAGCATATTCCCGTACTCCATCAGCTTCTCCAGGGTCATCTTCGGCTGCTCGAACGTCGGCGGCCCCTCCACCGAGTTCACCAGCCTCTTCCCCACGTTCTCCACCCCGATCTCCGCGATCCACTTCCTCACCTCATCGTCGTACACCCTCGCCCTCAGCGCGCCGAAGAAATCTGCACATTGGCGACGAAGACGTCAGTCACGCATTCCCACAAACACCTCGCGGGCACGCGAGAACTCGGCGGCTCACCGATGGACTGGCCCGGGAAGCTGTCGACGAGCTTGACGACGTCCTCGCGGGGGACGTTGTCGGTGCGGAAGATGCCGGCGCACACGCCGATGCGGTCCTCGCGCGTGGGCGCCCAGTAGAACTTCTCCATGCGGCCGTCGCGGATGAGCGGGGCGTAGAGGGTGGAGAAGTCGTTGCCGGTGACGATGATGGGGACGCGGGGGTTCTCCTGCTTGTTGTACATCCCGGGGAGCTGGACGTTGGTTGGGTTGTCGGCGATGTTCATCAGGGTGGCGTTCACCATCTGGTTGTTGACGGTGTACTGGGTGGTGCCGCCGAGGCGGCCGGCCCCGGCGTCGAGGTCGTTGATGAAGAGGCAGCACATCTTGCCCTTCCTGATCATGTCTGCAGCCTCGCGGTACCTCTGCCGGATCAGCTTCGCCGGCTCTCCAGCGTTCCCGCTCTCCAGTTCTCCGGCGCTCATCACGATCGGGCTGTCAATTTTTTGGTACAACAATTAAAATTTCACTGACAAAATAATTTATTGATTGAATTATATACTAATTAATGACAAAATGATCACAAATTTGATTATCTTTGTTGCTAATTTGTCATTTATTTTAATTAATGAATAGAGAAAGATCAATTAATCCAATTAAGCAGAAGAAAGATCTAAAGTGTGCATGGGTACCGGTAGACCCGGAACCGGTTGGAACTTAGTTACCCGATTGGATAGATTCCAGGTACACCCGAATTAAATTCAGGTAAGATCCAGAACAAATATTAAGGAATCAGTTAAAACCGGTTCCGGTTCCGAGTCCAACACATCGAGTACTCGAAATCGGAATCGAAATTGGAACCGGTATCCGGAATATGTATAGATTCCAAGGTACAAATTTCCAACAGTGTTTTGGAACTTGTTGGAATCTATCCTGAAACCTGTTCTGGAATATGTGAATGAATAGGTTCCAACAGGGAAGCCGCAACCGAAACCGAAACTTGTGGTTTCGGATAAAGTTTGATTCCAAGTTCCAATAGGGTAGAGTTCGATTCCAAAACCTAGGAATCGATCCTATACAAAGTAGGGTCCGAGTATTATAAAAAATACAAGGTACCAGACCCGCTAACCCTTAGTAGATCTTTTACCCAAGCAAATGATAATTATTTTTACTGAATTAGTTATGGAGACATGAACAAGAACATCATCAGAAACAAGAGGGAATATACTAACTTGATTCCCATCTTGGCAAACACCAGCTCACACTGGAAGGATTTCCCCTGTCCTTTCCCTCCCCATATGCCCAAAATCAAGGGAACCTGCAGTTAAACAAGAAATCATCAACAAAATTATATCAAAATTCAAGGTTTGAAAATGATTTTTTTTTTTTTTTTTTTTTTGAAAAAGAAGAACCTGCATTTCATTCAAGAGATATGAAGAGGTACAGGTATAAAGGGAGAGATAGAAGTTAAAGAAGTTAAGATACTATACAATCAAGCCCGACACAACTCATAGTAATTCGCGGCCGACACGGCCAGAGATTGGTAAGAAGTAAATGATTAAGAGATCAGGGTCAGGTGGAGTTGAGTTTAGATTTCCGGAACTCTTCTATGATGCAGCAAACTCACTGTTGGTGCCCATGGAACAAGGGAGATCGATCGAGCACCAGGAAAGAAAGCAAAAGTGCTTACCTTAATGTTAGGCAAATTCATAAAGTTCTTGGCGATGTGAACGACGACCTTATCCATGAAAGCTGGAGCAATGTAGTATCCATCCATGGTGTTGTCAAAGTTGTACCTAAAGACAAAATATACGATCACCAGCATATTGTGAACACATATACCATGATCACATGAAGAACAAGTTAATTGCTTGAGTTGTTCTTACTGGCGAAGACCCTGGCTGATGTACTCGTGAGAGCTCATGATGGCTATATGAGTGCCATGGCCGGTGGGAGCTTGGAAGAGGGAGTCGGCCAGCCCCTTCCCTCTGGTGATGTCCTGTTGGTCATCTGAGGTGTCGTAAACGAGGCCTCTCCATCGGTCTTTGTCGGTCTGCTTCGACTCGTCGAGCTCAGCCGCAATGACCTTGAAAGTGCCGGTCGAGATCCTCCCATGACTGATATTGCTTGAGCTCGCCTTCCTCAGGGTGCTTCCGAAGAAGGCTGAGCTCGGGAGGACCGGAGCTCCTGAGCTGGTGCCGCCGCGCGAGTTTAGCTGCAGAAACACAATCAAAGTCAGATATCAATCCAATACCGATCAATTTCAGTTCACAGTTGCTAATTCTGGTGGCTCGCATGAATGACTTGGATGCTAAGTTGTTTGAGATGGCCAAGTCTGGCACACACTGTATAGGGTTTCGGCAATGTTGTTGCCGACAAGGTCGTCCTTTACCAACTAAGCTAGTTGACACACTGGGATGCTGAAAGATACTAGATTTGGCGTGCGGTTCGACCGGCCGGTAACAAACCGAATCTAAACCGGTACATGTTCGAACCGACAACGCACTGTCGGGCGGTACAGCGCGGACTAGCTGGTACTCACCGGCCCTCTGCTGGCAACACCGAGAGTGGACACGGCGGAAGCCATTTGATCTTGGGAGCTACTGAACTAGCTAGTGAAGAGGATCGCTGCAGCCAACGACGGGATGCCGAAAAAGTTGGAGGGGGGCGGCTTTAAATACGTCGCGGGGAGGAGGGGAGTACTGAGAGCAGATGTGGCTTCGGCTCGCCGATTAAGCACGGCCACAGGGTCCGGATTGGGTGCTTTGGCGACGCGTGGCATGCAGCGACGGCGGAGATGGTGGCCGGGGTTGGATTCGACTCTTTTGTCCGAGCTCTGGTTCGGGAAGTCGCTGGAGAGGGGCATGAAATGGACGGGGAGCGGGTGCTGTGTTCTCTCCACCATTTATTTTTCTTCTTCTTATTGTCATTTGCTGCATGTGTGTTGTTTGTATTCGGATGAGCTTCTTGGAAGCCGAAGAAGGTGATGGAAGCTGGATGTGGTTGTCGTTGATGATGACAAGCACTCGATGCTTCCAATGTCAACACAAACCTTCCTTTTCAGTTTAATTCGCATTAATTCTTGACATCAAATTGTTTGCTGAAAGAAAAATGATGTGAAAGATGTGTTTTTGGGGGATTTTTGTCCTGACAAATTGGGCTGATTAAACAAGGGAATGGGTGGCCAATCAATTTAAAGTTTTATATGAATTTAGAAATATTGAATCTGAGTGAAGAATTAATCAAACATAATTAGAACTCTAGCTCCATAATACCAGAACTGGCAAAGTCAATTACATAATAGCTCTCCATCATCAATTACATAACAGACTGGCATGTGGTTTCATAATGGCTAAAATTATAGCATTTTTGTTGCCAGAATCTATCGTTTTCTCAGCTTATGAAACCACATGCCAGTCTGTTATCATCAAAATTTTGCCATCAAAAGCAATTCATTCAGCAATCAAAGATTGTTTCTTGAATCCTTTGCTTGGGAAATTTGTCTGAGCAAGACAATTTTATTGAGAAAAAATAAAATTGCAGCATGTACATGGAACTATGTCATTCATATTGTACACAGTATACACACAATAGTTGAGGTACATAGAGGTTTCGTTCATACAAATATCTCGTCAATATTGGAAAGAACAACTCTAATTTATTTAACATAATAGCAAAATGATGAACTTTATTTCAGGATCTTGGTTTCAATTTCCTCCAAACTCAAGCCTTTTGTTTCTGGAACATAGAAAATGACAAAAGCAAGTGATAGCAATGCAATCACTCCGAATAGAAGAAAAATGTTATCTGGTCCAAGAAGTTCCTACAAAATGAGTTACAGAGATATCAGTTACGATAAAATTATAAATCAAAGAACACAAGGATGTATTAACAAGAGCAGTTTATCATTTAATGTCCATATTTGCATAAGATAAAGTATCAACCAAATGTAAGTTGCAGTAGGCATCCATGAGGAAGTGGGAGAAAATAGCAAATGGTTATAACAAAGTATGGCCGAACTATTGATGATGATATCAAAAGCTAAAATGATCATGTAAACATTTTAAGACCAAATCCGACATAAAGAAATTCTGGATTGATGAAATTGCAAGTAAAAAACTTCATAGTTTTCTGGTTAAGGAAAGCTATAATAGCATTAATACCTTCAAGGGTGAGAAAGCGAAAGTAACTAATGCATTTGATCCAAAGTTAGTGAGAACTGCAAGACTGATTCCACGTCCTCTTGTACGGAGAGGAAATATTTCTGACACCATTAGCCAACTGATTGGACCAAATGATACCTGGAATGCATCAGATTCAAGACATTCAGGACTCTACTACATGGTGCTAATATTCAGAATCCAGAAATGACATCAATATTAGTGTTTCTGATATTTCGTAGTTCTTACATAAATTACAAAAAAGATCATATGGATTACTATCCTAACAAAATAACATAAATACAAGCAGGAGATAAACAAGCACAGGCTGCCAAATATATAAAGAGGCCAAATTTCAAGCAAAAATGATTTCTAACAGTGCCAAAAAATTGGATTATAAAATAGTGTAGCAACTAGCAAATGCCTAAATGGACAATAACAATTAAATAAATCCTGACAAAAGGACTAAGAATAAAAATAACATTTAAAAAAATGAAGAAAGGAGAGAGCATCAAGAAAAAAAGGGGTCAAATTGGAGAAAAAAGAAAATAGGGAACTGGAAACTTGTGACAAAATGGAACTATTCCAAGATCTGTATCCTTGTTTTTACAAATTCAACTACTCAACATATCAAGATTTCTGAGATGGAAACATTTATGGTTGAAAGACTTTCTTTCCAAGGAAATCCATAGTTCCTTTACTCTCATCTAAAAATGCACACAGAAGTTTCCGAATGTGTCATATTCGTTAATGAATAATAACTCAACTATACTTGGAATAGGACACTTAGACATCAATACAACTCGATAAAAATCTATATCCATTCTCTGAAACAGCCATAAGCTATGTGAAGGCTCAACTACAATGTCCTACAAAAAATAGCACATGAAAAAACTACAACTTAGATAAGGTGTTAAAAAGAAGCTACCTGGTATGAGCCAACATACAGAAGCAAAGCACCTACTGCCACCAGAGGAAAGCTTCCGAGAACTTTGTAATAAGCTGCAAGAAGGAATAATGACAGCACCTGCACCACCCATGAAATGAGATCTATTTTACCATCTTTGCACAATCAAGAAAAGATAACAATTAATGCTAAGGTTAATGCATAAAAATTTCAGGATAGAAAGCTGAAGAACCAATCTCGGCCATTCTTAGCAGGCATATGATGCACCATCGTCTAAGAATCTTAATTTCCAAAAAGGACACTGAGTGTGCTGAGTAAAAAAAATAACTACATACTATTCCACCAACACCTCCTATCAACAATGGACGTCTCCCAAGGCTGTCAACTTTAAGAACAGCTACCCCAGTCATCACCAGCTGTGAGGTCAAAGTAAAGCAGAAACTTTCTTAATTTGGTACCAGGTTAACAAAAATATAAACTTAGCAGAGAATTCATAAGAAACTTATATTCAGGAACAAATAGGATAGCATCATAAAAGCTAAGGAAATAAAAACTACAGATAGCATCAAGCATCAGCCCAAATAATGGCATGAAACAAATATCTACATGGCATGCAAATTTTACATGATAATTTCAATCTCATAATTGTCAGAAAGCAATGTTATTATAAGTTCATGCCATTATATTCAATGATGTCCCTGTTTGGGCATTTACATGCATACAAAATCGTGGAAGAGTTACATAATTAATGACAAGCATTGTTAACTCACAATAACAATTGCAAGTTATGATGGAAATAATTATGGTTATATATTGGTAATGGATCTTCATATATGTATACACTTACGCATCATCTGAATTCTGAAGACACATAATACAGTCAAAATCTGTGCAACATTGAGTCATGGTAACATAAAATATAAACAAAATCGCATAAACATGATATACTACGCATACAAACAATATCTGGATATTGTAGCAAGCACACCCAAATAAATGATGAGATGATCTGACAATTTATTGCAAAATAATTTGATACAGACGATTTCTTCTTCAGGGTAAAAAAATATCTAAAGTATCTCTAATAACAGTGTAAAATGTCAAGAACATTTCGACATGTTATTTGGAACTAACTCACCAGAACATTATTCTGTACATAGAGAGGAATAATAAGCTTCGGTAGCAGACAGTAGACACCTTGTTGTTTGGCAAGAAAAGAGGGCGTGAAAATGTAACCTTACTTTCAATCTAAACCCTTTATTTTATTTTGCAGTTTTGAGGAATGGCACCATGCAAAACAATGATTTTAGATTTAAATGTTCTATTACATATTCAGTCTCTTTGTTAGGTCAACATTCAAGTATGATGGTAAGCAAGTAACCAATAGGTAAGCCCCATTGGGTATGTTTACCTTGAAGTTAACTTCCAAATCCAATAATTGGTCCCTAATCCTATTAACTGGAAAAATGAATTGAAGGATTGGACAGACAAGAAAAGTTTTACAGTACATGGCTCTCCATTTTGCTACAGAGAAGGAATTCTATGGATAAGCAATAAGATAAATTTTATGGGCAGTTTAAGTTTTCCCTGTAAAGGTCTTTCGATACTTCCAATTACTATATCTTACCACAAGAGGCATTTGGCAAGAACCTGATTACGTTCTAGGCTACTGATTAAATCAAGTGGTCAAAAATGCTTAATGCAAACAAACTATTCGTGTTTATTACAGAAATGTCTTGACATACTAATAAAGGTATTCCGCTTTTATGAGTTAATTAAATTTTTCATTGATGAGTAAAGGAAGAGATATGATATGATTCCTCTTTATCTCAGGTTGATAATCAATTTAACATAAAGTTCACAATCAAGATGCAAAACTGTAAGTTAGGATCCTTAGATGTATCAAGATAATTAGACCAGAATTGTTCTCCCCTTTCTATACTGTTACATTTGATGTACTAAAAGCCAATTTCTGTCAGATCAATCATCATACAACACCATTCCTACAAATTTCATAATCCTTATGGTCGAAATTATCAAGATGTGAAGAGTGAACTATTATGTAAAAAACTAATCAGGTCATACCTTAAAAAACCCAATTACAACCGAAACTCTAGCTGCATCAGCTGCTGCTGAAAACCCAGCACTCTGTAAGGCAACAAATTGAAGTCAAGAGTTCAGAAAAAATAGAATCTAATCCAACCATTCAACATATAGAATTCATCTCCAACTACCTGAAGAATTGAAGTGGCATAGTACAAAACACTTGGTTGTCCTGTTATCTGCCATGATAAAATTCACTTTTTACAAGAGAAACTTCTGAACAAAAATAGCCTAGCAAATTCAGAAAGTATAAGCCACCTGCTGGAAAAGGACCAACCCTCCACCAATTATAAAAGCCTTCAAACTTGCTCCTTGAAAGATCTCCAGGAAACTACCTTCAGGTTCTTCTTCAGCATAAGCAGCCTTCAAAGAAATCAAAGTTTCATCTATCTGCTTCTCGGATATTTTATCACCAGCTGGACGACCCCGAAGCTTTTGCAAGGCACTAATAGCCTTTTGTTTATAATTCTCTATCGACCCTTCCCCTTGAACTCCCCTGAGAAGTAACCATCTTGGGGATGGTGGTAGAGACCACATGCCCAGAGCCATTATAAGTGCAATTGGTGCACTTAAACCATACATGTAACGCCAACCACCAACAGCAGTAATCTCAACACTACCGACAAGATATCCCAACTACATTAATATGCAAATGTCATTTTTCAATGTTAAAACTTTTCACTTTTAGAGGGAAATATTGATTGCAAAGTTGAGAAATAGAATTACCAATATCCCAAGAACAATGAAAAGTTCTTTGAGAGATATTAGTGTTCCGCGTATTTGTGATGGAGAAGTCTCCGCAATATAAAGAGGAGCCCCATGCATAGCCTACAAAAGAAATGCATAAAAGTATCATCCAAACTAAAATAAATTACCAACCAAAGGAAAAAAGAGTTGGAAGTTGCTAATCATAAGCTCACCTATATGGGTTTCACCGGTAAGAAATGTCTGAAACAAAGTTTAATTGCTAGAACTCCAAAAAAAATGTGTTTATACAAATCTTCTTTTATGCATGAAGACTTGAGATGATTGAACAGACACTCAAGGCAACATGCTATATCTAGGGATCAAACCCCTAGCCAAAGGCAATATGTCTAGATAACTTAACTGTCCCAGCAATTAGATGTTGACAAAAGTTATTAATTTAATTTTATGTAAAATCTTCCTATTAGAAAAACGAGTATATTTTGATGTCTTGCCTTCTTGGTAATGGAGAAATGTAACCCACATACAACATTGTCACATTTTTTTCTTCACCATACTTAAGAATAAAAGTATGCAACAACATATTGTTTACCCAAGGCACTAAGATTTTAATATAATGACTGATGCATAAAAAAGATTAATCCAGTTTCTCGACTTACCAAACCTATACCAATTCCATAAATAAATCGACCAATGATAAGAGTAACAAGATCTGGGGCACATCCAGTAACCAATCCACCGACAAGATACAGTGTAGCAGCTGCAATCAATTCTCTTCTTCTTCCTAAATCAAAATCAGTACAATGGGTATCATACAAACTAAAGAAAGACTCAAACTAGACGATAGTGGAAAACGGATGAACTTGGATATGCACCAAGAAAATCAGCAGTGGGGTATGCAGTAAGGGATCCTGCAAGAGCTCCATAAAGTGAACCACTCACCTGAATAACACATTATAAAGAAAACTCCATCAAATTGTTCTCGTACACTGCATTTACCCACCAGTTCACATTGTTATAATTACGAGATTGGGATATTACCACAAGCCCAAGCTGCACAGCTGAGAGGTTGAACCAGGTGGTACCGCTGAGCTCTGCAGACTGCGCAAGAATCAATAATTGAGAGTATCATAGACCCAAAAAAAATCCTCATTTTTCTCTTCCTTTCTAGATGGAGGGACCATCAATTGCCAAATCGCTTACCTGGAGAGAGATGGAAGCTCCGGACGTGGCACCGATGTCATAACCGAAGAGAAGGCCACCCAACGCAGGGAACACGAACCTAAATTTCGAAACTTGACCATCAAATCCGCCGCTCCGATATTCGAATTCCAAAAAAAGTAGCGGTAAACTTTGGCACGCTTACGGCACAATGACGGAAGACCAGGAGAAAGTCTCCTCCGCCGCACCGGTGGCATCCTCCGGGGGGGGAGGGGAGGAGTAATCCGCGCCTTGCGCTTGGGGACGAAGCTTCGCTTTCAAATGCGAGAAATCAAGCAAAGGGGAGAAAGAAAAAAGCAGCAGAAGCAACGGACAGATCGGAAGTTTACCCTGAGAAGGGGCGAGGCGATTGAGGGGCGGAGGGGTGGGTGGGTAGAGTGGAAGGCGGCTGCGTCGGCCTTGCTCTTGTTCTTCTTGAAGGGCGTCGAGAGGTGGAGGGCTTTGGCTGGCGGAAGGCGTGGCGCGAGCGGGGAGACGGCGGTGGCGGAAGGGGCCGAAACGCTCGCCATACGAATCGCGTGCGTGCCTTCTTATTGCACGAGGGATGAGAACAAGCGATTACAACGAGATAACCGAAGCTGCCTTCGAGTCCGAGTTTGACTGCTCTAGTGCGGAAAATACTTATATATAAATCTCCGAATGAATACGAGCTCGAAGGGACTGAACATAGATGGAATATATATATATATATATATTTATATTCGTTCATTTTCTATTTTCAGTCGCTTAAAAACTCATGTTCGTTTAGCTTGGAAATAACTACTATGAAGCCCAACTCCATAAAAAATCTTATGGAGTCGGGCTCCGATGACTCAGCACAAATCGCAAAGCAACTTTTGTTGCTTTGCGATTCGTGCAGAGTCATTGGAGCCCGGCTTCCTAGAAGTTGCGTCCGTTTAGCTTGCTCTTAAAAATTGCACTCGCTCCGAGTGCCTGCTTATTTTAGTACTCGCCGACAGCTAGTGGGACCCACAGGTGGGTCCATGATATTTTTAGATTTTTTGCACCTGTCAATTCTTTTTGCCTTTTGTAGTAATATGAAATATCTTTTTAGCCGAGGGAGGACAACTACTCATCTCAATTTTACAGATAATTGAAATTGAAATTGAAATCATTTATAAAATTGAAATCCAAAATCGAAACCAAAATTGATTAATTTTTAATATTGTTATCCGAACCGTTTAGACGATTAACTGAACCAACTTAAATGATTTGAATAAACATGATTCATCGATTATTAAATTGCTAACGATTGCTCATGTAAGTTTCCTCGCTAATTGTAAACCCTGATGCTATATAATATATAGTCCTCTCAGTAATAGTCACAATTCGATCACTGTATTTATTTGTAACTAGTTTTTCTAACGAATTCTCTTTGTTACTAAAGTTAAGTTTTAAATACTTAGTAGTGAGATCTAAGAAATGTTTTCCAAAATTTAGTAAAAGAAAGTTAAACATAGTATATTTCTGATGCATAGGATTTTAAGTCAGCCGAAGAAAATGTCAAAGTCAATAGGTAAAAACCAACCTGCCATTAACAAGCTCTTAAATTCCACTGATCAATGCAAAAGACCTGGTAAGATCTAAGAAAATTAACTCACAACATTTCCTACTAGCAATATGTACTACAGACCTGGTAAATTATAAATCAAAACAATGCCATAAAATTCCAAAAACTGAACCGCATTCAACTGTAAGTTGTTTCAAAACCAAACTCTAATCAGCTAACTCGGATAATCAAGAGAGGAAGTCCATGACAAATTACATCTGCATACAAGACTAGTGTATAGTCTTGAGGAAGGACTTGCAAGTGCTTATTACAATTTGAAGATCATCTCTGTGCCATCCGGACATAAAAGAGGATACGCCAAGTTTCTGATGATACAATCAGGCAGGGCAAGGTTGACGAAGTATACTCAATAATTCTTTCCTTCTACTTCCTCTAGGGCCTTAATTTTCCGATAGCCTTTATCAGTGCCAAACAACCTGACAGATAACAACGAAATTTGAAGATAAAATTGAAGACTGTGAAACCATAGGGTGAGATGGAATGGAGAGGCAAGCTCAAATTGGTTTTAATGACCCAATTTGAACTGCACTGATTCTAGCCCTCCGAAAGAAAACAACATTAAAAACAACTGAAGAAATATATCAATGGCATGCATCTTGAAATCATTTCCTAATATCATACCATGAATAGTCAAGAGCTTTCTTTTCTATTCACCTTTCGGGATTCTACTTTCCTTTTCCAGACTCTATTCATTTTTTGCATAATTGTAACAAACACAATTGAAAAATATAATTGCAGTTTCTTCTTATTCAAGAATGTACATTTAAAACTTATCACTACACCAATGAAGAAAATGAAGAGCAAAAGATGATTGATTGCATACCAGATGCCCAGCCAGATTCAGTAAATTTGAGAGATTCAATCTTATAAAAGAAACAGAGACATTAATATCTACATGATTACAATTGGAAAGGCTGACAAGAAGACATATTTGTTATGCCTTGATACAAAGCTTAGATGAAGCTAAGATTTAAGTTCACCGTGATGCACTTTATTGTTCTGGAGCTATCCAATTTGCCCTTGTAACTAGCTATTGAATATGTACACACACAAAAATAAAAAGCTGTAACTCACCAGTCCATGTAAATGAAAGTTGATGAATAATTGCCAGACTTTGTATAAAGCACGCGATGGTGATAGTCATGAAAATCAGCACTGCAAACATAATAAATTCTCAGTACATCAATGCCGCGGAAAAGGGAAGGCTTTTTTGGGAAGCATGTAACTCACCCTCCATATAAAGGCAAGAAATTCGAGGGGCTCCATGGGAAATGGTATCCACTGTGGGCCTCAACTGTCTCCAGGACTCTCAATATCATCCATAACCACAGTGTAAAGAGGTGAGGGCCAGTTAGAGCTGGACCCACAACTGTTGCAAAGCCAAGGAATAAGATTTCAGCAGGGTGAGCATACTCAGAAGTCAGTCCAAATGGTGTAGCGTATCTGCAAGCCATAACAGTTGTAAGAAAAAGAACTCATGAGTGAATCTCCAAAGAAGCCATCTGACTTACTCATGATGTACACTGTGTACATGCTTGTATAGCCATTTGGTATGCAGTATTCGGTGCCCCCAATAAAACACAAAATCCTCCAAGATAAAGTAAAAAATGATTTGAGAGACAATGACAGTCCTACAGGGAAAAAATACAATAAAAATCTTAAGATAAGAAAGCACAAAATATAATTGAAACTATTTTGTTCTATCATTTGAAATCTAACTAGGGATTAATTATCATTACTATAAAACGCTATTCTCGTATAGAAATATCATCAAAGTCTCAAAGTTTAAAACAAATGCAAATGATAATTTTCGAAAGCATTTGCAAAAGGAAGAAGCAATTACCAGTGTGGCAAAGGAAGACTGCTTCTCAGACCCATGAATCTGAAAGTAGGATAAGAAATCAGCATAACAGGTAAGTTCACGCATACATGGTACAGGATTAGGCGCAAAATGCATTTCTCTTGTGCTTCTGAAGTGTTAGCCTTTTTCTGCAAAGTAATATATGTAGCTCATTAAGATGGAACGATTGATCAAAAAAGTTGTTTGATACAGGTCTTTGTGATCACTAGCATAAGTTTACTTTCCAGTTTCTACATGTAAGAATTAACATAATTCTCAAAAAACATTGGCAGCAAACTCGTATGCAATTCACGAGGATAATAAAATACTGATTGAAAATGATGGTGCAGGTAGGGTGAATGCAGCATAACAAATTTAAATTTGTGTTTAAGATTTCAGAAGGATATCAGAGTCAAAAAATAAAATAAGTAAATATATATATTAGGCTGACCAACCTGAATTTTGTATTTGCTGAAAAGCCCTGACCTCTCAAAGTATATAGACGGAAGTCCAGATAAGAAAAAGACACTTTCATGAATTAAGAAGGTCCCGACAGTTGCCAATTGGAACTCACTGAAATGAGTGATAAGATACTGCATTTAAAAAAAGGCAAAAAATAGAAGGTTGTTAACAACTCAACACAATGAATAATACATTAGGTACTCAAATGAGACTTGCAAAGATAAAATATCAGCTTATACAGTATAATATGTTCACAAACTGGCCGTTCACTTTGTGAAAGAGGACTGTAATTCACTTGTTAGTACAGGAAAGTACATCTAACTTGAACATGTCAATGATTTAAGCAAAGCAAAAATACAAATTTGAATAAGATATTTTTAAAAGTGGATACACTTCCAATGAAAATTACTTTAGGAAGTGTTTCCCAAACTACAACTAATTCTATAAGCATCATAACAAGTATTCAAAACTACTTCTACAGGTCATGTTTTAAATCCATAAGAATTAAATGATATGTTTGCCTGAAAAAACAAAAGAATCAATATATACTGAAATCTTAATAACTTTCAAGAAGTTAACCAATACCGCTTGTTAATATTTCCCAATAAAAAAACCACAGATATCAATTTGGTCCTGTCCTACAGAGCTAGTGATGACTGAATCCATAAGTAAACCAATACTATGCCAAAATGTTGCAAATGGCAGATTTACTGACCACCATTGTATTTAATAATAAAAGCACCCAAGTTAGCCAAAGGATAGGCATCAAAATGCATAATATGCCCAAATGAGCACTTTATATCCAGATACAACGGCATCGTTGAACCCATTTCATGAAGATTTATTCCAGCATGAGGTGCAAGTATGTCACTTTCGTAATGAACACCTATTATTGATGGTCGTCAGATAAGTACAACATGGAAAGCACAAACCTTTTAAGGTGGTCCTCAACCATTGCCTTAAAACCCCCAAACAAATCGCTCCCAAATCATCTAAGGGAAAACAGAAAAGAGGGATTTGTCATCGACTTTAGGACACTGCGCGAGCATGCAGCGGCATAGAGAATGCCAAAACCCTCGATAACATCGACCGTGGAAATCGCAGAAGAACCACAGTCATTAACCTGATCGTGACCACAGCCTACTAAATCAATACCAGCCATAGAAAGCTCAATGCAAAGAGCACAAAGAGCTCGGACAAAACGAATCCCCCGCTACTCCATCGACCTCCATTTCAAATAGATCCGAAGCATAAGATTAGAAAGAGAGATAGATAGAGAAAAAGCACTACCAGCCAGCATGACTCGATGAGAGACGCCATTGTGGGGCGGAGCCGATCCCCGGCGACGCCGATGCGATGCTTTATGGCGGCGAAGTCGAGAGAAGAAGACGCCCGAGCGATCCGATTCCACTCAACGGGGCGAGAGCAGGTGGAGAGGAGCCAAATAAATCGTTCAAGAAAACAGCTAAAATAAATAAATAATCGCTAGTCTGTCACTCCCGTGGGCATGTTTTGGCCTTTGGGTCTTTCCCTTGGAACGCAGATCAATAAACCTACTCATTTATCCATCACACACGTTTTTACCCTAATTTTAATTCGACTTAGAAAGGGGCCGACCAATATGGGGGCTACAGTAATGCGTCGTTTAAGGCGGGTAAAGAGGGTCTTTTTGAAGGGATACGAGTATACGACGAGCGAGCCCTCGTGCGAACTGTTGCTCCACGTAAAAGAAGTATCATCATAAACAATGGTGGGTTTCGGATTCGGATCGAGTCCGCACTCGACCCGTAAAAGTGCTTCAAATCGGGTTCGGACTGCTATCGACACCGCTACATATTCATGAACAAATCCGTTTATGGAATTTACTCGGAGATGTATAGTTCTTTTTGTTATTTCCTCAATCTGCGGGGTTTTTTTCTTTAAATGGAAGCTTTTGACATCAGCATTTAATGCACTGGTATTAAATGTAAAGCACGTTAATTACCAAATATATCCTGATCTTTTTACTTTATTTCAAATCTATCCATTTTTCAAATTTTTTAATATATAAAAATGTTTTCACTTAATTTCATTTACTTTTTTTAGTAATTTTTAATTAAAAATCTAATATGAGATGCACAGACTACTTTTCGCATAAAATCTTTCTTAGATTAACTATTAATTTTCAACTAAAATCTTTTAATTAAAGAAATAATAGATACAAATGAACTTTAAGTAAAAAATATTGGACATATGTTTATTATATTTGTTTTTTTATAACAAAAAAATATTTATATGTATAATGTATCCCTATTTCAAAATGATTCCTGCCGAAAAAAATTATTTTTCTCGAGCTTATAGTAAGGCATGTTTTGTTTTGTATTATTTCAACGTACAATTATTGTTCATCATTCGTTTGCAAAAATTACTATAAACACAGTAAAAATCACACACCATAGAATAATACTACATGGCTCTTTTCTTGTTACTTCAATTTGAAGTGAGGAGTGCAAGTGAGCCGATAAGCTCGTGAGCTACTCATGTTCGATTCGATGAATACTCAAATTCGACTTAATCTTATGGTATAAGTGGGCCGAGCTCGAGCGGCTCGTGAGCCTAGTCGAGATTCATATATTTATATATAATTATTATAAATATTAATATTTCAAATCGGGATCAGACATAAACCCGAGTGGAACCGAGCTCAATCGAGCTTGAACGAATTCGATCAAGCTTGAGAAAAAAAACGAGCCTAAACGAGTCGAGCTCGAGTTGCTTGTATATAACTCAAGTCGAGCTCAAACTTAGAGATTCAAGCTCGATCGAGCTTGAGCTCAACATATGACATGAGCTCGAGCACAAGCAAGCTCGGATCGGCTTGGTTACACCCCTATTTTAGAGTAACAACGCATTGGTACAACGGTATAAATCTAGAAATTATTACAATATTCTCAGTCTACGACAAAACTTAAATGACTTATTATTTTCATATGATACCTATCATCTCATACATTGGTTGTGGGCTTGTGGCTACAAAGCAATAAGAAATGCACGACCACATTAAATTTATTGTTGAAAACAAACTTACGATGTACAATATTATATTGTATTGGTTTGTGAATGATACTTTTTTTTTCACTAGGATTTCTTAAATTGATTATTCTTTTTCTATATCTGAATACAGAAAATAAGTAAATGATCTTGAAATTTGTTTCCTTCATATATAAACCCAAATTGACCATATAATTTTGGAAAGTTTGTTTCCTTCAATATTGGATTCGGATTCGGATCCGATAATGGAACCACTAACAACCCTAGATTAAGAAGGGGCAAAAGGTCCAAATCACTTTATACCTGCTCTTTATAACAGTGGAAGCACACTAGTGAAGACCCACTGTTTTATATTAATTTTAATTTTAATTTTCCTTTTTCGACAAATATATTTTAATTTAATTACTATTTAATTTGGTGTTGCACTTGCATCTTTATTTTACTTGACTCTGCCACGAGATTTGTCTATTATTGGACCCAAACTATCATATGGGAATAATGGGATCAAACAAGGGGCGCATTGCAAGTTTCTCTTATTTAATATTATTTTTAATTCAGTCAACTCAAGAGTAATTACACTTTATTTTCAGAGAAGGGTTCCATTTAATTCAAACATTATTATCCTCTCTTTTTTCCTTTTATGTAATATGTTCCTAATTTTTTTTCTTACGAAAAAATTAATGTTGAGTTTATGTTTACATTTTATTAGTATTTATTTATGAATTTTACTCTATTCAAAATTATAAATTTACTCTATTTATATGAACCTAATTTTGAATTTCATTTATTTATTATTAGTCTGAATAATTGTCGAAAAATTTGAATATATAGTTGTTTTTTTATTAGCTTTTAATTTTTCCAAATATCATTTTAACTTTGTTTCGGAAGAAAACTTAATATTATTACAATTTCTATAATTTAAAAGAATTTGAATTTCTTATTTTATATTGTACTGAGTTTTAATTGATCAAATATAATATACAGCTTTTCCTTTTTCTTTTAATTTCTATATTTTATATTACAGCTAAGTCACCCATCGGAAACTTATATGCGGTCATCCCCACCAATTTGGAATTTGGACGTCCAAGCCTCCCCCGCACATATTTCAATTCCTCTCTCTCTCTCTCTCTCTCCTCCTGTATGTATATATATAAATTATAAACCCCCTCCTTTTCCTTTCCTTTGGCGATTTCTCCCCCTTCCCCACCTAACTCGCCCGCTCGCCATCCTCGTTTCCCTCCCCCACTCGGGCGCTCCGACGAGAAGGAGAACACTCCTCGATCATCAGCGAACCCTCCCTCTTCCTCCGATTCCAAGCAATCGTCCCCCCACTTCGATCCCAGTTCCCCTCCGCCCCTCCTCACATCGCCAATTCGCCGCGGAATCCGGAAGGGATTCCGATTAGGGCTAGGGTTCGCCGACCCCGGGGTGGCGGGGAAGGTTCCGCTTGAACCTTTCGAGCTATATATCTGGAATGAGATGGAGAAGGTCCCCCATGGCGAGCGGGCGGGGCTCAACGTGTCGCGGTCGAAGTCGGTGTGCGAGACCGTGAACGGGTCGCACCAGTACACCATCAAGGGGTTCTCGCTGGCCAAGGGGATGGGGCCGGGGAAGTACATGTCTAGCGACACCTTTGCGGTGGGAGGCTACCAGTGGGCTATATACTTCTACCCCGACGGGAAGAATCCCGAGGATAACTCCCTCTACGTGTCCGTCTTCATCGCCCTTGCCAGTGAGGGGACCGACGTGCGGGCGCTGTTCGAGCTCACGATGCTCGACCAGAGCGGAAAGGGGCGCCACAAGGTGCACAGTCATTTCGAGCGCGCGTTGGAGAGCGGGCCGTATACCCTCAAGTACCGGGGGAGCATGTGGTGAGTCCTGTTTTCTGGCCTCTTTCTGGATTGGTTATTTTCCCTGTAGCTATAGCATTCATATCTTATTTAGTAATCCGTTAATGTTAGACCAAGTACTATCCTTTTCTTTTTGAAACATTGGTTCCGTATTATTTGATTAAATGTGCCAAGTACATGACTGATTTTAGCTATTATAGCTGCCAATCTTCACCTTGTACTCCATTCACCAACTAAATTTTGTCTGAATTACTTAATATTTTTTAATATATTCGAAGGTATTCGTTTTATTCTTAAACAGAAAAGTGAAAAATGTTACATTACACTTAAGAAAGTTTCCAGCATTACATATTTTGACACCAGGAGACTGAAGTCTGAACTCGAGCTTGATTTCTCAACTACCACAAAGTTGATTAGGGTTGTCATATTATGTTTTTCTTGAGACATTTTATGCTCGAAATTGACTTCTTCCATTGATTTTGAAGATCTTTTTGGTAGGATGAATTGATCTTTAACTTTCCTAGTGAACGAGCTATAAAGGTCAAAACAACAGATCAAGTAAATATTCATTCTTTCATAAAAAGTTACAGTCCCTGTCCGGGCATCCATTTAGTCTAACATAGGTAATGATCTACTTAGTTTGGCCCTGTAGATTCTGATTTGAGTAGCTGGTCATTAGATGATGGTTTAATAGCAACTAGCCAGCTATTTTAGATTGAACTCATCTGCCTATCATTTATTAGTTATTTCAATTTCCCTTCCCATACCTTCCATAGTTTCATTAGAACCTCAATGTTCCAGTGACAATGATTAGACCATATATTTGTCCTTAGTAGCTATACAGCCAAAAACTTATCCCTTATTCCTGAGTTCTTGAATCACCTCGTCACACTTTTTCTATGTTTAATGCTATTGTGATGCTATTAGACTGATAGTTGTTACCTTACATCCACAAGAGTTTGTTAGACTCTTCAAGGTTAGGAGAGGTTTTACCTTCCTGTAGCAATAGCTGCTGCTGTTGCAAAGACCTCCGAACTGGTTAATTGCAAATACAGGATAAATCACAACCTGTTTACCCTTTTTGCAGCTTTGTTGATTTTTTTTCCACTTCTAACCAAACCTTTTTTGTAATTTTATGTTTTTCTTTATTATTACTGTTAAACTTCATTTGCATTAATTATTTTTTTTTACTAGGGGTTACAAGCGATTTTACAGAAGAACAGCCTTAGAAACATCAGATTACCTCAAGAATGACTGTCTGATCATGCATTGCACAGTGGGTGTTGTCAGAAATCGTATTGAAACACCGGTGCAACTTTCCATTAATGTACCGTCATCAGATTTGGGTCAGTGTGTAAAGGAGCTATTGAAATCTGGCATTGGTTCTGACATAACTTTTCAGGTTGGCGATGAGACATTTCAAGTGCACAAGAAGATTCTTGCTGCTCGCTCTCCTGTATTTAATGCCCAGTTCTTTGGTCTTATTGGGAATCCTAATGCGGATAGAGTAGTTGTAGAAGATGTGGAACCTCCTGTGTTCAAGGTAATATGCAATGCATCTTCTAATTTTAAATCCTGTATCTTTTGTTTAAAAACGTTCTATATGACATTGCATTAGGAAGGTAGGGAAAAAAAGAAAACATGCTTATTATTTTTGCAGAAGAAGTGGTTCTCTTTGAATTTTGAAACAGTAACTATAACCGCTAAACATCTTAATTATATCATAGTCTTTCTTTCAAGTAAATATTTGCATGGATATCAAACTTATGACTTATACAACTTCTTCTTTAGTTTAAGAAAGAAAAAAAGTGCAACCATGTTTACCATGTCGCCATTGTAGTTAAGATTCTTATAAAGACATGATTAAAGAAGTGTACTTTAGAGACTTATGTTCGCAAGTTTTTTAGTCCTTCTCCTTTTTTTACTTTATCATAAGCTTCTTTGTGCAGTAATTTTTGTTAAATTTGATTGGGTGACTACTCATCCGGAAAGCTTAAACTATTGAGAAATGGCCCACTATACTTTTATACTTTTAACACTCCCCCTTACCTGTGGCCAGTAGTTGAGATCCTGAGAATAAATACAAGACTTATATAGGATCCAAGCACAAGACTTCTTGCTAGGATGCAATGTTAAGTTTGATTGGGTAATCACTTATTCCAAAAGCTTAAGCTATTAGAGAAAAAATTTCATTGGTATTATACTATTTGGCTTTTAATTTGCTGTTCTATCATCTATGTGCACATGCTTGTTGTGGCCCTACTTTTCTCTTTGAATCTTGTCTTAGAATGCTCAAGGTTTATTTTTGTATTCTTATTGGGTTTTGTCTAATAGACTTGAGCTCACTGGCTATTTCTAGTGTCTGAGTTTTTTTGAACATGGATATGAAATTACCTGAGGTAATAATTGATATCCTTTTAAACACTGTCATAAAATTGCTCTCAATTTCTTTGCCACCACTTTTTTTCATTTGATCAGCATTCACAAGTTACAATATTTGATTTAAGTGGGGGTGGGCCTAGGTTAATTCGTTGATTAAATTGATAACATGATTGGGATTGATAATAAAATGCGTAAATTAACATACTGTTGTAAACCTCCAGAACAAAAAATAACATGTTTAACAAACTAATGAAAAATAAGGTACTACAATTTATCACAATAAATTTCTGTCATGCCTGTGCTTGGGGGACACTTCTGAAGTGTTGCTTGAACCAGAAATGGGGGATCATACAAGTAGCACTTGCATTATCATTTGTAGAATTTTCTTTCTTAGAATAGCCCCTTACAAATTTCCTCAAAGCTTAGCTATGTACATGCAAATTGGAAACCCACTTTCTGATTAGATTTGTCTCTGCTGTAGGCCATGCTTATTTTTATCTACTCAGATGAACTCCCCGATGTTCATGAATTGACTGGTTCAGTTTCTATGTGCACATCAACAATAATAATACAGCATTTACTGGCTGCAGCTGATAGATATGGCCTCGAACGCTTGAGGTTGTTATGTGAAGCAAAATTATGTGAAGGAATCACTGCAGAGACTGTAGCAACAACTCTGGCTCTTGCAGAACACCACCAATGTGTTCAACTAAAGAACATGTGCCTCAAATTCATAGCTGTTCACGAAAACCTGGGTGGTAAGTTTTAATTCTTAATACCTTATTCTCCTGTTATAGCATTAACATCTCTTGTTATCTTAGGCATAATCATTATAGGGAGAATGTACTAATTTGCTCACTAGAAAGAGCTTATTTGCTCTTCGGGTTCTTTTGCCCAAAATTACCCAAAAGGTTTTAAAAGTCGTTGCTATACTGCCTCATTTTTGGAACGACGTCAAGAACCCGTTAACGGATCTGATGTGCCATGTGACGTATGATCAGTAACACGTCATTGTTAGTCGGGAAAATGTACTATTTTGCTCCCCATGTTTTTTCGGAGGTTCTATTTTGCCCATGAGCATATTTTTAAAGCAAAAGTGTCTCTATAGTAACGAAAAAGGGTGCAAAATTATCTCATTTTTGAAATGTTGTCCATGTTCTACTAACGATGCTGACGTGGCATTCGACGTGTCGAATTTTGAATAAAACTAGGGGTGTTCACGGGTCAGGTTGGGTCGGGTTTAGAGAAGAAATTGATCCGACCCGACCAAGTGTAATCGGGTCGGGTCGGGTCGGGTTGAAATTTTTCATCTCTCAAACCCGACCCGACCCAACCTGACCTAGTTCGGGTCGGGTAGTCGGGTTTACCCGTTTAGGTAAAAAAATGAGTTAACAATATTTTTTTAAAAATTTCAAAAAGTAATTAAAATAAATATTTTTTAATATAAATATTTTTAAAAATGATTAAAAAATGTAAATAATCGGGTCATCAGGTCGGGCCTCGGGTCATCGGGTTTCAAATTCTAAAACCAGAGATCCGACCCAATTAGGTTTGGTCAAATTGTACACGACCCGACCCAACCCAAATAGGTCGGGTCGGGTTCTCGGGTTCATTGGGTCGGGTCGACCCAATGAACAGCCCTAACTAAAACAGCGTGGGAGCCACATCCCACTAACATTGAATTTAATGTTAGGGTTTTAAGAGGTCTAGTGGAGAAAGAGGGGAATATATGGGTATCGATTCTAGGATCGATTTTTAGATGTTGGAGAAAAAAGGTGAGTATCGATTTTTAGCGAACAAGTTTGCCTTCTCGATGAAGACCCTGTGGATGAAGAAGAGGAAGGGATAATGAGTCCCACGACGATGTGGAGATGATGGGGGTCCTACATTGATGTGGAGGGGTTCCAACGATGATGTGTGGTGGGCATCAAGAAGGGATGTGGGTCCCACACTAAGGTGGAGGGGTCCTATGCTGATGTAGAATGGATGTGGGTCCCATGCGGACGAGAAGAAGAAGAATGGATGTGGGTCCCACGCTGAGGAGGAGGAGAAGAAGAGATGTGGGTCCTCGCTGATGTGGAGGCCATTTTAATCAAAATTCTGACACATGAGATGCTATGTTAGCATTAGACGTGAGGGGCAAAATAGTATGTGGGTCCCACAATGATGTGGAGGCCATTTGACGGAGAGATGTGGGTCCCACGCTGATGTGGAGGCCATTTTAATCAAAATTCGACACATGAGATGCTACATTAGCATCAGACGTGGGGGGCAAAATAGTATGTGGGTTCCACACTGATGTGGAGGTCATTTGAAGAAGAAGACTATTTAATGATGGCGTGTTACTAATCATACACATTATATGACAAATCAGCTTCGTTAACGGATTCTTGACGTCGTTCCAAAAGGGGCAATATAACAACGATTTTTAAAACCTTTTGCGTAATTGTGAGCAAAAAAAAACCTAGAGGGCAAATAAGCACGTCAGGGGCAAATTAGTACCTTCTCCCATCATACTTTATACACCGTGTATTTGATCTTTTACATTGTATAGACTCCTAGAACTATACATTGATTTTTGGAATTGCCAGTCTTGAAAATTGTGTAACATGGGAAATAAGTTCGGGTCATATTTTGGCAGCCGAATTGCCTTATATCTTCATTGCCCATGGCCATGGTTATAAGTTCAGGTCATATTTTGGCAGCCGAATCGTCTAGATAATCTTCCTTGTTGGTTAGTGCTGCAGTCCCAGTTAGCTTTCCTGATTTGTCGATGTAATTAACTGTTAAAGAGGTGTCAATGGTAAGGAGAGCCTACTTGCATGGGTTTGAGTTATTGAAACTATATTTTTACCTGCAAAGGTGAACGAATGTTAATGTTGTACCCTGTGCATTGTGATTTGTCGATGGCTCTTTCTTATGGCTTTTTTCCTTCTATGAGTCTTTGCAATAGTTTGCAACAGAGATATGGCCTTTAGACAATTTTGGAGTAGGCATGTAAAGTGTAACTAATGATATATTTGCTAAGCAACGGATCCTATTGCTAATCTAAGTTGACAATGGAGTTTGGATATTTTGTTGCGTCAAATGAATTCAGCATTTGTTTTCTCTGATATTGTATCTAGACATTGCAAATAATCAGTTCTCTGACCTTCCATTTGTCAGATTAAAGGCCACATTCATTCTGATAATTATAGCTCTTTGTTATGCTCCAAAGTGCAGCTGTGATGCAGACTGAAGGATTTAACTACTTGGAAGCAACATGCCCATCTGTGCTCGCCGAACTCTTGGAAACTGTAGCTGTTGTGGATGATGACTCTGGTCCATTATGCCGGAAGAGGAGCGGTAGCAGCAACCTAGGGCTCAATTCGCCAGACACAGTTGATATGAGCGGGCGACGACTGCGTAGGCGGATGTAGTTTCTCAATTAAAGCATAACCTCATGTGCGTAAGCCATATGTTACCCTGGCAGCCTCCTACACGAACAATCTAATTGTGTTCTTATCCGTACAATTGCATTACGAGGTTGCTTAACTGACGTGTCTGAATTGAGCTTTAGTTTAATAAATAGGAGAACTAGAACTGGGAGAAGTTTTTGCTCTTATTGCATCTTTGCTTGGAAACCTCATCTCATGAGATAATTGTTGTAAAAAGCGGGCCTCTTTTCTTCGTTGTATATTTATTTATTAACTGCATTGTTTTTTCTTCTTACCATTGTAATATGATATACCTTCGTTCTTACGTTGCAGGTGTTGGAAGATGTCTACTGTTTCTAAGCTTATATTGGTAGGTTTGAAAGCTTGAATTTTACGATGCCAAGATCGTCGAGGAGGCTTCGATGGTCTTCTTTATGATTATACACGTCTCGTCATTTCAAATGATTTATGCCATAATTGATTGTTTAATGAATGAAATTGCTACACAGCTCTCAGAACGTTTTTACTTTTTAGGATACCACAAACTGCATACAATCGTTTAAGGGACTGAATCTGAACAGGCATGTGTCTTCATGGTTGCCATTGTTATTATATTAAATCGAGATTGGATCTTGAATTGGTTGGCCCATTAATTGTCCGGATGAAAAAAACAAAGGAATAAAATAAGAAATAAGTTCGTATGGTTCTTGATTTAATTTGCATATTTTTGATCAATTAGCTGGTTCTTGATTTAATTTGCATATTTTTGATCAATTCTTCAGCTATCATAAATCTTCTGATCATAACTTAGACCGGATTTAGAAGTAATGGTGCTACATAATTTTGTCGTGCATATTGCAATATAGTTTATTAAAAGATACGTTATCTAGTAACAACTCTTTCTTTCCAATAACTAGTGCATTTCAACATTATTCTGTTTTAGTTACAATGATTCTAGCCAAAGTGGAAACAGCAAAATAAAGAAAGACATCCCTATCATGAATAAAATTTAACGTAAAAGTAAATAATCAAAACTATGGATACTACTTTCGAGCCTATTAGTCACAAAAAAAAACGTCTCTGTCAGTCGAGACAATCCGGTTGAAATTGCATGTAACAAAGACCCACCAAACATTATTTAACAGCTGGAAATCACTGATCATGATTGTACTTGGGAACAAATACAAATAGCTGATGCACTTAATTGGCACTATCAGCTTTCATTATAAACAAATTCCATTTCATCCCTCCATTTATTTATAAACAAATATGATTCCACCAAAGTCAGATTAATTCCACCAAAAGAATTCTTGTTCCTTCCCACTAATAAATTCAAGTAACCCAGGTAAGCCTCTAAAAGTGAAACTAAGAAGACTAATAAAAAGTCCTAGGTGCTAAGCTTCAGTCAAGTCTTCACCATTTAAGGTCCTGCGAAGTTGCATTCGACTTTGTATTATGCACAAGATAATTCCTCCCTTGAAATTCGTGCTTTACTTGCTAGAAAAGTTGTAGCCATAATATCCTTGATGTCGCATGTACAAGATCAAACAAGAACTAAATTTGCAAATCATTAACCTGGAAGAGATGAAACATTAGCATTTAAATTGATTCCACATTGGATGAATCTCTTAATTCTTAAACAGTTCATTTTAGGAACAACTGATAGGAAGACCTCTTAAGACAGTAAACATGCTAAAAACATCCATTTCAAAAGAGTTGAAGAAACTTAGGGCCTGTTTGGTTTGCGAAACCAAGTCTGTTTTCATGGTTTCGATTTCACTGAAACCAAAACTGCTTACGAAAACGTGTATGGTTCAACTGAATCAAAACCAGAATGAAAACGAAATAAGTTTTCTTAATAAAAATGAAAACACCAGAATGTTGTTTTCTGTGGTTTTGAAACTGTAAGTTTCGTTATCAAAATGCAATGACAACTTTGTAATTATAAATATATTTTTTATAAAATTAATTAATTTAAAAATAAATCAAACTATATCTAATTTTTAAAAATAAAAATAAAAATCACTATTTTCAACTCAAACTATTATTTTAAATTTACAAATTAATTAAACCAATTTATATCTAATTGACTAAAACCCAAATTTTAAATAATTCAATTTTCTTAAAGTTGATCTATTTATAATTTAATCAAAACTAATTTTAGACCATTGAACTTACTTTTTTTAAAATTTTATAATAACTATTAATTAATTTTTTATATCTAATTGAACAAAAAAATTTAAATTGCCAATAACTTAATTAATTAAATTATATAAATATTTTATAACCATATTAGCAAACATTTAATTTTGTAAATTAACTAAACATTTAATTACTAATAAAAATGTTCAAGAAAAATTAATATTATTTTTTATAACCAAATAAATATTCACTGATTACAATTAACTAAAACTGATGTTGTTTTCATTAACCAAATGCATTTTCAGAAAACTGAAAACTAGAAACCAAAACCAAGTTTCCGAAACCAAGTTTTCAGTTTCATTGAAACCAAACCAGAAAATAATTTTCGCTAACCAAACAACACCTTAAGATTTGGTGACTAATTAGTAACAATAGCTTTATGATCATAGAAGGAGACTACAAATTAACTAGCTCATTCATTTAGTCAGCACCTACATTTAGGTCATTTGAGCTTAAAAACTAGTTAAATAGTAATGATTTCCGAATAGGCACTGGAATTTTCATATTTAATTCCAAGTTACTAGGTCTCAAATATCATTTTCTGAATATTACAAATTAGCAAGATGACTTTTTCTAGAATGTACAAAATCATTTTCCACAACAACTGGAATCAACTATTTAGGCAATAAGACTTCTTAAGACAATGACCAAAATAGCTCATATGAATATATAATTCATGCGGGCACAATAACTTGAGCACCAAGCAAGTATTATTAACTCATGAGGCAAATATTGATCTAAGATGAATCAGAAATACTTACAAGGCAGTCAATTGCAGGGAGGAACAGAAGTATGCAGCTTACAGCACAACATTTAAAACCTCTGTGGTTTGTGCATAATTTGTGAACCAACCACAGGAAGCGATAGCTGCTCTGAACTTGGTGAAGGTCGTATTGAATGATCGCTTCCCAAATTGTTAATAACCTGTTTATTTGAGACCTTAGAAACACCTGTATCTCCTTCTGAATTATGTGTTTCTGCCAACTCTCCTATCTGATACAATTTTGCACTTCAATTAGCATTTAGTACTTGATTTTTTAATATGATGAAATAGAAGAAGACACTAGAAATAATCAAAAGACATTCTAACAAGAAAATAGGGTTAATTTACCATTTCCAGCCGCTTCTTATGGATATCCAATGGTAACTGCAGTTTAAAGAAATAATATCAGAGGAGTTGCAATCATCAGAGGAACCTGAAGTAGAATAAGAATCCAAATATTCAGCAAATACTACAAGAAAACTACCTGCAAGACGTTTTGTGACTAAAGAGATGAATAGAGAAAAGGAACGTGAGATTGTGAGAATTTGATCTATCAGCACACGAAGAAAACTAAAAACAATTGAAATTTTGAATAAGGGAAGGTTACCATATGGAATTAATGTTGTTGGAAGAAGATTTTGTGATGATTCTAGAAGCAACACAAGATTAATTGCATATTTGAATATGTGCTTGTTAAATATCTTCATTGTTCACAATAAAATAGAAGACCAGGGGACAACCAACAAATCATCCTTTTTATAATTTTTGCAATGAGATAAGTGGCGAAGGCGAGACGCAGATCCCAAAACCTTTGCCAACTTACCAGAATTACCATTCTACCATTGAAGAACATCAACATCAACTATCTCATGAGACAATCCTTAAACTCATTGCCTGAACTGCTTAAGCCCTATTAGCCGTACACTATCCAGCTATGATTTGCGAATCCACTCATCTTCCAACCTTGGAATATTGCAGCATCATTACAAATCTTCCTAGCCACGCAAATGTTCTAAAAAGATTTAAGCAAGACCTACAGTCTTCACACTTTGCCCAGAACTCACAAGTGACCAACATGAAGAAACACATCATGTGCATGAGGTAATCCCCATCTTAGCCCATGCTAGTTCACACAGAGTGTTGTAGAATCACAATCATACTGATAGTAACAACGTCCAAAATTACCAGGTTAATAACTTGAATAAATCATCTAAGCATATGGACAAAAACACTAGCACTCAAATTAGAGTTGGCTCATGAAGACTTGTAAATACCAATCTGATTTGATAATTTTCATATGTAATTATGTATGGAAGCAACATACATCCTTATGAATATTGATCAGCAGGTATGAACATAATACTTTCAACTCTTTTCATATTCTAAAATACTTCCTCAAAGATGTTCAAGAAGAAATAGCCTCCTGACCTCGAACAGTAACATCTAACCCATTGATCTCTTCAAATTCATTAGATAATATTTGATTTTATGATTATACAAGTTCATTTGACTCAAAGTAATGTTAGGAATCTAAACAAGTACAATATGTATAGCTTCACCACACAACAAATGCCAGAAAAAACAAAAAAATTAGGAATACTTACAGATTTTTTTGGGTAATTGTTTTCCTCCTTTGTGTAACCAGGAATTGTCAACTTCCAGTTTTTTTCTGCATAAAATCTACCTTAAGTTATTTGAAAGAAACCAAGGCCGCAACCTTATTGCAATGCAGGTCAAGTTCAATTAAAGACAAGAAACAACATAACACTTTTTTCCCCTAATGTGACTTTGAACCATAACAATTCTAATGCTTCTAAAGATCAAAGATGTAATTTGTCCCATCAATTTTTCATACTGGATATACAGAAGAAGTGAACAAATTTTGAATGACTAGTAGGTAAATTAGCATGGATAATCATAAATGTAATATATTAGAAAAAGGTCAACCGGACAGAACAAATTGCAATGAAAGTTTTGCCTAAAAGTTATTCTGTATATGAGAAGAATTTGATATTTAGAGGTCTTAGGTAAGTTGCAAACCTAGGTGTAGCAATACATCCTTAGCTTCCAAAGTTGAAGATTTGCGATGCTTTGCTAGACTGCAAGCAAATGATGTAACCTGCAATTTTAGAAGCCATTGCAATGATGTTACAGGGAGGTAAGAAAATAATTATGGGAGGAATATCTAGAGTAAAGTAAAGTAAGCTTCAAAAGTACCATGCAACAATAACAGGATAGTGTCAAAATCTTTAAGTTGCTTTCAAAATACAACACATAAATCATACATAAACTTAATGCCAAATAAGCAATGTGGCAATGCTAAAAAAAGCCAACTATTTTGTCAAGTAAGCAATATGGCAGTGTGGAAACTGCGTAGCATGATATTGCTGCATATATTGTTAGAACTTGTCCCGACATTAAAATAAAAGCTCCTAGTCCAAAATCACTATAAGCTTGTGGAAGGAAATTCAATGGATAAGCACTAAGTGCATGTTTGCTTCATAGGATAAGGAAAGATATGATAAGGGATGGATTAATATCCATTGTTTGTTTAGTGTATGGATTAGAAGAAAATGAGTATAAAATTGATATTACATCCGGTGTATACCGGATTTAAAAAATTTATATCCAATCCACCATCATTTATTATCCAATCCTATCATATCCTATCCAATGAAGCAAACATACCATAATGGTTTGTTTGCCGGATAGGATAGGATAATAAATAAGAGAGTTTCGGATAAGATTTTTCTAAATCCGGTGTATATGGGATATAATATTAATTTCATATTATTTTAATCCTATTTTCTTCTAATCCACGCACTAAACAAATAATGAATATAAATCCATCTCTTATCCTATACCCTTTATCCTATAAAGCAAACATGCCCTAATACACAATAATAGATAAGACAACTAATTAATAATATTCAACACATAATACTCATAATATACTTCAATCACTTATCCCAAATTTCCATAGATAGAGAACTATACAGCTAATAAATTGTACATACAAATGATAGAATGCCTAGCAGGTAGTTAAAATTCTTAAGCCCAATTACTTGTAGTAGATCATTGAGTCCTTGGAAAATATATACTCTAGTTATCATCTCATTTACTAACTCACATAAACTGATGGGCTTCTCATATTCATGGAATTTTGCACGTACAGTCCTCTAAATTTGTTGCATTCATGTATAATGTTAGTGTGTAATTATGTAAACGAATTTTCACTTGCATGATCCAAATTCTTGGGTTTTTAATGTGTAATAAAAATATTAATTCTCCCTTTTTAACATAAAAAAGAAAAGTTATTTTTTCAAAATTTCAATACAAATCTATGCAAAAGGCATTAGAGCCATTCTTTAGTGGTATAGAGAAAAAAGTTCAATAAAAAGCTTTTGTTAAAGAAAGGTAGCTGATATGATATACTAAATCTGAAAATTTGCCCTGCATTTTTACTCAGAGATGCAAATGTTGACTCAAGAGCATAGTTTGATAACTGGTGATTGCTCAAAGCAAAGCCTCTGTGCAGTGTGCACACAAAATGTAATGCAAGGTATAAAAATTCAAGTGAGTCCCTCCTACCATTAAAAGCACATGCAGCTTTTCCTTATCAAACACTAAAAAGAGGCTATAATACTACCCGGTGAGAATTGAGCATGATTTTAATTTTTATAAAATAAATATATCAAATTTAATTAAAGCATATTAAGTTATTAACAACCAACTCTGACATCTTGATAGAGAGGTTATATTAATGATTATGAGAAAATAGATAAGCACTATATGCATATCTAATAACCCTGTCATGTATCGTCCATTACTAAAATTATAGACATAATAAGTATGAATATTACTGAATCAATGAAGTCATCAGCTATCTCCAAGAGGAAGTCTTCAACTTGAGGATCCAGTTTACCAAGGGGATCAACCTGCAATAACAGCAAAGATTGTTATTTGTTAACATAAAATTTGTGCAAACTACTCAGCTAAACAAGGTATAAAAGACAATTCCATATGAACCAAAGACATTAAAGATTGCTAAGGACTTTGAGCAAATGAATTGATTTTGCACCAAAACTTAGCAATAAGGTAAATATTTAAGGAGACTAAGTACATCAATACATCTACATGAACTCTGTGTTAAAACAGATAAGTCCCACCTTTCATGACTTTGAATAGCAAACCGGAAACAGCCAAGTCCCACCTTACATGAATTTGAATACCAAACCAATAGTGTTCCTCTATGGTACACCATTTTGGTTGGTGAAATCTATCAAACAAACAAATGCATATGTAGCATTCCTCCTAATAAATTTCTACCTACATCACTACATCATCAAACAACTTGCTTCCAGCACATATATTCAGAAACAAAGCAATTTTTCCATTCCTAACAATATTCTCTTGAGCAATCTCATGAGAACCTCACTGTTAAAATTCCTCCTCAAGTTTCCAAGGCAAACACATTGGCTATCAGTTATTCAGATGCAAAGGTTGCAGAAAAAGAAATTATGAAACAAACAGAATATTTTACAATGTTTCCTCCTAATTGAAGTACAAAGGCCATAATCACTTTCCAAACATGCAGTTTAAATTAGTTTCATCAATCTTGTACCAAAATTCGTCTATCCCAGATCTACATAGAAATGTTTCTGTAGTGAAGTACAGATATCCTAACCATATTTGCGAGCACTCTAACTTTTCGTAAAGATATGTGCCAACAATTAACCTGCATTTCAGACTTTCAAAAGAAAAAAAAAATCTAAAATATGCTAGTTCAGTTTAGGAATTAGTAAATGGTCTACCTGTAAAACTAAATCCCGTATCTTTCTCTTTCCCAGAAGTTGATTAGCTGCTTCTGTACCTTGACTAGAACTTCCACTGGGCATAGTAGTACCACCGGAAGCAGGTGTTTCTGGTTGTGAACTAAAAGGTTTTTGGCCTGAAGACCCAGGAAGTCTTGGGGATTGTAGTTGTTGCTGCTGATGTAACTGCTGCAGCTGTTGAAGCTGCTGTTGTTGTAGCAAATGCTGGTGCTGCTGACCACCTAGTTGTGGCTGCTGCTGCACCAATTGAGAGATCTGCTGTTGAGTCAAGGCCATGGATTTAGGGTGCAGCTGTGATGAAACTAGTTGTTGTGGCAAGAAGGATTGCTGCTGCCTTTGTTGTTGTTGCTGAAGATGATATGAAGGTGAAACTGGTGAAGACATTGATGGCTGCAGCTTTAACCACTGCTGCTGTTGAGATAGAGTTGTCTGCACCAATGTTGATTGTCCATTTTGAGTCAACCCAGAAACTTGAGGGTTCAATGATGAAGCTGATGGGGTCCTAGGTAAGCTTTGACTGGGCAACTTCTGCTAGACAAATCAAGTGTTTGACAGTTAGTCCCTCCAATAATAAGTACCAGATAAACACAACAGTTGCCAGTATCTTTTGAAAATAAACAACAAAAACGATAATGGCATGGCTAAATTTACAGTTTGTCCCTCCTTTATGGTGCAATATTCTAAAACATGACTTTATTGTATCATGTTTATCCAGGACTAAACCAAAGAGACTTGGTATTGGCAAACTTTATTAAGTTCTTACTTTTCATGTCGGCAAATTGCATTAACAAGGATAAGTGTGAAAGTGTTCTACATTATATCAAAAAGTTTCAAGTAAATCTAGAGCCAAGGATGAAAAGCTTCACAGTTCAGCTGCATGTACTACTTGACATTCAGCTTACAAAATGCATTTGATTCAGATGCTTCTTACATTTAAGCATTGACTAAAAAGCTTTTAATCATAGTGCTAAAAATTTCAGTAGAAAATCTATTATGTATATCAAGAGTCACGACAAAAAAGTAAAACAATAGCTCCATGATTTAAAGCAAATCATTTCAACCAATCTGGTGGTAATGTTGGCAGCATCTCTTTTCCTGGGTACTCTTCTAATAAGCATAGAAACTTCTCTCTTTGAAATTACTTCTCACTAACCCATTAATGTTACAGAAAAAAAGGAGAAGAACATAAGTATATAACAAGAGGCAAACCTGAGGCGATGTAAGATTCATTTGCTGTCTCATCTGGCCTTGCACAAGCCGTTGTTGGCTGTATGATAAAGGCCCATTTGCTCTTAATTGTGGATTCAAACCAAGGGTACCCATCATTCCCATATTCTGCATTCCTTGCATGGTTTGACCAGATGAATTAGCTGTGCTAAACTGAGCACTCTGGACCAAGCCCTTCTGCCGTGGCTGAAAATAAAAAAGGGTGGACTTTTAAGCAATCAACTGTTTCCAACAATAACGTAACCATTTCCAGGAAAATTAAAGACTTGGTCCTATACTCATACCGGAGCTGTAATACCCCGGTTTAGTCCCACATCGGGAGTATGTTGGATGTGGTTGGCTTATAAGGCTTGATGGGTGTGCTACCATCAACTTCAGCTTAAGCATTTTAAAGAGGCCAATTGGTTGGCCTATGAAGTTGGTGAGTCGGTTATCTCATAAAGCGAGTTGTAACAAATGGTATCAGAGCAGGACCTAGTCCTACGCATGGTGAGGGAGTCTATGTGAGAAAGGGATGCCCAGATGATGAGGTGGAGCTGCTACTAGGCTAGGCCTCACATGCCTCCGACTTGGGTGTGATTCTAGACTATGTGTTAGACTCGAGTTGAATCTTAACGAGGACGTCAAGACATAAGTGGGGGAGATTGTAATACCCCGGTTTAATCCCACATCGGGAGTATGTTGGATGTGGTTGGCTTATAAGGGTGTGCTACCATCAACTCCAACTTAAGCATTTTAACGAGGCCAATTGGTTGGCCTATGAAGTTGGTGGTTCAGTTATCCCATCAAACCAGTTGTGACAGGAGCAGGAGCTCCCTAATGTTCATGTTTTACTTTCACCATTATTCGAGTAACAAAGTACAAGTGTTCATTTATACGTCAGAAACCCATCGGAAGTATGAGAGAATGTAGATAGAGCACCTGAGCGAGCATCTGAGACTGCAGATTGAAATGCTGAGCCGTCTGACCCGACACCATTGGAAGCTGCCCTGCCTGTGTAATCATGCCCGGCCGCGCTATCCCTGCAGCTGCGGCAGCTGCAGCCAGCTGCTGCTGCTGCTGCTGGATCTGAGCGCCACCAAAACTCATTTGTCCGCCGTACATCCCTGCGTGCTGTCGCATTGCGCCCGCGGCCGCTGCAGCGCCGAGCTGCTGCTGGATCTGGCTTAGCCGCGGCATCGATCCGGACCGCTGGAGGTTCTGCTGCATCTGGAAACTCGAAGGCGACATCAAATTCTGCTGCTGCTGCTGCGGTTGCTTCTGCTGCTGCTGCTGCGGCTGCGGCTGCTGTTGTTGTTGCTGGGATTGTATAACCTGCTGCTTGGAGTAGTCTAGGGCTGCCGCGGGGCTGATGGCTTGCGACTGGGTTTGGGATAATTGAGGCGAGGCGATCTGTGCGAGGTCGCTCGTGCCCATGGAAGGCGAAGGAGGGATTTGGGGAGACGGGAGGTTCTGGTGGTTTGGAGGCGCGATGCTGGCGTCTCCGCCTCCGCCCGGTGGGGGTTGCCCGAGGGCTTTGTTGGGGGAAGCGGACGCAGCGTTTTCGGCCATTGCAAACCCTTGCTCTCTCTCTCTCTCTCTCTCTCTCCGGCGGCGGCGTGGATTCGACGGAGACGAGTCGAGGACTCGAAAAGGGTGGACGAAAAGGCGAGCCCGAAGAGAGAGAGAGAGGGAAAAGATTGGGGGACGAAGTGATGCGCGATTTTACTGTTTCTTCCAGGACAGGAAACGCCAATACTACCCTAACAATCCTGGTGCCCCCCCCGCATCTACATTATCAAGTCCAGCTCAGCGGCCAGCGCTGGGCCTTTGTGATAACAGGGAGAGCCTTGCCTGTTTCATCGAAGACAGATGATCTAGTAACTGGGGGAATGGCCGGCTTCAGTATCGTCGAGCTCAATTAGGGATTGGGTTCATCTGGTTCGGTTCAGTTTGCATCATTTGCTTCGTTGAATCGAACGATAACATTTTAGTTCCTAGAAGTGCTAAGTCACTTGTCCGAAGTCGGGGTGCTGCAAGTCTCTGCGTCCTGGAAAGACACTTCGACGTTCAAGTGAGAGAAGATATCTATTTTACGAGATAAATTTGGGTACTCGGCGAGGATATCTCCCGAAATTCCACGGGGATATATGCCTGGAATAGATCGATAGTTATCCCCTAGATCGTAAACTTATAATTGTCGAATCTCTGATGATAAATATAAGACGTTGATATCTTTGTTTGATCTGGTGGAACCTTGAGTTAAGTTATAACTTGTTTCGACGGGATGATGTAGCCTCTGCGTTCTGGAAAAACAATTCGACGTTCAAGTGAGAGAATATATCTATTTTATGAGACAAATTTGGGTACTCGGCGAGAATATCTCCCGAAATTCCACGGGGATATATGTCCTGAATGGATCGATTGTTATCCCCTAGATCGCAAACTTATTATTGTCGAATCTCTGATTATAAATGTAAGATGTTGATATTTTTGTTTGATCTGGTGGAACTCTGAGTTAAGTTATAACTTGTTCGATTTAAGTTTGATTCATGAGTTAGAATGCTTCCCAGACCGGTCCGACCAGGCTAACTCATATCCTATCTAATGATCAAGTAAATATCTCATAAAATATGACAAGTACTATTCGCCCATTCAAATATGATTAATTATCCATGTTCTGAAAAGATTGAACTTAAAGTTAAAAAATTACAAGAAAAAAAGAAAAGAAATAACAATGACCATACCATAAAATAATAGAGAAATTACAATAGAAAAGTAGAAGAAAGTTTATTTAAAAAACTATTTCTTTTGCTAAGTAATGTTACCCTTGTGCATGGAAATAAAACATTTATTTGAATGCAGTCAAATAAGTAATATTACTCATCCATTTATTTGCTCAAAAGAAAAAAGAGAGAGCATATATTCCAGTAGAAGGCTCATCTATTGGGATTATGAACAAGAAGTAATGCTCCATATTGCCAATTGTAATACACATATTTGAAACAAAACATGTTTGAACAACTTGCACAAATACAATGCTGCAAATTATGCAACTTTGAGAGAGTTACAAAGAACATATGTCAACAATCACAAACTGACCAATTACCATGCTGAATAATTTCGTATGATCAGTAAGTTAGTGTACAAAAATTCAGAAGAAATGAAGTTTATTGGCTATCTCAAAAACAATCAAATTGTTACAATTTGACAAATGCATCGAACATATTCCCTTGCAATATCCCGAAGAAGGATTCAAAACAGGTGGGGGAATTATGATAGGTTTCGCGGAGACTAAGATTACAAGGAAAACCTATACAGGTATGATCAAACGGATGCCAGTATCCAAAACATGACCAGGGAAGATTTTGCAACTAACAGCCAGGTGACGAATGCCATTGCGATGGAGATTTGGAATCGACCACATGAAAACTGATGATACTTCTCGCAGAAATTCAGATCCTTCACAAACAAAACAGTTACACCTGCTGAAGAGCACGCCGCTGCAAGTGAGAGAGTTGCTGTTACCTACATCAGGTAAGAACAGCTGTGTGAATCTTTGAGATGATGCAAAATTTCTTTTCTGTAATGCATGAGATAAACAGGACCCAGAGACTTGAAACTTGACAACACTTAAAATGGGGCAGCAAAGGTTACTGAGAATTAAAAGCAGACAGAACACAACCAATCCATTCTGGAAATAAAGGGTGAAGGCAATCAGCATATATTGTAATATGGAAGAAAAAAAGTCTAAATGGAAACTGAAGTATTAGTTTAACTTAACTGGAAGCTCAAGTAACACTCATGTTTATATCCAATTGGCTATTTAGTTTGTAATATAATTGTTATGATGGAATAGCATGCCAAATTTATGTTAATCGTTCGTCCTTCCCCAACCATTCTTAAAACCTGTAGAATATCATTGTAATATAATTGTTATGATGGAAAAGAATGCCAAATTTAAGTTAATCATCATCGTCCTTCCCCAACCAATCTTAAAACCTCTAGAATATCATACAAATTGGAAAGACCATAAGCAATAAATCAACATATGCACACCATATAATGAATCAATATTAGCATCAGTTTCATGTGATAGAAAACTGTGGTCTAGCAATCTTCAGTCCTCCTGGTACATAATGAAAACAATAAAATAACAAGGTAAAATGATCCTCAAAGTTGCAATTTAACTAGAGATAATCTCATTGTTTATGTCTTTTAAAGTTACAGAAACATGTTTACTTACATGATTACATGCCAACTGCCAAGCAACTAACAAGAATAGAGAAGGCCCTCAAACTAGGAGGCTCTTCAATAGTCAGAAAGGTTCCAAAAATTACTCCAAACCTAAATAATAAGAGTTTTGAGAACAAGAAACTTCAAATTGATTGGGGATGTCAATCAGTAAAGTGACATTTATTAAGGAAAAAAAAAGGAGTTATATAAGTGCTAAAGAAAGTCAAGCTAATGATTTTTAGGTAGCATTTGGCACGTGGATAGACTAATACTGAATGAAACAACACAGCATAGAATGGAATACTTGTGTCCTTTGCATTGTGTTTAGTAACCATAGAACTGAACAGAACTTTGCATGTTATTTTTTGTTTGGCACCTATTGAACACAACAAAGCATAGACCATAGTTGCAAATACACCATGTTTTCTTCGGTGTTTGGTTGGTAAAGACAAAAAAAATTGAATATATTTATACGTTATCAATATTGAATATATTTATACTATCAACTTAATTTATTTATCTCCACATTATTTATGATAATTACAATATCTAAGTATTTAAATAAAAACAAAATATTTTTACTGATAAAGAATAATTATATAAAATTTAAAAAACTAAAATGACTTACATAAAAAATAATTCTACATATTTTTTATATGTTTATTCTAAATTATTTATAAAAAAAATAATTTCACATTAACGAAGGATCTAAATATAAATTTTATAAAATGGAGGATTTACATGCTAAATTCACTATATGTTGCACATTTTTAATATCTTAATTTTAATTATTATTTTCATACCTTATATTTTCATAGATAAGAGAATAAAATATAATATTTATGCAGTTAAAGGACATAAATATAAAATATAGAATTAATTAAAACAAATTATTTTACATAAATAATTAAAATAAAAATGTGTGAATTCATTTGTCGTTTTTTTGGAATTTACTCTTAAAATGATTTTATTTTTGGATATTTAGTCTTTTTTAAAGTATAACTTAGTATATAAGCTTCAGGTAATTTTCTCACTAGGAAATTAAATGATGTCTTGTCCCTTTCCATTCTAGTTGGTTTCGCCTATTTTGTAGAACCAACTTTTGTTCCACTTTTGAAGCAATTTGTTTCATTTTGTTCTACCTTTTAATGTAACAAACAAGGAACAATATCTAATTTTCAAGTTTCGTCCCAATTTCTTCCATCTACCAAACACAACCCTAGGGATAATTTCAAGTGAAGGGATGATGCACGTGAAGATTTTAGCCAAATTTATTGATCATGCCAAGGTTTAAATTCTTGTATTGATAGAGATCTCGATTACTAGCCGGTACCAGTACTGTACCATACCAACATATGGTACACTTTGGTACACATTGGACTGTATTAAACTCTACCAATATATTTCTTTTTCATTTTAGACTTCAAACTCATAGTTTCAAATGATTAATTCATTACAATAGTTTAAAAAACGCACATGATTCACTAATAAAGCATAGAAATCCCAAATTAAAGCTCGACACTTGAAGTTAGAATGAAAATACAAAATTAAACCTAAAAGACTTAAGAGTGGCATCCATTAAAGAAGGTAGGCAGCATCTCCACAGGCACAACATGACTAAGGTAAATTTCATAGGTCTCCAGAGCCCACATTTGAAAATTGTCCTATGCCATGATGTTTTAGTATCATGGAATACTACATCGACAATAGACTCTTTGGTAGGAATACATTGAGAGGTTTGGGAGAGATTTGAGAGAATGAGGAAGTTTTGAGAGAGATTTGAGAGAGTGGTGTGGGGAAGAGAATAAAGGGGTTTGAAGGCTATACCTTAGGAACGAGCTCGAAAAAAGCCCCAATGGCTATTTTATAACCATTGAGTCTATACCACTCCATAGATTTTATCAAAAACTGATAGGTAGCAACCTGCACCGTACCAATTTTCTCAAAAATTGGTAGGTATCAGTCATACCACTTGGTATGATACGAAATTTGAAACTATGGATCATGCTACTAGAAAATATTTGTATTCTATAAAATGACTCCATGATTACTATTTATTTATACCACCATAGCTTTACCAAGTAGGTACAATTATAGAACCAGAACAAAGTCATCTAAGTGCATCTAGTTAATTAGAACACGAGTTAAAGGATGAAAAATGCTTACCCAGTCACCAACAACGAACAAGCTTACTAGCAAAGGATTATGCAGATCTCTTTCATACTTAAGAGCAAATATATCAAGGCATAAGAGCCCAAAGCTCCACAAAGCTTGTAAGCCCATAGAAGCAATCAAGTAGCTGAATGCAAAACAAAGTATCAAGATTTTTATTAAAAATGAATATTGTATTTGAACAAAAGCTTCAAAAACATCATAGATTGTACTTATGAATCTAACTTTTCAAAGAATATTCTGCAAAAACTTAATTAGTTCTGAAACATTAGATACTATCAGAACTACTTTTTTGCCAAATAAGCATCTATTATAGCTCAAATTACAACAGCTATTGGTAAATGCTACCAAATCAGAGCAAATCCCAGAGTGTCATACAAATTTACTGTAACGTGGATTAGATTTAGGATTGTGTAAATATTTTAAACTTGTTTATCTAAACTTGAATGTTTGGGAAACCACAAAAATAATGGAAATACTGGTCAGCTAAATATTAGATGTTTGGAGAAACAGAAAGCACCACAAGAAACAAAACAATAAATGAGAAGTTGAGAACAAAGTATGTTTTAATCAAACAAGTCTATCTTTCACCGTGTATTACTACCAATTACTTTCTTGGCTTACTCTAAAATGTTCAAGAAGCATATACTATTTTCCTTAACCAATAGCAAATGAGTCATATCATATCATAGCTCACAATAGTATGAACAATGCTGTCAAAGGTAAGTAAAGAAAAAACTAATTTGAGTTTAATAACTATGGAATTTAGTTTCATTTACACGGTGGACATTGTATAGATTTCAACATACCATAAGACACAGTAAAAAAGATAGACAATCAAAATGGATCTCATCATCTGATTTGTTGTTTTGAGTTCATGGAATCATGATATAAGGTTCAGGATGAGAAAAAAAGTCAAATAACAAATGCAGAACTCAAGCAAATGAATAACTCAATGAATGAAGATAGCAACCAATAAAAAGCTCCCAACAACTCGCCATTTCAACCAAAATGATCATTAAACTATCAGTATCAGCTCAGAGGTGATTGATACCAGAAAGCGGTGTAGTTGGAGAATCCATAAGCGGAGAGCATGACCCCGATCGAAGCACCAGCGAATGCACACTGCCCGACCCTCAGCAACAGCCCACTCCAAGTCCCAGGGCTCCCCACCACCACCTTCATCTCTCCGTCCTCCGTCAAATGCCCCCTTTGGCAAAACCCTAAATCTCTCCCAACCGCGTCCGGTAGTGTAGTCGGATCTCCCACCAAAGTCCCACCTCAATCCCCAATTTGAAGCTCAAAATCATAAATTGGCGATTCCAATACAAACCAGCGGGTCCTCGATCTCGAACTCGAATCAAGACGAGATTTTTTCGGCTAAATTTCGAAGAAATCGAGAAAACGGAGACGAATACGATCCAAAGGCTGCGCCTTTGGTTGGAAGCCCATCACCACCAGGTTGCCAATCTTCTTGCTTGCTTGCTTCAGTAAGCAAAGATTATTCTCTGTCACCTGCCTCCTTTTTACCCCTTTCCTTGTCTTCTTTGCCTTTGCTTGGCTTTTGTAATTGTTTTAAATAAATAATAACTAATAATAATGAATTATGTTTGGTTTTACATCATTTTTATAGCATTAAATATGCACACAAAAAAAAAAATGTTGATGTGTTATCACATGACTGTCATGACAACATTTAAATTCAAGCAAAGTTTGGAAATAATTTAATGCATACCAGATATCTGCTGTCGTACTTTCATGTATATTTGTTTTGTTTTTTTTAACAAAAATAAAAAATAATAATAGATGATCATATACTATGATTCGAATCCTAAAATTTTTAGACAACACACAAAATATTACCATCAACTGTGCCACTCATAATATATTTTTATTTGTAGTTTATAAGTTAATTTTTTAAAATAAAATTTTCAAAAAAATGTTAGTTTAATGATTTTTTTTAAAAAAAAAATTGTTAGTTTTTTTCTTGTCTTACTCCTTGATTGACTACGTATGAGTAATGAGCATAATAATATAGGAAAAATTGGATGATTCTATCATAAATTATGACCAAATTGATAAATTTAACAACTATATCACATCGTAGACTGCTTGTTAATTTAGTCGTTAGATGCTAGCATGACAATCAAATCAACATCTTATTTTTTTTAAAAAATATGAGATGTCACATAATAAATGTTTTTCTTTTTGCGATTAATTCTATGTTGAGTACGAGTCTATTGAACCCCATGATGTGTGTATCTCTCTAATTTTCTATCTCTTTCTTTAATAAAGAGATAAAGAGATATAGACACCTGTTGGGATGTGGGTCCACTTTATTATGTTAGTATTTTTTTCTTAAAAATTTATCTTGGTAAATTAAGGCATTTGTTGACTTGACTTCTCATATTAAAAAATTATATTTTAGATGCTGAACGAGCTAACATGTCAGCATCCAATGCCTAAATTAACAAGCAGCCGACAATGAGACACAATTGCTATCAATTAGAGTGTGTGAGATAGATTAGGTGTAAATAAAAAAAATTAAGATGGACTTGTAAATTCTACTATAATTTGATATAGATTTATCAAAATTTCTAATAATATATTATGATTATTAAAATATAGAAGTGGGTGAAAAATACAAATTCCAAAAGCTTTTGATTGTTGCTTTTAAAATTGGACTAAAAAGAAAATTACATAAAATTAGCAAAAGTACATTATTCAAATTGATGGAAAGCTCATCTAGTAGTGGAAAATGTTCAATTGGCAATCATTCAATTTTATCTTTATTCAATACTTGCTATTTTCCCCTTTAGAAAAAATCTAACACTTGCTAGATATGACAAGAAGGAAACAGTTTACCAAATTGGGACTTCACCTTCCAAACATATGGAATAGGTAGAATTGGTCATACACTATATATATATATATAAAATATGCTTTATTCTCTTTTTTTCTTTTTTTTTAAAAAATAAAAATAAAAAGTTACAATAGATATCTATGCAACATACAATATGTTGTCACCAACTGTACTACTCACAATGAAGTAAAAGTTTAATTCTTTAATTATACCTACAATAAGCAAAATGTCACCTATAATATTCCTTGCACACCAAAAGAAAATAATCTTTTTGTTATACATATCAATTATTAGCTTGGAATGAGAAATTATTTTCATGACAAAAGCCATTTTGATGGCAAAAGCTTCATTAATCAAAGCCATAATGATCTAGTGTAGTTAAATGAACCAGTTCCAATTAAGGGTAGGGGTGGCAATTCGTGCCGGCCCCGCCCCGCCCGGCACGAAAAAATAACGGGCCGGCACGGCACAGCCCGTTTAGCCCGATAATACAAAAATGTAAATCGGATTATCGGATCCTAATCGTGCCATTATAACCGGACTATTCGGCCCATATCAGGTTATCGAGCCCATATCGAGCTAATTCGAGCCCGATAGCTCGATATTTTTGATAATTTGCAAAATTCTTATCGGGCTATCGGGCCAAGCCGAGCCTACACCGCCCAGCCCGGCCCGAGCACGATAAGGACCGGCCCGATATTTTTTCGAGCTATCGGGCGGGGCCATGTATTGCCCGCTCTAATTAAGGGGAGGAGGCTTCCAAATTTATTCATGACTTATAGTAATTTTATTCTCCTTAGACATTGAATTATTGACGTAATTGGCGGTTAAACGGAATGGTTTAGCCGACAGAGTAAATACTGTTGGTCTTGTTATTTTAAAGACAATTAGATTTTGAGCATGCCAAATATAGTAGAGTGTATTAAGATAGAATATTCAAAATATTACTGAATTATTTTCGCTCCGGTGTACAAAAACACTGGCTACTCCAACTCCAAATCGAGTATTAATTAGTTCTCAAAATGCTTAAATTGGAAGCCAAAGTGACACCAAACATACCACGAATCGAAATATCATTTTAACACCCATTATCAATAAGATAATCTACATTAAGATCCATATTTATCAGAAAAAATATTAATACTTTAATCAGTGACTCCCTCCAAGTAAGAAGAAACTATTAAAACATCAATTATATGATTTGAATATTAATGCATGACATAAAATATTGATCTAAACCAACGTGCACGCACCAAACACAAGAAAATGTTTTAATACATAAAAAGTGACTCCCTCCCATGTAAAAATACTATTAAAACATCAATTAATTGATTTGCTAAAGCCACCCGAGAGAAAAATAAAAATTAATATGCATTAAAAGAAAGTGTCTGAGCCCGGGTTCGAACCGGGGACTTTTAGTGTGTGAGACTAACGTGATAACCAACTACACCACCCAGACAGATATTTGTCCAAAAAATATTATATAAAATAAGCGATTCTAATTTGTAATACACTCACTTAAAAGGAAAGCAACAATTTGTGTAATAATTGTTTGTGTGGTATGTTTGCTTCATTTGATAGAACATGATTGAATATCAAATTTTAAAATTTGATGTGCATCGAATATAATATTAATTTTATATTCTTCTAATTCATGCACTAAACAAATAATGGATATTAATCCACCCCTTATCATATCCTCTTTTATCCTATGAAGCAAATATGTTTTTAATGTTTTGAAGAAGTAATTCCTCTAGATACAATTAGAGAATACTACCGACTTGAAAATGAGTTTTTTGAAAACAAAATTTGATCTGATTGCATAGTTAAAGCGGGGAGATATAGTCCACCCTTCTCCCTTAAGCTTGAGGAATATTTCCATCATCAAATTGGTGAATATATTTGAAATCTCAAATTTGTACACCTCCAATATTAAGACAATAGTTTAATAGAAATTTGTGCCAACATATAATGAGATATACCTCAAATAGTTGAAATTTAGTGATCAGTAGCAGCCCACAAAAACTCAACAATTAGAGGAATATGCTACTCTTTCCCCCTTGATTGCCAAACTAAAAATGCTGCACAACGCATGTACATATACTTTGCAACAAAAAAAAATCTCAGCCAGCTCATTTTTTTAAAAAAAATGGTTTTATAACATAGTCATTACAAAGCGTACACGTAGTAATATACGCACTACAAAATATACAAAATGTACACAAACGTAAAAAAGACGCATAAAACGCTACAATTAGGGATCAAACCCATTACCTACATGCAACATACCCGAATGCTACTACCACTTGAGCACAAGTGGATGCTCATCAATTTATGTGAAACTTCAATGCGTCCACATAATAAAAGAAATTTCATCTTTGAGTAACCAAATTTGACAATCTTACTTGCATCAAACAGTTCAACAAAGTCAAATATTGATAGGTATTCAACTCTTTTTTCCCTACTGGTGAGCAGAGGCAACAAATGGAGGAGCATTAGCTTAAATTACAAATACAAGGCTTTCATGTTCCACCTTGATAAATATGTTTAGTGTTTGCTACAATTTAACATCCCAAAGCTTGAATGGGACTCGAAATTCTTGCGGAACCGATATAAATTTCTAACAGCTTTAGCAAGCTGTATTGTCAACCATGATGGCGAGTTTTTTTGAGGAAATTGCTACGCAACAGGTGGCCTTAGCACATGATCCTGAGAAGTATCCAAAGCTGCTGGATGTATCCATTGCCACATACCCATCGGCGGGTAGTTCGGCTCTGGGATTGTTTTGCTGTAAGATGCATGTACTGTTGGGGCGGCAGGTTGAGTAATGAACTGTGGTGTAGTGCTAGTGCCTTTAAGCATCTGTTCGAGGCGCTCTTTCTCAGACTTGAGCCTCATTTTCTCATCCCTTAAATCCAATTTCTCTGCCTGCACGCATGCCAAGCAAGTATAGTAAGCAACTAACCATGAGGTGAATGTATGTACATGATTGTGGTAGATGATATTCAGATCAGACTCCCATTTCGTACTTGTTAGATCTTTGTTGTTAAAACTATTTCTGAACATCTAATTATCCAACTGATGGAATAAGATGAATGAGAATTGCATACATTGTTCATAACTAATCTAAATTATCCAGTTGATGGATTAAGATGAATGAGATTTGCATATATTGCTGAAAACTAGCTCGACTAATCTAACTCTTAAGCGTGTAGGAGTTGCAGTTTATGGCCCTGCAAAAGCCGATGGCCTATCCAAGAAAGTTGAGAAGCATGTCCTTGTCATTATGATTCAGATGTGGTCTTTAGATACCATTTAATACAGGTAAGGTTACATTGGTAGCTGCAATTAAAAGAATTGCGATAACAATTGTTGCAGATTGGGACATACTTAGACTGACTAGAACAGACAGCATTATACCGAGAGACTAATATAATTGTACATTATTTCTCACCTTTAGACTTCTTATGGAATTTTGGAGTGCTTCATTCGACTCTTTAAGCTTCTTTGCTTCACAACGCAATTTGTTCAAAAGACGAGTTGCATCCGTCAGAATGGCAAATTTATCCGTCAGAGGAGGCTTTCCAGGATCCATGATAGAGCACAACTCTGTGAACCTGAGCATGTACATCGTTGATCAGAGATGGAGTAAAAACATATGATTAATGAGATGCAAATAAGTTTTTCCATACATGTAAAAGTTCACATTAATTAAACATGCCTGTCATTAAGTTTGTCCCTTCGTATTTTCTCACGCCGAGCTTTTGAGCCCGGTGCAGCACATGACTCCACACGGTTTCTGCCCAAGAGGAATTTCTTATCAGAGTGTATTCCAGGAGGAGAAAGGAAGAATTCTTCTACATCAGAAACTAAATTATTTCGCATCTTTTACAACTCATTTAAGATCAAATGATTGGGGAAAATTAGTCTTCAGTACATAGTATGCAAGAGATGCTTTAGGCTTCAAACTAAACAGGTGAAGCACTTCAACTTTACCAAAGAATTGCAGACAATTAAACTTTTTACAGTCTTTCGAAGCATCTCGATCAGAATGAGAAGTTACAGAAATAGATAACCAAGTTGCAGTAACAAAACAATAACAAAAACAACTTTAGGCTTCAGCTGAATAGTAGCTTTCATGTGGGAAGCAATTAAACAAACACAAAGAAAATTCTGCAATTTAAGCAGAAGTTAATTTTTTTTTGCAACTTGTCCCTAAATGCAGGTGAAACAATGATGTGCTAATATACATAAATACCCAATCGAAAAAAAAGGTCTGCCTCGTACCTTTTCTTCGCGGAACCATTGTTTTTGCCGTTGTCCTCCTTGCGCGAGACATCAAAACCAAGCATTGCACTGCACATTACACGCAAGAATTAACCACAGAACTACAGCAGGATAAAACAAAGTGATCTTCTTCCTTGTCAAAGTTTGTTTTTGTTTTTGTTTCTTCCAAACAGAATCCAATTAATTGATCAGATCACGGAGACCAAGAAAGCTCATTGAAGAACAGACAACTATTAGATCTCAGAAAAAGGAAGGATCTCCCAGAAGAATCTAACTAAACCAAATTGACCAGTGAACACGGTATCCATTGTACTGAAATATATTTGATCCAAAAGTTGATGCCATTTTACCCAAGCAACAATTCATTCAACCCATTCGAACTACAAGTTGAGAAATTACGCAAATAGCTGGTCAAAATCTAAACTTTTGTCATTTACAAACTCAACAACAGAATCACTCGACCAAAAAATAAAATGGGAAAGCACAAAAAGCACCACCTTGAAGCAACAATTCATTCAACCCATTCGAACTACAAGTCGGAAAATTACGCAAATATCTGGTCAAAAACTTTTCTCATTTACAAACTCAACAACAGAATCACTCGACCAAAAAAAGAAAACGAGAAAGCACAAAAGGCACCACCACCTTGAAGCCGAGGGATCGTCGACGATCCGAGCGCCCCAGATGAAATCCGAGGCATGGAATCCATCTCCACCCCCTCCGTAATCTATGAGCCACCGCGAGCCATTGCTGTTCGGATTCGACCCCATCGCCGCTCCAAAAACTCCACCCGATAAAGACTGCTAAAATAAAAAATCGAATCCAGCACCAGGGCCAAAGACAGAAATTGGTCAGACGAAGCAGTAAAATCCCCCAATCCGATCAATCCGATGCCGAAAAGCGAGGGGCTTGGATTTGCTTGCTGCCGACTGCCGCTCTTCCTCCTCTTCGTCCTCAATATTACTTGCTGATGCCCGGAAGGTAGAAGCAGCTGATTCTTAAAATACCCACGCGGTATAATATAGTTATCGTGAGCCACCGGACAAACCCAGAGAAAGATGACGCGTATGCTGGCGTCATCCATGTCCAGAGGACGGGGGATAAGGAATCCTGGCGGCACAGGATTTCAGAGAGTCGGATTAAATTAGGAGCTAGTTAGTGGTTGATTGATTGATTAATGAAGGTAATTAAGCAACCCTTTGGTCTCCAAAGAGGCAGGTCGTCGTGTCACCTTTGAAGACGCCAAGGAACGCCCCTCTCTTGCTACTTAATTAATGTTGATTAAGAGTTAATTAGTGGCATTCACAGGTCACCAATCCAAGCAATTGGGAGAGAGAAGAAGAGGAGCAATTAATTAATGATGATTAAGAATTAATTAGTGGCATTCACAGGTCATGTGTTTGAAGCCACGTGTTTAGTTCACTTATTAATTATTAAAATGTTGGATGGATTCCCATTTAATAATTATTAAAATGTTGTTGGGCATATTTGCTTTTTGCACCCTTGAAAAGTAGCATATTTAGGAATTAAAATTTCTGCGCAGCTGCAGGGAAATCCGGTGCTACTGTTGTGTTGGGACGCCGCGTGTTCCACGGTACGGAGTTGAAGCAGGCAGCACCGGTTTGAAGGGTGAAAAAGTAAAGTTAGTGCCGATTTTGTCTAGATTTCCTCGTTTGGCGATCAGATTTTCTCATTTTTTGGTCGCTCGAATCAAGCGTTCGTTGTGTATTGGCATTGTCTACGTAGTTTAATGTCCAAATTTTCTTGTTTGATAACTAGATTCACTCGTTGCTTGGTTGATCGAACCAAGTGTTCGTTTTTGCGTTGGTAATGCTTACATAGTTTGATGCGCAAATTCTCTCATTTAACGCTTAGATTCTCTTTTTTGAAGTTGAAATTTTTCTCATTTGATTCCTTGATTTCCTCGTTTGATGACTGCATTCTCTTATTTCTTGATTGACCAACTAAGTATCCGCTATATGTTGACAGCGTCTACGTAGTTTGGTGCACAGATTTCTTATTTTGGTCCAGTCGATTAAACAACAAGAGAATCTAGTTGTCAAATGAGAAAATTTGGATGGTAAACTACGTAGACAGTGCCAAAGCAAAATAGATGCTTGGCCCGATCGACCGAAAAATGAGGGCATCTAATTGTCAAAGGATGGGAATTTTGGCAAAATTGGCACGAACTTTCCATCTGTATGAATAAAAAAAGAGTATGTTATTGTTATTAAAATTATCTATTAGATTGTTGAATGGGGCTTAAAATCCTTCAAAATAGATCCTCTTTAAGACTTTAACGTTGATGAATAAAGACAAATATATTTTAGGGACTTAATATTGAAATAAGCTTAAGGGCTTACCTGAAACATGCGATATATTTTAGGGACTTATTGGAAAATTTATCATAAAGACAAATATAAACTTTTAAGAAGCATCAACCTTTGTGCCAATATATTGTTGAGGATATTTTTTTTAAAAAAAATAATGCTCAAAGCAAGGTTATGACTCATGAATGCAAACAAAATCGAATAGTTCTTGATATGTGATCTGGAGATGCTTCCCAGATGGGCAGAAATACTTTTTATATATCGACTTAATTTGAAAAAAAAAAAAATTTAATGTCCCAAGTTTTAAGCTGTTGCAAGAATTTGTGGTCCCGATTTCCATTTCGTCACGTTTTATCCTTCATAATGAGTCCAAGTATTGTATATTATTTAATATTAAAATCCTCGAAATGTTTGGGAAGACCCACATTTTTTTTGCATTGCAGTATATATTCCGATCTGCAATAAGCTTCATTAAATTAAATCTTTAATTGATCAGGAGATTGGGCCAATGGGAACATGTCTCGGTCGCGTGGCTTGCACGTGACAAAGGGCTCGATGTGGATTGGCTTCGGCGTGTGGTGTGTTTGCAAAGATTAATTAGAAGACTGGCGTGTTGATTGGCTACGGAGTACGGCGTGTGGAGTATGTTCTGAAATCTGAATGGAAGACCAAGCACTTTTTAGGCTATTGAAGACTTATTCTTTCCCTTGTGAACTTGAATTGGCTTCCACATTGCAAGACTTGAGTAGATAAGTTTAGTTGAAGTTTTATATTTGGGTAAATTACACTGATCTCTCCTAAGATTTAGTAAAATTATACGATCTCTTATCTATTTGTAATTTTATCTTGTAATCCTCCTGAATTTTGTAAAAAATTACACAAACCTCATCTATTAACGAAATAAAATTACACAAACCTCTTATACGAAAAGTTACTCAAAGGAGATGAGTGTAACATGAAGAAATAGAGAAAAGATCAATATAATTTTACTAAACCTCGGGAGAGATGAGTATAATTTACCCTTTGTGTTTTGGTGTATGGTTGGCTGAATCACGTGGAGTGGCCAGATCTGACAACCCTTTTCTTCAGATGAATATGGGTCAATATGAGAGAGAGAGAGAGAGAGAGAGAGAGAGAGAGAGAGAGAGAGAGAGAGAGAGAGAGAGAGAGAGAGAGAGAGAGAGAGAGAGAGAGAGAGAGAGAGATTTTTGTATTTAAAATTTATCTCATTGCAATTTGCATGCTGCTGTTCAGTATCATTTTGATTTAAATATAGTCAAATAGTCATTTGTTAATTTTAAACTGGGAAGTAGTCATCACATTAGGTTAGACACTTCCACTTGATGATTATTCATTACACGGGTAGGTATATTTGATTTGTTCAAAAGCAGAAATCATGTGATAATTTTTGGGTTTTTTTTAAATAAAAAAATAACGCTCTGTGGGAAATCATAAAAATCTAGGGAGTTAAATGAAATACACTACGATCTTATCTCCTTCAACATAAATATTTCAGATTCCATTTGGATTTTGCTTCAAAACCTAATTAGTCAAGAAGCAGATTTCCTAGATGAAGAACTAATCAAACTAATTAAAAAGCTACTAATTATGAAATCTTGTCAGGCTTATTCAATTATGAGATGTTGTCACTTCTTCATGGAATTGGACTGTTTCTACATACAATAAAATAAAAACAAGAACACGTCTTAAACATTATTCTCTGCAGTCTTCACTGCCTAATGTAGATATAATACTAATATGTTTTTAGTATCTTCAATCAGCTTCTATGCATTCCAAGCAGCATGAAACACCCACCAATACTCTGCACAACTTACTCCTCACAGAATACATTGCTTTCTTTTTTTTTAACCTTACTCGCAGAAATATGACAAGAGACTTGTCTATTGAGTACACACCAAATAAAATCTTAATCCTATACATATATATATAACATTAGCATAATCGAGATTAATACTCGCACAAATATGAAAAGAGACTTGTTCAATGAACGCATTGGAAATAGAATTTTAGTCCAATACATATAGAGGTAACATTAACATAATTGTGATAAATATACCTTACTTGCGCGATGATCCATGACAGAAACTAAAACTGTTCCATATTTTGCAACATATATCTTGGTTCGGCAGCTCTGATCAAGAAAGAACATGTTGATCGTATATTGCTTTGCTCGACATCAGCTTCTTACCCTTGGTTGTTATAACTAAGATACCATGTTCCCTAAAGCAATAAAGAAATCAGATGAAATGAATATCCAAACAATACACCGATATTGAAGAAAATAATTCAGAACAGAAGTTTGAACCTAAGCTTTTTGTTTACCGTCAAATAGTCCATTGACACCATCAAAGCCAAGAATGTCTTAAACTGAACTTGCATCACAAACTGGATGATCTTTCCAACTTACAATTGTATCAAGGGAACTGGAAGGTGACAAATCCCATCTGTTGCTATAATTACTTGAAGGAGAGATTATTTAAAATGCTCACAATTTTGTTTCAGTTCCTCTCAAGACTTAGAGTAACTGGCGGAGCTGCTGGTTCTCCCTGCGCAATGACTGCACTTCTTTCACCAACTCATCCTGCTTATCTAATATTGATTTTAGCAGCCCAGACATTTCCATCTGTAATGGAATGAGACAATATCATTTCACGTCAAGAAGAATAAATACTGCAAGTAAGAAAACGATCTAGGGCCCGATTGTAGGTCCAGATCAGGCTTTTTACTGCTGAAATATGGTATTTTCTACTGAAAATATTAGCAATTATGCAAGCCTGTGTGAAATGCAATTCAAGCAAGTAGTTATATTGAAATTAATGTAATATCAACACTGAAAAGTTCCTTTTTCCAACGTTTTCTTTTACAGCAATAGTTATGCTTCACTCTTAACATAAATAGTCAAATTCCTGCTTCAAATGTGACATTATATAAAAACAAGTACCTTAATCCCCTGTTTCCTGATATACTTAACAAAATCAGGTAGAACCTTCTGACTTCCTGTCTAAAACTTTTTTGACATTCACTTTACTGTAAATTGCAATACAACTGGGTTCAAGTTATTGTAAAGTGAAAGGAAAGAAAATCACGAGTTACTTAAGTAATTCTTTTATATTATAGGTTGTTAACTTGGTGAAAGCAGAAGATATCACTACCCTTGAACAATTTGATTGTAGCCATTTGTATTAAAGACTATTATGATGCCTTGGGAATCACATAAATAACTTGAAATAGGGAAGAAAATAAGACATACCTTGTTGAATTTACCAATAACCTACAACAAAGAATACACAAAGAAAGACACCATTTTGGTCCACTACACTGCAGAAATTCTAGAAGCATAGGTATTAAAAGAACCACCAAACGAACTACCACCACTTGTACTTCCTCACCCTATTTGCCGGAGAACTCAGCAACCATGAAGTCATTCCAACATTTCAGGGTCAAAAGAATCCCAGAACCCCAAGATGCTCCCAACTTCATCAACCTATCTGCTTAAAAGACATCTATGAACCCATTCCAATGCTATGGGATCAGGCATAAAAGGGTCTTCAAATTCTTAATGGTCCTTGATCATAAATACATATAAATATCTCATATGCACAGCTTAAAACATGATCTGAAACAGACATGTCAAGAAAAGTTTAATTCATTGTGAGAAAGAAGTACCTCCTGCATATGAAATTGTCTAAGCAGTTCTATATGAAGATTTCTCACATCTTCATGGATGGATTTCTGTACAGACTCCAAAGTCTCTTCAAGAGTGCGTTGGACTAGCTGAAGTGAAAATGAAGAAGTTCCTAACTGTTTATCTGCTGGTTGATCTGGTGACCACAAAGGTTGAGGTAGCACTACCTGATGGAAAAAAAGCACAGAAGTCAACTAATTAATGCAAGGTTCTAGAATTACAAACAAGTTCTTCAATTTCATGTAGTTACACTAGATGCTGGCAGATTCCCTGATGCCGAGACAGTGGGTGCAGATGCATCTTGCCTTGACAACAAGCTATTCATCAACTCTTCTCTAGTTTCTTGTCCTGTTTTCTTTGATTTGGGTGAACTGGTTGCTGATACCACACCTTCACTGAAAACAGAACTGGTACTTATTCTCTCAGAAGGTGTCAAAAGTCTCCGCGGAAGAGATGATAAAACTGTCCCTTGCAAGTCAGAATTAGATATTGATGGTATTGTCTTAGTCCCTGAGGGCACAAACGTAGAAGCTGGATGGTAAACAGATGAAGGTCCCAAGTATGAAGAAGAATTAGAATCATCAAAGATAGCTTTGTTTTGCAGGTTCAAGGAAGCCACTGTGGGGCTCACTAAAGAGTTCTTGGAGAAACTAGCAGATGAAGATGAATCGTGAAAACCTGTGGATATAGGCACAGAGTCAAATGACATTGAGGATAGGAGGCGAGAAAATGAACTTGGCTGGGAGCTATTGACTGATTTTTCTGGCAATGCATTTCCCGGAGATTGAGAAAGAGATAATTCACTTTTTTTAGATGTAGAATTTGTTGCAGCTAATGGTAAGATAGGAGGGTTATCATCCTGCAAAACATAATCAGAATACATTTTGTCAGATCATGAGATATACAATTGAAAAATGTGATCAAGTACCTGGAATTGCTTCATATTTTAAGGTCATGAAACAAGGACAAATAGGAGTTATTGTGCAGAGAAAATTACTGATGGGGACAATAAATTTAAAAAATTGCACAACTGTAAGAAAAAAATGAAAAGATCTTTGGAACTGGTTGTTTCTAGCTGTTACAATTCAACTAAGTAATCATCAAAATTGTAATAAAAGATCTTTTCTATATTCACTATTTAAAATATAGTAAGAGTTCAGAAAGAAAGGATAAATAGCCTAGAAATTCACATAGTTTCATAAAAATTTAAGAAGTACCAATTTTTTCAATTTTGACATGTAAATTCACATAGTTTGCTTCTGTTATTACATCTACCAATTCGTCAAAGGCCTCATCAAATTTCCTGATGTGGAAGAAAACGGTGCTCGCGTGGCTGTAATTAGGTGATCCTTGACGAGGTTGTTTTCTTCCACATCAGCAAATTTGACGAGACCCTTGACAAATTGGTAGATGTAATAACGGAAGCAAACTATGTGAATTTACATGCCAAAATTGAAAAGATCTTAAATTTTTGTGAAACTATGTGAATTTCTAGGGTATTTACCCAGAAAGAAATTTAAAGCAAGTGAAGTAAGCTACTCTACCTGTCTTGAACTTGCAGTAGATCTCCAATCTGAGATTGGATGAGAATCACTGCTACCTTCAGGCAATCCATATCTCCTCATGGAGGAAGAAAATAGTGTGGACTTTTTATCAGTGGTTGCTTTATCTTTCTTTACTTCATCATTGTCATTCCACCAACTCGCAAGAGATGGTGTAATTGGCTGTACATCCACGAGAGGGGAAAATACTTCCATATCATCTTTTAAGTCATAACTAGACCGAAGTGCTTGTAGCCTTGGTAGAGTTCCACCTGCCCATAAGTGACTCTTATAAGGAGTTTCTTCTGCTGTGGACAGGTTTGGCGTAATTGAAATCGATCCACTGACACTTGTTGAAGAAGAACGAAGGCTAGGCATTACTGTTATGGACGAAAACTTTGACACTGCAACAGAAGGCAAGGGATCTGGCATAAGGACAGACTCTTCGTTACTGCCTCCTAGGAGAGCAATTTCATCACTACAATTCTTTTCGTTCACAATGACAGGCTTTGACCTTTGCCAACACAAATTTATGATCGCCTGAAGAGAATTTGAAAAGTTTCAGCAGCAAAAACTTGTATATATACAGACATCACTGACTGTCTTTGTTATTAACTTATCTAAATACCCAAGCAGAAACAATACAAATTGCCAGAATAAACAATGGAATAGAAGATGTTGCATTTGAGATCACATAATATGTATTGTAACAGCTAAGTATACCCATTGAAATGCTATTTTGAGTGAAAGAAAAGACTTTACAGTTTAAAGCTCTAGTTTAAATGGTAAATTAATAACCTACAACTAAATATGACAATTTTTTAAAGCACCACAGTTGGCTTTTTTTTCTCCCTTTCTATGATGTAAGATAAGAAAGCAAAACAGAAGAAGCTTATGACAATCATACATAACTAAATGCATAAATGGTAGGTTTTAGTCCTAGCAAGCCCCAAATAATAGAGACAATGCTTGATGGTTATGAGAACCATTACACAAAAAACTACTCCAGATAAAAGAACCATTAAATAAAAAAACTTCTGCAACATTTATATTTTTGTACTTTTGTACACGAATTTTATTAAACCAGGATTATTTAATTGAAGAAAAATGTATGCATAACTATGAAAAATAATAATCTAAGCATCTAAAGACCTCTTAGTCTCCTACCTCTGAGCTACTGTATGCACGAAGAACTGTGAAAGGTTTAGGTTTCCCCCGAACATCATAGAATACTACACGCCCATTACTTGTTCCAGCAGCCAATACATTACCATCATCATTGTATGCAAGCGATGAGAAGGGTGCCTCAAAAGGCATGCAAGATGTAGGCCTTCTTGTTCCAGAGTCAAACATATATAACTTTTTGTCTAGACCAACTGTGACAATTATCTGTAGTGAACATAAAGACATGTCAGGAGGTCTCATCAAATTAATCATCTATTAGAGATAACTAGTCGAGAACCCACGCGTTGCGCAATTATAGATGTATATATATTATTTTAAAAAAAATCAAAACTATGATAAATAAAATTATCAAAATCAGTTTAAATAAAATAATAGTTTTAAACAATAGGTTTAATTATATTTTTGACCCATCAAAATATCTCATTTTTTCCGTTTGGTCCTTGGTTTTTAAAAAGTTTCCGTTTAGTCCTCAAAAATTATTTTTATTTCCGTTTCATCCTTCTGTTAATATTCTGTTAACTCTTACAGTTAAATGCCAACCTAGCATGTTAGGTGGAAGAATAATAGCTTAGGTGGAGGCGTAATAGCTTGGGTGGTAATTAAAATTTACTTATACGGTTGATTGCTAATAAAAGTAATTTTTTAAATACATTACCTTTCATCTACCATCTCATCCCTACGCATCTCCGGACGCTATTTCTCCATCGATCCCACTCCATCCTCGTCCTCTTCTCTTCATCTCCGCCGGCCATATTTCTTTGTGTTTGTCATCCTCCTCTCTCCGCCGGCCCCGGTGCGCAATCATGAGGTCGTCCACGCGCCGGTAGTCCTCGGTGCAGGATGCTATGGTCGTCTCCCAGTACATGGCTTCAGCGCCCGGCGACTGGATGCGCGTCAGCTGGGTGTCCTCCAGCCGCACCAGCAGTCCGCTCGAAGCGGGGGAGGACGGAGATGGCCCACGAGCACGGGCTGAGCTCGTCGGGCACCGCCTCCAAGGGCCACCACAAGGGCTGCTTCGTCGTGTGGCAGATGGTCCCTGACATGTGGCTCGTTGAGCTCGCCGTCTCTGGGCACCAGATCACCACCGGCAGCGACGGCAAGGTCGCCTGGCGCCGCCCGCCGCCCGCGGAGGGGTTCGGCCGCTCCGGCGAGCACTTAAGGCAAGTGGGCAAATACATTAATCGAAACTTTCTCCTTTACGGCATTTTGCCATTAATCAAATCTCTTCCTCCACCGCATGCTTGTCTCTCTGTTTGAGCATTGACTACTTTCAGGAAGAATGTCTGGGCCAGGCTTTCATTGAATGGTGGAATAGCTTTTGATTGAAAAGTTGTGGGCACGTGAAATGTCTATAATTATATCACGCAAAAGCAATGAACGATCAGTAGGAAACATAGAAATCGAAGCATTCTCTGTTTGAGCAACATGTAGAAAACTAATAAAGTTCTCTTTTTTACTTCTAACAAAAGTTCTACTTTTTACTCGCTTTAGAAGTAGCTGTAAATTCCTTTGCATAGACAATCTTTACATTTCTCTCGCCCCAACCCCAAGTGATCAAGTTCATCTTTTACCCTCCATGGAATGCTGCAGGGTTTGGATCCTGAAACAATAGCGGTCGTGTTCTTCCCAGTGGAGCACATTGGGGAGAACTGAGAAGCACATTGGGACGAGGAGTGCTTCGTGCTAGAACTAATGGTGGACAATTCGATCCTCTCCAGTTGGAGCGACAGCACGGCGGAGATCATCAAGCACCGGATGCTGGGCTTCTTCAGCCAGCGGAGCGGACTGCTGGTGCGGTTGGAGGACACCCAGCTGACGCGCATCCAGTCGCCGGGCGTCGAAGCCATGTACTGGGAGACGACCATAGCATCCTGCATCGAGGACTACCGGCGCGCGGACGACCTCATGATCGTGCACCGGGGCCGGCGGACAGAGGACGATGACAAAGACAAAGAAATATGACCGGCAGAGATGAAGAGAAGAGGATGAGGATGGAGTGGGATCGATGGAGAAGTAGCGTCCGGAGATGCGTAGGGATGAGACGCGGGTAGATGAAACATAATGTATTTAAAAAATTACTTTTATTAGCAATCAATCATATCAGTAAATTTTAATTTCCACCTAAGCTATTATGCCTCCACCTAAGCTATTATGCTTCCACCTAATATGCTAGGTTGGCATTTAATGGTAAGAGTTAACAGAATGTTCACAGAAGGATGAAACGGAAACAAAAATAATTTTTGAGGGACTAAACGGAAACTTTTTAAAAAGCAGGGACCAAACGGAAAAAATGAGATATTTTGAGGGACCAAAAACATAATTAAACCTAAACAATATTATTCATACCCAAATAATTAAGAGTAATAATAAATATCATCTATGAAAATTTATAAGTGTAAATATATTAGTTTAATTTAATTTATATAAGGGTTATTAGATGAAAATGGCCTCAACTTTTGTGAATTTTTCAATTTTGGCCAATCCTTTAATTGGTCTCAGTTAATATAAAAGCTTTCGAATTGGTTTCAATAATAGCCTCCCGTTTGTGAACCGTGAGTATGACCGTTATTTTGCTGACGTGGCAATCCAAAAATGATTTAAAAAATCTCACTCGCCACGCCAGTTCGATACACATTGCTTTTAATGTTAACCCGAGTCCCACCCCTCACTCAATCACTCTCTCCCCCCCCCCTTCTTCTTCCCTGTCACCCTCCATCTCTCTCCGCCGTCTACAGTAACTCCAAGAACCCCATCAGCCTCCTCCTCCTCCCTCCACCGCCGCCGTCGCCACCGCCAACGGCCATGATCTCCCGGAGGGCGTTGTAGACAAGGGAGTTGACCATGTCGAGGCCACCAGCGACGAAGGTGCCGACCAAGCCGGCGCCCGTGCCATCGAGCAAGTGTCTTGGTTGTCGAGCGCGACGCTCATCCAAGAGCGGAGGTTGGAGCGGTGGTTCCCACTGCCGATGATGGAGAGAGTATACTGGAGGCTTGGGAGAAGGAGAGAGTCCAGGTGAGCTCGTCGGAGGAGGGGTCACTGCAGACTGCATGCAACCTCCAGTAGATATAAACACTCTCCTCCGCCTCTCCAGGTGAGCTCGTCGGATATCTGCATACCAACGTCAGAATGCTCTCTCGTGTAAAGTAAATCACTCCTTCACAAAAACATTTAATTCACACATAAACTAAAATCATTTCACCGGTTTCCCCCCTACTTTTCCAATTATGTATATTATATATATCCTCATATCCTAAGTAACTGATACATGCTTTCTGGATTACAAAAGATTTCAACTCCATAATAAGAATTAATTATAACATCTCTCAATCTTGCACGCCATTTGAAACTAGCAAGAAACGTTACATAAGGAAGAATCTCAAGACAACATAGAACATTTCATACTTGACCACCCATCATATGGGGAAGATTCCAAACCTCTCTACAGAACTTCATATCTGATCGCGAGACTTATCCTTCGTTTCTTTTTGTTTTGTTCAAAGATGCAGGTACGAGATACTTCTTCTTCCAACCTAACTTGACGTCAAGGATTTCTGCCTTCTTGCAAAAAACAGAGCAGGGGATGAGTGGGAGAAGAGGGAGGTGGCAGAACCTCTTTCGCCAAGTGTCTGCTTGAGGAAGAATTCCTCTATTCTTCCTGATGATTCTCAATAGCATGTGAACTTTTAGAAGTTCTTTGTAATATCCGTAGCCTATGACAGTTGCGTTAAAATATTGAGTACATCTTAAAATAACGTCTCTACTCCCTTTAATTTTTTAGTTTTAGGAAGACAGTAAGTTTTATGAAGTAGCTGATAATGGAGTGCAACTGTAACCATCTAAGAATCTGCAACCTTAATGACTATCAAAGTTTCAGTAGTATGTATCTAATCAGAACATAAGTTCATAAAAGTTAAGGTTCCAATGGACAAGATCAGGTAATAATATTTCATGATCGTTAACATAAGTTCACAAAAGTTAAGCTCTCAAGCCTCAAGTTAATATTCCCTCCGTGTACCATGAATCAAGTTCAGTACGCCTTGAGGCTTGAGAGCTTCTCAAGTTTCACAAATTTTATTTCCCTCCATCTTTTTTACTTCTTCGGTTCCACTTACCCGTGTACCCAATGGGAATCGTCAAGCACTCAGCCGCCCATACTTAACACTAATCATTTTCGTTTGCACACAGTGTTGGATGAAACCGAGACATATACCCGGTCCACTGCTAATAATTTGGTCATCGATGCGGCAAATCATGCATTTTGTTTCAGGACTCAACGACACAGGTGGCCTGGTCGGCACCCTCGTCGTCGGTGGCCTCGACATGGTCAAGTCCCTCGTCTATAATGCCCTTCGGGAGATCGTGGCCGCTGGCGGTGGCGACATCGTCGGTGGAGGGAGGAGGAGGCTGATGGGGTTCCTAGAGTTACTGTAGATGGCGGAGAGAGAGATGGAGGGTGGCAGGGAAGAAGAAATGGGGGGGGAGAGAGAGAGCACGAGTGAGTGAGGGGTGGGACCCGAGTTAATATTAAAAAGCAATGTTTATCGAGCTAACGTGGCGAGTGAGATTTTTTAAATCATTTCTAGATCGCCACGTCAGCGAAATAACGGCCATACTCACGGTTTGTAGACGGGAGGCTATTATTGAAACCAATTCGAAAGTTCTTATATACAATTGAGACCAATTAAAGGATTGGCCAAAATTGAAAAATTCGCAAAAGTTGAGGCCATTTTCGTCTAATAACCCTTTAAATTGTAAAAGTAAAAAAATATACATATCTTGTTAAATATGACTTTTGTTTATTGCTTAAAATTCACCAAACACAATAATATATTCATAAATATTAAAAAATATATAAATTAAAACTCAATGTAATTTACTTTTATATTTAAATGCCATAATTCTAATTATTGATAATTGAATTATTTTTTATTCCAATGTTTTCAATTACACTATTCATTTTTAATTGTCTAAAATAATATATTATTAAACTATACATTTATTGATTAATTACACTTTTATTACAATATTTTATTGATATTTTATTACATGATATTAAAAATGCATAAATTATAAAATTAAAATCTATGACCAAATATGTAATTAAAATAATAAAATAATAATACCATTTTTAGGGTATATAAAAACCATTCCAATTATATAAAAAATAAATAACTATAGAAATTTAAAATATAATTTTCTAAAAATTAATTGTAAACTTTTGTTTAACTACTAAATTAAGGAATTATTCTTTATCTAATATATTTAAAACATATATCACTTGGTTAATATCATTTTATCACAATTAAAAAAAATTACATTACAAATTATATAATATATATGATATTTATTATTTGAACTAATTTTGATAATTTTATTTTTCATTATTTTTTAAATTTATATAAAAGTAAGTAAATTTACAGATAATCATTAAATAACACAAAAATAAAGTAAACTCTACCAATTAAATGTATAAGCATAGATAACTCATTTAAAAATAAGAAATTTTAAATTATATAAAAATTCTTCATAAATAAATACAAAATGATATTTCAAAAAGCACAAAGCTAATAAAAAACAATTTTATACATTAAAAAATATTTTGAACAATTATTCAATAAACCTATAATTATTACCATCAAAAAAATAATATGCTCAAAGAATTAATATAGAAAAAATATAAAAAATAGGAGTAAAATTTATAATCACAGAAGAGCAAAATGTTAATAAAATATACATATGGAATTAACATTAATATTTTGCTTCTTATATAATCATACACATTTATTCTAAAATATATTTATTTATAGAGTAATTCTTTAAATAAAAAATCTTCATTGTAACAATATAATTTATAATTTTTTAAATAAAAAGTCAAAGCAATTATAATAAATCTATATGGATTTCAACAACCAAACTATATATAAAAAAGAAATATTACAAAGTAGTAATATTTTTATGGATAAAAATCAAATATAATATAGATATAATATAAAAAATTAGAAATTAAAAAAATTAAATTGTTTTAAACTACATAAATATATTTGGTTTTGAAATACTATTAAAAACAAACTCAAGCAATGATATTTCAAAAACTCAAAACTAATATAAAAAACATTCAATACATTAAAAAATATTTTTATTAATAATAAATAATAATAATAATAATAATAATAAATTCAAAACTAAAAACATCAAAAATAGACCGATATAGAAAAATACTAAAAAAAATGCACCAAGAGCAATTATTAAATCTAAATCTATTTAGATTTCAACAACCAAAATATATATATAAAAGAAAAATTACAAAAATAGTCATATTTTTAGGATAAAAATCAAATATAATATAGATAAAATGTAACAAATTGAAACAAATTAGAAAATAAAAAAATCTAAATTATTTTAAACTACATAAATTTATTTGGTTTTGAAATACTATTAAAAACAAACTCAAGAAATGAAATTTCAAAAACTGAAAAACTAATATAAAAAATAATTCAATACATTAAAAAAGTATTTTTATTATTTATTCAAAATAATAATAAATTAAAAATTAAAACATCAAAAATAGGTTGATATATATATAGAGAGGAGACATGTGAGAGAGGGGTGAAAAAGAGGAGAAATATAAAATTAAGAAAAATCTCAATTTGCCATGTCAGCAAAGCTAGGTTGTGAACATGCCACATGGCAATATATATAGGTTATGTTTGTTTGCAGTGGCTAGCATCTTTCATCCATCTAAACTAATAAAATGCAGCGCATTTATCTATCACTACCAGCAAAGAGAAGAAAACAAAAACAGAAGGTATGTACTAGATTCAATGAAAGATATAACCTTCTCACTTGATGGTGAGAAGCAAATACCAGTTGTTGGGGCAGAATGTTGTTTCAGCCATGAAACCTGTTCCACAAAAGCCAGAGTTAGCTACGCTGAATTATTGATAGCATGCATAAGGGGGAATAATTGATTGTGTCTTCAGATTGGATAAAATAGGAAGGGAGAAAAGCATATTACCGACCTTTGGACTGCGACCAGTTGTATCCCAGATATGAACAGATCCATCATCCCCTGCTATCGACAAAACATGCCGACTAAATCGAGAATAATCTAGCACTCTTAATGCCTGTGAGATATCAGAAGTTCAATATGTCAGGAATCAGATAATCGTGATATTAGAAACTACATTTAGAACCTCAGTATCATTTAAAACAACTAAAGACCTGCCCATTTGGATCCTTGAGTTCAGCAGCCCGTGCTCCAGAAGCAAGATTATGAAGAATGAGATCCCCCTTCAGACTGATAGATGCTAAGTGCTCATCCTTGCAGTTGTACATAACGCCTGTAATTGTATCAGTATGACCACTCAACCGTTTGATGCATCTTTTCCTCTGTAGGTCCCATATTTTGACAATATGACCACTTCCACCAGAACAAATATACCTAGAACTTTTATTGCTAAAGGTGATGGAACTTATGGATTCCTACAAAAATAGAAAGAATATCTCAGATATCTGATAGAAACTATGGTTCCAAAAAGATTCAAACAAGTGATGATCAAAATACTTGAACACCTATGGCTAGAAATGACATAATAGTTTTGTTAGAGATCATGTAGCATTAGCCAGGCTTGTGGGAACAGGTAAAGATTCAGTCACTGACAACATAGTGTGTTGGTTAAGCTATCTTCAAATCACAAGAAAATCTGAGGGTACCTCAGCAACTGTTACCACAATCATGCTCAAAACATATCAAAGTACTGAAGAAATTGTATGATGCTGGCAGTTTTAGAAAACACTAGGATAATAAGTCAAATCATTACCTACTGTTGGAATTAGGACTTACCTGATGATGGACACTTAATTCCTTCTGTTTCTAATTTTATAACCTGAAGATGACATGTCTAAAAGTCTTTTCTTTAAAAAAGAATCCAAATCCAGCATTAATCCAGTGCAACTTCATATAAACACTGTAAATGCCGGATGTATCATATATTTAGATATAGTGAAAGCTAACCATTTAGAAAACAGTAAAACGCTAGCTTTCAGATTTTTGACTTTTTGCATGTTCTATTATCATAGATAGAGAACTTGAAAGACTATGCATCCTTGAAGAAATACTAATTTGGGAGAACTAACCAAACAATAGTAGTCTCTCCAATGCCCTTAGACATTTCCAATAAATTGCTTGGAATCACTTTGAGCAGGGACCATTGAGCAATCTTTGAGACTACATGTAAAGCATTCTCAAAAAACTAGTTTACTGCATCTGCTACTAACAATTGCTATTGAAGATGAGAACTTAACCAGAAAGGAACATATCTACGCAGAATAGTGAGTTAATGCAGCCAGGTATTGGTTAAATCTTCAGCAAGGCAGATGTGATGATACAAAGAAAAAGAATTTAGTGAGACAGTAGCAACCTCAATGTCATCAACAAGATCACTGCCAGTAGGAATGGATCCCATACTTTGACCATTCTTATGCCACAAGGAGATCTTCTTATCTTCACCGGCGCTAGCCACCACTAAGTCTGCAACAATGAAGATTGTAGTGTACTTAGGTTCCTTCTACTATCAAGGCAAACCAGATTTAAGTTCCTTCATGTAATTGCCTAGTTACAACATAAAAAGGATTATCATGCCCGCATATCCATCTCTCACAAACTCTACTGGTACTAGGAAATATTTCATTCTGAGATCAAGTCCTATACTAGTGCTCACAGTTGCCATCCGATGCAAATCCAACAAATTATTTGTATTGTAGATTTCTAGGACATAAATGTGGGCATTCTCATGGCACCAGCCAACATGGATCGTGATGTTTACAACACAGCTGAAAGAAGAATCTTATGGTAGTTTTGACTTAGGAACTGGTAAAAATATAGAACTCGTTAAAAGTGCAATAGGGACAATGAAGACCAAAAACAACCATCCATCCAAATGATAACATCCAAAATGTTGAAGCATTATGCGCAAGACGGCAAGAGAGATCGAAATACCATTTTTATTATAAAATTCATATAGATAATTAGTCGAGATTAACGCATTTCATTGTATACAAACAGCCAAAAAAAGTCTAAACTACAAACAGAACGCTTCTACTTGGTTAACCGGCTTCAGAAGAGAGCAGAATTGGCGTAGATAAAAGTGAACTTACCGGTGTGGTTCCACTTGACGGAGTTCACTTGAGATCCGGGAGAAGGCGTGTAGGTGAGCGTGCAGGGATCGCCGGCCTCCACCGTGACGTCGAAGAGCTTCACGGTGTCACCCCCGCAAGTAGCGAGCAGCGACGCCGATGAATCCACAAACCCCATCCCTACTCCAATCTCGCTTGTCCGATTCAGCAATGCAGAAATGAAGACAATGCCCTAATCACGAGACGGCGAGATCAGAAATCTACAGGGAAATGAAATTTGACGGAGATTTGGGAATGAGAGGATAAATGGGGATTGAGAATACCTCTTCGGCGGATCAAGGAAGGAGAAGATGAAGCTGAGAATACCTCTTCGGCTGATCAAGGAAGGAGAAGATGAAGCTGCAGAAGCACCGCTACCAACATCCTCTCCCCGAAACCGTAATGTTCGATTTTGAAATAGGATTTTTTCCTTGTTCTTTTCTTTCTTTTTTTCTCATCATCGCAGATATCTGCGATCTGTTCTTCGTGCTCGGACTTCACAACTGAAGTCACGAGTAAGGTTACAACAAAATTTGCTCTCGTGCAAGCTTAGTAACGTGTTTCAATCCACTTTAATTATATTTCTAGAATAATGAATTTAAAATTTCGTGGAAAATAGGTTAGCACATGAAAATAAAGTTTATATATTCTTTTTTTTATGCGAGCAATTTTTTTTTCGTCTAGGTACTATAAATTAGGGATAAGTTCGAGCCGCGACGGAACGAGATTTGGTATGTCCTGGCTCATCCTGGTTTTGAGTCGAGATGCAAATATGCGTCCCGGTTCCGGTCCCGAATATGAAGCATCCTGATTTTGTCTTGTCCCGAATGTTTTCGGATGAAATTGGGACGGAACCGAGATGTCCTTAATTTGTTAATATTGTTTTTTCTACAAAATAAAAATATAATCTACATTAAATAATTAATAGTGCATTGTATTGTGAAATCCTAAAAAAATTATATTATATAATTTATATTACTTATATCATAAACCAAGTCAGGCCGAGATAATCCCGATTTTTTATGCAGTCCCGGTCCCGTCTCGGTTTTTTTTATGCAGTCTTGGTCCCGTTGCCGGTTTTTAATCGGGGCGAACATATTTGTTCCAATCATGTCCCCATTTTAAATTGGGACGGGATTTTTTTCGAATTTTCAGGTCAGGTCAGGCCGGGATGGCTGAGACGTCCCGACCCGTGCTCACCCCTACTATAAATGTGAAGCAAATTATCTTTTTTAAAATTTGTATTGTATGAATTAGAATAAAATTGGACTAGAAGAAATATAAAATTAATATTATATCCAAGTTAAATGAATTAGAATAAAATTGGACTAGAAGAAATATAAAATTAATATTATATCCAAGTTGAATCCAACCATAACAAAGTAAGAAATAGCTTCAAGCTATTTCAAGAACATGAACATGCTGCCGACAGCAAATGGTGATTCTCTCATGATGATGATGATTATGGACAAATGAGAACAAAAGACTTGCAGCAGCTATTTGACAAAGACATTGGTTGCATTCCACCAGATAAAAGTTGTTGAATCAGTCTTAAACCTTAAGCATATAATCGAACATGAAATCCACTGAATCATTGACCTCAAAGAGAAAAAAGAAGAAGCAAAAAGAGGCATTCACACTCACTTTCAGTTCCCAATTCCCCATAGCTGGGTCCTTAATTTCCCTGTTTCAGTGTTCTCTCAACATCAGAAGAGTTGGTGCATCTAGTGTGAGAGACCAGCATTACAGCAGTCAAAGCTGAAAGATAACAAGAAGAGAATCTTGTAATGCCTTCACCAAAGAAGTGGGGAACAATTGCCAATATTACACATGGAACACTGTAGTTTGAACTCACTAATAAGCAAACAAATTGATTAATCAGTACATCTTCATCACTAATAGACCAGCATTAGGCTTGTTGTTGCAAAAAGAAGCACACAAATCTTACAGCAGAAAACATAAGAACACATATACAATTCATGATGAGATTTAGCTTAGAAGTAATGATCTCATCTGTTATGCACAATTGAGAATTCTAAGTGCTTGTAGAACTCCCTAAAATGCAAAGGTTTGTTTTCTACTTCTGTAGTAATTGACTTGAACTTAACTACTTCAAGAACAAACAACAGTATGAGTGTCAGAAGAAAAATGTCACACATGGTAGTGAAGCATTCTGGGAGTTCTATCTGCCAATCATCAATAGCCAGTGAGGAAAAAAGTGCATGTTCAACAAGCACCACTTATACTTTAGAGCAGCTCCCACTCAAAGTGCTAGTAAAGAAGGAACAAAACATGTAGTGCAAACCAGTAATAAAGCACTTCATCCCCTGAATTGCATGTATTTTTCTCATGTTAAAATGGAATCAACAGAAGCTACCACTAATTAAGCAGGTTTGATCCTCTGATCCTCTCTCTCTTGGCCCTTTTTTCTTCATACGTAAACATCCCAAAAGTTTATAGATAAGGCAAGACCACTTTCTCGTTTGCATATATTCCAACATTTTAAAATGCTAAAGGACAATTCTACACTTCAGATATGCTGTGAGGAATATTGACATTTTAAAACTGAGCAAATAGGCTCTTCAAAACCTTTAAAAGCTCTTGATCTCCACAACTTTCCTCCACTATAGTGAGATGCAACCAGTACTGTGCCATCTTGTTCTTGCCTTCTTCCAACTCTCATACCTAAGAACCTCAGCATCACCTGTTCGTAGTGGTGGTGGTTTTGGAGTTTGGATCAATGCAAGAGAAGACACCACCACCACACCAACGGCACCAAGCAATCCCTCAAATCCCAACCCCAGCAGGGAGTACACAGCTCTTCAAGCATGGAAGTCAGCTATAACAGAGGACCCATCCGGAAACCTAGTCTCCTGGGTTGGTCCTGATGTGTGCTCATACAATGGTGTCTTCTGCTCAGAACCACCTGAGTCCATCTCCTCTTCATCCCCTGTGGTTTCAGGCATAGATCTCAACCGTGCTAACCTCAAGGGTTCGCTGGTGAAGGAGCTATCTTTCCTCACGTACCTCTCCTTCCTCCACCTAAACAGCAACAGGTTCTCAGGCACCATTCCGGACTCCTTCGGAGAGCTCCTGCACCTTACAGAACTGGACCTCAGCAACAACCAATTCACAGGCCACTTCCCCGTCTCCACTCTCCTCATCCCCGAGCTCGTCTACCTTGACCTAAGGTTCAACAGCTTCTCAGGTGAAGTCCCAGACGAGCTCTTTGTGAAGAACTTGGATGCCATATTTCTCAACAACAACCAGTTTGAAGGCCAGATACCCATGAGCCTCTGGGCATCCCCAGCCTCTGTGATAACCCTGGCCAACAACAGATTCTCTGGTTCCATCCCAGCCAGCTTTGGCTACATGGGCTCAAGTATCAGGGAGGTCCTCTTCCTGAACAACATGCTGACAGGTTGTGTTCCTGAAGGAGTTGGTTTCCTGAGTGACGTAGAAGTCTTGGATCTGAGCTTCAATTCTCTCACTGGCCAACTTCCAAGCTCACTCTCATGCCTCTCTGACATTGAGGTTCTCAACATAGCCCACAACCTGCTCTCAGGGGAGCTCCCAAACATGGTCTGTGACCTGAAGAGCCTTCTAAACCTCACTGTTTCTTACAACTTCTTTTCTGGGTTCAGCCAAGACTGCGACAATCTGTCCTACAGAGATGTGGGGTTTGATTTCTCTCGGAATTGCGTACCTGGGAGGAACAAGCAGAGGCCTCCACCTGAGTGCATGGGGATTCCTGGAGGAGACCTTAGCTGCCTCAGGATACCATCAACAAAGGCCATCGCTTGCACTGGCGCCATGAATCGGAGAGGAGGGGTGGCTGATTTGCCGTACAGATCATCCAATCTACTTCCTTCTCTGCCGTGACTTCGAACAGGATAACTCTAGCTTGACAGGTGAACAAGCTTGCATGCAATCACCTGGTTCATGCTCTCTTACGTTGTCTCAGTGCACAAGCACTGTTTTTCTAAAAAATCTAGTTCTGTTGTTTAACAAAGGAGAGATGAGTTTACAAAATAAAGCATAGGATGCCATGCTTAGGCCACCATGGTTTAGTCCTGTAGCATCAAAAGATATATCTGCAATTGTGCATTGCTGATGCCTTATAGCTTTGTTCCTCTTGTCCCAGAAAACAGGGAGAGTAAAAATATTGTTGAATATGTCAAATAACTCTTCACATCGATGACATGAGTCACTACTATAATTTGATCTTTTAGCGGTGATTGTTATGATGTTTACTAACAATTGTAAATACTGCTAAAATCTTTACCAGCAACTAATGAATTCTCATTAGATCCATTGTTCCTAAAAAGCTTTAGAAGTAATTTATACAATTTCTGATAAAGATAAAAATAATCACCACTAAATAAATAAATAAATAAATATATATATATATATATATATATATATAACTTTTTTATAGATTTTTTAATAATAGTTGAATATTTGTTCCCTCTAAGTTATTTAGAGGCAATTATCTTATTGTAATAAATTAATTGTCACTAAAAAAATAATCTATTGTAGTGAATTAAATCGGGCCGCATGCAATCGGATAGGTTTCTGGATGTTGTTCAATGTGAGCAAAATTCACCGATTAACTGACTAAACTTAAATCTAATTAATAAAATCAATTTGTCCAATTAATTTATAGTTCTATTAATAGTTAAAAATAAGTTTTTAGCTCGGTTCATTGATTTACCAAATTTTAATTTAAGTTAAACAAAAAAATTATATCATATAGTATGGTTTGCTTGAATAATCAAGATGACATGCTTTTATCTCAATAATTTAAGATCGAATCTTAGTGAGATATAAGAATTATTTTATTTTATAATTATAGATATAGTTTACAATAGTAAAGTATATATCAAATAACATAATTTGCTTGAGTGATTAAGGTGATATATCTTTATTTGAATGCTTAAGTTTATTAACCGAACCGATCAATGCTCATGCTACTAGTAGTATAAGAAGGCAATCGTAATATAAAAAGACACACTATGTAGCATAAGAAGGCAATCGTAATATAAAAAGACAACATAGTGTGTTGGGAGCAAAAGCAATCTTTAAACAATGAAATTGAAGACAGTACTACAAAAGTGGGCTGAGAATTTACCCTTGATTGCCAACAAAATGGTTGAAGTTGTTTGAATCTTGTGATTAGCTTTCAATCAGAAAATAACGTGTAAATCTTCCACTGATGTGAATTAAACATCAAAAGGCAAAAAGGAAAATTGAAAATACAAAGCCAACTAATTGATAATTAGTTTGTAGTGTTACAACTTTTGTCAGAGTACAACATTCTTTCCATGAATGACAAAAGCACAATATTTAAAAAAACTTTTGAATTGATACATGATAATAGTTTGTATGGGAACTGAAGCGTGTTCTTCCTGCATAACAACGACAAAGAAAAAGAGTAGGAATTAGAACCTCGCGTATTTATTTGAAATAATGAATATGCCAAGCACAACAATGAACTTGCACTTTTTTGCAGAATAAAGTCATAATGAATATCACATAATTCAGAAAACTGGCTCAAAACCAATAGGTCTAAGGAGTTATTGATAGTTCCTTTTCCTTCTAATGAGAGGGTCCCATTATGCTCTACCGCTCAATAGAATGCATGGCTAAATTTATCAGCAAGTGCTTATTAAGAAGTAAAATGCATAAAATCTAATATGTTTTATGAGAAGATATCTATGTAACTCTTAAATCAAGTAGCAACCTCAGGATATAAGTTTTAATTCACTACATGTGCATTATTCCGGACCAATGAATTTCAAGGTGCCTATGGGTTTCCATAACTTTTTGAGATAATGGACTGTGACATAGTGCTTATTGTAAATTATTCAGTGATTCAGTAGTAATAGCAATAACAAAAAATTTCATAAAGTATGGTAGTGAATAGTACCTGAAGTCTATGTCCTCTAAATTCTGCTACTCTTCACAGATAAAATCCTCAAAATTACACATGCTTGGAATTGCTTTTCTCTCTCCAAACAGCTTGAACTTCATCAGTGCGGAATCTCTGGGTAAATGTTGATTCCTCTAGTGGGGTCGTAATGCCATGTGCATAAGCAAGCAAACCAGTGTACGCTATCATTGCCCCGTTGTCAATACAGTATCTATCATCAGTTGCAAACAGATTTCCCCCTCTCTCTGAACACATTACCCTCATCATCTCTTGCAACCTTTCATTACAACCTACTCCACCAACAATTAGAACATCCTTCTTATCACAGTGTGCCATTGCTCGTTCAGTGATCTCAACAAGCATAGCAAAAAGTGTTTCCTGTGTACAATCATTTATTTATTAAGCTTCACTAGCAAGGATTTTGCCAATGCCTACATCTTTTCTCACAAATGCAGTAACAATTTCCTTCATAAAAGGGATAAATGGCATATACACAAGTAGAACAAACATACCTGCAAGGAGTAGCAGAGATCTGCAGGTGTGCATTCATCGTTTTTAAGCTTCTCAGCAGCAGTTGCTTCTATATAGCTTAATATACCACTAAATGAGACATCCATACCCTTGACAACATAAGGAAGATCTACAAACTTCTCTCCTTTCTTTGCAAGCTGAATTTCATCACAATCGGATGTGTTAAACAAAATAGACATGTTTCAAAGAAAAAGTTAAAAATCCAAGGTAAAAAACAAAGTACTGAAGACAATTAAAATGGAAGTGCTTAGACCATATTATATAATTTGTCTCAATTATGGCAATTTCATGTTAACTTAGTTCCAGAGTATAGCTCAACAAGCGGATGTGACTAATTTATAAAATATTTTGCAGATGTTATAAACTATTACTACAAAGTGATTTCAGATATGCAAAACACCCATTGGTCACTCAAACAAAACCTGAATTTCAAATAAATTGCTTAACAAGTGGAACCAAAGGTTTAGCTTTCAAAACCATCTTCTCCAACAAATTGCTAGCTCGTGTTTACCAGAAAAAGAGAGATTTCATAGATATCTCTCTTTTTGCCATAATATGTAAGCCTAAGAAGACTGACAATATAAAAGATGTATGGCTACAAAATCATAATATGCACTCAATACTGAATACATCATTTCACTTCATGATATAACACAAGTAATAGTTTCGACTTTGGCAAAGCTTGTGCAAGCTCTAGCCTATATAACATACACTTCAAAACACAGTTTGCATCTGAACTTCTTCATAGCTTTAACCTGTAATTAAAATAGGATGATATGCAATCAAACTGAAACTCATCATGCTTGGGCATAGTGGTTCGTAATCTTAGCCATTGGAAAGATATTTCATCTTCCATATTTTGTTTATGCAACTAGAATTTTTACCCTCAAGATTTCAGTACTTTATATTTCATAAGTATATATTCATTTTGCAGAGTACGAACTCAAAAGTTTTCTGATAAGATTTATAATTTATGGTTCCACGTATTTCTAACTAATCTAAAACTCCGTTGAGAGCAAGTTTAGATTTTTAAAGCAGCATATGTTCAAAACAGGAGAACAAACAGCAGGAAACGAAATGTCTTTTCCAACATTCCAATTAAATACTTTTTTCAGATATCAAGTAAAAGAACCAACCTGCTCGATATTATACCCAGGGCTGGGATCGTTGGACAGGGTAAGAACCCTAGCAAAGCGGTCCAAGCAATTGCCGACGGCGATGTCAATTGTCTCCCCAAAAATCCGGTACTTGCCCTCGCTGTACGCTATGACCTGAGTGTTCCCTCCACTAACGTAGAGCACAACAGGATCCTCGGCCCCGGTGACGACCCGGCCCATCTCGATGTGGGCTACGCAGTGGTTGACGGCGACGATGGGCTTCCCCCAGAGCTGAGAGAGGGCGCGGACGGCGACGGCGGAGACCTGTAGGGGGGCGCCCATGCCGGGGCCCTTGGTGTAGCAGAGGCAGTCAACGTCTGCAGGAGTGATGCCGGCGTCGACGAGGGCGGAGCGGAGAAGGGGGAGGAGGTGTCGGAGGTGATGGTGGGCGGTCTCACGGGGGAGGAAGCCGTGGCCGGGCGGCGTGATGTAAGTGTGCCGGGGGTTGGAGAGGATGGAGCCGTCGAGGGCGACGATGCCTACGCCGATCTTGTTCGCGGAGCCCTCGAACCCCACGGCAATCAACGTCTTCTTCTCCATTGATTAATCTCTTCTTCTCTCTCCCACTCTCTGCGAGCCCGAAAATATTGGAGGACGGGGAGACGAGGGTTCTGTGAAGCGTGTAGCCGCCTAGGGTACAAAGGTGCGGTTTTTATCGGGATGGAACGGAGTCGGATAACGGTAAACAAGGTAAATAACGGTGCGGTCTACGAATGCAATACCTGCCTAAACTATCGAGTATGCACGTAATCTCCTCGACTATATTAGTTATTTCAATAACCCTCTCTGTTAGTTCTTCGTTAATTTTCCGTCAAAATAATACCACGTGGCAGCACTCTCCACCATTCATCTCATTCAACGATGATCACTTTTTTTTCTACCCATCCATTACCTACCTACACTCATCTCCTTGCCTTAGACTCCACTGTCGTCGTCGCTGTTGCCGCCGCCTCCTCCTAATTCTGGGCACGGGAGAGTTTTATCGTTAAGTTACTAACGGGCTGGCTAATGGAGGAAAGTTTTGTGCACACTTGGTAGTTTAGGTAGGTCTTGCACACATCGACTATAGTCGATGGGAGTTCCGTATAATTTATGATGTAGTACAGGGTGAGCGAGTTTAGGTATCCTATTTGATGCACGGATTCTATCTTATATAGAATCGCTTCCTAGGTTTTGGACTTGGACCGTAGCCGGTTAGGATATGGAACCAAATCTTATCCGTAACTTATGGTGTAGTACAGGTTTCGGGCACCATATTGAAACCTGAAAATGACAAGTTCCATGGTATAAGTTTCGATTACCGTGTTAGAACCTATTCATTTAGGGTATAAGTTCAAGGGTACCATGTTGGAACTTGTACCTTGAACCTGTAAATAAATAGGTCTCAAGGTGCACTAGAAATCAGTTTCGATTTCAGTTGGACACACAATGTGTTGGACTCGAAATTGAAATCGATTCCTTAAATTTTATCTCGGACCCTACTTGAATTTAATTCGGATCTAACTAAATTCTACCCCATTGGGTAGGTTCTAACTGATTCCAAGTCTACACGGTACCCATCACACCCTTAGTACGAAATGTTATAATACTCATTAATAGCCCGATAACTAACGACTTTTAAACCTATTAATCCTCGACCCTAACATTATTATGAGGTTATCATGTTGGGCCGACTTGATAGCACTTGGCCCAGCCCGACACGTTAAGGGTTCAGGTCTTATCGGGCCAGCTGAATGATAAACATTAGCCGAATCCAATTTTATCGGACCAGATCTAAAATTTTTGGGTCTAAATTTTATTGATACCCTACTTTGGTTCTTAGCTCAAACCTAGTTAAAAATTACTATTTCGGAAATCAATTAAAATTTATTATCAAAATGCAATTCAATTAGAGTCCCATCGAATGCTCAATCAATCGAGTATCGATTAAGGTTTGCCACAATGACTAATTTTCTAATCGAGTACTATAATATTCGTATCCGTCCTATAAAATAAACGGGTACAAAATTGCTCGCGACATCTCCGCGGATAGGATATTAACCCTCATATCAATCATAAATGAGTAAATACTCGCGGATATCCGCTTAAACAAATATCAGAGTCATCCCTATTCCGAACACAAGAATCAAAATGTGGCAAAATAACATTTTCCAGGCAATTTTCATAAATATATAGGGCGTTAATGCAAATTTCCCCGTGTATATAATGGTTCCCCCACTGCTTTCGGACCCAATTCCGATGAAGCGGCTTCACCTCTTCGCCTCGACCCGCTCCTTCGCCACGCGCTACAGCGGCCGGATTGTCCGAGTCGACTCGTCCGGTCGCGCCCTCGCCGTCGAGGTCGACGCCCCCGACCTCCCCCGCGACCATCGAGGCTACGCCCTCCCCCGCCGCGAGCTCGTCTGCCGAGCCGTCCACATCCTTCGCTCGGCCTCCCCCACCGCCGACCCCCTTCTCGACCTCGCTGACTACCTTCAAACTCTAAGCCTTACCCTCACCCCGGACGAGGCCAGCGAGATCCTCAAGTCTATCCGGGATCCTGACCGCGCCCTTGAGTTCTTCCGCTTCTCTGCCTCCCGCCCCGGTTTCCGCCATGATTGCTTCACCTACAACCGTATCCTATCCATCCTCGCCAAGGGAGGCTCTGGAGATGCCGATTCCGTCCTTCGAATCGTGGACGAGATGGAGAGAGATGGGGTGAGGGGGAGCATCTCCACCGTCAACATACTGATCGGTATCCTCGGGGATGGAGAGCTGGAACGGTGCCCGGAGCTGGCTAAGAAATGGGGGTTGAGGTTGACTGGGTACACCTACAAGTGTTTGTTGCAGGCGTACTTAAGGTGTCGAAATGTGGAGCAGGCGTTTAGGGTTTATGAGGAGATGAGGAGTAAGGGGTATAAATTGGATAGCTTTGCCTATAATATGCTATTGGATGCCCTAGCCAAAGCTGAAAAGGTTCAGTTTTCTCTCTGTATCTCTTTTCTTATGGTATTATATCAGGTTCTTACTTTTAACTTCATTCTTCTTTTTCAAGTTGGATTTTTTTCATAAAAATGATTCATTATAATTTAGTAATCGATTAATCATTGCTGATTGTTTGATAAATAATGTTGCATAAAAACTATAATGCTTGTTATGGAATGTGGATGAGTTCCAATGACATTTGTGTAGGTGATGCAAGTTGTTTGCTAGTGACATCATTTGGTTTTATAAGAATGTGCTTGAGATTAATTCCAAACTAAGTTATGGAGATGTCCCTTAACAATTCAGTATATTCGAGTAAACAAAGTAAGACTGGATGTGTTAAATGTATTGTAAGAAGTTTTAAAAGAAAAATGGATGCATAACAAACATATATTGATATATGTATAAGAAATTCTCGTAATAAAAACTTTAGATAATTGAATTTATTCTTTTGATTTTAAACCTTGGCCCCAATTGCTAATTGCATTTAGATAACTGATCTGTATGGTATAATTCTCAGTTCACATGTTCAAGGAAGAGAAATCCACCAGAATAGGCAAATGATTTCTATATGCTAGAGACATTCATTCTCATGATTTATCCTGTAATATTATATCACTTTGAAGGCTCATTATGCAGATAGCTTTTTATAATATGGCGTATCTTTTTCCACAGATGATACATCAAGAGTTGGGTATCTCTGTTTTTAGGCAACCTTCCTTTTTAGGTGTAAATTTGGAACTTTATTGTTAATTTGCTATTTGTACAATTCCACAACATTAATTTTGGAATTTCTATATGTGTTTCCGTTCCTGTTTAAGTTTTTTCCTCTTTTGTCTGACTCATGCCATTTTAACAGGTTGAACAAGCTTACAAGGTTTTTGCGGATATGAAACGTTGGCACTGTGAACGAGATGCATATACTTACACAATTTTGATCAGAATGTCAGGAAAATTAGGGAAAACAGATGAAGTTCTCTCTTTATATGAAGAGATGATAGGAAAAGGCTGCACCCTTAACTTAATTGCTTATAATACTATGATTGAGGCACTTGCTAAAAATCGTATGGTGGATAAAAGTATATTTGTTTTTTCCAAAATGATTGAGAATGATTGTCAGCCTAATCAATTTACATATAGTGTTCTGATAGATCTCTTAGCAGCTACAGGGCAGTTAGATAGGCTAGATCAGGTTGTTGAAGCTTCTAAAAAGTACATGAATAAGTCAATTTATGCATATATGGTAAAGACACTGAGTAAACTAGGTTATGTAAATGAGGCCCATAGCATGTTTTGTAAAATGTGGAGTTCCCATGAGAAAGGTGATAGGGATGCTTTCATGTCCATGCTTGAGACTCTTTGTAGTGCAGGGAAGACATCAGAAGCTATTGAACTATTGAATAAAATAAATGAAAAAGGAATATCTCCAGATACTTTCATGTATAACATGGTATTTTCAGCTCTTGGTAAGCTTAAGCAAGTATCGTATATTTATACTCTGTATGAGCAGATGAAGGCTGAATGCCTGTCGCCTGATATATTTACTTACAACATTCTCATCTCAAGCTTTGGTAGAGTTGGCTTGGTTGATAAAGCTTTTGAATTTTTTGAAGAAATGGAGAGTAGTGATTGTAAACCTGATGTAGTCACCTACAATTCTTTAATAAATTGCCTTGGGAAAAAAGGAGACCTAGATGAAGCTCACATGCGTTTCATGGAGATGCAGGAGAAAGGATTGAATCCTGATGTTGTGACTTATAGTACCCTCATTGAATGTTTTGGAAAATCCAATAAAGTTGAGATGGCTTGCAGGTTGTTCGATGAAATGATTGCTCAAGGATGCTCCCCAAACATTGTAACATACAACATTTTGCTTGATTGTCTTGAGAAGTATGGGAAGACAGCTGAAGCATTTAAGTTGTATGCAACTTTGAAACAACATGGATTAGTTCCAGACTCAATAACTTATTCAATACTCGCGCGATTAGAGAGTGGGTCCCAGAAAGCAGTACGAGTTCGGAAACAAAGCCGAATTACAGGATGGGTTGTTAGCCCCTTAAGGTAATGAAAGCAGGTGACATGCAAATGAATATCTTACGGATGATTTGCACCATACCAAGCATTTCTTTACTAATTGAAAAATTTGTCATATCAGTTACCCAAGTTAGGATGGAATAACTTCCGAGTTCCTGTTCATACCTAGAAATCATGTTGGCCTTGTTCTGTCATGCTGACTGTTCATGGAAAATGACCTACTGAGTTACAGTTCATTTCATACAAAGAATTGAGACTCTCATTTAAAGATTCTGCATGATCAGCACCTCTAGGTAATTCTTTTGTTTATCTGATTTAATATTCTTGCCAGCTGCAACTATAGAAATGCTTGATGTAGATATTATGTCTTTCTAATCATTGGCTTCCTAAGCTTCTCATCCCAATAGCTATTATGGAGGTTCATATGTTAAATTCTGTATCAATCAGATAAGCTGCCTGGTCAATTATTGTATAAAATTTGTGTCTTAAACCTGGAACTAGATGACCTGGATGCTCTATGTAAATACTATTATTCTTTGAACAACTTGGTGAGACTGCTATCCTCTTTTCTTACCAGTGAACTGGTCCAACTCTAGTCAGTTTGCACTGTTGCATACGAGTGTTACACAAATGGATTCATTTTCTGTAATGATGAATTCTATTCATGCTAGAGTACTTATTTAATTTGTTAATTTGTCAAAATATGGACAAATATGGCTTTTTTAGCATTTTCAATTTTACCTCTACTATATATTCTTTTTTTGTACTAATAATGACACAACTGGTATAAAATTTAGTTGTTTCTTGTAGTTTCCCTTTTAACTATCAAATTCCTCAAGTTGGTGAATACACGAAGTGCCTAGAGATCCATTGGTATAAATTTTAGGGAGGAAAGTGTAGTAATGGAAAAAAAAAGGCAGCATTCAATGTCAAAGAATACATGTTTCTTAACACACACTACTACACTAGATCTCATGAATAAATCACCTGCTGTCTTCAGACTAGACATTTGTTACTGTATGCGGAATGTTTTTGTCTGTCAAACTGCAACTCTAGATTGAGACTTTAGTGAGGGATTTCCAGGATACTGCTATTACTTGTTTGTCACGTGTAAACACTCAATTATATAGTATAATGGTATGTATTCATAAAATTTCTGATACATGAATATCCAGAGTCATCTAGTATGCTTAAGAACCTTTTTAAGTTTTTTTATCTTAAATTGTATTTTCTTTGCAGGTTTGACCTTACTGATCTTTGTTTAATTTTTTCCAGGTCATCTGTCTAAAACTCAGGGCCTAACAATATTTTTCCCAGTCTTTCTGCCCTTATTTTGTCACAACTCACACAACTTATTGGGAATGTCAACTTGCTGGTGTCAGCTTGGAGGCGGATGCTGGCAGTTTAATCAGAAAGCTTCATGGGCATTCAACCTGCATGTATCAGTAGCTATGGCTCCTCCCATTTGTGCATTCTTCATAAAAGCTAGGACAACATGGTCTAAGAGAACTTGTATGCATACACTTGCAGCTAATCAGATTATGTATATTTCCAGCAGGTGAAGGCCTACCATAACCTGAAAGACAATGATACTCAGATGAGCTTCTGACCCATCGATGTGTAATAATGAAAAAATGGTGTACCCTCATAAGGATTGGTAACCTATGTTTTCTAATTAGTCTTTTTGATTCTTCCTCTCAGAATACAACCGCATTTCTCTTCCTATGATCATATGATGATTATAGCAACTGATAAATACTTTGTAGTTGGTAATATTCATAACATTAATATAGTCTTTTATTGGTATTCTTTAGCAAGCAAGGGTACTTTATGCTGAAAATATGTATAAATTATAAAGACTTGTAACCAGATCAGAAGTGGTCATGTTTGTTTGTGATGGTGATTTTCATAATGAAGCCAAAAATGACTTTTGGACTTTACTTTACCTTAGTGTTTGATGATAAGTTTTGGGGTATTTTTTGGCACATAAATGATGAATCTTTGCAGGAGCTAATTGATTCAAGAATCTTATAGTATTCTTTCCTCTTGTTATCAGAAATCCAAAGAGTTGAGTTTTCTGCTTAAATTAATAAATTAGTTTATGTTTCTAGTATCATAACAGGGTGACAGCTTAATTTTCTTCAAGAGCATTCTTTTGTTCCCTAAAATTATATTTATTCATTTCATGCTATCATCAAACGATCCATGGAGACCGATATGGACGTCATCAAGATTAGAGATTTGAGCTGTGCTAATATGGACAATTGACAATTTGATGAATTCTCATATGAAAAATTTCAAATCACAATGATGTTTAAGCTTTCCATCTTCGTTTACTTGCTGAATCATTACTCCTTGAGAAATGAAGAAGCCTAGAGAGATGTGACTCATTTATTTTAATCGAGTTCTCTTGGCAATCCCAATGGCCTTGTAACTTATCATAGAAATTTAATTGCAAAACCTTTCGGATTGCAAAAACCTGCTTCTGATACATTGATTTCCCTCTTATTTGCATACTTGCAAAAACCTGCTTGTAACTTATCAACTCTTTTTTTTTTCTAAAAAAATCTTTATCAGATGCTAATAATTGCTCTTTTATCTCTTTCATTGCAAAGAATTGCGCCTAAACTAATGCTAAATGGTTGAAAAGATGGGGAACAATGAGGAAAACCAGGTAGAACTGAAAAAGTATGAGTCAGATTCAAACAGAAGAAAGCAAGTGGAAGGTTGATTCAAGTTTTTCCTGTAATACGAGAATGAAGAATATTTCTCTGTATGATTGGAATTACATTTCAGAGAAAATGCTTTAGTGACTTTTCTTTCAGCAAGCAAACTCTTTTGATTGTACAATTTCTTTGGATGCAGAAATAATGTTTCTCTCTTGGTCTATATGTTGCTATTTATAATTATTATTAAATGGTAAATCTAATTAATTTGCCATTTCAAATTTAAAATATATTTCTGCAAAAAGTATATCTGCATACTCTAATCATTATAATTACTACATTGCAAATCTAATTAATATAACCAGTCTTATTATTGCATATTTAATTCTAACCTCCACAAGTATAAAACAATATGATTAATTACTATTTAATCTATTTAAAAGTATTAAAATATCTCGCCATCGATATCTTCACAATTTGCTAAAATATCTAACCAGCAATCATTATTACATTTATGATAATATATTATTTATTTATTTTCATATTTTCAAATAAATATATGTAACCCCTGAATTAATAAAACATCAACCTTCAATCATCATTCATCAACGATACCCTTACTCTGACCAAAATGACCGTCATGCCGTCTTCTGCGCACTTATGTTTCCCAGTTCCACGTGGAGATCCTGAGCTCAACTTGGTGGCAATTTCGTTATTCTAAGCAAACTAAAGACTACTTGTAATGCAACACCAATTAGGTAGGAGTTTGAACGCGTTCGCGGACCCGCGTATTTCTCGCACGCGCGATCTGCCGTTGACACGTGACGACGAGTGGCCAATATTTCACTAGATATTTCTTCTTCTATTTTTTTACTAATATATTATTTTATATATCATAAATTATAATCATAAAATGAAATAATTGAAGTAGACTACAAAATACTTTCACATTACCATAATTAAATGTATCTTAATATTATCTTCACATATGATAAATTATAATTTGTAAATAAAATGTCAAATATATATATATGCAGAGCGCAGAGCGCAGAAGGGCATTTTAGTAATAAACATACAAATCAAGCCTTGTTTTCTCCACGGCCATACACGACTTCCGCTTCCCTCTTTCTTTCTCCGCAGGCGTCATCAACTTCCACTTCCACCGACGCCAATACGAAGAAAAGGATTCATTTCCGCCCATCGAAACCGTCGAATTCGAAATCGGCAGGAAGAACAGAAAGCAGAACAAGGTATTTGTCATATACTAGTTTGATCCGATCTCCTGTATATGCCGCATTCTCCCTCCATTCTCCAACAAGATCGTGTACAAGAGCTTCGCCTATTTCTCGTTCACTTTCCCGCTTCAACGAGATCATCCTTTCGAAGATGGGGTTGCAGAAGCAGAAGACATCTCTCAAGATTGTGCGCGGGGAGGGCGGCTACGTTCTGGAGGACGTCCCCCACCTCACCGATTACTTGCCCCATCTCACCGTGAGTTAATTTCTTCTCTTGTTTCCTTTATTTCTTCTTCCGTTTGCCGGATCGGATGTTGGGATTGACAGGGTTGCTGGAAATAGGAACTCTTTTGATTTGGAACAAATTTTGTAGTGGTAACTTAGATTGTGTTGCTCTTCTTTTTTTTTGAGTAAAACACGATCGTCCTAGCTAGTAGTCTTTCTTAGCATTTTGGTGAGACTTCTCTTCACGGATCACATTGCTCGAGTTTGTTTTGGTCATTCAATCTAACATTGTTCCAAATGCTAAGCCTGTATGGATTTTCTAATGATCTGTTAATACTATGCATCTTTCTCGTCGAGTGTTTCGAAGTCATTTGTTCTGAAGAATAACCTTATTTCAGTAGAAATCGTGGATCATTGTTCAGGTATTTATTCAAATAGCGATGTTTACTAACACATTATTTCGCAGACCCATGCAAATCCTCTTCAAGATAATCCAGCATATTCTGTTGTCAAGTAATTCTTCTTTTTATACCTCTACTTTTAGTCTTTAATCCTCTTTTACTCTCCTCCCCTGTGGACAACTGATCCCTTGGACTAAACTTTTTTGGTAAGTGCAGGCAATACTTTGTGGATCAAGATGATACTGTGGCACAAAACGTGAGTAATTCCTGACGTATTATTACCCGTTGATCTGTTCTTGTTCTTCAATAAGAAAAGAATTCTAAAAATTAATAATAATTCTTCTTCTGAAAACTCACCTTGCTATCGTTTGTTTATAGGAAACAAGTTTACTTCTTTTGAGGATAATATAGGGCACTTCCAACTAATGTATTAATTTAATTCAAAGGGAACGAGCTTACTTACCAATAGTTTGCAAATTACAGATTGTGGTTCACAAGTCTAGCACAAGAGGGATGCATTTCCGGAGAGCAGGGCCTCGTCAAAGGGTAAGTTCGGCTGTGTGTTTTCGTTTACCAGCTGAATGAAATCATCTAAGTTTTATCTGATGGGTGATCCTGAATTACTTGTTTAGGTTTTCTTTGAGTCAGACGAGGTGCATGCCTGCATTGTGACATGCGGAGGTTTGTGCCCTGGGCTTAACACAGTGATAAGGGAATTAGTATGTGGCCTATACGATATGTACGGTGTCGGAAGAGTGCTTGGGATAGAGGTGAGTGTTGTGTTGGAATGTTGAATCCCGTTACTGGACTACTGGAGGATTATTTTCAGCTCTTATATATGCTCTTTACAAATAAGGGATAATTAACCATATCATTTTGGATATTTATATCATGTTTGATTATTGGTTACCGGAATTGCATAAAAGGTAGGTAGGATGGATGATTGGATTTAAATTAGTGACAAATACCCACTTTGAGGATAATCAGCTTCCTTGCTGCTAGGAGAGTTAGTGGTTCACTTATAATCCTCTTAACTTCAATGTCATTCCATCCAAAAATGTAAGCAATCAGATAATGAGACAGGTGGGCAGGATTGAGCCAAGCCCAAAATATAGATCCGACTTAACTGGGCATTGCTTTATTGACAGACGTAGACAAAATTTTAACACAGAAACTGTTGTCATCTTAATTTGTTGACCAATGCCATTTCATCTAAAAGCTTATTTACGAGGCATGATTTATTCATTTGTATTTTAACAATAACCCAGTGTCACTCAATCTTATTAGTCATTACTCAATGCATTGTAAGCATGCAAATTATGTTTTCTTTTCGTTTTTCATCTGCAAGTAATCTAATAAGTGGCACACATAGGGTGGATATAAAGGCTTTTATTCATGCAACACCATTAACTTGACGCCCAAGGGTGTCAATGATATCCACAAAAGGGGAGGCACAATTCTTGGCACATCAAGAGGTGGTCATGATACTGCAAAGATAGTCGACAGTATCGAGGACCGTGACATTAATCAGGTTGGCATGTCTTAGAGATTGCCTCATAATTTTCAATTTTATAAGCCACTTTTAGTATGTTCAGAAATTCATTTCCTTGATAATATAAACGACCAATTGTTCATCTAAATAGTTAACCAATTAACATCTTCTAGGTCTACATAATTGGAGGTGATGGAACTCAAAGGGGTGCAGCTCTCATATACGAGGTATTAATTAGGAGGATATCCTATTTCAACTTCTTCAGTTTTGTGACATAAATCCTGCAACTTTTACGTATGAGAATTCTGAAAATAGGCTGCTCATATTGCTTGTAATCGCCATTATTTTTCGCATTCATTTTCAGGAAATCAAAAGGCGTGAGCTGAAAATTGCAGTTGCCGGCATCCCGAAGACTATCGACAATGACATTGCGGTATTTTGCTTCGGTTTTCTTCACAAATCATTTTCTTTTGTCATCTGTGATTATTTGTTATTTAGCAAAATGTTTGTATCAACCATGTTTACTTAATGGAACAGGTAATTGATAAGTCCTTTGGTTTTGACACTGCTGTTGAAGAGGCACAGCGGGCTATAAATGCTGCACATGTAGAAGCTGAAAGTGTTGATAATGGCATCGGTCTTGTGAAGCTTATGGGTCGCTATAGTGGTCAGTTCTATCCCTTGCTCGACTCCAGGCTTGTATGGCTCATGCATATATGCATATTTCAGATCCTAAGAATTATAATACATGATATTGCAGCAAAAGTTTATTCTAGTCATCTAAAGGAGTTCTACAATTTGTTGTCATGGAAACTAAAATAAGATTTTTAATTAGTTAATCAACAGCAGGCACTCTGATTCATGACCTATCACACGGTCTTTAGCATCAATTTTTTCCATTGGAGGAGGTGTGGTCTACAAAGTGTTCACCATCCAGTTATCTATATGGCCACTACTTTCATGTTTTCTCCCTGTCAATCACTCAGAAAACGTTTACTTGTGCTGTGTGCACTTAGACTTAGATGTGAAACCGGTTGAGGCTTGGGCATTTATATTCTGTTAATTAGCTTATACACGTCAAGGATGAAGCCATGAAGGTAACACAATATATGTAGAGATTTCACTTGCTTAGAATACATATACACATACATAATGTATGTGTGCATCTGTGTGTGTGTCTGTGCCTTTGCTCAATTCTTTTAGTCATCTGTCGACTTCTTTACTAAAAATCATTCAAATTATTTGACAATGCAGGGTTCATTGCCATGTATGCTACTCTTGCAAGCAGAGATGTGGTATGTCTTTGATGTCTATCTTTACAGAATTGATCGTTTTAATATTGTCTTTCAACAATGCAAGACTTAACTCTGGGATATCTCCATTTCACACATTTTTTAGAAAATGAGATTTTTTTTAAAAAAACTATCTTGTTTAATGATCAGGATTGTTGTTTAATTCCGGAATCACCTTTTCGCTTGGAAGGGAAGGGTGAACTCCTGGAGTTCATCGAGAAGCGTCTTAAAGAGAACGGTCACATGGTCATTGTTGTTGCTGAAGGTGCAGGACAAGATCTTATTGCCGAAAGCATGCGATCCGCTACCCACCAAGATGCTTCAGGAAATAAGCTGCTTCTTGATATTGGGCTCTGGCTCTCTCAAAAAATAAAGGTACCTTTACTTGTCTCCAGATTATTAATTATCAGGATTCCCTAGTTGTTAATTTTTGCGTGTTTGCAAGGTTATTTGGAGTATTCATTCCTTGTTTCTACATACTGCAGGATCACTTTGCAAAAAGCACGAAAATACGTATAAATCTCAAATATATAGGTTGGTTAATTGCAGGCATGGAACTCTGTTGAGTTCCCTTGGCTCTAGAAGCACGACTTAATCTGATCTGGCTTAATGTTTTATGTCGCAGATCCTACGTACATGATTCGTGCAGTTCCAAGTAATTCATCTGACAACGTTTACTGCACTTTGCTGGCCCACAGTGCCGTACACGGTGCGATGGCAGGATATACTGGCTTCACCGTGGGACCTGTCAATGGAAGGCATTCTTATATACCCTTCCACGTGAGTACTCAAAAGCACCTTTCCTTGAATCTTGCACAATTCAAGTACCCAATTCTTACTATAAATTTTATTGCATTACAACTCCAATAAAATTTAACTAATTACTCTTTGTGATTACTAATATCATCATGTTGCACCATATAAAAACGCAAAAAAAGAATAACTAAACTAGGGTAATATTAAAATAAAACACTATGCCACTGTACATTTATTAGAATTAAGTTTGATTTCGCTTCTGATTCCGGTTTCATGTGCACGAAGCTAAATTTATTAGAGATTTGGGAATGTGGTCGTTATCCAAATTGGTTTGAATTAGAGCAAGGCTTGTTTTGTTTTGTTTTGTTTCGAGGGAAGGACCCACAAGGAAATCCATATCAACAACGATGTGATATTGATAATTGTGGTTTTTCTACAAAGATTTAGTAAAAGAGAGATTGGACTCAAAACCTTTGCTATAACCAACAAATATCTTTTACTAGCCAAGTAAGCTGAAACATTCACATTACAACTGCGTTGCAGAGGATAACGGAAGTACAGAATAAGGTAGTAATAACAGATAGGATGTGGGCAAGGCTGCTTTCTTCTACCAATCAACCCAGCTTTCTGAGCACCAAAGACGTGGAGGAAGCCAGAAAGCACCAGGAACAACCAACGCAGCTGCTCGATGAGGGTTCTGCTGCTCCTGCTGCTAACACTCAAGGTTGATTCCGCTCTCTTGTTGCAAATAATCATCTGGAGTACTGCTCTCTTTTCTTTTTGATACCAGTCTCTTGCTTTCTTTGATTGCAGTTTCTGAAGAAAATTCTTTTTTAAAGCATAATCAAGTGCTTTTTTTATACACCTTTCAATTTTGTAGTTCTCATGACAATGAAGGTTTTCGAATAAAGTTTATTTATTGTATCGGACTTAGCTGGTCCTGAATGTTCTTGATTTTTATTTAACTTTGACGACTTTATTGTATAGGACTTAGCTGGTCCTGCAAAAAAATAAAGTATTAATGATTTATAATCACATAGCTTATCCATTTTTTCCAGCTTTGATGAGTTTATTTATCACTAAGAATCAAGCAAAGTTTTCAAATCAAAAGAAAACTTTGAAACAATTGGGCAACATGTTTGTGAATCTAGCTGACATGAACCAGTTCAGCTAGAAATTAAAATTAGATGGCCTGAATAATTTTCACTCGCTGCTATTTTTTTCCACCAGTTTTTTATCAATCTGAACCAATCTAGTTCGGAGACAACTTCGACTGAATTTTAGATCCCAGTATAACATTATTATTGCGAAGGGTTGTACATTTTTTTAAAAGACATCAGAGGGCGAAAACCACTGGAAAGTATATTAATATGAAAGGATTTTACAAATTGATAGAGAACATTTTGGGCCAACCCAACAGAAATGAGTTAATTCCACATCAAATGTCCCTAATGAAACTAATTGAGATTTTCCACTAACACAGATTAAGTGAAATTTCTTCATTTTGTATAGTTCTTCAAGTACAATGCAGGTTATGTTATATACTTGGACAATGTTGCAAAATAGGCAATCTTATATAGTTAGACAACATTTTTGCCCGTGAAACGAGCACAAATGCCGCACACATTGTGTAACCTGTATCTAATGGAGCAGGCGATAGTTGCTGCTACCCTTGAAAGACTGCGTTGATTACTTCTTTCAGGTTTCTGCAGCCCAATATTTCCAAGTCCAGATCATGCAAGCTGAGCGATTTCTCTGCCGACTTTGGTATGATGCACTTTTTGAAACCTAGTTTAGCAACAGCTATCACTCTCTTATCCATTCTTGGGACCTTCACAAAAGTAAATGGGAAATTCAGGTTTTTTATACATATTCACATTCAACCATAATTAGGAAATATCCATTTGCCAAATTCCATCTCAATATTTGAATTCCTAATTGCATCCTCAAACCGATGATTTGTTTCAATTAGATCAAATGAGCTAGATGGAACACTAACTTAGCAAAAAGATCAAGAAGCTCAAGATACAATTAGCATCTAAAATAGTGAAAAAAAATTTCTAATCACTATTTGGAGAGACAGAATTACTGATTATAGTTTCCCATATCCTCAAAATAGCCCTAAAATCCTTTAGGGCTTGATTGAAATAAGAAAATTATAGTTTTGGAATTTTCATTTCCAAGTTCTAATGAATACCTTTGCTATAAACACTGTGATAGGAATTATTTGCCTTGTTCTGATTTCCACGAAGAAAACATATGAAATAAAAAAACAATATTTGGGTCAAGATTTACTTACAGAGCGAAGCTCGCCACCAAGCCCAACTTCTCCAATGAAAGCATAGTCATTAGGGATGGGATACTCCAAGAAGCTGAACAATAAAGGCACTTTCAGTTTCTCTTTAACTAAAACTTGTTAGGTTAATTGACAAAATAAGAAAACTTCATTTAGCTTTGAAAAGAAAATATTTTTTTATAAAACAATTACACTTAAACCGTCACATTACAATCAATACATGCAAAGACCCTATAATTGGAGATTGAACTCGTGACCTAAGGTAATTTGCAGGATGTCATAACCATCTAAGCTAATAAATATTGAACTAAAAGAAAGATTTGTGTATGTTGCATATACACATAGAAGAAACGAAAATTTGATATGGTCCATATCCATGCTAAGTGATTGTGATCAACAGAAAGCACCGTCATATCATGTAGGACATCTCCAGTTAAGGATGCTCATAACCATTTAAATATCTTCACCAATGTAATCAGGCATGATTAATGGAATTTGGACATCTACAAGTATGAAGCTGCCCAAGTGTCATTTGGAACATGATCATCTGAATAGATTTAATAAATTACATACTAAGATTCCAGCAATAGTGACTTGCAAAATAGATTAGCTCAATTAATCAAGTGGTGAATAAGACAAACCAAGAATTCACACATTGCAAACTGCAACAAAACAAATTCCCATAATTCATGCAGAATAGTTGTAAATTCTAACAAATGGAACTTGCTGATTTGTAAATTGTAGAGTTGGGAACAAGTTTCTCATATCAACAAAGACAAATAAATATGAATGAGACAGATGTAATTACAAGTTTCTCAAGTTTCATGAGTTTTGTGGTATCAAATTCCTATCAAATTCATTTCAGGTGCCCCAAAAGGAATTCTAAGTTAGTTATTGCCAGGCATTCAGTTGCTCTTTTTCTGCTTAACAATGTCAAACTCCACAATAAGTTTTAAGCCAAAACTTAAAGTAAATGGATGCTGCCCTACCTGCTGCAAATTGCAGCTGCAATCGCCAGATCTCCTGCAGTCTCTGTCAACTCAAATCCACTGACAACATTCAAAAAGATGGCCTGTGGAGAGTGGATAGAAAACCAAAACTTTGTTAGAGGCCTCCTCAATACCCTGAAATCAACATAGGTGATGAAATTTCATCCACAGGCAATAATATCAAAGAATAGATAGAAATGTAATTTGATCCCCCTCCAGCTTAGCTAGATATTGGCAGTTACTCATGAAAATATGTTTAATTTCTACTCCAGACATCAGTTCTCACTTCTGAAACAGATCTCTTTATAACATTGTATTGCTAAACACAGTCCAATAAATCTTGTTACAAGGCAAAGGTTATAGCAGACACTATTATAGGTTGGTAGCATTGATTCATTCTCCATTGAGCCTATAGAAATTCAAATACCATAGGAAGTTAGAGAAGATAAACAAGCATAAGTAGATGAAGTAAATTGATTGTAAATAATTAAGCAGATAATTAGTCGCTTTTTCATTTATAAAATAGTCAGAGCGCGAATCAACACTAAATAGACATATAATTGGTAGCATATCGAATATTTTCAATTGACATAAAAACCAGTACGTAACATTCTCATACCCTGGGCTAAATTTGTCATGGATGATTCGGGCCCCTCTATTTTTCTATTATAACTGAACATAACTGATGATAAGTTTGTGAAAATTTAGAAAAAGCAAATAGTAAAGAAAATATATTATTATCCGTTTTAGAATTATTGAGCTTTTTAACTTGCCACTCTAAATATATGTTTATTATATATAGCATTGCAAAATTTAAGAAGTTGCAATATATCCACTCTAGTTAATCTCAATCAGTTGACTGTTAGCATAAACTTGATCTTGCATTAAAACCTTTGCATAAAAAAACTCAAGACAACCATCTATGTGCAATATTATCTTATAGTGGCAAATACATAATTTTAAACTATAACAGGATAAACAAGTAAAAAGCCCTACACAAAAAGAATAGCCAAGAGTAAAAAAATTGTAAGAAAAACAATGACAAATGCCCTTACATTGTCTTGGAGCTTCAGACCAGCCTGCTTCATGAGGACCTTGAGAGGAAAAGTTGTTGGAAAGACAGGTGAATTAGGAAAGTTCAAATACTGATTGATTTCTTTTTACTTTACATCATATACTTGACATGAAAGTATTAAATCCCATCCTAAAGATTATCGTCTGATAGCAGCAATGGAAAGTGTATAACATTTTATAAATAGTTGTCTCATGATATAATATTTTTCATTGAAAGAGCATTGGAAGATCTTCAATTAATCCAAATCCATAAAACTGCAGGCAAAAAGAAACAAGCTACTGAGCCCAAGTTTTACTATAAATCTTTTGATGTAATACTGACAAAGGCAAACCTATTCATCCTAAAGTTGAAATCCTACATGGAGTCTAGAAAACTTATTTCTTGCTAACATTGCTATCAAGAACCGGTTCAGATACTGATTGGTTGTTCCAATTATATGGCAAATGAGTGAGGAAACAGATGTACAAAATTCAGCCTCATTGTGAATTTGTGATTAAAAAATGGGCACCAGAAAGTTTCCGTCCAAACAGAAGGCTAAAAATTATCACTTGTTTAAAGTCTTCTAAACTTATATGCAATATTTTCTGTAAGAAACATTCTCCATATAATATAAAATTCCTTTTTCAAACATCACAAAACACAAGTAAGCATCATACAAGATACTCAGATTCTTATGACTTAATGTTACTTACAGAAATTATCAATGCAGCTTTTTTTTGTGGTATTCCATTGAATTGCCTTCCGACAAAACTATCAGATACGCACAGTGCCTACAAAAAGAAACAAAATGCATTATGTATGCCAGAGAAAGAAGGGTATACGAGCAATTTGAAGTTGAAGTAAATGTGGAGAAGTAGAACAAAAGACTACTGTTGAGAATGAGATGAAAGAATTAACCTATGTATGCTATGGCTGAAAAAAAATAAACAGAAGAATTAACTTAAAATTGAGACCATGTGCCAATATGTCCCAATATTCACATAATTAAACTAACATAAGTATGTACGCTCTCTGTAAGCTTATTCTAAGCATTCTGCAAATGCTGGTTGCATATACTGATAACTACACTCACGGACATGGTAACATGTAACCCAAAGAGTTGAGAATGATCAATTCCTATTTCTTTATTGCGGTACAAGATTCACACGAAGTTATTGGAAACTTTTTGTCCTGAATGGTAAAAAGCAGATATTACCTAGATCAGCTCAATAGTCAGACTATCCAGTCATTGGGGACTGAAGATGCAGCATTATCAGCACTATCAAGCTTTTAGATTCTTTAACACTTCAAAGCAATTATCTTCATAATTGCCAGCTATAATAAGATAGGTTTAAACAAAGTTCTTGGGGTGTTACAATGAAAGCTCCTAATTCATTGACACGCGTGGGTTCCTTATAAAATGGGTCAGCTAATCCTCCGCAATGTAGTATTGTATTGAACTTTTTCTTCCAATTTCCTTGAAAGGAAAAGAAAGATGAATAAGATTCCTTCCCTGGGAAGCTACCCCGAGGAAGTACGTTGCAGAAGGTGATGATTATTATATAAAATCAAGCTTGTCAAAAGCATAAGGTGCACTCAAGGCGCAAAGGGTCCTATGTCGCCTCAGGCACAAGGTGCAAAAAAACGCGCACCTGACCAAAACAAGGAGCATCTTTTAAAAACATTATCTATGCTATTCTCGAACAATAAAAAATATGATATGCAATACAAGAATTAGATTATATGCATTGTTGCACATGTAGCATCAACAATTCCAACAGAGAATTAAAACATCGCATATCATGAATCAAATTAAATAGACAAACGACAAAATATTTAAAAACTAAGCGAAGGGTTCGGTCGGGGGCAGTCGGCTGAAGCCTAAAGGTTATTTTTCTAATTTATTTAGGTTATAATAAGTAGTGCCCCCCCCCTACTAATACCTGGTTTAATAAGGCGCAGCGGACGCGCGCCATGTGCTTCAAAAAAAAAAGCACCTAGGCGCGCGCCTGGGATGCGCCTGAGTGAAGACGCGCCTTGGCCAACGCGCAGGGGTTACTTGGCGCCTCGCTTTGCGCGCCTAGGTGCTCAGGCGAGCGCTTTTGACAACACGGATAAAACTAGTATATGCATGCATGGAAAATGAGTGTTACAGAGACTAGGTGTGCACCCAGCCTCAAGTTGTAAAACAAAGTAAATTGATAAAAGAAAACTTCAAATAACATTCCAACTCAAGTCTATGTCCTTGTCTAGTTTATGACATCAGATCTGTAGGAAAGTCTTATAAGTAATGATTAATAATTATTATTTAAACACCATCCTTAACCCATTATGCTAAATGAAACTGTTGTAGTGGATAGTGAGATAACGATGAGATGGGCTTAAGTTATTAGAATAAGTGGTCATTGAATCAAACTTTGACATGGCGAGGTCCAATGTTCAAATCTTGTCAGGTCACACATTAAAAGATGTATACCCCAAATTAAATAAATTCCAAACATTAATTTTGGGTCAGTATTATCTGCAGGCCAGAAGGGGAGTGATAAAAATATAAATGAATAATAAATGGCTTAAGCTTTTAAATGGAATGACATTGATTTAAAAAATTAAGATGGCATCAAAGTACAGGACACGAGTTCAAGACTTGTCCCATCTTATTTCATTACTTACTTGTTTGTGTGTGCTTATTTGCACAGAAACTGGTAAATATTCAGTCTATTTCTCCAACTCTCTTGTAATTTGATCCATGGTTCAAGCCTAATGTAGCTTAAGTTTTTGGGATAAGTGATTACCCAACCAAACTTTAGTAAATGGAACGTAAAGAAAATGAAAAAATGCCATATATAGAAGTTATTATCTTAATTCAATACCTAAAATATTTGATGCTCTATATAAATAACAAAAAAAATTATCAAACATTTATCTTGTCTATAATCAGAATATTGGATACAGGTTTACAAATTTCTTTCAAAAAGCAATCCACAAAATATCTCCTAACTATTATATTTCTCTCTTAGAATGCTTCATCATTAGTATCCAGTCAACAATGTACATTTTATAATAAAAGTTAAATGCTAGTTAAAATTGTGTTCTTGTGCACAACCCATCATGTTAAATCAAATTAGTAAATCGTACAATATGCCAAAAAAAAATTAGCTAAGAATTAAGTGTTCTTGACAAAAACGAACATGGACTATACAACATTAGAGAGCATTGGAAATTACAATGCTATGCTTATCAACAATGTAGAGTTTATAAAAAACAATAAGCAAAGAATGAGTCCTTCAAATTTTTTTCTCCAAAATCAAATATTGTACCTGGACTTCAATTAGAAATGTTCGAGAACCGTCAACAATTACAGCTACTGCAAGACCAGCTAATACTTCGGAGTCAGAAAAATTCTCGCTTAAGAATATTTGACTTGGGTTTGAGACAGCTTGCAGACCAGACTCTGACATTTCAAACACTCCAAGCTGATGAAAATATAGTTCTTTTTGTCAACTTCAGTATTTGGAAATTAGGAATAAGTCAGAAATATGTTAGATTCATATATCCATGATAAAGTTAAGCAGATAAAAAAGGACAATCACTATCATGCAAATTTGCAAAATGAAAATTGACCAATTATGCGCATAAACCCAAAGTTATATAGATGTCCTGTGATAATTAAATATAAACAAGAAATTGATAAAAATACAATAACAAGTTTCCAACATGAATAAGTTAGAGCAAGCCAGTTTAAGAAAAGAACAAAAAGTAAACAAAAGATTGTCAGGACTCATATTCTCAAACACATCTTACATGGAGCCAGATTAACCAAAATTAAGTATAAGATCTTAACACAACTACAATGAATGCAGCTATTTAAGACTAGACAAGTTTATCCAGTATACACAATAGAAAAATTAACAATGCATCATACGTCAAGTACATCTTACACAAATTACATATAAAATGCCTATGATAGTATGATACCTCATCTGTTGAACCAAAGCGATTCTTCACAGCACGCAGTAGCCTATAAGCTGAGCATCTCTCACCCTGTACCAGCACAATGAAGATAACCATATTTGACCACACAATGCTTGATCAATGCTATAAAATAGGAACATCAGGCAAACATGCACAGTATGAACAGAAAGCATGCAATAACTCTTATAATAATAGGCATGTTAGTCGTAAATGTCTGCTGGATGCCATAATCCAACAGACAGGCACTTCCGTTGGATAATGGAAGGGTATAAGAAAATAGTAACAAAGAGGGAGTGCCAGAGAAAATGAAGGAAAGAAAAGGAAAGAGTGTAGACAAATGAATAAGTATGATCCAAGAAGGAGATCATACACAAGACATGAATAAATTCCAAAATGCAATATGCTATAAGCTTCAAGATTTAGGTATTAAAAAAGGAAAAAAGTTTGAAACAAAATTCCACATATACCATAAATTAATTATAACTCTTAAGCATGCTAAATTAATATGCCATGGAAACTCAACAAAACACACACTTACATCCAAACTAACTGCCTATGAGAAAGATTATATTTTTTTACTATTTTGTTCCTTCCTTCTATAATCCACTACAAAGGTTCTCCAGGTTTTCTCATGTAATGATCCAGAAAAAAGGCAAAGCTGATTAAGACTGGGAGGAAGATCAACATATGCTAATAGGTAGAGTCAAAATAAGTGGAACCCCACTATACAACAGTCTGACCCATAGCCAGGGAACTCATGTTGACCAGTTCATAATTAAGCAAGCCTGGCATTAAGAGGTGTGCCTTTAAGCACCTCTAACTTGATCTTTGGTGAAAGGTAGCTTCTACAGAACATGAGAACAGCTAAGATAATTAAGACCAAAAAATCAGTATCATCTTTACTTCCATACATGGTTTAAAATCTCGTATCGGAACCGTATTCTGTAACCAGCTAGTACCAGTACGTACTGGTACCATACCGTACCAATAGAAGGTACAATTTGGTACACAATGTGTATACCAATACACTTTTTTTCTCAACTGATAATTTATATTTTTATAGTTTAAATGATTAAATGGAATACAAAACATCCATAATACACTGGTAAAGCATAGAAATATCTCATTTTAGTCTCCAAATTCATAGTTTAAAATGATTAATTGATTGAAAAGTATTCATAGACTACAAATGAAAATATTTAAAGTTTGAATGATAAAATACAAATTTCCTAAAAGACCAAGAATGGCATTCATCAAAGAAGATAGGCAACATCTCGTCGGGTGCAACGTGACTAAGGTTGACTTCATAAGTCGAGAGACTTCTGAGAGAATGGGAGAATGAGAATAGTGGGAGAAGGAAAATAAGGAGTTTGGGGGCTTTATATAGTCCCCAAAATCCCTTAAAACCGGTCCCATCGACTAAAACAAGTTGTTGGGAGCCGATACAAAAATTTCCCAACGACTAAAAAAAATAGTCATTGGGCCTATATCGCCTGGTAAACCCACGGACACTCATTTTTGAAGAACAGTAAAAACTGTGCAAAACTGGTCAGTACGCTATGGTATGGTTTCTTAAACCATGTTTCCATGGTACTAACCCAATAACGTAGGTTTATCCCAATGCCAGGATTTTTTTTATTTCTAATGGTATAAGTTAACATCACTTCAAATCATGGATAAGTCACTGGCAACTATATGTATGTATTTAACGCTTGAAAGTTAATTACAAGCTAAAAACAGAGCATCTAACCTTTAAAGCTCCTATAAGGCAAAGAAACAACCAGAATTGTAGTTGAATAATAGATTTGAAATGTTTAAGAATAGGAAATAAACCTCCATATATATAACAGCATCCACTATGTGCTCCAAGATACGAGGCCCAGCAATATCTCCTGTTTTTGTCACATGTCCAATCTAAAACAAAGAATTATATTTTAGTTAGATCTGATGTCCTAATCTGAACTCAGATTTGCACATTATGTCATGCTGATGAAAAAATGCATGCTTCTCTTGGATATGAGGACTAATTCCTTAATGCAGATGCATGCATGCCAAGTGAGTTTTTATCAACATATGCTAACCAGCTATCATGTTAAATTGATTTTAGAACAGTATATCACAGAATACAGCATTTTTTAACTATGACTACACACAGAATAAGTTTCAGATGGGTGTTTGTTGTAATTGCAACTAAAAAAAGAAAATCATTCAGGAACAGAAGTAATTATATCCATCAACAGGATGTGATAACGACTGATAAATAACATTAGAGATCATGATAAGACCTAAGGTTTAAAATCTCGGTCGGTACGGTACGGTAAGTCAAGTATTTACCGGTTTTTTAGGTTTCCGGTATACGATATACCGGTATTTACCGGTATTTGAAAAAACCGGGTATATTGTGTATACCGGGCGGTATATGGCGGTATATGGCGGTATACCGCCCGGTATGGGCGGTATATGGTGGTATGTCACGAAAAAAAAAACCCGGCCGGTATGCATTTTCATACCGGTCCGTACCGTGTGTCGGTACGGTACGGTACCGGTATATACCGGTACCGGTACCGAGATTGATCAGACCTTAACAAGACACTTTCTTACTATTAATGAATTATTCTGATGATGATAATGGATCATGCAAGACAACAAACATTGAATTCGCTAGCAAATGCTTGAGGGTCATTATCCCATATGATTTGAACAAAGCAGGACAATATAAGACAAACCTGTGCATAAAGGGAAAAAATTGCAGTTACTTTGATAGAAATAGTGGAATTGTGGAAAGACCAAAAATCTCATATTTGCTCAGCTATTACTAGATGTTATAAGCATTTCGAGGGCATTTACATTTTTAATCTCTGTATGGTTACTGTACTGACTACTGATTACTGACTACTGAGTCCTGACCCAGAATCAAATTCGAATATTGCTTGTAGAGAGAAGGTTAGCTTACTAAAAGTACAGGGATATTAGTCTGCTTAGCAAATCGCAGCAAGGCAGATGTGCACTCCTTGACCTGTTTAGAATAGGTAAAGCTAAGTGAGATAAAGAGAAAAAATGCAGTTAACAACATTATCACAGATGGAAAAAGATCCTATTATAAAACACTGGCATTTCTGCCATTAGAGTCAGTTTCACTTGTATTTTTTTTGCAAATGGACGCAAACTTCAAAAACTAGGTAACATTTGCATGGACAACTAAGACAGCCTTGGTCAAATAAAAGCATATGTGAGAAATGTATCACTGATACTTCAAAGAACTAAAGCCACTCCAAATGACAATACACTTTCCACTAGCAGAGATGTAGACCCGATGAACTTAATTTCTTTTTTAAGGATAATGGCTGCCACATAAATTCAAGATTTTTTTTTAGAAAACCCTTAATGTCCTCTGACAACCATACCTGCATAATGTTTCCAGCACTTCCAGCAACTCCTCTCAAATAAACAGTTTGAATAGAATCCAAAATAAGAGCTTGTGGAGAGAGCTTTTGGATTTTGTCCAAGATGTCCTGCAGTTGAAACAAGTGCAAAATAATTACCAAACATATGACGGAGTATCAAGTACTTCCTCCTGTATATATCCTGTAAGAAATATCATATCCCATTCGAAAGAGAACAAAGATTATCTGAATTTTCTTCGTTAAAAACAACAGTATAACAGCAACAAGCAAGTGGTGTATGTTAAAGGACTAGTCATCGTTACAATTGTAATGATGGTAAATTTGGTTTAATAGTATATATTGGAATAGTGAATAGAAAACCTGACAGACTTAAACAACCGAAGGATGAGAAGAAGAAATGTGAATCAATTGAAAAATAGATGAAATAGAATGAGAAGTGATTGCATAACTACTCCAAGTTTATAAGGATTATAGTATAACTACTTCTTACAAGTTTACCCGGCAAACTCAAGAAAACCTTTTAATCATGCACACAAGTAGGTGAAATGCAAATAAGAACTGAACTGATTTAGTCTGCATAGCCTATTACAACAATACTTCTTTAGCAAATTCAAGAGAAAGAATCTTGAAAGAAAAATGTGATGGCAGACACCTCAATATCCGTGCTCGAATACAAAAAAAGGTCCTTTGTTGTTATTCTCATGCGGTGTGCCCTGTTCCCTATTTGTTCAATGCTCTGACAAGCCAGAAAGACAAGTTATATTAGAAACTTAAGATATCAAGTTCACAATTACAAGAATTCCAAATCCGTTTCAAAAAAGTAAATCATAGTGTGGCGTGGGCCATGATAGGAACAATCAACATATGAAACTAATAATTAACAAGCACAAGCAGAACTAAAAACAAATCAGCATGAGGTTTCAAGAATACCTAAGAACAAAGTATATAGTACACTACTCCCTAAACATCATCCTTTTTATAAATTATCAAACACATTTCCCCATGCATAGCTTGAAGCGCGACCCTTCAAATTTTCTCATCTTTGCGCCTAGGCAAGCGCCTTGATAACACTAATCTAAAGAATTAGAAGGTCATCCTTAATAGTAGCCAAACCAGTGATAGTGCCAATGCAGCTTTGTGGGTCCATTCTTGTGACAGGGCATGCCAAGAAGTGGATCAGTAGGACCGCATTTTGTAAGCCTATCCATGCATGTTGTTGGACCATTGGCTAACTAGGTCACTGCATTGGTCGGAAATCATACCATAAAACTCAAAGAAGGGCTTTGACCAATCACAATTCACAATAAAAAAGACCATGGCAGACATTAAATAGTTGAGCATGATACTCAGTATTGCAACCAGAATAAGTATCAAGTTAAAGTGCAAAATGACATAACCAATACGAACCTCCTCGCCAGAAACGTATACAACTGGAACAGGCCCATTAAAATTGAATCCTTCAGCTAAAATAGCAGCAATCTTCATAGCCACAAACAAATTTTTGTATCAAACCTAAACAGAACATCAGTAGAAGACAACTTTCAAAATATATGCACATTTGTACTCTTCCTTTTATGCCTGCATATTTGGTAGAAGTATAAATACATGCAAACCTGGATCCATTCAAGAGAAACAGTTCAAACCTGCAATGCAAGCGTACTCTTGCCAACACCAGGGTCACCGCCAATTAAAATCAAGGAGCCTGCATGATTAAAAGCAACACCAAAATTACCATCTTAAAAATTTGGCAACCAAAATTAATTCGATCTTCTAATAAAGTCAGTAATCATCAAAAAAATTCATCCATTTTCTATATTTTATATGTTCTCCCTTATCTTTCAATATCTATCAAAGTAGGTATATGCATCATGATTCAAGCATTCTTTCCAATTGCAACTATACTTAGTTATCAGGTTCATGTGCATGAAGAAGCCAAAGAAAAAGGCAGTTCTTGACTTCAAAATGTAAACATCAAATAAATGAATAAAAAAATCTAAGATAACAAATTAGAAAAAAGAAGTTGACAGGAAAAAAAAAAGTTTGGTAAAAGGATGACCATTCCAACAAAAATTGATGAAAGTCATAATATGAAGACAGCTCTCTGCTAGAATTTTTAATTGAGTGCATAGGGAAGCATAAACAAAAGTTATGCAAATAGAATGATACATACCACCAAGCATAATAAGTAACTAACATCTATTAGATCTAATTTTTCATCAAATCTTCACAATTAGGAGTGTGGTTCATAGAAATATCAGACTGATATTGACAACATACTCTAATAAAATAGATAAAATTATGGGAAGGGCATGATAACCAGTAATCTAATTTATAAAACTAGAAATGGCCATATGGTTTTAACTTTAGGTAAGGTATTAAACAATGAGCATGCCCTTACTTCCTTTAAATTAACTTACACAAACTGTGGTTCATGGGATAACTAACAGACAAATTTGACTAAAAAACACATGGAGATCCTTTCAAGTTTCTAATCACAGTGAAAACTTACATCTCCTTAGACAGAATATCTTATCTAATATTCAAAAGGAACGACCACATAGAGAACGGAAAATAGTTGATTTCTCTAAATGGTCAATTGACCAAACTATGGATAGTGCCAAAATGTTAGGTGTATGTACCAATGCTTATCAATTGTTCTTTGAATTAAAGAACCCCGCGATTAGTAAAATATGGAAATTGCGTGAAGATTAACTTAGATAAACCTAGTACTTGCAAATGATTTTTCATGTAGGATCATGTGACCATTGCTCCCAAGGCAAAACAGCCAATACCACCTGTTTTCTGAAAATTTCTAGCAAAAACAGCCAGTCCAACCTGACTTCTCCCAAATCCCAACATATTCAACCACTTAGCAACCATTATTGTCAAAATTAGGCATTCACCTATTTTAGTTAGACCCCTATCTCAGGCATGTGCACTTTAGAGTACCAAGAAGAACCTAGGGCCCTAAGAACAAAAAGAAGAACGTTGTAGGCTGTCATATATGATCAACTCAGAAGTCGAATGAATTATTAACTTCTAAACCAGTTGACTGGTTATTTCAAGATGCATATAGAAATTGAGTAAGGGTAGTTGAATGTTTTGGTACCTGGTACAATACCACCGCCAAGAACCTTAGAGACCTCTACTCCGAAGTGTCCAGACCTAGAAAGTATATGCAAAGTTGCAAAAATCAAGATGCAAATAATAGTTGCCATCTTTGCAATGAAGTAATGATAGTAATAGTAGGATTTTATTAATCATAGATGACAAATACAATCCATTCTGTTATAGATAGGTAAATGCATCTTAAGAAGAAATTGAATATTTATGGGATAGCAGTTATGTTTATTTAAGAATTAACCTAAACCATAAGGCACGAAAAGAACATGCCTAAATAAGGATGTCAAAATATTATGGATGATAGTCACCATATATAATAGTAGGCTACTAGCAAGTAGCAACTACCAAGATAATAACAATAGCTGAGCAATAAAATTGAGAACCAAATATAAAGCTCATAAAAAAGCAATTCTTCATAAATTGGAGGCATGTTCACTACAGATTTCATATTACCTGAATACAGCATATATATGAAACTGAACAAACTTATGAAAGATTGACATTGATAGACCACAATAAATAATAGTTTTTACATATAACACCACAAAATTGGGCCATAATGCAGAATCTCATGTGCTAGCATATACAACCACATAGATTGCATCTTATAACATAGCTTCTTTAAGAGTGTAAACGTCAATGATTTATTTCCAAATTACATCATTTGACCATATCATAGATTTATATTTATAAAAAATGTATCTACACTTTATTATAGTAGCCAAACATATTTTAATATGTATCGCATATGCAACTACATATCTCCAATGTACTATATGCCTGTAACCATCGGCTTTACCGATAGAACTTGTGCTCGAGCTTGAGCTATCCTGACAGAACTTCGAAGGGGACTACTATCTGGTCCAATTAGTTTTTCACCCCTATACACAAGTCAAATGGATGATTTACATGTCCGAAACGCTTTTGGCCTTTGCCTCACTTAGACAGAGTTCACCAACTATCAGGTCCCAATATGCACGCTCCAACTTGAACCCTTCACAAAAGATTGGGATCGGCCAATAATGCAACCTCACGAGGGGTTTCCCACCCGTCAACTTCCATGCACCTTTGATGTTTTCGCACCAATCAATTTGTGTGTATGTTTTTGTTTGTGTTTCAATACAAGTCAAATAAGGAACTCACTAGCTGGCGCACAAGTGCTCCGAGTGGAACACTATTGGTGTGTTGCGTCCTCACCCGCTTTGATTGTAATACTTTAACAACCTCATAAGATGAATTCTTTTTAGAGAAACCACTAATATCTTTCATATTGAGTAAGTGGGTTCAGTAACCAATTCATGGCATGATTATTAAATTTTGCCTTCTTATATCATCTTGACTCGAGTTAGTTGAGGGGGAAGGGGGCTAGGGATTTTTGTATGAAGTATTTTAAGGAAAGAAAGAAGAGAGAGCCCTCTCTTATTCGCTATTGTAGTTGCACAACCACACAAGGAGAAGAGGGGAGGCACAGGGACTTCGCTAGTGAAGTGAACTTGACTTCATCAACAGATAGGAGAGGAAAGCAATTTAAAAGGAGATTTCTACTATCGACTTGTTTTCATAATTGTTCGATGAGTTCAACGAAGAAGATGACAGTGTGATCAGTGTGTCGAGGTGAAGGTGGGATGTGTTGATCATTATACAACTGTGGGAAGGGTCAATTTGCGTAGGTAGGAGAGGCCAACAGTTGAAGCACGTCATGATGGCAACTAAGTAGTCACACCTTGCCACGTCATGATGGCAACATGTTGTTGTGCCTAGTGCAACTTCACTGCGACGCAACCATGCGCTAGCAGCCACACCAAGTAGTGGCGATAGGGTCGAAGGGAGGGTGAGACGATAAAGGTGCATCGACAATTGCACTTCAGAAGGGAGGATGATGTTGCAATGACATTGCAAGTTGAAAGAATCATACGGAGATGGATGAGTGAGAAATGCTTTTATCTTTTTATCATAGGAGCCTACACTAGTTAATACTAGGTGCATATATTTATATAGAGAGTAATTGTCTAATCTCATGGTTATTCATGGCAATAGAATAATATAAAGTCCATGCACTTCTTTGTCTTTAATAAATATGCAAGTCGCCAGGAAGGTGGTAATTTGGGTTTAGAGGTACCAGAAATTCCCTTGGCCTGATAGATCACCCTATTTTACAACCAAACATGGAAATTCATATTACCATTCATAAAATTTCTAGGAATCCAAATAGATTGCCACATATCAAATGCCCCAAGAGAGTGTTTGGTGTTTTTAGCCGATTTCACGCTTGATTGAGGATTCCTATCGCCGTATAGGGAAACTCAAATTTTGGGGTGACAGATAGGGTTGTATGCCCTTGTTTTACCCAAAATTAGTCAGAACCTTAATAAAATATTGTTAAGAATTGAAATTACCTTCTACATTGTTTCAACTTTTTTAAGAGACGTGTATATATATTCATGCAAGCTTAAGGAGCAAACCAACTCTACCGAACTAGGATCTATATATACTCATGCAAGCTTAGAAAGCAAACCAACCATAGTGAACTGCAACAATAAGAAATTATCAAATTGACAATATGCAGCAAAGACATCTATCTACATGGCTTATGATGACTGCTAGATTCCTCTGCAGGTAATGTAGCAACACCAATAACATTTGTATTCACAATTACCATCCTTGTCACAGAATATCTTGGGACAAACGTAGATCACATAGATTAACTCACAATGATAAAAAATGATTTTAACTCTATGATCTCATAATTCAATAAGCAGAACTCGAACAAGATAATCATTACCGGAAAAAAAAGGAACAAAGAAAGCCTAGAGGACACAGGCCATTTCTTAGTAGTTCGACAAAACATCCATGATTACCAAGATATCCTGAAAGGGAATATGTCATCCTACTATAATGTGAGGAAAATATCAAATTAACAGCTCGCCCAGGTTAAACCAAAGTACTACACTAGTACAGAAAATAGCAGATAAGCCTATTTGCTATAATTCATTTGTTTTGGCAAATAAACCAACTCCGTTAACATATCTTATTCTTATCCTCTTAACTTCTTTCAATTGGTTTAACCCCCAAGGCATTATAGTATTATACATCTCACCTAAAGATGCATTCATATATGTTGTTTCGACAGGATAAAAAGGAACTCCCAAAGTTCACAATAATTATTATATAACTATATGAATGAAAGAAACATAAATAAAGAAAAAGTTTACAATAAGAGATACTCACAGTGGAATTCTCCATTGTGACTGGTCTCTCCCCATGTTCACATCCACCAAGCTCAAAGGGGCCAATGTTCTTGACTGCTCAGGCAACCATGATCTGACCATAGCATCAGAAATCTCAGCTCCCCTTGCCCTGCTAACCTCAGACTCTGAGAACTTCTTAATCGAGCCTGCTGTATGGCAAGAGCGGCAACTACCCCACCACTGTCCGTAAACATTTCCACAGTTCTCACATACCCAAGAATTCTTCACTTTTTCTGGCTTCCTCCTAACAGCTGAATATCGCAAAGTAGCCTCGTTCTTCTCAACCCCCGCAGTCGAGCGCACCGCCAATCTTTTTGGTCTTCCACTAGTTTTCTTCTGGACAGACTTCTCAACCCTAGGGTTTTCCTCAATCTGTTCTCTTGGATCATAATCACCCTCTTCTGCAGCTGGATTTGTCGTCATCTTTCCATGCAGAGGATCCAAATCCAAGTAGGTTGAAATCTTATCCATATCCTCTTCGCTGCTAGAATCCACACCAGAATTTCTACCTTTACTGGGTGTTCCCATTGGTTCCCACCCGAGCGGCTTCCCTCCATCCCTGAATTTACCATATGACGTCGAAGAAGCGTTGGATTCCATGACGTCATTTCGTGCGGACAGGCCCCGTATTTCTTCCTCCCATCCTTCAACACCAGAATGGAAGAAACTCCCAGGGAAGTATCTCGGCCGATGCAAGAGTTTCAACCCATGGTCGATACTGGATGAGAGGATTCGCGAGCCGCCAAACACCCCGCTCCGAGAAAGCACAGCGAGCTTCTGACGATGGAGAAGATTGTGGAAACATTGCATCTTGAAGACCTTAGACCTGTGCAGAGGCAGGGTCAGCATGGGGCTTGAGCAGTAGATTGGGAAGGACGGAGCGCATAGGATTCAGGACTCGACAACCATCATAACCAAGTAGAAGTCGAGAATAATCCACTCCTTGGATAAAGAACGGTCGCTTCTGGGCACTCGGGATTTGAGCATTAACCCCAAGACGGCGAGAAGGAGGCTGATCGATTAGTCTAAGGTCTGTGCACCGGATCGAAAGAGGTTCCCGAAGAGGAAGATGGTTTTCGTGGAGGAGATTGCGGAGAAGTTGGATTGGGAGAGTAGGATTTGTCGATTTGAGCATCAAAAAATGGAAGAAATAAATGACTGACTAGGGATTTTGGGGATCTTGGTGAAGGGTTTTAGGGTTTGGGTTTGATACTTTAGGGCGGGAAAATAAATAAGAGGATAATAAATAACGAAGGGAAAATAAATAAAGAAAATTAACTATAATTTTTTTAACCAAAATTTGGATTTAACATTCATGAAAATGATGACGGGCTAAGATTGTACAATGTATATGATATAAATATTATAATGATAATTCACATTTATCATAAGATAGATTATCATCTTCAATTTATCTGTAATGTATATGATATAAATATTATAATGATAATTCACATTTATCATAAGATAGATTATCATTTTTAATTTATCTGTAATATAATATTTATTACTTTATTTGGTATGTTTGATCACCAATCTAATTTTATATTTTTTTATTTCATAAAAAATTATTCAAAAACTCTGGTCAAATCTCCCTTCAACCTTTCTTCTTCCCCTGCAAACTCTAACCACCACCTATGTTGGCCAGATGGATGAAATAGAAATGCAATGTTATAATTTAATATTTTCATTTGATAATAATCCGCGTACTCACCTCCCACGGGGTTATCCACATTATCATTTTGATAATACATTATCAAGGCAATTGAATTATTGATAAAGTGTTCGAGCCAAACATGATAATATATGGACCTTGAAAATTTAAAAGTCACGTTACCAATAATGCATTAATTTTATTTGGTTACTATTAGTGAAGATATATCTATTTTTTAAAAATAAAGTAGAATTATTATAAACCTCAAAAATGAGAACCCATTCTGCCTAGATTATGTCATAATAACAGCTATAAAAATTTGAAGTTTTGTTAATAATCTTGAGTTTCCATCATGCCCTGACTTATGAAATTGAACATTTGCTTTTTCCAGACTAAGAAAAAAACTGGCACCACAAAGAACTTTCTACATGAATAAACACTAGAAGCAATTCAATTAATTATTTACATAAGGCAATAAAGCAATAAATTTATTCTATTGTCCATCCAGTTTCTGTTCACTGTTTAATTATACAAGGATAATCCAATAAAGCATACTACAAATCTCACATCAACAAGGCAGCTACAAACTTACAATCAGGGTTTAAGGAATGTTCAAAGTCCCTAGATGCAGCTTTTGTTGAAAACCTGTTGCATGAAATGGTGGATCAAAATGCACTAAGCCTTCCAGAAAAGCCATGTGAAAAGATAGAACAAGAATAGCAGAATCATGAGTTGCATGTGTTGTGTGTTTACAGGCACCAAACTTTGATGATTTCTCACGAGGAGGAGCTTGAAGACTCAAGTAGCAACATCCGACGCCTTTTGCTGGAGAATGAGGCACTCGGTAGAAAGTCTGCTTGCGCATTGACCCTTTCGAGTAAGGACTTGAGTGCCTGATGAATGGAAGTCATGTAAGGATGCATTTCAACAGTGTTAGGATTCCCCTCGGATGTCATCACAAGTACATTCTTTATTCTACCACCCAAAGTCGAAATCTCGGCCCGAACAGTTTTCAGCTTTAGATTCCGGAGTGTATGTCTTAGATCTGCAATAAGCTCTGGTCGATCGTCACAACATAGTGATGCCTTGACTAGAAAGTTCCCATCGTTTGTTACATCTTCGACTTCAACCTTTACTTCATCAGTGTCTAAAGGAATGGAGTGGCATTTGCTGATCTCTACTGCATTTGTCTTTAGTTTCTTCACATGACTGATTACTTCAGCAAGAAGTGCAGCTTTGTCCAACTGCAAAGTAGTCAGTTCAGTATCATTTCCCCCCATCAATAAACAAATCTTACTTTGTAATTTTTACATTCTTCTAACATCTTTTCATTTCCACAAAAAAGTAAATCAATGATTTAGAAGCAAGTCAAAAACAAGGGGAAAAAATTACTAGTAGTTTCCTATAAATTAGATCTACCAAACCACTTTCTGAATAGGGAGCATGGTAATATAGAGATTAAGTAGGACAGCTAAGTACACAAGACAAAGGGGGAACTCATTTCAAATATGTAAATGGTTTTGGAGATAGTTAGATCAAGCTAGTCATCATAATATACAAGTGCATCAAACACAAATAATTCATACTTCATTCATCTAGAATAGATTTAGTTTCTTTTCATCAAACTTCCTAGTAAAAAAATATCTTAATCAACTAAGCCAAAAATAGATGATCAAGTAAGATACCAACCATCATCCATGCTGTTAGGAAAGGAGAAAGTGCCAATAAGCAAATAAATAAAAGAATTTAGGAGAAAAGTGCAGAAAGCTGAGGCTAAATGTACAAAATATGCATTCAGTCAAGGGAACTGTATCCTTAAGCTTAAGAACTATAAGATTCAACATGGTCTGGAGCATTTTCTCCAGTTTGGCTGCAGAGACCGGACACTTGAACTATTGCATCAGCAAAAAAATGGTTATATCCAAAGAAATTCCCAACAATGGAACTTCAATAACAACCACCACCAGATACTGACTGAACCTACAATTTTTTCCCCTTGGATTCGATCAAAAATAGTCAAGCTTTGAAAACAAGGGAAGGAGAGGAGCCACAAACCTTCTCAGTGCATGGGACCATGCACCTCAGCTTGTCAAGATGCATATTGATTCTCTCCCTCCGACGCCTCTCTGCCTCGCAATGGCTTTTCAAAGCCATTGCTGTCTTCGCATCTGGCATCCCTCCTCCCTTTTTCTTCTTAAACCTCGATGGAACCTCCACCAACTCCCTTCTTTCGCTGTCCAGCACCAAGGAAGACGACGATACCGAACCAGTCCCAAATGCAAGCCCCAACCCGCCACAGAACCCTGCAAAAACCCTCGCATCCCCAACTGGAGCAGAACCCATCTACTGAATCAATGCTACAGAGAAGAACAAATCCAAAGAAGAAAAATACCAGCAGTTTGAAGAAGCGGAAGACACAAATTGCAAACTTTTTTTCTCGGAACTCACGGACCGGGAGGGCGGTTTGGGGGGCAGAACCAGAATCGGAATCTCGGGCGGCGAAGATTCCTTGCTTCTCCCTCTACTTGCACACCTAAAATGGATACTTGTCCTGCTCCTCTCCTTGTAATCCGGACTAGTGTTTCCATTACGAGCAATACAAGAGCTTTGGAGACAGCAACTAATAGGAAAAGGGTTTCATCTTTGATCTTTTACCAAAATCGACCATTTCTGCTCTTTCTTGCCGCTTTGAAGCTCCCGGACTCGGAAAACGATGGAAAGGCGAGACCTTTACGTTGGAGAACGGAAGAACCTCCTGGAATCAAGACCACAGTTTGAGGAGCATATCTTGGAGGATGGAAGAAAAAGGAGGCATTTTTCAGGGGAGGCAGAGTGGAAGCAAGAACAAGCTCAATGAAGTGGGGTCCACCGACAAGACTAATAAAATACACGAGTGATTTTCTTAAAAAGATAATAAGTCATGCTTTTATTTTCAAAAATAAAATCTTTATTAATTTTTTTCTAAATCATAAAATAAATAGTTATATATTCAGATTATTTTTTGGAGACCATTTTTAATGGATTCGATCAATTTTAAATAAGTTCAAAAATTCATCATAAATTCACAATAAAATTACAAAGAATTTATTATTTAAATCAGTTTAAAATTAGCCGAATCAATTTAAAATTATATATAAAAAAATCAACTCTAAAAATTTATTTTACTAATACAAATTATGGAAATAATTTACACGTGAATAATAATTTTTTTGTATTTTTATTATGAATTTAGGATGAATTTTTCAAACATATTTAAAATTTGCCGAACTAGTTGAAATTATGAAAAAAAATAATTTTCAACTCTAAAAAATTTATTTTGCTGATACAAGTTATGAAAATGATTTACCTATTAATAATAGATTTTTTTGTGATTTTATTTTAATTTAAGATGAATTTTCCGAACCTATTTAAAATTGATCGAACTAATTGAAAATGATTTGTGGAGGGTAATTTGGGTATATGAATATTTACTTTTTGATTTATGAAAAAAATGAAAATGGATTCCATTTTTGGGAATAAAAGAGTATTTTGTTTTTTTCTAGGAAAATAACTGAAAATATATTTTCTTCAAAAAGAAAAAAACTAATGAAGAAGATAAAATAAGTCATTTGCTATAATTTATTGCTGGATATCTCTGGCTTTAACTTTGTGATTGGATGACACGGGGGAATTGTTTATTTTGATTTTTCTTTAAACCTTAATTTTTTTAACCCCGAATTGAAATTAAATGGATGCTAAAAAAAATTTGTAAATATTAATTCAAAATAAAATTATAAAATTATTATTATTATTTTAATACATAAATAAAATTTTATTAAATCTTAATAGTATTTTCTCATCTATATTGAATATAAAGACAAAAAAGAATCATCTCATTTTTAATTTCTTCCCCTTCATGTTATATTCTGTCTGATCCTAATATTTATAATCGATCAAAAAAGAATCCTAATATCTATAGTGATAGAAATGCCGATATATATATAATATAAAAATAAAAATGATATAATCATTTATTAAATAAAAAAAATTTGTTTTCCTATTTTTCCTCTTTATAAAGTGCATCTAAATAAAATTAATTTTTCCCTCACATCTTCTTTCTTTTACTCCCTTTCCCTTTCTTTATTTATTTGCATTCAAGCAGACCCTAAGAGAAAAGAAAAGGCTTGTGACCGAGAAATTCTGTGTTGTTTATACTTTTGACAAAAGTACAAAGGATTAAAATCATAATATTTATATATAAAGTCTTAAAATGCTCCTAATTTAAAATTTATTTATTTTTTGAATTAAAAGAAAATAACATTGTTCTATATTAGGTGTAAACTAGATTAAATTTTTTTTTTGTCATTCTTCCTCTCATTTTTTTATCTTATCATATCATATCCTATGCGGTGAGACAAACGTATTATAATGGCTTATTTGTTTCATAAGAAATAGGGACATGAGGATGAGATAGGGTAATTCATTGTTTGTTTAATGTATAAACTATAAATAAATAAGATTAAAAGGAAAAAAATATAAAAATAATATTATATACAATAAACATTACCTTTAGGAATCATATTTAATTATACAATTTTTTTGTTAGCCTATCGTATTCTATCCCATTCAGGTTCGTTTGATTAACTAAATATGATATGATATGATGACAAAATTAAAGATAGTATTGAATAAGTTTTTTTTAAAAAAAAAAAATCCAATGTGCATACTAAAGTATTAATTTTATATTTTTAGAAATATTTTTTCTTATAATCAATATACTAAACGAATAATAGATATATCAATCTCTTATATTATCTCCATTATTCTTTGAAGCAAATGTGCTATTCATATGATACAAAAATATGACAAGAGATGAATTTATATCTCATGTCTATTGGATTATAAAAAACATATCTAATACTTTTTCATTAATTATCCTGTATTGTGTAATTTTATCATAGTAAAACAAATGAATCATACTTTTTTTTTCACACGAAGAATTCTTTTTCACAATGGTTGGCTTTTTACTTAAAGCTTACATATACTTTATAACATAGTCATTACACGTCGTACAAAAACGCAAGAATTATACGTATAAGATGCATTTTACAAGACGTACAAAAATATGAAAATATGCACAAAACGCCAGAAATGAAGATCAAATCTCATACTTATTGACAACATAATCGTATGTGTAATCACTAAGCCACTAGTAAGTCCATAATTTGCTATGAGCTTTTTTGGATCGGCCCATTAAGGAGGTAAAGCTCTCTAAATAATCAATTTTTTCATTCACAAGACTCGAACACGAGACATTACTTAAGGGGAACAAGTGCTGAACCACTTTGTACCAACCACCATTGGTCTCACTATGTACGTAGTCTTCCAACTTTTCCATACCTACCGTACTCACGTCAATAGGGGTTGGGATGTGAAGATGATTTTTTTCAAGGTTTGATTGATATATTTTTTATTATTAAAAATAAAAAAACTATCTTATTATTTGACTGAGGTCGGATCCAAAAGAGTTTGCTAACAAAATTTCCTCCAATTTAGGAGGACAAATGGAAGACCACACTGAACATGATTGTGATATCTAGTCATATTTGTTGTCAAATGAGTTTGATTGATATTTGAAAATAGAAATGCTAATTTCTCGTAACCTATGTGTCTAATAATTCTCCTGATACTCATATATAATAAAGGGTTTATAATTATTAATGAAATTATCACTCATGTCATTGTGAGTGGTTAGGAGAATTATTAGGCTAAATATTAGGAGGATATAACATGACTCGTTTGAAAAATTCCAAAGAATGGATGGATGATGTACCCGCGTGATCCAATCCAAGAGCCGTTGCTACGACAAACATCCTTTGCCTATGCCTTGCAGTTACGTGTCATGTCAGGACCCGTGCCGTCCACATGCCCCCTATATATGTGTGTCGCCAAGATTCTCGTGTGGGGTTCCAGAGAAGTCCCGCTGGAGATTCCTCTCTCTCATCGCCGCCCCGGTAAAGTGTTGTCTTCCTCATCCGTCAAATTAGGGTTTTTTTTCTTCCTTTTCTTACTATGATATAAGATTAGAGCGTATATTCTTCCGATTTTTTCGTAGAACCTGCTCTGCGAGCTGTTATTCCCAAGTTGTTTTGGTCAAAGAACCCTTTTTAAGAGTTGGACCTAGCTCGTTCCCCCCTTTTCAATCTGTTTCACTTTTATGTGATGATAGTTAGTTTCCCGGGGGAAGATTAGTTCATATTGCGGTGTTTTTTTTTCTCATAGACCGACACACGAACTTGCTTTTTTTCTCTTTTCCTCTCAGAAACTTCAGACCAAATGCACTGTGGTCACTCTACTGCAACTTCCTGTGAATGCCTTGTCTGAAATGTCACTCTAAGTGATTTTATTGATAAAAGAAGCTTTCTAGGTGTGTGATAGATCATTCAGGGCACTTTTCAGGCTTAAATTACGTATTAAAATTGCATTTCAAGTTTTACGAAGTGAGAACAAGATACTTGAAGTTCATGACTGCAATAGTTTGATTATCCATGTAAACTATTTTTATTTTTCTTACTCGCTATGAGAACATTATAACTCACTACAAGATGCTTTATTTATTGACAGGTTGGCTATCTTCCATAAAGTGGGCTCTGAACTGCTAAGGTTGAAATTTGACCATTGTAATGGTATTGCTCGATCTCTTGAGCATTAATCTGATTCTTTCTTGGCCTTTTTCTCCTTCTGGTTCTTCTAGTAGTTGCAGAAATATGAGAATGATATGTGAATATAGAATGTTGTTTTTATTGTCCTTGCAAATGAGTTATGGGTATAGAAATCATCATTTTCTGCATACCAAACCTTTAATGTTTTTCATTTCTGTTTCAGGAAACTCTTCACCATTCAGTTTTGACTTGCCCTAGATCAGCCAGGGGTTACTTCAATTCAAGTTCCAATGTAACTTTTGGAAGTCAAGGAAGCAAACTCCAACGCTCAACAAAGTCAAACCTTAAGTACCCAATATTGTTTGCCAAGCTTCAAGAAAGTGATTCCTTTGAAAGTAAGAGTGGCAAATCTTATCAAGATTCACTCGATGCAAATATACAGAAATGTGGAAGAAATTTCAGTATCCAAGAATCGTCTAAGAGACAAAACCAATCAGATCTTAATGAAGAGGAGGGCTCAAATGCTTTGTCCTTGTCTAGTAAAAACTTTTGTGAATATTCTCTTAACTATGACGTATGGCTTGGTAAGCTACAAGCAATATATTTGCATGTATTGGCTGCTGAACATTGGAATGCCTCTCGTCTAGATAAGTGCAACAGGTATTTTTTTTTTCATTTTCTATGTACATCAATTGACAAGTATATTATCATTGTTTCATACTTTCATTTGATTTTAAGAAAGTGTTAGACCATCTAAATACTATGGTTGTTTTCTTTATTGACAGAACATACTTGGAAAGTGCTACAAATTTGATTCATTATCTGGCAGTAAACTCACTTGACGCCAATGAACTTAATGAAGACCTTTATTCAGCTGGTCTTCTAAATTTGGAACACGCAAAATTCCATGTTCTTGCAAGTATTACTTCTGGAATTAGACTCCTAGAAAATCTACAGACCAATTTGTCTGACAAGAACCAAAAAACATGCCCCTTGGTCATAACTGACCATGATAATGCTCAGGGAAATAAAAATTCTACAGATTTCAGCATAAGTTCAATGAAGAAAAGGGCATCTATCAATATAGCAGCACTGTTTGGACCTGCTCAAGATGAGAAAACTGTGAATATAATGGTCACAGTTGGTAGAGAAGCAATTGAAAATGAAACCTTACTCCCCGAACTTGTCAAGGCTGGTGCAAATGTAGTACGGATTAACTGTGCACATGATGATCCAACTATATGGAGTGAAATCATTAGACTTGCAAAACACAGCTCACAAATGTTAGAAAAACCATGTCGAATTCTTATGGATTTAGCTGGGCCAAAGTTGAGGACTGGTCCTATGAATCCTGGTCCACCAGTCATGAAGTTGTCCCCTAGAAAAGATGCCAAAGGTGATGTCGTGTTCCCAGCTCAAGTTTGGTTGTCTTGTCCAGGTTGCGGCCCACCTACTCCATCTGCAGTAGACGCAACTCTTTTTGTTGAAAGGGAACGTTTTCTAAAAGAAATTGAGATAGGCACTGTGCTCAAATTTGTTGATTCTAGGGGCAAAAGAAGGTCACTGAAAGTTTCTACAAGACTTTCTACTTTGAGTGGTTATGGCTTTATCGCAGAGTGTTCACGTACTTCATATGTTGGCGCAGGCACCAAATTGTGCATAGAAGGGAAGAAGGGTAAATCTTTTACTGGGGAAGTAGTAAATGTGCCGACCAAAGATCAATTTATCAGGGTGAGAGTAGGAGATTTGCTGACAATTATAAGAGAACCTAATTTAAGTACAATTGGCAGTAATGCATATGATGCCGCAAGGATAACATGCAACTCTGCCCGTCTTTTTGATTCTGTGAAACCTGGAGACCCTATAGCATTTGATGATGGAAGGATTTGGGGAGTTGTTCAGGGAACAAGTATCCACGAGATAGTTGTCATGATAACTCGCGCAAGTCCTAAGGGTTCAAAATTAGGCTCTGAGAAATCAATAAACATCCCCAAGAGTGAGATACACTTTGAAGGCTTAACCTCGAAGGATCTTGTGGATCTCGAGTTTGTTGCTGCTAATGCTGATATGGTGGGCATCTCATTCATTAGAGATGTACATGATATGGAGATCGTTCTGCAAGAACTGAAGAACAGAAAGCTTAAGGACTTGGGAATTGTTCTGAAAATTGAAACACACAGTGGTTTCGACAGTCTGCCTCTCTTGCTGCTTCAGGCAATGCAGTCTCCTAATCCCTTAGGTGTGATGATTGCTAGAGGAGATCTTGCAGTGGAGTGTGGCTGGGATCGGATGGCCAGTATTCAGGATGAGATACTATCCATATGCAATGCTGCACATGTTCCTGTTATATGGGCAACCCAAGTTCTTCACTCGCTAACCAAAAAGGGTATTCCTACTAGATCCGAGATCACTGATGTTGCCAGTGGAATGAGGTATGATTGAGCACCAGATTTCTCTATAATTCTTTGATCTAGTAGTCAAGGTGAAAACTCAAAGAGAGGATGTATCTAAATTATTTTCGATAACTTTTCAATTCTTATCATGAGATACTATAGTTTACTTAAGATGTCTCTTTTCTTTTGCAGGGCAAGTTGCATTATGCTTAATAAGGGAAAATACATTGTGGAAGCTGTTTCAACCTTGAAAACTATGTTGGACAACCGTTCCACGGTGAAAACGATGAAGAACTTGATGAAGCCGCTCTTCCCCACAAGTTGATAGCGAGTTGCTCGTAGTCCTTTTACATTTTATTTTCTATAAACACCATAAAATTTAGGCTTTGTACATAAAATGTTCTAGGAAAAAGGGTGAGCCTTCAAGGTTGCTGAATTGTGGCTTACAAGATGGAGTTTGAATCATGGACAGAGCCTCTTTCCTTTCTATGCGAAGGTTAGGTGGAAATCAATCCTCTTCAGCCGAATCACCCATCTCCTTCCTCTAAGAAGAAGGTGTTGCATTAATACAAAATTTAGATTATGTAATGGAAGAAGGGCACTTCAGCTATTGTAAGATCAACCTGTTGTTATGTTTTGCATATATTAATGATTTGAACAGTTGTATACTGATTGATTGGAGGCATTTGTTAAGAATAAGTCCCAATATAGATGATTATCTTATCATGGTTGAGTAATACAAAAGTTTCTTTTTTGAATATATTTCGGTGTAATTAAGAATATAAATGAAGATGAAAGGGCCAAATTGCATTTTTATATCAGGAAAAATTACACAAAAATGCATAATTTTTAGTTATATTTGTAGTTCTTTTTGGCCCGACCTTTTTAATAAGAGGCTCCATCTTTAATAAATATATTGACTTTACCTAACAAGGGAAAATTATATTTTTAGTCATTTTACTCGGATTTTAATTTTAGTTCTTATAATTTATTCGAATTTTGATTTTAGTCGTCATGCTTTAAAGGATCGTTATTTAATTTGTTCACGTTAGTAATGTCCAGTCAACAACAGTTAGCTACGCCAGCTTTGTATAACCTCGTACGGTGTTGGTAGGAATCAACTCCTAAACGAAAATATAATATGTGGATTAAAACCAAATTTTTTAAATTATAAAGACTAAAATCAAAATCCAAATAAACTATGCAGATTATAAATATGATTTTCCCTTTATTTATCAACATACTAAGACATTTTGACCCGTTTTAAGTGGGTCGATTTTTATAAATAATGTTATAGATTACGGCCATTATTTATTTTATATGCTCTAAGTAGGGGAGCAAATATGTCAGACGATCTGTCAGGGGCCTGTGGCTTGGCCTGGTCTATTTAAAAAAAACTCAGACCTAAGCTTATTTCTAGGTCTATTTTTCTTATCAGGTCAGACACATGCTCACGGTAAGACTTATTAAGGTAGTATATATAATAAATATATAATAAATATATAATATTATTTAGTTTATTATATATTTACATTATATATAATAAAATATATATTTTAATTTAATAAAATAAATAACTATTTTTGTTATATTTAAATTTATTGTTATTATTTTTTAATTGAAATTTAAAAGTAAATTTTATAAACATATGTCAAGTTTTAGCATGTTTTATAAACAGGTCACGGGTCAAGCCAAACCTATGAATAGGTCAGACTTAGGCCGAAAAAATAGTCTATAATCGACCACATGATAGACTCAAACCAATTTTTTACTATACATATTTGATCGGTTAAGTTTGATCTGACTTAGACCTATTTTCACCCTAGCTCTAAATCTCTAATAACGTCTGTTATTATAAGTAAACGTCATGAACACTTCGTACCGAAACAAGACCGCCTCAACAGTTATCACAAATTCACAACCTGCACAAACGATTATAACGGGTATTTTTAATGACGATATTGACACAAAGCGACCTGCACGGCTGCACGTGCTGTTCACGTGGGCGCCAAAACCCTGCTTAAGCCCTCCTCAAACCGAGCATTTCCGCCATTCGTTGACGCCATTTCTTCGTTGCGGAAGAGAACCCCGACGGCCGCCACAGTTAGGGATTTGATCCTTCATCGCCGGTGTCCATGACGGGCCGGATATTTCCCCTCCGCCTTCTCCGCGCCGCCGGAGGCCTCCGCTCCTCCCGCTTCCGCGTCGCTTCTGCAGCCGCCCCATTCCGTCTCCACCGCTCTGACCCCCCGTCCTTCGTCCTGTGGGATGCCTCGACTGATGGTGTAGTTGGTTGCAGGTTTTTCTCTAGCCGCCCGACTAGGTCGAAGCCCGGCGTTGGGTCACGGGACCATAGGGGAGGGGGTTTCAAGTCGAGGGGCGCCGCTGGGCAAGCGAAGAGCTTGATCGACGATGAAGCAGAGCTTAGTGATTGGGTCAGTGATCTAAAGACTGATTCCCTTCGCTTGAGCATGACAAGCAACGACGAGGACACGGATGATGACCGCTCCAGAAGTGCTAAAGGAAGGGGGAGGGTTGGAGGCGCTGATAGGTTCAGTTCCAGGGGCGGAAAACTTGATTCTTTCACGCCAACGAGGGATAAGCAGCTGAGGCACAAGCGGGGTAATGATTTTGATGATTTTTCTCAGGCATCTGGTAGAGGGAAGTCTCCGCATTCCAGAGATTCCCTGGCGAAGAGGCGGTTTGGCAGTGATTTAGAGGATGATCATGATGATGAGGAAACTGGGTTCTCTTCTAGAAAAGGGAGGGATTTTGGAAGTGGAAAGGCGATGCCTTCTACATTTTCGAGAGGGAAGTCTCGGTCTCCTAGGGATTCCCTAGCTAAGAGGCGGTTTGACAGTGACTCAGAGGACATCGACGAGGATGAGGATGATGACGAGGAAACTGATTTTTCTTCCCGAAAAGGGAGGGATCTTAGAAGTCGAAAGACAAAGTCTTCAACAAATTCTAGAGGGAAGTATCAAAATTCTAGGGATTCCATAGTGAAGAGGCGGTTTGACAGTGATTTAGATGATGAAGACGACGATGGGGAAAGTGGCTTTTCTTCTAAAAAAGGGACGGACCGCAGGAGTCATAAGGCGATGCCTTCTTCGTTTTCGAGAAGAGGAAATGGTGGGAGACAGTCGGTCATTTTGGATACTGAGGAGAAGGAAGATGAAGAGAGCGAGGATGAAGATGCCTTGTCTGGTTTTGATGATGGTCCTTTTGGTGATGAAGATGGAAAAGAGGTATCTGTTAAAGATTTGTTTAGAAGTTCTGGTTCCCCTGAGCTAGATCAAGGAGATAATGCACAATCGGCACAAAAGAAATCAGACTCAGGAAATGATTCTTACCTGAGCCAAACTAGGTAATTTCTGTACAAAACTTCACATCCTTGGTTGACCTGCATAGTTGCTATGTTTGGTGATTGTTGGTATTTTTCTTATTTTGGCTTTTACTGCATCATCACTACATCATATTTTGCGCTGATTTCTTAAAACACAATCAAAGGTCACCTAAGACTAAGAGGGTATGGGAAGACCCACTTAAACACAGTCAACTAATATACAGATAAAGTTATGCTAAATACTACATAGTCCATTTGCCTTTTCACTTTTTAATAAATATTTCAGGAAGATATTTTAGTAGTTACTCCTACAACTCTATCAATTCTAGCAACTTCTCGATGATATCTTGACCACTTTGATCTATTGGAACATCTTAAATTTAGAAGGATCATCATATACATGTTTGTCTTTAAGATACCAATACTCACCTTTGGATACTATCTGCAGTCATATCATATGTATGATTTGGAGGTGCATGCATATTATGCTTTGGATGTTGAAAATAATTTGGGAATGCTGGAGGATTTAGTGGATGAACTTCATGCTACTGTGATCTTAGTATTAGACCAAGCAAGTAAACTAACTAACTCTGTGTTTCAGGTTTGATGAGTGCTCCATCTCATCTTTGACACTTAAAGGAGTAAAGGCTGCTGGATATGAAAGGATGACACTGGTGCAAGAGGCTACCCTTCCTATCATCCTGAAAGGTTAGTGTTTTCGTACCATTCCTTAGTTTTGTATACAAAGATAACAAATTTTGTTAGTATTTCATTTCCTTAACAGTGAATGTTATCTAACTGTCTAATGTTTCCTGTAATTTAGCATTTTGATAAAATGTTGCCTGATACACCTCACTTTGAGGAATGAATAATGAGCGCTTAACTTTTCTTGATTAAATAATGTTCCTCTTTGTCTTATGGGTAACTTAAAACTACCCTGCAAGTACAGCCTGTTTATCTTCGCATTGTTAAGAATCCTCGATCTTTTTGTGCCTTGTTAATGCTTGGTGGGAATACAATGTATGTTCCGATAGAGTGAACCATCATTTGGGTTAATTTCCATGTCTAGTGAATTGATTATGAATCGGCTCAAGTATAGTGAATTATGTTTGAGTTGTGCCCACAATTGTATACGTTAAATATTTCTGATCACGTAGGATCATAAAAGAGATGGCCTCTATTCTCACCTGAGTATTCAATAGCAGAAGATTGTGGCATGACCTAAAAATTAATGTTAATTGTCCTATATTTATTGCACAGAATTTTCAATGAGATCAAATAAAGTACTCTTTTTTTATAGAGCTTATCCATAATTTTAATTTCCTATGTCTACTCTTTATGCTTCAGTGGCACAAAGCTAATCCATCTTTGACATATAAGTTCATCCTTTATTTAAATCCCCAGATACCTACTACTACATCTCAGTAAAAGGTCTTCAACTTGTATCTTTTATTAGGATGATCTGTCATTCCTTGGATCTGACCCGGACAAATTGCTTTTAGGTCCTAGCATTTTAGTTGCCTGGATGTGATGCTGATCAAGTAATGATATTATCAAGAAAGAATAAAATGAATGCTATTGCTTAGGCTATACAAGACTAGTGCGTATGCAAAAGTTCCAAGTATGCTAATGTTTTGTATGAAGGGACTTACATGACACTATGCCATCATCTTTGGAGTCATTATTATCGGAAATAAGGTTTGAATAGTGTTGCTAAGTTAGTTAGACAAGACTAATTATAGGTTTTTCAAGGTTTGGTTTAACCCTAATTAATTATTTATGATACCTTGCTTAGTCCCACATATGGAGTTCATGATCAAGTATATTGACATAGACTCACTGAATGTCATTACTGTTAACTGGAGTTTCTTAAGTGATGGGTAGCATTGCAGGCCTATTAAATTAATGGGCAAGTCGTGACAAAATGCTTAAGCCATTTTAATAGTAGCATATCCATCATGTCTTGTAAGCCAATGTACTCAATCACGAACTCTTGATGTGGTCATGTGAGACTAAACTAGTTGTCGCATTATTGGTCCAGACTGCATAATTAGATGCATAAGTATGCTGCATAAGCATATATGGTATTCCAACTGTGTAGAAGACTGCATAAACATGTATATATATGCAGCCAAGTATGCTATTGCATGAAATACTTTTGGAAACAATGCTGATACCATTTATTTCATGTTTTGATTGAATATTATATTCATAAAGATGTGTCCATATTTGTGCAATGATCTTGAAACATATTTATTTATAGTGTTTATTCCCAAGGTGATACCCATCATGGGGTGGTATGATTAGGGCATATATAATGATATCTCATTACGTACATTATGGTTTTACTTTCAGGCAAAGATGTTCTTGCAAAAGCAAAGACAGGAACTGGGAAAACTGTGGCATTTTTGGTATATATATTCTATCATTCCATCTACAGATTGTACTCTTTGTCACTTTACACATAAGCATTAGTTTGAAAGTTTTGCAACATATGGTAATAACAAAAAATCGATGGTTTCAGCTTCCAGCAATTGAGCTTGTCTCAAAATTACCTCCCGTTGAGCATGATCAAAGAAGACAACCAATCAATGTTCTTGTTGTTTGTCCTACTCGTGAGCTTGCAGATCAGGCTGCTGTAGAGGCTAATAATCTTGTAAAGTACCATCCATCCATTGGTGTACAAGTTGTAATGGGTGGAACACGGTTAGCGCTAGAGCAAAAAAGGATGCAAACTAATGCATGCCAGGTGAAACATTTATGTTATTTCGGGATTTGTTTGTTCAGTAGTGAAATCAATTCTAGCTAATACTGAAACATCAAAGTTACAGATCCTTGTAGCAACACCTGGAAGGCTCAGAGATCATATTGAGAACACACCAGGATTTGCTACACGGCTGATGGGTGTCAAAGTCCTCGTCCTTGACGAAGCTGACCGTCTCTTGGATATGGGTTTTAGAAAAGATATTGAGAAGATTGTTGCTGCTGTTCCTAAACAACGTCAAACACTTCTATTTTCTGCAACCGTTCCAGATGAGGCATGTTTGTGTTCAATGTCATGCATTCTTATTGTTATGAAGTATCTTAATTGAGTTTTTTATTCAAAATTCTCAGGTTCGCCAAATATGTTACATTGCTATGAAAAGAGACCTTGAGTTTATTAATACAGTTGAAGAGGGGTCTGAAGAGACAAATGCACAGGTATTTTTATCATGTTTACTTGCCTAGCTCGTGTAAGATCTGACTTTTCATTGAATTAATTATGCAATCGTGGTTCAGGTTAAACAAATGCATTTGATTGCACCACTTGAGAAGCAGTTTTCAATATTGTATGCTATTCTGACAGAACATATTTCAGAAAATGTTGATTATAAGGTATAGGTATCCTTTGGATCCTCATGGCATATCTATTATTCTATTGCATTATGTGGTTTTGTAATGAAGGCTATGCAATTCAGGTAATTGTGTTTTGTACGACTGCAATGATGACAAGGCTTGTAGCTGAGCTTCTTTCTGAACTGAAACTGAATGTTAGAGAGATACATTCTAGAAAGCCACAGACTTACAGGACCAGGGTTTCTAAGGAGTTTAAGGAGTCAAAAGGTCTTATTCTTGTGAGTTCTGATGTCTCAGCGCGAGGAGTTGATTATCCAAATGTCACATTTGTTATACAGGTAGTTTTTTTGTCCAGTATGTCATATTTAATTTATCTTTAGGAACTTAAATATGCAAGCTCTTTTGTTCAGTATGCTTCTATTTAGTTGAAAACATACAAAGCTAATAGTGATAATGCATCTCTTTTGAGTCAACTTTGTCCACTATCACTCCATAATTGCAGATATGCACTTATGCTCCATGTCTCTCTCTCTTTTGATTGATTGATTTTTATTTTCATGTAGGTTGAGAAAACCAGATTTCTTAATGTGGTACATAATACAGTATAAGATAATGAGAATCAGCTATTCTTGAAGACACTAGAAATCTAGGGGCCTGCTTGGCTGTGGAAAATTTTCCTGATTTTCTATTTTCGTTCTACATAAATTGAAAACATGCAGTAAAAATGCATTTGATTCTCACTTTTCCTAGAAAAATAAATTTGGAAAAAAAGTAAAATTGGAAACTTATATTATGAAGATTGGAATCAAAATTTGGAAACTTATATAAATTTGGAATCAAAATTTTCGTAAATTATGAAGAAAATTGGAAACTTATATTATATGTTTTCCAATTTTCATTGACTAAGAAAGTTACTCTCCAAGGACCACATTGATCACCATCTTATGTTTATTCAAATTACATGATATTGACTTTGGATCTTCTCATTTGTTATTTAAACTTGTTGAAATGTACACAACACCATCTTATATTCGTTCAAATTACATCATATTGACTTTGGATCTTCTCATTAATTATTTGAACTTGTTGAAATGTACACCTTTTGCATATTTTTTTTTCAATTTGAACTAATTTATATCACAAGTTAATTATTTTGATTATTGTTACCCATGCCTAACTTTACCACTGTTCATTTCAGAATTAAGCAAATTTTGAAAATGAGTGATGTGTAGTAGTTATTTTTAATTACTTTTTAATCATTCATGTCCATAAATTAGGTCAATTTTCTGTGTAAATCTTACTTATAAGAGTCTGCATGTGCTACAGTTAGGAGTCCCTGCTGACAGAGAGCAATATATACATCGACTTGGTAGAACTGGCCGGAAAGGCAATGAAGGAACAGGCATTCTGATGTTGGCACCATGGGAAGACTTCTTTTTGAGTAGCATCAAGGACTTACCAATAACAAAAGCTGAATCACCAACAGTTGACCTAGACACAAGAAGAAAAGTGAGTGCCTTAATCACTTATTCTTCTATCATTTTTATTACTCTACTGGCTTCATATACTTATGCACTATCTTAACTTATCCTTTATAATATATAAAGAATTCACGGCGGGTTCTCCCCTCCATCTTTTCCCTCAAAAAAGGGGCTATACTAACTTATCCTTACAACTTTTCTGATTCATATGCAGTCCATGTTCATTATACCACATTTCATTCAAACGACTATGTCAAAGTGTTTTTTTTTCAAAAGAAAATATATCCAAGTAATTTGAAGACATAATCAATGGGCCACTTTTGCTTGGCTTTGTAATGGAATAATAGACCACTATTTAACTGGGATGGTTGGGTTGTGGCTTATTGTTATTAGGGCAAATTTCATTCTTAGTTTGGTCCCTGAAATTTGGCATTTATTGCAATCTTGCCCCTTAGTCTTTTAAAAATCTAAATATTCCCCTATAAATAATAGGTTTTGTTTCAATTTATCCAAATTTCTAGAATTATTCGGTATCATCTAAAATTTGGGCATAAAATAACTAATCTTCCCTTGTTATTATTGATTGAGACCTTACTCTGATAGCTGGAAATAGAGGATTCACCAGTAAAACAGGGTGCTACCAACCAGTTGCCAATTTAATACAGCATTACTGGTTTTACATGGTTATGCTATTCCATTTTAGGATTCTCTTTCCTTTTTAAAAAAGTCGAATAATTGAATCCAATATTTTTTTTGATATAACTAGTTTCTGCAAAGAGCCCAGCTACTACAGTGGCTTCGGTATTGGCTCCTTAAGACACAAATAATCTAGTTTCAAGCCTATGTAGATATGAATGATGTGTTTAGATTGATCTAAATTAATTTAAACAAAGATCTACTTTGATTTAAATTTGGTTTTAGTTTATTCAAACTTAGTTAAATATAACTTTTGCAATAAAATGGATCTTGGGGAAGGGCCAACTTCTTTACAGCCCTGGTATATAACTAGCACTAATGAATGGCTATTATGCATACAGGTTGAACGGGCGCTGGCACATATAGAGGTGAAGAATAAAGAATCAGCATATCAAGCTTGGCTTGGATACTACAATTCCAACAAAAACATTGGCCGGGACAAGCATCATCTTGTATCACTTGCTAATGAGTTCAGCCGATGCATGGGACTTGATAACCCCCCTGCCGTACCCAAACTTGTGCTCAGGAAGATGGGGCTGAACAATGTCCCTGGCTTGAGAGCAAAGTAGCCTACTCAAAGTGTCTTGTTTTGCTATTCTTTATATATGTTTGCTTGTTTTATTTAAAAGAAGGGCGTTTCTTTTGCTCCTTATTGAAATCAAAGGAGCAATTTAGATATTATGTCCTCTCTTATTAGCAAAAACTATTTTCATTTTTCAATTACAATGAAAATGAAATTTGAAAAGCACTTTTTGCTGCTGCATTTTGTTATGTACCTGTATCTGCCCAGGTCAACGGCTCCTTCCTTTGATCCTTTCTACTCTTTTAAGTTTTGGGGGTTTCTCCTATTCTTTATGATCTATGAAAACCATGCAAAAGAGTCAAAGTTCAGTATTCACTGTCCTAATTTGTTGAGATTTTTTTAAAAAAACAAAGATAGTGTATATTGGAGTTCAAAGATCTCTAGGATATATGCAAGATGTTGTTACCAAGTACTACTAGTTGGCCTAATTTGTTGAGACTTAAAACATAAAAAATAAGTTACTGCTTAAATGTATGTGTATAAAACAGATTTACATTTACTGCTAAAATGGGCCTGACTATTTTGATCATTCAAACCAAACTATTGCACATGATTAATTGGTTGGATGATGTTCAAATCCACTCGAATTTAGTCATACATGAAACGAGGCATTTAATTTTTCTCTTTACACACGAGATGTTGGCCAACAGATGAGAGAAGCACAGGCTATTTAAAACTACATAAAATATAGTACATATTGTGGGGTCAGCAAGTAACATTTGCAAAGTACTTTACAAATATGGCACTCACGTGAGTTAAGAACAGAACAATTGAAAGTTGAGACAGTATCATATTCTGGCTTTTAGCTCTCAGCTCTTGCAGTTCTTGGCATATTATGCAGTTTGCTGGCAGAGCTTCTGCGGGTCCCAAATATCAAAGCCTCATATTCCTCCCTGGTAAATGAATCCAGACATCTCATTAGGAATATGAGGCCACAAATTTCAAATCAAGCTCATAATAATCATATCAGCTTATCTAACAAAAGGGACGACTATAGTTGATGCTAGAAAACGGGGATGAAATTAATAATGAACATTAGCTCAGTTACGAGGCTCCACTACAACAATGTTCTTGAAAACAATAGAAAGAAGACATGGATAATGAAATATATAATACGTCAATAAAAATGACAATTATATTTCCTTAATCTGGATAACTCTAATAAAAGTATCAATATAAGACTGATATATCATTGAAGTAGCATGTTTCCTCCATTTATAGAAGAGAAATGATTGGGTATCTTTTCATGAATTAATCAAGGATCACGATACAGGAATTGAAGAAGAATTACAACCAAAGAGATAACCAGTAATAATTTGACATCTAACAGGTTACAACTAAAAGGAGATCAGAGTGTCTGGAACGTGATCGTTCATCATACAATACTCTATCACCAAATGTAGGTGAAAAACCAAGAAAATTACCAATTTACTACCTTTCTAGGAGGTGTTCCTGGTTTAAACAAATTATTCCCAAATCCCTTTTTCTTGTCAGCTGGTTTAAGAATCTGAAATGAACATGTCAGAGTGTCATCTATGCTCATCATAGCACCAGCATTATCAAATTCCCCACAATAGTTTGGGGCAGAGAATATTGTCACCAGCTGTCGCTTTGCAAAGAATTCGTAGCCATCTTCCACCACCTGCCAAAAGAATTTAGTCTTTCGAATTGGAAAAATCAAAGTAGATAATGAGGTGAATATGTTACAAAATACCAGTGCTAACCTGATGGGCTCTGCAGATGAGATCTAGATCATGCGTCTGAAGAAACTCGGTTACCTTGTCTGGCCCAAAAGTATAAGAGACGCCTCTATCGTTTTCTCCCCAGCCTTCAATATCTTTATCAGGGTCTGACCATAGCAAATCACAAAGGAGACCTTGGTCTGGAACATCCACAGGGCGGACAATATTTCGAATCTGATCCAAGTGCTTTAAATCAGGAGATAGACCCCCATGCATGCAGAGTATCTTGTCATCAATAAGAGCAGCAACAGGGAGGCAGTTGAAACAATCAGTAAACACTTTCCACAGGCGAACATTATATCTCCTCTTGCACTCATCGTAGAAACCATATATACGATTGATTGACGCACATTCATGATTACCCCTTAAAAGGAAGAAATTCTCAGGGTACCTAATCTTGTATGCAAGAAGCAGACATATGGTTTCAATGCTCTGCTTACCACGATCAACATAGTCTCCAAGGAACAAATAATTTGCCTGTGGCGGGTACCCACCATATTCAAAAAGCCGAAGAAGATCAGTATACTGACCATGGATATCTCCTGCATGACAAAAGTGAATTCCAATATTCTCAATAGTGGATCTAAATTGATCATGTATAAATAAAATTGTGCCAGAAAAACTGTCGACAACTAATAATCTGGGTCTGAAGAGAATTATGTGAACACACAAAATACAAAGTGTAACAATCAGTGTCCAACTGTGACTTCTTACGAATTGCTACTCGTACTATTATATTATCTTAATAGAACAATTTCCACTCTGTATCGTATGTTTATACACCTCACTCATTGCCTCTTATTATATAAGGAAAAAAAGGCTCACAAGGCTAATGGCTCTTGTAATGGCTCCTACATTGAAAGAATTCATAGTTTTGGCTTTGAAGTTTCAGGTTCAGATAGTTCTTGCTACCACTTTGTTGATTAAAACTCTAGTATCTTACAAAAAAACCTACTGCAAATGTGTTATAATGCAATATCGAAATCTATGCTTGTTAAGACTTGTGATGAAATAATTCAGTTTATAAAATCAAATTAATCCATGATAAGACATCAAAATAAGCTTAGCTGCAATCTCCGAGATAAAATAACATGAGCTGTCTTCTCTATATAATATGGATACAAAATCTATTTTGTTGATCTAGTTAAACGAAATCGTTATATTAGTTATTGAGTTACCAAAATATTGATTATTTTGGAATACAAGAAAGGAAGGAGATAAAACTCAATCGCAAACAAGACCATTAACTGCATAAGTTTCTTAACAAAAGCTATCTTTTTGTTGTTGATAATGGAATCCATTCAAGGCCAGACAAAATTTCAATATAAATAGGGTCTATCTCCCCTTAACATAGCAAAATATTTGCCAAGAACTAAAAAGCATTGTCCATCTTACAGAACTTGTTCATGCTGGCTCAAGCATAAAAAAGAAAGACATTCAAGGAGAGAACAAACAGCATAAAAACTTCAATACTAAAGTAAATTAAACAAATGCAGTACCACCGGATAGTTTCAACTAAAAAAGATAATGAAGATTCCACTTTTCAGGAAAGTTCAGATCACTAGTTTAATTTAGAAACAAAAATTCATATGAAAGAGTCCCTTAATTTCTTTTTACAGTAGTTTACAGTATGAAATTGTGGAAGTTGCATCCTTACTTCATTCAGTCAACAAAGGTGACATATGCTTAGGCGCTTAGCTTTCTAACAATGTCCACTATGACTCTCATTTACCTCACACAAAATTCATGATCTTGTCCTGAGTAAGAATATATGCTTGTAACTCTCATTGGGAAAACTATCAGGACTGAAAGATATTCCTTTGACCACTACAATAATGCCATAAAAATTACTTTTTAGGTTTTCATGCATATTTTTTAGGAACTCCTCTGTCAAATCCGAAATACAATTCTTTCTAATGAATCATATAAACATTGATTCCCAAATAACATCTTGAAATCCAATGAAGGGATAAATTAAGATACTCCTATGGTACAATACTTCATCAGTTGGTATGTTCTCAGGTACCAACTGCACACAAACATTATATCCCATGCTGTGTAGCATGAGAGGAATGTTCTAAACAAATAGCTCTTGCTACTAAGCTGATGATACCTTTATATTGACAAAGCAAGTCATCTACATTGCATCTTCAACTGCATATACATTATATCTTGAAAAACATGCACCTCCATAATGCCAGCCTTAACTTTTTTCCACAAATTTAGCTAAGCATATTGTTACCTTTGTACAACTAGCTTGATGAATAGTTCGACTTTGGTCAAATAAGCTAAAAGGGGAGAATACTGCAAGTTGCATCCTAACTCATGCAGAACATATTCCAGCAGGTGCAAAGAACGAACAACAGTCACTATCAAAAGTTTAAACTCTTAAGTTCACCCTGAAGGCAAAAGAAGAAAAGAAGATCACACATGTATTAACTGTATAGCTTACTACTTTAGCAAACAAAGTAGGTACCAGATAGGTTGCGTTCATTAACAACTAGCTATGGGTAATCAGTCAATCTCATCAGCAACTCAAAGCCATCATCCATCCCAAGCATCACTTACGTGTACGATTAAAGAAATCAGAAAGTTGGTGAAGACATTAGCCTTTCGTTTGATATGGCTAAGGTAGTAAGAGAAACAAATTGATCACACGTCAAGCAAGATTAACAACCAAGACATCAATATGCATACTACAACCAACTACCAAGATCAAACGATAACTCAACCTCGAAACATGAAGACAAGCGAAATAAGCAAACAACCGAACCCAAACCGCGATAGAAAACGTAAAAACATAGCAAAAATTATTCCAATATACCACAGATCTTGATGGGGGCCTCGAGCTCCAGCAGATTGGGCTGGCTGAGAAAGATTTCCCGCGACGTAAGGCAGAGCTGCCGAATCTCCGCGTCCGTGACCTGCGCGCTCTTAGCCGCCCGCGAGCCCTTGGCCATCAGAAGCCGCCGTACGATGTCGTCCAGAACCGCCTTGTCCATCGGCATCCTCCGCGCTTCCTTCTCTCGACACCCTAATTCCTGCGTCGTTCCTCAATTGATCGATCGATCGGAGCAAAAGAGAACAATCCCGATGGGAAAACTAAATCCAAATGATTATTACGAGGGCAGACGAGGGATTGAGGAGCAGAGTGTCTCTCTCTCTCTCTCTCTCTCTCTCTAATCTTCCTCTTTACGCCTTGCTGCCGCATCTCTCTCCGCCATCGCCCATGAATCCATTACGAGGAAGAGCGGGGAGTCGCCATTGGAGCCCTAATAAATCCATTTCTTTCTTCTCCACTCGCTTTGTATATATCCGCTATATATAGATTTAAGGAGAGGTCGGCGTGGCGGATTGGTGACGTTATAAATTTGTAACGTGATTTCGTACTGTCATATTCCATCATAATGTTTCGTGCTGGGCAATGACGTCTGTTCATCTCGACCGAGTCACCCATGAGAATTTCAGGGTAGTCTATTAAGTGATTGTATCGGTGACCACATCGACCCGGACAACTCCACGGGGTATTCGCTTGCTGTTACGATAAATTGAAACGGGAACTCCGAACCGTCACATTACGTCGTTACACAAAGAGAAGCTGATAACCTTCGGCAAAAATTCGAAAAAAAGTGCTGAGCTGGAATTTGATTCTATTTTATCAATTCAAATATATATATTCACTTATTTTTATTGATGAATTGTATGTTACAACAAATGGAACAAAAATAATTTAGTTTTAATAAAAGAAAAAGATATAATTTTTATAACACGGATTGTATTTTTGATGTTTTTCTTGAGTATATATTGATTAATTTATTTGAGAGGAACATACTTTGAACCACTCAAAGTCGACACCATTATAATTGATAATTAAAAGTTAGAAATTCCGGCTGTAAAATATTAAAATTAATTTAAAAAAAAATAAATTTCAAAACATAATTGTGTATCAGTATACAAAAAACAATAAAAGATCATTAAAAATAAGAAAGGAATATATTCTAGATGAAAGCTTCGAGTGGAAGTCCAAGAAGAATTCATGAAAAAGATAAGCATCATGACTATAATATGTTTAGATTGTTTTCTTCTTAATAATTTCAATTAATTCACCAATAAACCCAATTAAAAATAAAAAATATTGAATTCATGATCAATTATATATTTATGCTTTTTTCCTTTATCATGAATGGATACTTTAAGGCAAAAAGGAATGGGAAAATTAAGCATAGCTTTATGTTGGAAGACATGAAGGTGGCATGAGCGATGGAAATTGTACAAGTCATCACTGTAGTGGAGGCGATAAAGGAGAGTTCAAATTTCAAAGGTTAAAGAAAAAGGTGTGGTTGATGGAATACTATTCCTCTGGATATTGCTTGTCTCTGTCATGTCCATTGATGCTAATTATTCTTCGGAGGATTACGGAAACTAATCATTTAAAAAGGTAGAATAGATTTCTACACGAACTTATTCTGTTCTACTTCTCCACCACAAAAATATTATAAGTCATTTTGGACCCTTTTGGTACGTTGCATTATATTAACCTATATGATATTAACATGTATTGACTAACATGCATAATACTAACATGTATTGTACTATTATTATACACATATATAAGTATTTAATATTTTAATTAATGAAATATTTTAAAATTTTCATCTTCAAAGTCCGAATTTGGAAATTTCCACTTTCCAAAATTTGATTTTGGAAAAATGTTATTTTTCTAATACAACATAATAATGGGGTCTCGTGGTAATAGTAATACCCCATTTAAGACTTCTCATACTATACATGAGGCTTATACAGGGATACCAAATGGGTCCTTTATGTCAGCCCAGCCCAGCCCAGCCCGGCTTTGATCTGATATATATATATATATATATATATATATATAGTTCTTGTCATTTTCGCACGTTATTCTCTCATTTTGTATCAAAACATGGCATCCCCCATCAACTTAAAAGGCCTACATTGCAAAACATAGCTTCCTATATCTTGGGAACATATCTTAATGACCTTTACACTTGTTCAAATGCAGGTATTACTATATAAAGAATATTTGCTACATTTAATTGAGCCCACCCCACCATTTATCATCCATACCAATATTAATTAATTTTGTCTTTCAGGGCTGTTCTTCAAAGTTCACAGTAAGATAAAGAAGATAATGTACATTAGAAATTTCAAGCATGACAAAGCAACAAAACAAGTAAACAACACAACAAAAATTGTGACAAGAACAATTGAAGTTGGCCCTCAAAACTCAAATCCTCAAGTGAAAAAGAAGGATGAAGGTGAAGGAGACTGCTAGATATTGATTGTAGTACAAAAATATTCTAACTTATCAGAAATAAGAAGCCAAGACTGTAAAAAGATCCTTTTTAACGGAAAAAAAAAAGTTGTTTGCTACTGATACCAGAGTAAGCACCGTCCATAATTCTTTCTGAATTGAGAAGTTGTGATTATCGTCCGGGATCTTAGGGTCTGACATGAGAGATAGCCTAAATTCTATATCGCTGAAAAAACCATGTGTGCTTCAATGGTAGTATTCTGCAAAACACAGATATAAAGGAATCTCAAATATCTCATATATATATTTGAAGTATAGATTATGGACAAACTGAAAAATATATGTGAAAGACAGATAAGACAATTAAGTAGTTATTTATGAAAAACGGTAAAAGTAAAGAGTAAAATTTAAACATGATTTCAGGAGATGAAAAACCATTAGAGAACAAAAAGGAGAAGGCTAACAGTCTAGGTCCATGTTAGCATTTTGTAACTCTTCGCCATGTCACCTTGTGTATAGCTTTTGCAATAATTACACAGGATAAGAATCAAGAGAAAATGAAGCACATATTGTATGATAGTTCGGGTGATACAAACACCAACTCCAAGGAAAATGTGAGATATAACAAAGTAATGAATTTGAAAGAGTGGTATTAGGATTCCAGAATTGGACCAAGCAACAAGCTACCAATAGCAGCTACAATTCTTGTGCTACTCAAGCCCTTCTTTGATTGAAGGTAAGATTTGAAAAGAGTCAACTGAAAAAAAAATTTCATGAAAAATTAATAATAATTTTGGTTTATGGAAACAACATCAATTTTCTTTTTTCTTTTTCCTTGTGTTTGGCATGTAGAAACAAGTAGAAGGTACCTGACTGGGGAAGGATTGTGAGATAGACATAAGAAAGGTTTTGAAAAAGTTTTCTTTTCATTTCCAAAGAAATAAGTAAACACCCAACTCAAGATAAAATTTGTCATCAAACCTGAAAATAAAGTTTCATTTTAATTATGTTTGTATCATTGCCAAAAGACCATTAGAAAGTCAAGTTCTCCAAGAGAAAAAAAAATGTAACCCCAGCAAGCCATAAGCTTGCCTTAGTTGTAAAGGGGCCATGCTTAAAGTATACCACTGGACATGGACTTAGTTTGAGGCTGGACCTAGTTATAAGCATTTGATTCAGCATGCTTATATACAGCATATACTGTCTGTGCTCTATTTAATTGAGCCCAATTAGAAAACAACTGATCTGTATCTCTGGGAGCGTTGACAAAATATCATATATGCTGAATCAACTGATTCAAATTTAATATAACCTTGCAAATTCTCGACTTCCAATATAGCTTGAAATACAGCCCATTTAAGCTTGAGTTTAGCTTAAATCAAGTGCATCTGAATTAAATAGTCCGTTAACAAGCTCTTGATGTAGGCTTGTGCATGAACTATGAAAAATTTAGCCCTTATCTTCTCACAAGCCAAGCTTGATAAAATGCAATTTAGTCTCGTGAATTATTGAAGGGAAAGCTTTATAGACTTTTGTTGAGTTGTCTTATCTAGATAAAGTCCATTTGCTTGCATTAAACTACTCTAATGCAAAACCATTTCTTGCAGAGATTTTGAACGAAGTCAATCCTATGCTCCAATTAAATAAACCTTAACCTATCAACTTGTTTTGGTATGTTTACTCAAAATGACACTTAGTTGGCAGGCACAACCACACAGCTGACTTTACACTAGACATTCCAGCAACTACAGACAAACATTCTACAATTAGAAAAGTATTAGAATGGCAAATATATATGTGATAGACCTCTTTGATCTCAAAATGGGTTTACGTTTTCTCCCACAATCTCAACAGAATATGACATAGTTGCACTTCCATTGAAAAGTAATTGTAGTTTAGAATCAAATGTACTAAACGGGCCCTAAAAGAAGATTTCATTCTGAACTTCTCTTGAACTAATTCATTAGCAAAGCAGTAATTTCAGAGGAATACATGCAACTCAATCTATGTATATCTAACTTTGTAAGTCCCAGTTCTAGTTCCAAAACTACATTTTTCAATGTATTTTGAGTTAAACAGAGGAAAGTGTGGGAGAGATGAATAACCTTTTTAGCCCACCAATTTATCTGCAAATTCTATCTTCTCCTGCGGTCAGCGGCGAACTGGGAGAGCGGGACAAGTTCTGACAACGGGGTCGAGATTGGAGTTGAAACCGGCGTGGGCAGCGGCGAGGTCCGGCAGACGGGGCAAGACGAATTAAGCCGGAGCCAGACATCGATGCAAATGAGGTGGAAGTAATGACGGCAATCAGGCAACATCCGGAGCATCTCCCCCTCCCGGTACTCGCAAAGGCAAATCGAGCAGACGGTGTCCCCGCCCTTGCCCGCTGAGAAGGGGAACTTAGGGTACGAGCTGATGGCGGCCTGGTCGAGCCCGGAGGCCCGGCCGTCGTCCTCGATGTCGTCGTCCTCGGCAACGAAGATTATACGGGGGAGGACGACGCCGTCGGAAGTGGGGGCGGAGGGGGCGGGGCGAGGGCGAGGGCGAGGGCGGGGGCGCCTAGGACGGCGGCAGCAGCAGAAGTAGGACGCGAGCACGAGGGCCGAGAGAAGGGCGAGGGCGAGGGCTATGGAGAAGGGGAGGCCGAGGTTGGCGAAGGGGGAGGAGGGGGAGGGGCTGGCGGCGGCGCCGGTGGCGAATGAGGCGTAAGTGGACATGGTGCGGCGGAGAGGGGGGGAGGAGGCATTGTGAGGAGGAGAGGAGGGGAGGGGGAGGACGGAAAGCTTGCTTTTTTGGGGGAGGTGGGTGGGTCTGCTCAGTGCACGCATTTAATGGAGGGAGAGTGAAGTCAATATAAATATTTTTCTGGTATAAAAAAAAAAAGATAAATATTTTTCTTTTCTTATTTTTCTCCTCTCAAAAATAACAAAAAATTGAGGGTAATATTTTCTCCTTTTTTACTTATTTTTAATTTTATGTAGATAATGAAAATAAAATTTGAAAGGGAGAATACTGTTTTTATTTTCATCTTATTCATTTATTTTTATTCCTATCCATGTGAAAAATGATGTGTGCAAGACGCTAGAACTAGAAATTAAACCTAATATCTATAGGCAACATGCTTTGATGTAGGGATGACAAATGAAACTGATTAACTAATTAATCGAATCGAAAATTTTGGTTTCAGATAATGAATTTGCATTTTTATTTCGATTTTAGTTAGTGAATTTGAAATACTGATTAATTATTCGATTCAATTTTGGTTAGCGATTCGCGGATAATTAGTAAGAGAAATCAGTTACAAGTTTGAGTTTTTTTTTTGTGTGACTAGGTTATCCGTTTAGTAGCCGATTATTAAATGAATAATCACATTTATCAGAATCGGCTAGACGCGAATAAGCAGTGGATAACAAGTTCAGTATCGAATATTAGTTTTTGAAATCGAATTATTTTAAATTCGAATAGCAAATTTCTAAACGGTTTTAATTTTGATTATCCACAAAAAAATGCGGTGATCAAATTGTTGACATATCTACTTGGATGTTTAACCACCAAGCTATGTACGGATAGTCATTTATGAGCATATATATGTTAATAATTAAGTTTATTAATGAAAGAACAATGATTTCTCCAAGAGAATAATAAGTCTTTTTTTTCTCAAATTCAGAATTCATGTTTGATTTTATCCAAAATTAGAAAGTAACTAGCTTAATACCTATATTACCCTCAGGATGGATTGGCTGAACATGTTTAAAATGAGTCCAACCTGTTAAAAATGGTAAAAAAATTATTTTTCAACTCTAAAAAACTTATTTTACTGATACAAGTTATGAAAGTGATTCACCTATGAATAGTTATTTTTTGGTGAATTTAGGATAGATTGGTCGAATCTGTTTAAAATGGGCCAAACATGTTGAAAATGATAAAAAAAAATATTATTCAACTCTAAAAAAATTATTTTAATTATTCAAGTTATGGATAACGTATATTTAGTTATTTTAGATTTTTTGAGATTTTTTGTTGATTTTTAGATGCATTTTTTTCATAAATGACATATATGGCCAAACTTGTTTAAAATGGTGAAAAAAAATATTTTTTAACTCTAAAAACTTATTTTACTGATATAAGTTATGGAAGTGATTTACCTATGAATAATAATTTTTTGTGATTTTTTGGTAAATTTAAAATAGATTGGCCGAACATGTTTAAAATGAGCTCAATCTGTCGAAGTATGATGGTAATCTGAATATTAAGCTAGTTATTTTTTAGTTTTGGAAAAAACCAAATATGAATTTTGAATTTGGGAAGAAGAAAAAATCCTTATTTTCTTCCAGAGAAATCGATGATGAAAGAAAGATAAAGAGTTTAAATAGGGTCTTAATGATAAATATGTTGCATGAATATAATTAGTACGTTAATATCTTAATTTTTAATTTATATGTTAATTGTGTAGCAAATTATGCAAATTGGGTAAAGAGATCGAATTTCCATGAAATATCTCGAAATCATTAGATTTTTGAAGTATTTATATATTTAATAATATACTTTATTGATTTTTTTAAAATTAGAAAAAAATATATTTGAAGATGATTATGAGTAGTAAATGTTGCGAAGACGAATGTTAGAAAAATATTTAATTATATATATATAATCGAAATATAGCAAAATTTATTTATAAAATGAAGCAAAATTATGATGCAATTAAGTATTACCGTGGATAAATATCCAATATCACTCCAACAAAATGAAGAATGAACAAATTAAAAATACAAATCATCAATACCAAATAAATTAAAAAATATGTATTTGAACAACTATGAAATTGGGTTCAAATCCCATATCTATTGAATATCACCAAATGTTACTATCACTTGTGCTACAAATGGATTCACACACCTATTCCTTTTTTTTTTCAAATAACAATTAATATTTTAATTAAAAATAAAATAAATACCAACTTTACATTTATTTTAATGACGATATATGAATAGACAGCCATAATTGTGAACATTAATGATGAACTTAATTGCCACCAAATTTCCACGCCTGCTAAGTGTGATTATTTGGTGGACCACATCATTTTTAGCCTAATTTATAAACATTTTTTATAATGCATTTATACAAACAATTGGAAATTTCTTAATTGGACAATCAAACAAACAATTAATATATTCACATTTAGGCATTTATTTTAAAAACAAAAAAAAACACAACAATTGATTCTTCTTATTTTCAAAATATTAATTTAAATATTTTTATTAATTTTGATTTAAATTTCTTAATAGGTATATGAATTAGACTAATTCCTCGGCCCCGTCTAATAAGCCCAAGTCGGGCATGAGGGCTGCACGCCCATATATACTTGAAGATTCAAACATGATCATAGCACAATTAAGGGCATAACTCGACGTATCCCTGCGATAATCAAGGAGAAATATTCGTCAAATATATTTCATCAATGAATTGCCTTATAAACCAGATCATGTGCCTACATGTATCTTCTTCTTATCTAATATTCTGGACGGTCACATATCTCGAATTCATCATCACTCAAGCGTCGAAGTGTCTTTACATATCGCCCCAAAGCCACATTCAGAGAAGAGCCAAGAGGACTTGCAGCGTTTCTGATCTCATGCGAGAACAATATATGATCTAAAGTTAAGATGAAGTTAAACTATATATTACTTGAAAAATATATTCAGATAGTTAAATTTATACAATATTTATATAAGAAAAATCATGTATGCATGATACTCCAACAAACTTAATTCATAAGGTGGGGGAGGTAGAAGAGGATGAAGCCTGCGGCCGGTGGTGATGCCGAGGATGAGCACGTTGGAGAGGACGGCGGCGGTGTTGTCGGTGGCGACCTTTGTGTCTTTGGTGATAGAGTTAGTGGCGCGGCTGGATCGATCACTTGGTGGAAGCTCTTGATAAGCTGGCGAGATTTGCAAAATTCAAGCAGAAGATCATCACAAGCTAAAAGCAAAAATGATTACAGCCCATTTATGTAATTTTTGATCTCCTTAAGGCTTAATTCGTAAATATAACTTAGTGTTACTGTGGATATATTGCTAAGGGGATATATAAATTAATATTAATTGAATACAGACTTATTCGTGATTAATTAATTTAGTAATTATAACCTAATATTTTCTAAACTTGACCGAATTATTCCCTTAAACATGTTTTGCTAGCTAGTATAGTCGATCTTTTCCTAATTGAATCCCTATAATAATCATATTTTTGGTATTGAATCACATTTATTGCATTTATTTATCCTTGTTAATGGTGCATATTAATAAGATAATAATTTACCAACGGTGGTTGGTACAAGTTCTCCTTAAGCAGGGTTTGGAATTTGATCCTTAGTTATAACATGAGCGGTCCAAAAAATATTATGGTCTAAGATGAAATCTTAAGATGAAGTCTCTCATTTATTCAATAAAATTAATATAAAATTAATTTATGTAAAATTTATTTTTCTAATTTTTTAATTAGATGTAAAATTACTAATTAAAGGCAGTAAACACTATATTTTATCTAAACATGTGAGGAGGCTAGACATTGATGTAAAAACTAGATTTTATTTGGACATGTGGAGTGTGTCGTTGGAGGCTTCGAGTCTTGGAGAAGACGAAGTGTTCGGATTCAAATTTTGTTCGTGTAAGATCTGAAATAAATTTCAGATCTGAAATAATTTTCGTTTGAAAAGTATATATGTTAAGTTAATTCATAAGAAATATAATTTCTTCTCGTACAACAACGTTACTTTTGATATATTTAGCAATTCATTCTATTCTAAAAATAAATATTTAGCAATCAATTCACTCAAATAAAAACACGCATGCTCTAATCACCAACTTTTTAAAAGAAACTTGATTCTCATTCAATCCTGAAAAAATAAATTTGATCAATTCATACTCAGTTGAGAGAGAGAGAGAGTGAGTGTCAAAAATCCACCCATGTAAATAGTTGGGTTGAGCCTTATGAGCTCATTAATGGCCTGATAATTAAGGAAGCCCACGTACCCAACACCATTGCACTAATTATATGCATGCCTTGATATTTTTTCTCCCCGACCGGTCGATCGCCCGATCGACCAACGATCGTAGGCCATTTTGCACCTCTACGAGAATGACTTTATCCCTCGTGGGCGGTGGTAATAGGTATCAATCTCTGATCAACATAGTATCACAAAATGACATATATTTTACTCTCAATAATCACTACAAAAAAGAAAGAAAAAAATTTGCATCACATTTACGTTAAAAACCGACACTTTAATAGAGACAAAATTTAAATTTAGACACTTTTGAAAGCGTCTAAATATGAGTCGAAAAGAAGAAAAGTAGGAATCATGATATATGACGCTTGAACGAGGGGCGCAAGTATTAATTTCTTTCTTTTTTTACAAATCATTAAGGTGGCTACACCTGCATAAAATTTTTATTATTGATACTTAGCTACACATGATCAACTATTGTTTAAAATTTATAAATATATAATATAAGTAATGTCTAAAAATTTATAGATTGGATAAACCAATCCTTCAGTTAAATAGAATTAATCTCATTAATTTTAAGAAAAATAAAAATTTCGATGTAGGATTAAAAACGTAAAAAATTAAATAAAAAAGTAACGATTTAATCTCAAAAACCGGCGCCAATTTCAAGCCGGCGCCTGACATAGACGCCAAATTTGTATTGACATTTTTGACTTGTTATATATCTAATGGATTGACAACAAACTAATTAAAATAATATTCACCCTAATTGTCATTCCATATTTCTGAATTCAGGTGTGGATGAATTCTCTAGAATTAAAACATCAATTGCTGTGTTCAGAGAAGAGAAAATAAAATGCTATTTCTTCGGTGTTATATAATAATTAAACCAATTTTGAATTTAATTATTACTCGATCAATCGGTCACAGCTTAATTATAAATAATAATTTAACATAAAATCATGAGATTTAAAATCGGACCATTTTCACTATGTTTAATTGTCTCCGAGGATAAAAGAAGATAGGATAATAATATATTTTAAATTTCTATTTATATGATTGAAAAAAAAGAGATAAAATTTATATTATATTCATGAACATCGAATAAAAAATCGTATACAATCTCTTATTTTTCTCTTATCGGTCCTACCTTATATCATATCATATCCGGTGAAATAAATAAACAGATCATTAACTGAATCAATTATATATCAAATCTCACATTATTTAGAAATTTAAATTATTATATATTCATCCAAATGTTTCATCAAGCTAATTAAAAAAATTAATTTAAATTTAAATAAGTAGTAATTTACATTCCATAATATACAAAATAAGCAAATAATGTACTAGGGTTTGACCCGTACAAGATTTGACTTAATTTGTTGGAGAAGATAACAAGAAAGAAAGGACCACAATCCAACCTAACACAGCTTTTGGGTTTGGTTATAATGTTATGGTAATCATTGGGGTCCTACTCTTTAAAGTGTCATTGGAAGAACAACTCAAGAGTACTTGCCATGCCTCATGCAACCTTTATCACTTTATCTAGCTCAAACCTAATATCTACCCTATATATGTCAGGGCTTTCAACCGGGTGCAACTTTCGTGGAGCCAGACTCGATAAAAAAGTGAACTTGTGTTGCAAACGAGTGAATTTAACATTTTCACTTTATGTTCAATATTAATATCTTATGTTTAATATTAAAAATACTAGATTCACTAATACACGAGGCACCATACAAGTTTTTTCCCTTCCAACCACACCTAGAGTGCAGGACCCTATCTCTCTCTTAATTTGTATAAACATGTTTCATTGAGAGATTAATATAAGCAATATTATCTCAAAATTCAAATAAATTAAACTATATATCATCTTAATTAAGTAAGCACACTACTATAATTTGGCTCTTTAACGATGATTTACCAACAACTAATGAATATATTCCAAATATATATATATATATATATATATATTATCGTTAAAGACTTTAGAAGTAATTTATATAATTATTTGTAAAGATAAAAATAATCATCATTCACCACTAAATGTATATATATTTAAATCTATATTTTTTTATTGATTTTTTTAATAATAGTTATTAAATAATATAAAATATGTGCTCTTTCTAGTTATTTCGCAGTAATTATTTTATTACTACTAAATAATTATTATTAAAGAAATAATATCTTGGAGTGATGTATAATTAAATTAGCTATCACCTTTTTGCAATTGTATAAAATTTGAATGGAGCAAATCTTCGAAGATATAGAAGTGAAAGGTGTGATACTTTAACCACCATCTTTTTGACCACTGGATTTTCAAGTTCCTTATTTATATGTATTTATAATACAATTGAGTTATGATGGATAATTAATGATGCACATGAACCCTAGCTAACTCAGATTTCTCCACCATACTCTGTGGCAAGAAAATCTTCCATTCACCAATGGATTCGATCCAACTATTTGATTGCTTTCAATTAGGTTTCTGATCACATCACTTGCCACTTTGGTTTTGGGGTTTTTGGATTTCATTTTCATAAGGTAAATATAAGCTTTTTTGATACCTCATGAGTTGGAATATATCTTCTCATGAGATGGGCCATGCATTGTTTTCTTTTTATCAGTTACAGTGTTTGATGCTGGAAGATAGCATGCATGCATGCCTTCTCTCTCTCTCTCTCTCTCTCTCTCTCTCCGTGGATGCAGTGATGCAGCCACTTCCATGGGGACTATTGAATGCATGCCTTTGCAGCAAGACATGATGCTAAAAGGTTATGACTTTTTAAAAAAACTGATGTGCTTTTAGATTTGTATGGACAGGGCATGTAATGTGATCAGAAATATGTTGCAGCAAGTCATTGCTGCAATGATATTGTAGTATGACTTGATCTTGGAAACTGAGTCATTCCTGGTCATGCATGTCCTAATGATATTGTAGTATATATGAGTCATATGACTAATGACTTGATCTTGGAATCAGTCATATATTCCTGGTCATGTTCTCTCGGACCAAGAGATAGGGATGACCAACGACTGGGTTTTTGTTTTCTTAATTATCTACTCGATTGGATAAACTTATTTGGCTTCATCTTTGCACAGAGAATTCTAATGTTATATACTATTCAAATGTTAATGGCAAATCTTTGTTGGAGGAAATTAAGAAAAGGCAAAGACACACTCAGAAGAAAGTGAAGCATGACAGGAGAAGCAATAGCCACATGTTTGGATTTTGGAAGGAGGAAGTGGTGTTGCCACCACCACCTGATGAGTTCCTGCATGTACTGCAGTACACAATGCACATATATATTACTATTTTGGAAGGTCAGCCTCTCAGCAGATGATCAGCACAACCAATTAAAAAAGAAAGCATGCAATTGCATTGCATTGAAGTAGTGCTTTTGAGTTCATCTGTGTCTGCTTTACTTGTTGTCTAGCAATATGAGACACCAAAGCAAGTCAAGTATCAATTGGAGTTGGATCCCTCATGTATATGCTCCTTTTTTTTCTTTTTCTTTTTGCAATTTTTAAAAGAATATTTGGCTTTATATTCATGCCATTAATTGTAAGGAATATGCTCTCTCTTTTTCATTTTTTAAAAGAAAAATTAGCTTTATATTCATGCCATTATAAGGAAGGGAAAAAGATTGGCTTTATATTTGTTGATTACTGAATTTTATTTTATTTGTTAATTATGACTGTGTTGGCTTTATACTAATTCAAAATTAACTGAACTTTATTTGTTAATTATGTCTAGTTTTCTAATTAAAATAGTTATTGCAATTGGCTGGAGAGTAAAATTAATTTGGGACAAAATTCTAGTTAATTATATATATTGTCTCATGAAAAATAATGAGGGTTTAAATTAGGGTTGTCCATTGGGTCAGGTATACTCATTGAACTCGAGAACCCGACCCAGTCCAAGTTTGGGTAGGATTGGTTGGGTAATCGAGCATGTTGGTTTAAATCTGACCAAACCCGATCATACTTGGATTGGTTCTCAGGTTTCAAATTTAGGAAACGATGATATGATATATATAGTGATATATACCCGACCCGATGATCGACTCCGTTTATTTTTTAAAAAAATATATTTTTTTAATTCTAAAACATTAAAACTAAACCTTAAATACATACAATAAACAACACGTCAAAGTTTAAACCAATTAAACCTATCAGCCAACTCGTTAAAGTTTAAACCTAATGAAAATTAGTATTTGGAGTTATTTGATTATAATGCACTTGTAATTTTGATATAAGTTATTGAATTTATTATATTTTAGTTATATTTTTTGGTTTTTAAAAATGGGTGCTCGAGTACTCGACCCGTACCGACCAAACCTAGTTAAATATTTTTTTTTCTTGGTAAAAAGTATATAATTTAATTAAAGGGACAATTAATTGTGGAATTCATGGCACAAACCATCATATTGGGTTTGACTAATATAACAATTGCCCTTTATTTTATGCTTCCCCATCACCTTAGTTTGATTTAATAAATCTTATTTTACATTTTTAAGAAGATATACGTGAGTCACATTCTCTCGGTTATTAAAATATTCCAAGTGCTTTTTTCCAAGCACGTATTTCATATTATTAATTAGCTAACAGTAAATTAATAAATAATATTTTATAAACTTAATTATTTGAAGATCATCGAGAGATTTAATTAAGACAAATTGGCCAAAGTTTAATTAATTAAAATTATTGAACAATTTCACTTTTTGACTATAAAAATACATTCTAAAATTTTAAGAAAATCATCAAAAAAAAATCTATTCATTAATTTAATTAAAAAAATTATGATCTATTGAAAATTTTATAATGTATTTTTATGATTAAATGATCACCCGCAAGAATTTCAAGTAAAATATTTTAAAACTTAATTTATTTATTTTTTTGAATTTGGTTATGGTGATGTGAATTTAGGAGATCATATTCTGTTTCGAAAAATTTTAAAGATTCATATTTCGATTTTAAATTTTTTTTGATGATGTTTTATAATAACGTTTATGTTATCGGTGAAGTTTCTTCTTCTTAGCACACACACATTTCTTCCTTTCAAAGAGCACTCGCATTCCTATTTATGCTACATCAACTATTGATACAAATTCATGTTAGTTACATTTTCCTTAGTATTTTATTCCATCCCTGTTGTGTTCTTAAATTTATTTTTGTACTTATATTTTGTTTTTTAATTTTTTTTTACGTATATAGTTCAAACACTATTTTGTAAATTTTCTTTGCGTCTACACATGTTTTTTTAAATTATTTTTTGAGTAAACTTTTTTTTATCTTTTTAATTATTTAATTTTGTAAACTAGCTTCAATTTGAATTCAAGATATATTTGATGGTAATATTATACGACCAACTGCGGACCCACATTAGGGCCAATTGGGACATTGCCTTGATTTTTTTTAATATATATATATATATATATATATATATATAAAACCAAATTTGTATACTAATTCATTTATAATCTAGTGGTTTGATATTTGCTTATTTTGTTCATAGATTTTATGTTCAAATTAATCTCATCTATAATCTTTTATATGAATTAATTATTATTTTCCGTATTAATTGAATATAAAGTCAACTTTTTTCATGGTCAAATCCATCTCTAATCCGCCAGTTATCCGAGCCAAACTAACTGATTCGAATAGATGCGATTATCCGATTATTACCGATTTACTAAATAGATAACCAATTAATAAATTAATACAAATTTCTATTGTTTCGAATTTTTTTCTTCTTATAATCGATTTTAGTTATCGATTATACATGAATAGGTAACTGAAATCGAACCTTACTTAATTAATCAGTTTTTCGAATTCATTAACAAAAACCGAACCACGTATTCATTATACGAAACTGAATTTTAGATTTCGTTAACTAATTAACCATAATTAATCAAATTTCAATTGTCATTCCTACTTACCTAATCACTCAGATTCCTAACTAATGAGCATGACTAATTACCGTATTTATTGCCTTGTCTAAATACTTATCCCGCAATTATAATTTTTTTCTAATTTTGAATACTAAATTGTATAACAATTATAACCCATTATATATTGTCATTTCCGTTTGAAATATAATATACAATTTTCCATTTTTCAGGTATCCAAACTTTCTATCAATGGCGTCAATTGCCAACTGTTCGCACAAATCCAATGCAACAGCGGATCTATTTAATCGATATTTAATCCATTTATGATTTCCCAAAATCTATTTTGAAGTAACAAAAATGCTGACAAAATCTTTCTAATCACATATTGTCATTTCCGAGAAATCCGAAATTAAGATATGGACATAAAACAGGATTCCAGGAATATTATCTTTAAATTCTTACTATTTGGCTTTAGGGTTGTGCAAGGATACCGAATAGATCCGGAATAAATTGGAATCGACAAATAGGTCCAAATTAAATTCAGATAGAGTCCAAGATAAAAATTTAAGAATCGATTAAAACCGGTTCTGACTTCGGATCCAACAAATCAGGTACTCGAAATCGAAACTGGAACCGATACTTAGAACCTGTTCATTTACCCACAGTACAAATTTTAACAGGATATGATCTGATTCCAAAACTTAAGAACCGATCATATATAGGATATGATATTGATATCATAAAAAAAATAGGATACTCGGATTCGCTCACCCATATCTGACCCTGCATAGCTAATTATTATTATTTATTAATTACTTTGATTAAATTTGGGAAAGTTAATTTTTGTATTGAAAAAGTTGGAAAAGTTTTCATGACCAGGGATGCAGTCCAAGGATTTGATGTTAGGTAGAGATGTGGGCCCCAGGGTGTGTCCGCCAATCATAAAAGGAACCCAATCCGACCAAGAAACCAATGCACACCCCCTTTTCTTCCCCTATAAATAGTAGTAGCAGCAGCAGCAAAGCTACATGAATTCAGGATCAAAGAAGAAATCTTTCCATCCTCTTTTATTCTCCACCAAAATCTTTGGGTCCTCTCTCTTTTTCTCCACATCCTTCTCCACTCTCCCAAGGGGAGGAAGGAAACAACATGGCACAAAAGACATGATGGGCCAAAGCCAAAGCTCCGAGTGGTGGTGAGGTGATAACATCGTTTCCTTGGGGTGGTGAGTGTCTTAACCCCCAGCAGGTATTTATGCAATGGTGCACACAGACGCATCAAAAACACCACCTCCTTATTACTTCATTCTCCATCACCCATCACATCTCCTTGACTGTTGTTTTGCCTGTTACATTTTGCTGTTTCTTGTGTTACTCCAAAATCTCAAGCCATGGTAGATAGAGAAGTATAAAAAGTCTTCCCCTTTTATCTCCTTCTACAAAAAGCATATATATATCTCTCTCTCTGAGATAGGAGGAAGAAGAGAAGAACCAAGCAGAAAAAGTTTGGATTTGGCTTTTGGGTGCTATTGCTTCTCATAGGGTAGAGTACTGATGACTTATTCCTACATCTTCTGTAGTTTTTTTCTAAATCATCATTGGCATTATTAGTCACTGTTGTAATTGTCAATTGCATTGAAGGTCTTATTTATTGTTTTGCTTGTTTACTTCTTTTGCTGGTTGGGGGTATTGATGAGTGATTTGTTTTCTCCTTCTATTATCAGGCTGTGCATAGTTTGCTGTGATTAGATGTGACATGGCCAGCATTTGCAAGATTTATGATTCCCATAAGATATGGTTGTCATATGCTTACCTGTAATGCTTTGGCACATTTCAAAAACTTTTGTAGGTTTTTGATGGTTTCATTATGTTAATGGTTTGATGTGTCTCATCTGGAGTATCTTCCAACAAGTAGCCGAAACAATATCTTGATAACTGCCAAAGTTGGTGATGACACATTTCCATCACATTTCTTCCCAATATGGATTGCTTTTACCATTTCAGCTCCTCTTCTTTAAATTATTTTGGGTTATGTTTTCCTATTAAATTAAAGTAATACAAATATTCTTTTCATTTGCTACATTGCTTTCTAATGCAATAAGTTTTTTTTTAAAATGATTTATTCTGATCTCTATGTTTCTTCAAGTAAAGGGATTACTTTATGCTGATGTTATAAAATGGTCTAATCTTGCAACTCCAGTAAAAATGTAAAATATTCATGCTTAGTATTTTGGTGCTCTATTTTGCGCAATCAAAATCTACAATTACAAGAAGCTGTAACATGTTGGTTCTTCATTTGATGATCTGTTTTTGCTAGATTCTTACTCACTCTTCTGTCAATAATTCACTCAATTCTTCTCTCAGATTTTGCTTCAGTGCTTGATCTACATAATTAATGGAAGGTGAAAGTACACATTGGAAATCATATACTTGTTCTTCCTTGATTGGAAATGAGCTCAGTAAATCTAGATCAATTACTGAAGACAGTGATTCTCGGGATGACAGCACATTGGTTTCCTTGGATGCCATTTTGCCTGATGATCTACTTGAAAAAGTTCTCTCCTTTTTGCCCATTGTGAGCATCATCAGGTCTGCTTCTGTCAGCAAAAGATGGTATCAAGCTGTGCACTCTGGGAGATGCTCTACCCTGTTCACCCAGAAGCCATGGTACTTCATGTTCACTTTCAGCGACGATCGAGTTGCTGGCGGTTATGCATATGACCCGAGCCTTCGCAAGTGGTACAACTTCGACTTCCCTTGTATTGAGAGGAGCAGCTGGTCTAGCTCTTCTTCCTGTGGTTTGGTTTGCACGATGGATGGTGAGAACAGGAGCAGGATCTTTGTCTGCAACCCGATCACGAAGAGCCAAAAGAGGCTGCAGGATGCTCCTGGTGGTGAGTTCCCGGATTATAGTGCACTTGCCATGACAGTGGATAGGAAGTCTCAAAGATACAAGGTTGCAGTAGTAAAATGCAAGGAGGATCCTCAGGATTATTATCATTGGGACTTCTCAATCCACATTTATGAGTCTGAGAAAATAACTTGGGTGACTCCACACAGGGAAGTCCTAATGGGATGGAGGGGAGGGCATGAGTGTGTGATTTGTGATGGAATTCTCTACTTCTTGATCTACTCCTCAGGTGTTCGAAGAAATACTGAGCCCAGGCATTGTCTGGTCATGTATGATCTTTCGATGAGATCTTTTGACTCATCACTTCTATACATGGCTTTGCCAGTTCCTTGCTCGCTAACCTGTGCGAGACTGATGAACCTCAAGGACAAGCTTGTCATGGTTGGTGGGATTGGGAAACACGACCGACCGGGCATCATCAAGGGGATAGGCATCTGGGAGCTTCATAACAAGGAATGGCGAGAAGTGGCACGAATGCCTCATAAGTTCTTCCAGGGATTTGGTGAATTCGACGATGTCTTTGCTAGTAGTGGCAGCGATGATCTCATCTACATACAAAGCTATGGATCGCCAGCACTGCTCATCTTTGACATGTCCCTGAAACTGTGGAAGTGGTCAGCGAAACCTCCACTGACTAAGAGGTTCCCCCTCCAACTCTTCACTGGTTTCTACTTTGAGCCTAGACTTGAGATCAGTCCCTGATTTGTCCATGGCTTTTGGTTCATATGTCAAAGCAAATCATTTTATAGCATTTCATTTTCGATGTGATGTTCCTTTCACAGAAAAAGAAAAGAACAGAAAAAAATACTATGCAAGCAGAGAAAAGTCTTCATTTTTATTTTGAAATATACCATGTTTTCATCTTTGCTATCTATAAAAGGAATATTTTTTAGTATAAACTTTCACCTACATTTGCTTCTTGCTGCAACTTTGGAACATTGTTTATCATGCTTGGCTTTTGTTTCCTGCAATATGTCATGGCATTACTGATTTATATTTTATCCTCATCTAGTTGCCTTGTTTGTAGTTGGTCAAATAACACCAAAACATATGGAATTTGTCTCCATATAGCTATTGGTCGGATAGAAAAAAGTAGAGAGAAATGAATGTGAGGGAAAGCAATCTAAAGGGAGGAGAAAGCAAAGGAAGATAACTTTCCTCTCTCTCTCTCTCTCTCTCTCTCTCTCTCTCTGTAAAATATCATGAGTGTTTGGTGCAAAAGGAACCAAACCAATGCATTTCAGTTTGGAACTAAGTTCCATTTGGTTCACTGTTTAAGTTTATAGAAAAAGTTCCGCTTAAAATGGTCCGGTTCGGTTCGGTTTCAGATCAAATTTAATAGTTAAAGCTATTACTAAGATTTACCCTTTTTACATCTACAAGTCTAGACACTGAGCTCAAATTGAATGCATTTATTAGAAGGAAGAAACCTGAGGCTACTTCTATCTTCATATCTTTGTTCAAGCTTTCCCTTCAAATTTATTAGCAACATAAGCAGATGCAGATGATGAACAGAGGCCAGGTGGTTTGCAGAGTATCTTTGCTCCAAGTTGATGCAGATGGCTAACCAATTAAACTTGATGGGTTTAGACTTGTCAATGTTGTCAATGCTGGAGGGAATCCCATATTTAGTCAACGTTGTCCCCTCCACAAAATTATCTCGGTTAAGAACCGATTAAACCTAGTGAGAGCTGATTGAACTGGTCAAATCGAGTGAATCAGTATAGTTCGTCAAACTTGAGAAATGATGGTTCAGTCAGATGAATTCAGTGCGAGTTAAAAACACTAGTACATTTGCATGCTTCCTATTTAATCTGTAAAGTGTTGGCAGCAATTCTTTTTCAGGTTCCAGTTTCCTCCCGGGCCTAGAAAGAATGCAAGCTTTGTCTGTACTTAAGATATCTCTCGCTGTGCTTTGGTAAAAGAAAAGCTGGAAAAGAAGAAAGTTTTCAGTTCTTGAAATGATTAGCAGTACCCTCGGAGAAGAGCAGCAAGCTTCTTTTGAAAGGCCTTGGCTTGTGCTTCTGAGAAGATTCCTTTGCTGCTAAACCAAGGTTTTCATTGATGGGAAAGATTGTACTTTGAGATGTCAATCACCTCCTTGGAGAAGGCATTGTTTTTTTCTTAAATATAATTAGACTTAATAATCGACTGTTTCCACCAAACTCTTTAAAATTACTACGAGATTTTGAACCGATTGAGTTACTGGTTGTGTTGGAGCACGGCTGCTCGAAGCAGTTCAGTTGCACCGAGTTCTGTGTATAGGAAAATAATACATCTAAAATAAATATATCAGTTCTGTTGAGATATTTTTAAGAAGGTACAAGTAGAAAGACAGGAGAAGAAGATAGTAAGTAATACGGCGTTCTTTACCCAGCGTGGAGGAAGATGGTCTTTTTACCATCAGGTTTTGTTGTGGGAAAAGGTCAGGGCATGTCTGGTTGAAGCACAAGGCCAGGCCATTGTCTCCACCAAAACCCTGAGCCTGCATCAGTCATTAAAAGAATAGAAGTCGTGGTTGATGTTAACGTCGATCCCTTCACCAAATTGTACTGCAGCTTTCTATCCAAAAGTTGTCTTTACATGATTATGGGAAGTAAGGATAAGAAAGGAGATAGGGATGGTAACAGTTGGGATTTTGTATGTTTACTGAATACGTATTTAATGAATTTAGATGGGGTGAGGCACACATTAAGCTAAATTGTTCATAGCAAATTGTATTATGCTTTCCAATTTGTATTTAATGAATTTACAGCATAATATTCCATTAAAAATTTATACTAAAAAATACCCCCTTAAGTGTAATGGAAAGTATAATACAATATATACAGATTTATAACATAAATAGACTTATATAGGGATCCAGATGAGATTGTAAGAATTCATCTACTATAGTTAAGAAGATATTTTGAACATTATTTGCTATAAAGGGACACCAGCCAGCCTCGGTCAAAGATTGGCTGTTGGAATCTAATGCTTCATAGAAGACCTAGTAATCATCAAAATAATAAATGTTTATCATGCAAAAGTTTGGTATAGCAAGATATCTGATGATGATCCCAGGCTTTCTGGTAAAGCAAGCCATTCGGCCTTTGTTATTTGTTTTCCCCCACAATTATTAATATATAGTTTGATACCAAAGTTCTGATTTGAAGGGAAAAAAATCATTGAAAAAACAAATTACTCTCGATAATTTAACTAGAACAACTTGTAGCTCATATAATTGCTTTCTAGTTTCTACAGGTACTTCACCAAGCCACGGCCCTCAACACTTACTTTTGATGCCTGAAGCTGCTTCTTTTTTGGCGCTTTTAACTTCTGCAACCTCTTGTTCATCTGAAATAAAAATGGTCGTGTTTAAAATGCAGTAATGTCGCTATAAAATATCGAAACTTACGATCAATAATTCAAAGCCCATAAAGACATTATCATGTATATGAAAGATTTGTCAAACTATATTGTTGGTCCATCTTCCTCAAAACATCTGTTGTTTTGTTAGAACTTTTTATTGGTAATACTAGATAAAATGAATATTTAGCAAACGAAGACATCAATATATTTAATCACAATTAAGGATACTTAGAAGAATTGCAGATGAAACAAACAATAAGTTAATCCCTTTTAACAAAAGCTAATATTTCTCCTGAAGTTGGCCAACATAACCATGATGTACAGTTAGTTAATTGGCTGCCCATGACTCTGACCACCGACTTTTGTTGATTCACAAATTTCTTAAAACACGAAGGAAAGTAATATGTGAATGAGAATACAATCAAATGAATTGATAATGACTATGTAGTTCTCCATAACAATCAATACTAACCTTTATTCTGCGCTGATCATGGACCACTTGTTTTGCACGTGCTCTGACTTCTTCAGGATCTATCTTGGATTGAGGGCGCACAACAAAGTCCATAGGCAATGCTTCAGGCCTGTAGGTCAGTTGCCTAGTTGTTTCTTGTTCAGGTTTTCGTGCCCTACAACCATAGAGAAAAGCTAATCACATCTCATGATTAACGAAGCTTTGCCTAACAGCAACCACCATGGTGGTTCATCAAAGATAGAACATTTAACTAGAGGACAATCTTACTGTGCAAAATCAGCCAGATCAATATCATCATCTTTGAATCCTCTTGCTGTAGCCATTTTCCTTAGGATTACCAAACAGAAGGTATCTCAGAAATGGTAGATTGAAGTAATAAATGAATTTGCTGATATCCTATAGCACTCAAGGAACAAGTTCAAGGAAAACCATAATAATTACTTAAGAGAAGATGGCCGTCTGTATGGAGCTCTCTCCTCTTCAAAGCTCCTCATATCCTCAAACCTAATACTCTTATTAAATATTGGACGGCTCTGCACATCATTGTTTAAAAAATCTCAACGATTACAAAATTGAACCATTTATAAGTTAATAAAAATAAAGATTAACTCAAGCACAAAAAGCATAGAAGAGGTGTATTAAATTAAACCATGTTCAAAAATAGAAACTAGATTCAACTTGCATTAATTAAAGTCTTATTACCCATTTATCGACCAACTCTTTAGCAAGTTTTCTATTGGAAGTTGTCTCCTCATCTGATTTCGACAAGAACATTATCACCTTTATATAGAAAATTTACATTCAGTATCTTTATGAAAATGTGCAGCTGATGTTAACAAAAATAATGGCACTAGAGTTATTGGTGACCTTCCCAAGGCCACTTCTTTTGAGCTGTTCTTTCCTGTTATGCTGCTCTAAATCAATAGGAAACTGCATGATAAGAAAATTTTAATAATAGAAAGTATTTGTTAGCCAGAATTACTTCAGAAAATATGCTATAAATTACCATGAATCGCAAAAAGAATGGCTCGTGAAAAAAGTAGATAGGATGCATACATCGGAAAGTATTTGAAGTATGGCAGTTCGGATATTCATATTGGGCAAACTTCCATCAGGTAAGGGCTCAAGCCAATTCTTTAGAAGAGTTAACACTCCATGATCCAAGAATTCCTGCTGAAGGTTTTTCCTGTAAATTTAGAGGAACTCAGGAGATGTCACTACAAAAAGTGCATGATTTGCCACAAAATTGTCTTGAGGGATGAAACAAAATTGGACCACAGAAATCTTACTTTGAGAGAACCTCTAGTAGTAATGGCAGCTTCCTGAGTTTGTTAATAGCAGGTTTGCTCTGCCTGTTCAGCTCAGCGTCTTCTTCAGCTGTAACTTCTAACTCAGCCATAAGGTGTTCAACTAGCAAAGCAATTTCAGCAGGTGACTTCTCATTTTTCTTCCTTTTCCTTCCCCCCTGGAAGAGTTGTTTAATTTCATCATCTTCCTCACCCTCTTCTGCCTGTAGGAACCAAAAAATAATAAATGCATATAAATATATCAGTTTCATCTAGATCACATGCCAGAAGCTTAGCATCTCCACTGCCAAATAAATTTAACCTACTCAACAATATGCATTTATACTTGAAAAGAAGGTAAATTTGACATTAACACTATAGTGCTTCGATTGAAATAAGTTGCAAAATCAGACAGTTGAAAATAAAAAGGCTGCAGAACTTTGAAACACGTACGGATAATTTCAAGTTGAACAGGCCAAGTCAAAGCAACCATCACAAATAAGTCAATAAACAAGAAAAGAATGATAACCTCAGGCGCATTCCCAGCTGAAGCCGCCTCATTATCACTACCATAACGATATGCAGGATCAATGCCACTGTCATCAATGAAGGCATCATCATCCACTGTTCTCACACCCTCTTTGTCCTCCTGATTCATTAATTGAACAAACTTTAGTAACAATCTATTGTTGAGCTATTTTAAGTAAATTTCAGCAAATATAATTAGGAAAACATGAAAAAAAAACAGCTTGTATGGAATTTGGTGGGCCAAGCCTTCCATTTACTCTACAAAACAGTTTGTTTGGAGCGAATTCTAACAGGAAAAGAATTCCATATTCATTACAGAAATAAATTCTCAAGAATTCAAATTTCAATTTTTTGTTTATGTAAATAAAAGAATGATGAAGTTTCATTTCTCGTTTTGGTTACTAAATTATCTTTACATCTTTATTTTGGATATGTTAATTAGTTGACAACGGATACAATAATAATAATGAGGTTCCAGTAAATTGAATCTCAATATTCGCAAATCCGGTCACCTTTGATCAGATTTTTCAAATTTCAAGTTGTTATAGAATGGAATTCCCATTCTAAAAAATATCAAATTCCAGAAAAAGAAATTCATTGAAACCATGAAACCGAAACTCTGGTTCCATATTTTTTGTGGCATTTAATGACGAAAAGAATTGCCAAGTAAATCGAAAAAAAATCAGGGAAGAATACATATTCGGACCTCTGAATCGCCCCCGGCTATCGTGTTCCAGAACTCATCCACCTCCGAGTTGGCCGCTCGATCCTTCAATCCACTTTTGTGTCCCTTCAAGCCAAAACCCGATCCCTTACCTGACGGCCGGTCCCCCTTGGAGGAAGATGGTGCCCTCTTCTCCTTTCCACTCCCACTTTTCCCCTCCTTCAAGGATGGATTCCCTTTCCTATTCTTATTCAAGTTCCCATTGTCCTCCCGATCATTCAACGTTGCGCCCTCATTCGCGCTCTTCTTGATCAGCCTTTTTCTCGGCTTGCCACCCTTACCCTCATGACCAGAACCCAATACCGGAGTTACCGATCGGTCCCGCCGCCAGTCATCCTCATCACCGTCATCGACAGGATAGGCGGGTTCCGGAGAGAGCTCCCGATCGGATGGCATGTCCGGGTCCATCAATGGCTCTCCATCCTCGTCCATGTATCTGGAAAAAGAACAGATCGTCACATGTAATCAATGGGAACAAATGATGGAAGAAGTAGGGATTCAATCGAAAACATACGGATCATTGTCGTAGCCCATGGCGGTGAAACGAGCGAACAAGGCGAGAGAGATGTTCGACGAAGAAGCGAAACCCTAAACGGAGAGGAGATGCAAGCAATCCAGATCGAGATAGAGATTCGTGGTAATAAAAGGTGTACACCGTCTCCGGTTACGCTCGAAGCGAAAGAAGCGGCGGGAACAAGGAAAAGCAAAAGTGCTATATGGTCCTTCTATTATTTGGTTATATGCACGACACCCCTGATCTTTTTATCAGCTTACTAGCTTAATGCTATCTACTCCTCTTACTATTTGGTTATTAGCATGACACCCCTGTTCGTTAAATAGATGACTATGTGTCATGTGTGTGAGAGGCAAAAGTGCTATTGAGTGCTTCTAATTTTATTTATGTCCACGACACATTAACTTTCCTTAAAGTTTAGTGAAATTATATTGATCTTCTCTCTCTATTTATAATTTTATTTTATAATCCTCTGAATTTTGTAAAAAATTACACAAACCTCCTCTATTACGAAATAAGATTACACAAATTTCTTCCGAATTTTATAAAATATTACACAAATATTTTCTAAAAAAATTATTCAAAAATTACTCAGGAGAGGTGATTATAGCCTGGACAAATAGAATAGGAATCAGTGTAATTGATCCAGGGAAGATCAATATAATTTACCCAAAGTGCTATATGATCCTACTACTATTTGGTTATGTGGTATAGTTGTCCGTTGAAGCAAATTTTCTATATATAGTCCCCCTAAATTTGGTTATGTCAATGACACCCCTACTATATAAATATAGATCTACTTTACAACAGGGTCCAAAAAAGACACAAAACTAATGAGGATGTTGGTGAATTAAATACTTTGTGAAAATATTACGAGTAATTTTCTTAAATCATAATATGGATCAAAAAATATTTTGGATTCATAATAAAAATTTAAAAATTCATAACTATTTTCTTAAAATCCCCCAAATATTCTCGAGTAAAATATTTTTATTTCAGACTTTTGTAGTAGTACGAGAACTTTTATTTTCTTTAAAATTTATTCCTATAATTATAAATAATACACATAGCAAATTATATCCATCACGATGATTTGCTCTTACCAGTTATCGTTTCACACTTTTAAGAAATCTAAAACTTACTATGTTCTCGAGAAATTCTAAATATTATCATTAATATACAAAAAGATTAATGGTGATTTTTGCCATCAAATTATTGAAAATGAGGTAAAAATACTTCTAAATTCTTTTCTGGTTGATTTTTACACTTAAACAAATGAAAACAATTGAAAAATATCATTGAATTAGAAACGAGTAAAAATAGCCCTAAATTATTTTTGATAAATTTTTTACCCTTAGACAAACAAAAATGATTGAAAAGTACTAATATTTTTATCCATTTCTAAGAGAAAAAAAAACTTTTTCCTACCTTTAGACATGAGTAAAAATATTGATATTTTTTAACTATTTTCGTTTGTCTAAGGGTAAAAAATTTATCAAAAAAAAAGTTTAAGAATATTTTTACCAATTTCTAATAGTTCGATGACATTTTTCAATCATTTTCGTTTTTTAAAAAGGTAAATAATTAAAAATCAACCAAACAAGAGTTTAATGGTATGTTTACCATATTTTTAATAGTTCGAGGGCAAAAATCACTCTTAACACAAAAAGATTGAAAAATCACCATATTTCATTGTTTATATTTATAAATATAGTTACGAGAAAATAATGAATTTGTCTCATTTGTTCAAGTTCTATACTTTAAAAAAAATAATTGAAGTTTACTATATTCTAGATTTTTTGCAAAAAATTGGAATCGAATGCCAAACCGAATTCGAAGATATTTCAAGGGTTTTGAGAAAAAAATTATGAATATAAGAATTTTCGATCTAAAAACTATTTTTGATTCATGTTATGATTTAGAAAAATTGTTCCAATTTTATTATAACGAAGAAATGCTACTTGAGATAAAGGTGATGTAATGTCAAAATCTAAATAAATAATTACTATAATTAGACAGATTTGACATGAACTATAATCATCATTAAATTTGAGTTTCATTCTTATAATTCAACTGCAGATGAAGGATTTTGTTACTAAGCTCATTAACATAATTATGATTCCAGTTTTGTAATATATTTTTTCAATATATTAGTCATTTATCTTAAATTTATTTTCCTTCCATCATGTAAAATTAATGAAATTAATTTTATATTATCAATAAACTTGTCTCCGAGTTATGTATTTATTAAAATATTTGTGCTTATATGTATATATGCATGCGCTATTCTCACTAATAATTATTATCTTTCGATAACTGAAGTCTTATCAATCAAAGACATATGAACTCACTCCCAGAGCGCAAGTGATATATAGTGTGATACTACTCAATGGGTTTGGGGTTTAAATTCTAATATAATTATATACTTTGCGACAACTTTAATGATGTAGATTAATATTAGCGGGAAACTATCTAGTTTGATCGAGTTTTCTAGAAATTAGTATTTTTAGATTTTTTTTTTCTTTCATTTTTATCGGATAATTAAATAAAAAAATATTTTTTATATGTTATATTTTAAAAAATTATAATTGTTTTAGACACTTACCAGAATTTCATATCGATATATAAATGGCTGAAATAATAGGCAATTGACCGTCGGGATAGATTTATATGAAATTAAAAGTTTCAATATATGATTGTTTTTAATAAAAATATAATATAGATTTGTTAATAACATGTATATATTTATTAGTTTTCTCAAAATTATAATCTCATCAATATATATATTAAAATTTGGTTTATTCCAAAAAAATAGAACTCCTATTCATTTTTTACCTAAACTAAAAACTAAATATTAATATACCCATATTATCCTCCGCATACTATTTTTAACTAGTTCGGGAAATTCATCCTTAATTCATAATAAAATCAAAATCAAAATCTATTATCCATAGGTAAATCACTTTCATAAATTATATCAACAAAATTAATTTTTTAGAATTGAAAATTATTTTTTTTTCATAATTTTCAACTGATTCGGCTAATTTTAAATAAGTTCGAGAAATTCATCCTAAATCCATAACAAAATCACAAAAAATTTTATTATTCATAGGTAAATCACTCCCATAATTTGTATCGGCAAAATAAGTTTTTTAGAGTTGAAAATCAATTTTTTTCACTATTTTCAACAGGTTCGGTCAATTTTAAACTAGTTCAACCAATTTCGAACCAGTTGAAAATTGTGAAAAGAAAAATTGATTTTCAACTCTGAAAAACTTATTTTGCTAATACAAGTTATGAAAGTGATTTATCGAAGTTGAATGTATTGAATAGATATTTTCTTTTTTATTCATCATTCGGGCCAATGAGTTAAACCAGATAGTTATATGAGTGAAACAAAACTACTTAGAAATTTACAGTAAGAATAGAAAATCTTATTTCATATGTACAAGAATAAAATTGAAGTAAACATAAGTAGTGTAAACTGTTTATCCCAAGATTGAGATTCTTTAGTTAGTCATCATATCTTGAAGCGGGTGTAAAAGATCAACTGTATGGAGTTTTCATTACTGTCTTGTATTTATTAACATGCTGTAGATCAATCAAAAATCAGTGAACGGTTAGGAACACAAAAGTGCACAAAGGATTAGTAATGAAGATAATGTAAGGTATCAAAAAAGAGATATTTCTGCATAAAACGAATCAAAATAGGGGCTTTAAATTGATAAAAATGATCAAGCAGTACTTCCCTATGATTCCGATCTAGAGTATGCTCCTATTCACTGATTAAAGAAATGACTATCCAGAACGAATTAATCATTTATTTATTTTATTTTTTCAAAGTACCCTCTTATGAGATAGAAGAACAGGAAAAAAGAAATGGAATGTAATAATCGAATGAATAAAAAAATCTTTATTTATTCCTTTTTCCATTCATAGGGATGGATATGGATGGAATTCTTATCACGATTTAGTTCATGAATAATAGATTTTTTGTGATTTTATTATGAATTTAGGATAAATTTTTTGAATTTGTTTAAAATTGATCGAATCAGTTGAAAATGATCTGCGAAGAATAATTTAGGTATATGAGTATTTATTTTTTGATTTAGAAAAAAAAAGGAATAAGGATTTTACCTACGAGAATAAAAGTGGTATTCTTTTACGGGGAGATCGTTATTTTAAAAATATTAATTTAACGATCGCCACGTGGATGCCAACACATTGTGTCCGAGCTCAACAGCTGATTCGTCGCAATCCCTACCTATTCCTGGAGTCAAAGCGGTTCCTCAATTCTCATCCGCCCATGGCGATGGCGGCAACCGCACGCTTTGAATCCACGTCGTTTCCCAACTCAACACCCCGGAGTCGCTTCGATCTGTACTCCTCCTCGCTCCTTCTTAATGCCCTCCGCTCATGGCCGTCGTCTATCGCCTCGATCAGCTCTCGCGCCGCCCCGGAGAAGAGCGCCTCCATCGACACTGGTAGTTTTCCGCTTTCGCCTTTGATGCCATTTCCTTTGCATGTTTTCCCCTTTCGCCTTTCGTCGTGCTGTTGTTTCTTTCGAATTCTCCTTTTCCCCTCTCCATTTGATTTGAATATTGCAAACCGCTTTCCGCTATTTTATATGGAATCCAGACGTGTTATTCAAATTTTCTTTTGTCACCCCCACGGTATGACCCCCTTGAATTTGCTTTTGTCATAGGATTGTTTTGGATCTTTAAATCCAGGTCTTCCTTCCAATCGACGGCCGCAGCTGCTGCTTCCTTCATTGATCGTTGTTCTCGCTGTTAAGGTCTTTTTGTTTTCGGTTGCTGTAGGCCTTGTGGCTTACTCTTTTCTACTTTCTTATTTTAATTTCCCCCTTCCCCCTCCCCCCAACCTGTAATCTTCCAATTTTCTTGAATAAGATTCCAGGTCTTCTTATTTTTTTAAAAAAAATCCAGGTGGGTTTTATCCAGCGATTCTTTTTGAGCAAAATATAAGCTTCCCGAGAAAATATCATTTCAAAAGTGTTATGCAGCGATCCTTTTGAAATAGAAAAGTTCACTCCATTAGTTAAGAAATGCTGTAGGTTATTTTAGCTGATAGGAAAGGTCTAGAACAGCAGTAAGAACTGCAGCTCGTTGCAGCTATTGAGAAAAAGGAAAGAGATGGTCAAGCTTGAAGGAGAAGTTGGTGTTCTATGATTACTAACAAACTGTTCAAGTTTTTTTGATAGTTTTTCTCTCTGCTGGTCCTACGTCTTGGCATTTGTTAGGTGGTCAACTTTTTGTGTCACTGATGATGTTTGGGGCTACTCTCTGATGGAAAAAGAATTATTGCATTCTTATTTCCCATTATTTAGAGCAGGCAACAAGAGCTGACAATGACTAAATGAACTTCTCGTTGCTTATAGGAAATTTCCATGACTTGGAATACTTGTTTCTGTACTTGTAGTCAAGTGGGCAATGGAAGTTTAGATATTTGATAAAGATAGTTCTTCTTTTCTAGGTCCGTCATTAAATTCTTCTGTGAAGTAAATGCTATGACGGCTTAGCAACTTTTTTTGGATCTGTTTTCTTTTTGCAAGTATTGAACAAGCATAAATTTGTTTGTCCTTTTCATTATCTTGCTTTGCACAGCGTGATTCTATTACGAAGTTATTTGGCGTGCAGGAAACCATGGAACGAAAAATGGTGATTACTGAGCAGGAACCTCTATCTCTTGATTTTGCTTCCATTTCGACTCTTGTGCTACAGTGCTCTATTGATTCTAATGGCACAGATAGCAAATTTGAGTGGAGAGATTATAGCCTTCCTGTTTTCAGGTTCAAATTGACTCTTTGGTATTTTCTTTTTAAAATAGCACATGTTGATTTATTGTTCTAATGGATTAAAGATGATACAGTGATCAATCTTTTCGTCATAATAATTGCATTGAGAAACAAAAGAACTGATTATATAATTCTATTTCTATTGGGGTATATGATTTGTAAACAAATGATATTTAGAATGCACTATCACTCCCTGTGTAAGATAACATTTTCCGTTCACTTTCTTGCGTAGTTGCCCTTGGAGAATATTTCTTTTTGTTGTTCATGGTACTAGACTTACCCAAAGTCTTGCCAAACTAAGTGTAAATTTCCAATATTAAGAACTATTTCTTTGCTACCGACTTCAACATGCATGAATTATCTTTAAGATGCCATATAATGTGAACAACAATGTTTAGTTTCATAGGCTATTTTATTTTCAACTTTTTTAATTTTTTTTCTTATTCTTGTAAATAAATTGTAGGAAGCTTCAAGAGTTTCAAGAACTCGATATTGATGACTATATGGTTTCTATTTGTGGTCCAGAAACCTTAAAGCTTCTTACTAAGAAAAAGAGTGTCTCTTCCATTCCTTTACCCCATGATGATAGGTTCATACTTAAGACCATAACTAAATCTCAAATGAAGGTACTTTCACCATTTCCTTTCTGGTTTCCTTTTTTTGTATATTAGTTTCTGTATCTGTTCTCACACGGACCATTTGAGTTTTGCCATGGTTTTAAAATCACTAAAGGTTGCCAAATACGCTTCTCTTTTATGAGATTGAAATGGTCTACATAAAAATTGTTAATTTCATGGCTGGAAAAGGAAAACAAATCAATATGATAACAACACACTTTGTGTCAAATTTAGGGTAAGTTGAATGTGTGACATTTGGAGCAGTGGGAGAGAAGAAACTTTTGTGAAGTTAGAAAATCGATATGAGAATATCTGAAATATATGCATTGACTTAGTCATCTATTACCATATGTAAATTCTTTGTCCAGGTCATTGTATGTGATTTTTGACACTTACGGATACTTCATTTCAATATGTTACTGATTAACATGATGATTAGTTTGGTGCAATGCTTGTTTAGTACATAGTAAGGTTTCACATTCTTGCAGGTTTTCTTGGAAATACTACCAAAGTATTATGTCCATGTGAGGAAAAACAAAAACACTTTACTAACAAAATTCTTTGGACTTCATAGTGTGAAGCCACAAGGTGGGCAAAAGGTAACACACTGTACTTGTAAGTTGTAACTTTACATAAATTTTGGTTTCATTTGGTAAGATTGGACTACTTGAAAATAAAAATAATAACTTATCATTACTTACATTAGCCATTCTTCTATCTTTTTTGATCTTATCATTGGAAAGTAAAGTGATCTTTTAGCAAGGTTTTCCATGCTGGCATTATATCAAAAAGTAGAGCCATCATATGCTAGGGGAATGCATAGGAATGCCACCAACACAAGGTAAACATGCATGCAGGAAAAGACTGGAAATATGGAAGAAAAAAAATCATTTAGTGATTGGCTAGCTTCATTTATTCTCTTGCCCTACCTCATTCTGGCATCAAATGCTCTTCATTGTCAGAAAGAAATCTCTCTGCTAATTCATACATGGGAAGAAGGTGATACGGAGAAGCTTGCAATCTTCCCTCTACTTGTGATTATAAGCTCTCTTTCTTTAGCAGTAAGATGGAGGGTAATCATAAGTTCTCTCATGAGCTCCAATATATGAAAGACACCAATGAATTAGGAAGTACAGTTATCTTACCTAGACTTCAAGTTTACTTTGGTTTGTTTCTTAAATCCTTACTCTTGACATAGAACTATCCTTAATTAGTTAATGCATGGCATCTCGAACTCATTTAGAACAGGACATGACAAATTCAAAACCTTCTAATAGTTAAACTTGGCAGTATAATCAGAAACCTCAAGTATATCAATCTTCTTCCTGCAAATATTTAATCACCTATTGCTACCTATTTTCAATCTTCAAGAGGGTTGAACTATTTTCCTTTGTACATAAAAAATGAAGTACTTGCCATTGCCAATTCTACCTATGCTTTGCACCATTTTACAGAATTATGCATGAGTCAACTGTGTGACTATCTTCAGAAAAAAATAAAAAGAAAAAGAAACTGTGTGACATGTTAATTTTGACAGGTCCGCTTTCTAGTTTGTGGAAATATTCTTCGGTCAGATTTATGCATTCACAAGCATTATGTTCTCAGAGTTCCACCACATGGTCATCATTTCAGCAAAAGAGTCCAGGAAGATCTTAATTTGGCTTTCCATTTACATGCACCTCTTCAGCGTAAGTTAATGATGTAAGTTCCCGATCTTTTCATGAAGTGAAACAATTTATTCTTGATCAAAACCTTTTCTTGAGTAAATCATTTATCTTGAACAAAACCTATAAGAGATCTAAAGATCTTCAATTCAATCTGATACATTGAGCTCACCTGTGATTATGAAGGAAATTGAATTTAACATTTTTTAGTTGAGTAAAATTTCATCTCATTTTCTGGACTTACTGAAGGATCGCATGTGTGGTGTTTCTTAATTTCTTAACCAGTTAATTTCCATCTTGTCAGGCAATTAAACAAGGATTGCAAATTTTTGGAAAAAGTAGGCATTGTGCATTACAGTCTCTTGCTAGGAATACATATTTGTCATGCACCTTTTGAAGCTGTTCTTGAAGCTCGCCACTCTTCACTACATTCATCAGGTAAAATGAAACCTTTCTCAATGTCTACATGGTGCGATGTGATTTTAGATTTGATAAAAGCCTGTGCTATTATGAAGGATAAGTGTGTATTTCCGGATCAAGCAAATTTCCATGTGGGAGGAAATTAAATTATTATTTATCTTTCTTGACCATATTGGGGTCACACAACAGTTGAAATATAAGTTCAGTGGTTACTTCATGCAGGTTCAGATGATGTCATTAGAAGTTCAGATAGACCTGAATCAGAGCACAGTGATGCAGATGAAGATTTGATTTCTGATAAGAATTCAACATCCTCCTGCTCTGCAGGGTAAAATATCTCCTTTAGACATTCAGAGGGAATGCATTGTATTGACTATTGATGGGTCTCCTGATGGAATTTAAGCACGTCTTTTTGACAGTAAACAGAGATCCTTATCCAGTTTCATTAGAGTTTTGATAATGCTTCATACACATGATCAAATGTTATATACTTCAATTGTTCTACGCTCTCTGGAATGAAGAAACTGTTATTGTATTGCAGAATTGAAGGTAAACTTGGTGTCAAGATGGCAGCCCAGGCTGTTGCCTTTCAGAAAAAGGAAACTACTTTAGCATCATCCTACACTGGAAAAGATCAACTCAACAACGTGTTCCTATTTTTTGGCATAATTGATATTTTTCAAGGTTGCAGCATTCTCAAACACATGGAACTTGTTTTTAGGTCTCTTAAAACAGATGCTCCATCAATCTCAGGCATAAATCCCAGAGAATATTCAACTAATTTTCAGGAGTATCTCTCCCAAGTTTTCCCCAAAAGTGATTATGAGAGCCTTGTTCTTTAGAAGGTCTTTGTTTGTTCTCTGCAATTGAAAAGTTTGAACATGCTTTATTTATGCAAGTATATATTGTACTGAAGGATGTATTCATTAGTTCAGAGTGCTTCCGCTTAATTTGGTATGTTAATTCTGATTGAGCTTTATTAGTATCTTATTCGATAGAAAGCACTCCAATGATCTGGCACAAGAATTTTAGATACATAATTTTCCATCCAATTTAAAGTGTCGTGAATCATTCATAATAAAGAATGTTATGATAATATTACTCCAGACACCTCACAATTTTTTTCTAGCCACTTTAATTTGCTGATGACATAATCATTTAAGTTTAATGTCTTACTCTCATTGTTTCCTTGAAGGTTAATCTTACACCCAAACATTTTTTTAAAGAAAAATCTTACACCCAAACAATATAATCTACTAGTTCATCTTGTATTGTGTCAGTTCTCATCAGGTCAGATTTATCTTAACTGAAATTTCTTTAGTGTAAGATATGGCTTTAACTATACTTGATTGCATTAACCATTTTGGGGGCAGGTGAATTCCGGTGGTGTGGTAGACTGGTAGCAACACAGGGATAGATAGCGCCCTTGTCTCAAACTGGTTCTTGTTTACTCCCCCAGGTTCTGCCTACCTTTTCTCTTATTTGTTTGGTCTTTTATCCTTCTTCCATTTGATATTTGTGCAATGCTCACAAAAAATTGTCATCGAAATTTACTCAATGTTTGCCAGTTGTACACATGCTTTATGTGGAAGAAGTACTATCAACGCATATTGATATGTATGTTCCATAAGAAAACAAAATGAAAACTTTAATCATTCTACTATTCTAGACTCAGTTTCGATTCGATCCTCATTTGGTATAGTTGAGATTGACTCTCCTCGTTGGTACAACTAAAGATGATACTAAGCTTTCACCAGTCAAGTGTCAATGGTGTGGCACATACTTTATTGACCTTAGTGCCTCTAGTTGGCCTATTTTGCTTAGTAGTGAAATTGTGAAAGGAAAATCCATGTCCCCCAACGCCACTTCCTTATGTTGGCATCAGTTATCATGGATTCAATCAAAAGATATAAAATGAATCACACCCGCCCCCACAACATGATGCTAAAAGTGAGCTAAATGTTGCTCCGTGTTGTCCATTCTCCACTAAAAGATTGAAACTTGGGGACCCTTGCAGATAGGGGACCTTGTCGTGGTAAATGACCACAACTATGCGGTCAGTTGATGTGCTCATTGGAATGAGAAGAGTCAATGTATTTAGCATTATCTCTGCAAGATTATTGTACAGCTTCGCTTCAGAAAAGATAATTTTAAGCTACAGTAAATTCTACTGTAATGAGGAGAATCAGTTTTTCCATGACTTAAACCTTGTTTCCCGGGTTGCAAGGTTTGCCTTATGGCTACGCAGTCTATTCATGTTTCACGAATGTAGCAGGGGAAAGGCTTCTGCATATTTTATTTTTCGAAGATTATCTACAAATCATCTATAATAAACAACGTTTATGCAAATTTGAATGAGATCCAGCAGCATTTTCGGCTTGTACATATTTTGTTCAACTTATTAAATTGGTCTCAGATAATGAAGTTACATGCTTACATCTCTATTAAGTTTAGTCTCACTCCCAATGACATTGCCACACTGATCCAGCCTGCAGAAAGGATCTTCCTCTAATGCTATCTTTAATAAACACCTGTCTTGGTGAACCCATGAGAAGAGTATTGAATCCAAGGCAAGGTATATTGTTCATACATATACAGAGGATCTTCCTGGATTTTCTGAATTCACTGGTCCTGTTATGACAAGTAGCCGCTTTCTTTTGCCTTCATACCTTGTGTTTTCTTGTCTTGAGACCAATACGAGCTCTATTGTCAAAAAAGGTTAAGAAAATCTCTGCCACTTAAACTTGGTTCATTGTGCGTGGCAAGAGCTTTTCTTTCAGCATATTGGAAATACAAATGAAACATTTCCATTCTTTGGGTTTCCCTGGAAGATGGAAATTGTTTTCTCATCCACATCAATGAATACAGTGCAGAGAGTGTACAGCGTTGGGCCTGCCATTTTAGCCAATAATATAGTATATAGTTCAACACCCTAAATGTGAATAAATTCACATAAATTACATTTTATAGTTCATTACCTGTCATGTAGATAGGATACTTCTCATCTGCTGAATCCCCTAGAATAGAAAGAATTGATGATTTTGACTGTGATGAAAGTTGGGCGGCTCTTCTTTGTCTGCAGATGGAGTTATCATCTTGTACCTTCATGGGGGAGTAGATGTCGGTGTGAGATTTTGAAGTGGTTGTTTATAAATATTCGTGATCCATATATATATCCTATCAGTCAGATATGATTGTGCTGTAATTCATGCATAGACTTTATTATAAGTTGTGTACCTGCTTTACTTTAAGGTGGATATACATGTTTGCATGAAAGAATGGTGTTTTCCCGACTTCATGAATTGAGAAACGATTTCTGGATGCTGCTTCAACATTCAATATTCTTCGACTTCGTACGTCCACCAAGTTGTAACTATGCCCAACAGAAGTATTGCTTGAACATATTCTCTGTTGGATACAAACTATGTCAGATATTGACTCTGTTTTCTGGCTGTATATATTTACACGAACAAGTATATTTACATTCAAGGCATCTTCAAGGTGAGTAGATTCTAAGAGATCTCGGGATATTAGGTTTCGTCCAATGTCACCGGCTATGATTTCTTCCACCTTTGGAGGTACTGAGTTTAGCGTAAATGCCTGATTCATATCATCTTTGCACTGTCATTTATTTTTCCAGGTATTAGAGAAAGATGAAGGATCTTACGATGCCATTACTGTTGAAGCCAAATGCGCAGCTGGGTAGCTCACCCGCATACGTGTATGCTGTGAACAACAGCCCATTAGGCAATCGAGCCCTGACCATGTAACTGCAGGAATGATGATGCAAGCTACGTGTCACAGATGATTGTATAACTTAAGATTATGAATTCATGGTGAGAAGGTTTTGCAGGCTACGTGTGACCAACTAAAGCAATGGTTGCATCTTCATTATGTCCAGCAATCGCCATGGAGTCATTAACAACAAGAATATCTGAGCAGTCATCATCTGGAACTGTCTCCTTTATAATGAAGGGAAGAATCTCCTTCCTGAAGTTCAGCAATATTATCTGCTCATAGGAAAATGCAATTTAGCTGTTATGTTTTTTGTATTTCTTAACTTTTGTTGTGCTGGTAAAGTGCGTGGAATTGAGATGAAGCAGAAGGCTTTGCATAAATTATGTCCTTCATGATCCTGTCTACTGATATTCTCTTAACTTGCAAAGTGCAGAGATGAAACTAATTTAAGGAATTAGATGGAGCAGAAGGTATACATGCAAAACTGGCACACCGCTCCCGTCGGCAGTTCCGAGCAGTTCATCCCAGTATGCTGGATACCTCTGCCTGTTAGCAGTGCAGATGGCTTCTATGAGTGGTTCAGCCTGTGGGGTTTGAGCAAAAGGGAGGAGCTGCTGCTGGAGGATGAGGTCTCTGGCAACTCTGCTTTGGATCATGCTTGAGAACTTCTGGCCTATGAGGAACCCCATCTGATATGGTTCTTCGCATGGCCCGACATCGAAGATCTCCAGTTTCCCCATGCTCGAGCCATCATCCATCTCCAAGGCAGCGGCACAGGTTTCGGCCTCAAAGCAGCAAGTCAGTCCATCACCTTATCTTGGATGTTTTATTTTGCAGTATCCTGCTTTCTGATGTGATGCGATATGGGCCAGGCTGAGGCTTTTGAACTGAGCCCAATATTTTCCAATACATTCATTCTGTCATATCAATTTGTTTGCTGCAATTTGCATTGAGCATGAATTTTTCTTTGTTCTTCTACCTTTTGTTATATGTGTGCGTTTCCACAGCAAGAATTGGATGGTAAAACTCAATGCTGAGAATCTTTTTTTTTACTTGCAGCCTGGTGTGCTGTAATTTACTAATATTTCTAACCAAAATGCAAAGACTTTGCAGTATAAAAGATTCTGATTGTCTTATTTTACTGCTAAACATCAACACTCATCTTTCATTGCTTGGTTTTTAGCTGCTGCTCATGAATAGATACAAACAATATATTTTTAGATATATCTGCTAAAATTCCAAATTAAGATTGTTCAAGTGCTAGGATAAAACAAAATTGTCCACTTATATCGTGTATGTATATATGTGCATCGAATCTGATCAGAAACATGTTTTAATCATTATATATGTTGGCATAAAGGATAAATTTTCCACGTTAGCAACAATGCATAATGCCACTGAAGTGTTGTTGTTATTATGCCATGTCAGATCATGTTTGATGGGCATGTGAGCGCCATGTCATGCCAACAGGATGGTCGGCAAAATAGCTTGAAACCGTGTGTGTCTTGCTCAACACCCTTTAATTGCCGAGGTTTATGGTTTTAATCATATAAACATTAACAGGTGTATGAATTCTAACACATTATAAATTATACAATATGCAAAATGGACCGTTAAAATATTTGTTCAAATATTTATTTTTATTTATATATGACTTAGTATGCTACTCCACTACTTCAAGTTAGCGATCTTTAGGCTATAATTAGGGACTCGCTTCCAATATTTTTAATTGAGATCATACTCATATTATAACCTACAACTATTTATATTTTGGTTATTTAAAATTCAACTTACATTGCCGAGTATTAAACAATAGTTTCTATCATATAGCTAGGGATTTTTGTTCAAAATATCTAACTAGACATTCATATTATGATCCACAACCATTCAAATTTCATTTATTTATGAATTATACTTACCGAATGATCGAGTAAGAAATTTTATTTTCTGCCGGCAATTAGAGACTTTGGTCCAAGATTCCTAGTTGAGATTATATTCATTTTATACAGGTGGCGATGGACTCTAGTTCAAAATTATTACTCCTTAACTAGATAGTTTGAAATCAAGCTAGCTCATCAGAAGATTTCAAATCAATAATATTTTGAGGCTTTACATATAAATATTTTGATTTTAATAATTTAACTAAAATCTATTTATGCTTAATTTTGACAAAAATGCTAAAAAAATCTCTCTATGATTTTAATTTTTTTTCTTCTTCTATTTTTAATCATCATCATCACCAACACCACACAGGCACACAAATAGAAAAGCCATGTGCACATCAAATGCCAACAACCACCCATCCTCCTCTGCCACCAATATATCATCTCCGGTCATCGCTTCTCTCACCTCCTCCATTGTCGTCGGCTATCTAGCTCTCGTTCTCTCCCTCACTCCCTCTTTCCATTTTCTCCCATCACCTCCATTTTTAACCACCGCCTTCGTCTTTCTTTCCAAAGCCTAATTTTAAACCCCACACACGTACACCACGACCTCGTCTCCTTGTAGCACCACTTCTTGAGTAACCATCCTTCTACCTCAGTCTCACACCATCCTCTACGTACTAACTCGATGCAGTGAAGATGAGAAGTCGTCTTACTTACTGCAATCCCTATCTAAATTAAGCTCTTGTCTAATTGCTGCTATATATCCTACTCCAAAAGTTCTAATTAAATCCACTCCTCCATATTTGCAATCAATTCCCACTGCATTTTAGACCACTGTCGAACTAATTAATACATTGGTGAAGATTTCTCGGAACGTGGAGAGTCCATGCACATCCGTGATACTTCTGCCGGCCGGCCGTGATACTGCTTCAGGGTAGATTCACCGCACCTTAAACTATATATTAATATATTTCCACCGCAAAGTACACCAAATTAGACTTCTTATCACCGAGCTTTGTGCCACTTTATCACTTAATTTAATCGACTTAACTTGATGACACAACCCCCAACAGCCAAAGCACAAAGAGGCATATTATATGCTTGCAAAATGCCTCAAAGAACTAATGGCTCAAGGGAGAGAGAGAGAGAGAGAGAGAGAGAGAGAGAGATTTATTAACGTAGCTTTGCAGGATGGGCATGTACTTGGAACTCTAAGTGCCCCATTAAGAAGGGGACGCATGTAAGGAAGCATCTGTTTCCAATGCCAGATTGGGCTGTGGATTAATTTGATACTAATTAATTATAAATGCATATTTAATTAATATACTAAACTGCATGGAGTCATTATAATACTAGTAGAAGTGCAACTTCAACATATATCATTGGAAAAGGGAGCCTTGGGAATTTGCAAAGTGGGGCAAAAGTACTGGGATGTGTGTAATTAACCCTAATGCATTGGAGAATCTGGTGCTCAGGGAGTTCAATTACTTAAAAAGGGGCCAACTTTTGCACGCGCTGGGAAGACAAATTAGGGTTAGGGTTTTTCAACTTATACAGCATGTTTCTATTCAGCTCACTACTGTTTGATTTTACGCTGAAATGAAAGTGTGTTTTGTTGCTGTTCTGCAGTGCTGCAGATCATACACTACTTGGACTGCAGTTTAATGAACATGTATTTTGGAAGCAAGCAATATGTATAAACCTAATCAATATATAAAACAATGGTGAACTGATCAATAGAAATAAATACATAATATAACACCATTTGATATTTTTAAACTGATAAATATACTATTATTTTATATCCCTCACCACAAAAGAATAACATGGTATGAAATTAAAGCATTTCTCCAAAAGAATGCTTAGGGCATACAACAGAGAGACCTTAAAATAAATACATAGCATAAACATGATGCAGCTATAATTATTCATGATATGCATTTCAGACTTTACATATAATTAACCAGTTGGAAAGAGAAGCTACAGTTTGAAGACTAATTCCAGGGGATGGATTTATGTACAGTTTTCTTCATAATAAAATATATAGTGCAAGAAGAATATATAAATAGAACAAGAGAATTATTCCCAGCAAATTATGGTAATTGACTAGAAAAGCATTTCAAGAGTGATTCCACAAAAGAAAATTGTTGGTCCAGCAGAAGCAAGAATGGAAAGTAAAGAGAAATATAACTTACAAGTCTCATGATATCAATTATCAAAACATGGAAATTAAATCCTTTGGAAGGGCAAGTAATGTGAGTTATTACTGTCAGGAATGAAAGTACATGGACCATATATAAAACATACAAAAACAGCAGTGTAGTCTGCATTCATTGATGCAACAGAAAGTAGGGCAAAGCCTATCTTTTTCATTAATTCATGAAGCAACATCCACTGCCATGTACAAACTACACAGGCAACAAGGAATTAAAATGGATGACATTATTTATACAAATACATATACATGTGCATATTATACTATCCTTCTTCAAGTGCTATTCACCTCCTGTAGGGCATGCATCTGTCTCCTGTAGGGCTTTGCTTGAGAACTTACTTTAGCAAGGGAAAGGAGAAGGTAAAAGAACAAATTAATTCAATTTGCCCAATCATAAATAATTAAGTTTACAAAAAAAGAGAAATGCATTCAAGAATATATCACTAGCAATCATCAAGATACTACCACAAATTTAGGAAACAACTAAATCTAAGATGAATATAGTAAAACTTTATCAATTAAAAATATATTTAAGTTAGACACATATACTAATTAATTTTCTCACTTGTATCATATATATTTTTAGTGATATGTATTGAAAGATTAAGATTTAAGGGGCAAATTAAGCACAATGCATGATATGTATTGAAAGATTAAGATTTACTGCAATGCATAAATTTTTAGATAGAAACATCCATAGAGTACTTTGCTCTGGTACTCTTGCCATCAACAAAAGAATCTTTAATTAGGTTAGACTCAGTATATAATTCTTCAAAAGATATCATACAATTAAGGACATGCTTGCATGTAATTAACCAATCAGTAACCAGTATGTATCAAAGCGTTTGACAAATCAAGACCAGCAAGAAAGAGCTGGTTTATCATTTCTTGACAAAAAGGTAGAAACAAACCTTGTCATGAATGAAGACATGACTCTTTTTGTGCAAGTATGACGAGCATAAATTAAGGGGGGCTCTTTTTCTGTGAATGTGTATCTGATGCACAAAAAGGCGACATGACATGAGATTTCATGGGCTTCAATGTACTGATGCTGACTGCCAAAATCTCCATGGCATAAATGTGCGAGCCTTCATACACTGATAATAGTTCATAAAAGCTCCAAGGCACAATAATGTACAAAGTTAGTAAGCTTTTTGGTTAATATTAACAATATATATATAGAGAGATAAATCATGAAAATAAGAAACCCTGGCAGATCTCATCTTTTTTTAGTTGATGCACTAGGAAGAGGATATTTAAAATGTGTCACAAAATATGGCAATATTTCCTGAGAAGGTAGATATATGGAGAAGCCAGACACAGGCTTAAATGTGCTGGAATTAATCATAGCATATATATGGCTGATGATTATAATCATTGACAAATATGCAATAAATAAACTGATAACTTGTTTGATTTGAATCAATTAGTTATAATCCTAAACATGTGAAGAGTTAATCTTAAATAAATGAAATTAGATTAGGAAAACAATACAAATTAAGCTCTTCCACTGAGAATAGTATACAAATTTACTCCCTATCTATCTGACAGAAAAATATATGAAACATGCATCATCTGGTTACCCTTAAAAAGCCTTGAAAAATCTTAATCAATTAATTCTATTATGGTAAAAGAGCCATTGACCTAATTAATAACTTGTAGGCACCAAGAAAACATCAAGGTGATATATAGATCAAGTTACACCCTGATTAACTGATTAACAAGGAAAGAATTAATATACCCCAACTGATCATTAATCAAACAGCTCATAAAAAATAGATCATTGAAAGAGAAATATAGCAAGATAACAAATATCATAAGATCATGATCCACATACATATCACCATGCAAATATTCCAAAGAAAAAAGTAGAGAAAACTACGGTTCTACATCTGATCCAATAATATTGCATGGGGGAGCCAGTAGAATTAGAAGGGAGCTCCCTTCAGTCCAAGCAAAAACAGTATGAGATCCGACTTACCTCCCGCATCATTCACTCATCTACCAAGTAAACTGATTCATCTCTTCTTCTTCATTTTTACTTAGCATGTGGATGAATGAGTCGGCAGCTAATCAAATCTCATGACCGCCCATGAGTGGACTGAAGGAAGCTCTCTTTGTATTTATTCCCCAGCTATAATACAACAACTAATTATGCAATTGAAAAATAAAATCCCAACCAAAAAGGAAGAAAAAACCTAATTAACAGAAGAGAGAGTTTGAAAGATCTCTCAAAAGAAGTATGAGGGGGAGGCAAGGAGATGAGAATAGAAAGAGCAATAGAGAAGGAGAGGTAGGTTTAGTTTCCACTATTGGACACCACCAAGGCAATCAAATGAATTGTATGGTAAAGGAAGAGAGGGGCTTTAAATAGTTAAGAATTCAGCTGACATCACATCAGACAATAAAATAATAGCATAAAAATAAATATCACAAGTTACCTATTCATCACCTCCTTTTGTTTCCATAGCCAACACTAAGCCCTAAAACCTTCTCATGGCATTTACTAGTGAATTATAAATGTGATGATTGCACTGCATATATAAATGGAAGTCTCACTCCATCAACAGTTGAAGGCTGCAAATAACAGTGCAAATTGGTCCTTAGAATCCAATTTCTGTACTTAAAAAGAGAAAGCCATGTCCATTGATTTTGATCTGATTGCACTGTGGGGAGACCATACGACTGGTGAACAGACAGATCAAGGGAAGTGGGGAACTATTATTCCACGTTGCAATTCCCAGTTTTTACTGAAAAAGTTTAACATGGACAAAGCATGAAAAGATCACTCAGCTTGAAAGTTTGCAGCTCAAATTGATTCCAGTTGTCTGCCACAGTCACTTGTGTTGAGAATTCAACCAAGGGATGTCATGGTTTTTAATTATGACATGCTTTTATTTTATGGATTTGTTTATGTTTTGCTCCACCTTCATTTGTCAGATCAAGGATTAAATTAATAGATTATGATAGGGCAACAAAGAATTAACTCACTCAATGGATATATATGTGTGTTTGATAAATAGGCTTGCATTGGGAACATGCATGTAATTGATGAATTAATTGCCAATATCTATTCATGTAAGCTATTGATTAAATTGCAGCTTTAATTTTTTTTGAATCGCCCTATATTACTCTTTCTTGTTTATTTTGTTTTGATTTTTTAATAATGTTTTGAATTCATGTAAGCATATTTATACATCATTTTTAAAATATATTAGTTCATAATGTTTGATAATATATTTTAGTCAGATTTGTTTTACAATTAAGTAATAAGTTTATTTAAATTGATGAACAACAGAAAACAGTACCAATCACATCAGGCTAACTCACAACCTAAATTTGACACTTTCTTCATTTAAGTATAATTAAGCAGTTTGAGAAACTGGACTAACAATTAATTTCTTTTCTTAGTTTTGGTGAAATGAATTATGACATTGCATGAAATAACTACTCATATAAAAAACAATTATATATCTTAGAAATTTTGCATGATCTCCAACCAGACTATCAATTGAACTAATTAACCTTATACTACATAATCATAATTCCTCTTTTATGAGGAACTAAGAAAAACAACTAATTGGTCCAATGAATTAATGAAAATCAGCAACATGCCTTAATTAATTAATCTAGCTGTGAGCTGATCAAACAGTACATCCTAACAGGAAAAAAAAAATCATCAAAAATAAATAAATAAATAAATATAAACAGTGATTCAACCTCTGTTAACAGATATGACAGACCAAGAAACATCAACTTTTTCACTTTTTTTTTTTTTGTCAAAAAGCCACATGTGATTGATCCATGAATCCACTACACATGAATAATTCCACTGTTGTAAACTCCAATTGAACTCAAACAAAAAGAGGACAATGTACAGCATGCACCATGCAGCAACTTGCATATTTTTTATTAAAAATATATGCATTTTTATATAATATAATTAAATGTTTTCTCTTTATCATAAGTGTTATAAGCCCCAAGTTAGATTAAAAATAATTTTTAAATAGTTTAAACAATCACCCATATGAGTTTATTTTTAGAGTAAAATTAGATCTATTAATTTTTTAACATTATATCAGAACTTATCTTGTGATTGATATTGTGTCATTCATAGATATCCAATCCTGCAAGCTTCATGCTCCAGATGTTTAATCCTGAGCGTGAGATGGTGTATTATATATAGTTCTTCGTTGATTAAAAATATGATCAAGATAACTTTAAATAATTTGGATAATTTTTCTCACATGAGTTAGCTTTTAGGATTAAGTTAAGTTCATTAATTTCTTAACAATAAGATCTTTCCAAAGTTGATTATGTGTTAAAATAAAAAATAATCATTTTCCTAATAGCTTAATCTCCTAGGATGACAGATTATTTAATGAATATAAACAGTACCATAATACAGTTCAAGGGTTAATTAATTAATTGCCCCCAACAATTAATTAGCATGAGAGACCATAATGCAACAAAGTAAACTAACAAAATCAATTAACTTTTCCATGATTTACACATCTAATAATTTTGTAAAAATTATTTTAAAGAGCTAGATTCAGGTGTTGCTTTCATTTGTTAGAAATTCTGTCGGTGATTGTAAATATGCATACATATATCATCCATCAGTCATTGAATAATTATTCACAGCCGGTGGCAATCGACTTACAAAGGTATTGACACATAATTAAAAACAAATTAAAATTTTATTTTTAAATCTTCGTATATAAAATTTAATAGACACAAAATTATAAATAGGTCTCTAAAGATTTATAGGAACATCGTCTATATAATCACTTAATTAATATGATTTTAAAATTTTTATGAACATATAATTGATTTACACAGGCATATAACGCGGTCTTAATAAACCATTTGTGTTGTAGCAAGTGATTCTCCCCTATTGGCAGCTTTGCTTTTTATTAGAATAGATTCATATTTCTTGCTTCCTTCGTTTAATTATTGCAATTCTATATTTGCTCACCGTATGTAATTATAAAGCTGTCAATTAGACTGCAAATCATACTCATAAGATGAGATCAACCCTTGTATGGTAGTCCATTCCTCCTCCCGAGCTTAACCCTTATTGTACTAAAACTTCTATGATTTGTTTAATTAGTGTACTTTAAATAATCTATTTTTTTAAGAAAAAAAAACGGAGTATGAAATAAGACTAATTAATTAATTTGGAAATATATATGGCACACATCTAATAGCTTAGTAATTATTTGCATCAACTAATCTTATATAAATCAACATCCGCCCATGTATTGATCCCCATTATATATATATTGTTAGGAAGAAATTAGATTTTTCTGCGATGATCCAAAAATTTAAATGCCAAAAGAAAAAATATCAAAACGAGTAAATCCAAAAATAATACAAATAACATCAAATTTACGTGGTTGCCCGGCGGGGTACCGGGCCTACTCCACGGGGAGAAGAAGGCACTTGATTTTATTAAAAGGAGGAGAAAATACGACCAATACAGGAGCGGAATATAATTGATTAATAAATTGTAAAGAAAAATACTGCATGTTCTCGAATATTTTTCTGCACCCCAAAATTTGGATTCCTGCTTCTGCTTGAAAACTGTGGATGCGGCGTCCTTGATCTTCTTGCTTCTGCCTAAGACGGTGTGAAGGGGAAGAGAGCCGCTGGAAAGGAATCCTACCTGAGAAACAGAGTAGATGAGAGGCTCTGAGAATTATTGGAATGATATGATTATTTGAAACTGCATATTAGACTTCTATTTATAATAGAGGAGGAGAACCGATTCATGCCTGATTTATTAGAAAAAAAATCTTCATCAAATTTGCTGCTCCGTCTGATTTAATCGGATGGTTACTGTAATTTCTTTTACCAAGTAATTAAGGCGATGGATAAGCTTTTGGCTAAAAATAGTCAAAAATAGATCGAATTTCATGCAAGGAACCGGTCAAAATTGGCGGCTGGAGGGATATTCGGCCCGCCTGGGCCGGGCCGAGCCCAAAATAAATACTGCTCTTTTCTCTCTCTCTGTTGGTTCATTTTATATTGGATTTAAAATAAATTAATCCTCGTATGTGTATATATATATATATATATATAATATTAGTATTTAATTATATTTATCATTTTTAAGATTTTTTTTTTGCCGTGTAATTGCTCTGATGAGATGGGATTTTATATTTTATCTCCTCCTAAAATAATCAAATCCTTTTATTGCACACTCATGGAATGCATTTATAGCCCGGTCCCTGCGGATTGAATTGCTTGCAATTGAATTTAAACAAAGGAAATTAGAAAAGAACTGTCATATCAAGCACAATGACCACCATTTTTAGACTCTGGCATTTCTTTTATATTTGCGTTATTCAATTCACAGAGGAAGCCATCCACTTTTAATGCCACAATTCACACTCATCACTGAAACTTTCCATTTTTATTGTGGTTTAATTGATTTTGTGGGCGCATCATCAACTGCATTCATTCCATCTAATTAATTAATTACTGTCAATCCCATTTCTATATCATTTAATTGATTGATTGAGTGAGCTTTCCAAATTAAACAATAATATATTTGTATTAGTTTAGTTTTTAATTAAGCCCAAAACTAATTTTAAATTTGAATAAAAATTTAGATAATTAAAATTATATACTATATTTTGAAAATTAGGAATCTTACTTTTTTTTAGTTAAATTTAAATTTAAATTTTATTTGAAAAAAAATGATGCAATAGTTTTTTTTGGTACTAAAAATGCATTTAGTACCTTGCTTGATAATATTATAATGATAATTAATCCATATAATTAATTATCATAAGATATATTATCATCTTTAATTTAACTCGTCTAAGTAATATAATATATATCGACATATTTGGTTGATATATATAGATGATAATTTAATTTTATATTTTTTTATTTTTCAAAATAATTATTAAATTTTTTATGGTGTCTTACACAGGGAAGAATGTCTGAAAGTAAATAATAATGTTTAAATTTAAAATTATCATGAAATGATAATTGATATATTCATATAATCATTTGATGAGACTTCGATGATAATATAGATTATCGAGATAACCTAGATAATAGGTAAAACACTTATCTTAATCAGATATGATAATACGTGAATGTTGAGAATCCAAAGGTCATATTAATTATCGATAGTAATGCAGATAAATTATTGCATACATCAAATGCCCAACTAAGTAAAATAAAATTCTTAAACAAACAATTAATGCAACCAGTTATAGTTAACGTTAAATGACAATATGTTATATACAACAAAACTAACGTATGCATGCTAAGAATAAAAGAAAAGCCCTGAGAGTTGGAAGAGTACTGCAGCCATATATTGTGATGTGGGGAAGAGAAGGCAGAGGTTGGATTGGACGTCAAGGGTTAGCTAGTCTCTCTCTCTCTCTCTCTCTCTCTCTCTCTCTCTCTCTCTCTCTCTGACCTAATTTTTTCCTCCCCTCTTTCCTTCTCCCTCTCCACAGGCTTTAAGCTTTTGGGGTTGACATGACCTTTTGGCTTGCAGCGGCAGCAGCCTTGAAAGAGACCTCATGTCATTCCAAGTTCCAACCATATATTTTTATTTTATATATTCAAAATAATAGATAATAATACCTAAATATTCAACTACCAAAATATAGATGAATTGATGATAATAGTATATATTAATTAAATATGACATGAGTGACATGCTACATTTAGTTAGGTCATGGTGCTACATTTTTGGTTTCTTGTAGTGGTGCAAGTTTTAGTTAACTATATGATGACCTTATTGACTCAGTGATTTTTGTAGACGAATGACAATGAAAAGTTCTATTTTATTAACATTAATGATTATCATTTATGTTATATTAATAAATTTATAATAATTTTACTAAAAAGTAATTAAATAAAAAATCAGCCCCACTTCAAATTAAAAGAAGCATTGCTATATTCCCGTAAAAATAGTCTTAAAAAATCTCTTAATCATTCACAATGATATAAGTTATAATTTTATCAATAATCATGAATAATTTATTATATATGAGTATTAAAAAAATTATTAGCTAGGCTAAAGTTTTAGGAGAATATAATATTTTTCAATTAAAAAATTAGTATTGGGTTGATGTCGAAATTAGAATGCATTTAAATATGAACAATTCAAATTGGAGTTGAAAAAAAATATGAATTCACCGATATTGGCGATTGTAGGTCAATTTCATCATCCACACTTTCAAACGCTATACCAACAATATTATTTATGGCGCCGATATAAATACTTCGACGCCAAAAAATATCGGAATATATGAATAATATATATATGGACGACATCGAAATTTACATAGTTTGTTGTATTCAAATAATTATATTTTTTTAAATAAATATAAAAAATCACAATAGATGATCATCAAACTAAGATTCGAATCTTAAATTTCTAAGCAATATTTAATCTTATGTCAACCAACTGTTGTTATTACGGTGGGCATTCAAATAATTGTAGGGCTGGCAACGGAGCGGATACGGTGCGGATACCGGAATATCCGTATCCGCACCGCACCCCATATTCGTCCATCCGTATCTGCACCGTATCCGCTACGGATGTGAATATGGATATCCATATCCGCACCGCTTCAAATACGGATATCCGCACCGCATTCGTATCCGCACCGTATTTAATAAAAAAATATTAAAATTATATATTTAATTAAAAAAATCAATAAATTACCAATTCATTAATCCAAAATAAATATATAATATACTTCAAAATTCATCTTGACATGAAATTATCATAGAGCTCTTATATATATTAATAACTTATATGGGCAAAATAGTAATTCAGAGACGCAGATAGGCGGTGCGGATACGGTGCGGATCCACAGCCATATCTGTATCTGCACCATATTCGCGCGGATATAAGTTTTCTAAATCTGTATCCGTATCCATATCCATTTTTACTTGCGGATATGGATCGAATACGGTGCGGATGCGGTTTTTAGTTAGCGGATGCGGATAAAATTGCCACCCCTAAATAATTGTATTCAAGTTTGTATATAAATTTATATTTATTCTTCTGTCCTAATATATAAAGTTATTTTTATCTTAAAGAAAGATATAATAATAATAATAATAATAATAATAATAATTTTATTTCATCTTAAAAAAAAGAAAATAATAGTTTTATTTCTTCTTCTTCCCTAAAAATAGGGAATAATAAGTTAATAAAAGGTGTTCTCTCTCTCTCTCTCTCTCTCTCTCTCTCTCTCTCTCAGCAGCTGCAACAATGACTTGGTCCTTTGCCTACCAGGCTACCACACCTGCCTTTCCTCCTTCCTATCCCTAATTAGGTAGCCTTCTTTATAGTTTATATTATGGTGCATGATTCATGCAAGCAACCCTACGAGCGAAGATGACTATTTGACTATTTATTTTTACTTTTTATGAATATAATATAATTCATTATTAATTTGGAAAGGCCATCGAGTAATTATTGTGTGGAAAAATGATGACGGTTTGATGGATGTGTATGCAGTGGGAAAAGACTTCAAATGTCAATTCTTGTTCCCTTTACGTGCATGCATTCCGCTTTGTACCCGCCACTGTAATACCAAGAGAACACTGTTGTTTTCGGTTGATTTACCCCCTATTTAAATCTTATTTGATTGATATTATTTTTTTTCAAAAATTTATACTTTTCAAAAAATAAAAAAAATACTAACGTTTGATTCACATGCTTACTGCATTTTATAAAAAATATAATTTTTTAAATAAATACAACTTTTTATAAAATATATAAAGTAATTTACCTAGATCTCTTTGAATAAATTACACTTTCTACGTTGTATTTGAAGAAAAAAAAAATTAATTTCATCCTCATATTTATAGTTAATATAAAATTTATAATTTATATTTTTAATATTATAAATTAGATAATTTTGAATTCTTCAAGTATTTAATTTAATTTACTTGTAATAAAAATATATAATTTTTTTATATTAATTATAAATAAAAAATAATTTTTTTATGTATAATAAAGTATATACTGTATATTAAAAATATTAATTTATATATATATATACTAATACATATAAATTAAAATATTATTTTATAAAAAAATTTAAAAATATATATATTGATCCTTTGATATGTACTTTCAAAAGTACTCATGTCAATCAAATATATTTTTTTAAAAAAAATTACACTTCTTGTGAGTAATCTTTTATCGATCAGACGAGACCTTATTATTATTACGTGTGCGTGCACTTTTTTGTTATACCGTAAGAAATATTTTATTTTTATTAATTTTAATATAATATTTACAAAGTTTGTATTGATTATAATTTGAAGTTAATTTGTCATCCATTTTTATCATTGTGATCTGCTCGTCGACCACGTGGATTAATTCATGAACTCATCTAATTATCGCATGTTTATATTGCAAAGATCAACACTAATGATTCACAATAATGTTGCTTTTTTTTTCTTTTTTGACATGACATGCCACGTGTCAATTGAGTAATTCATGTAAATATTTCATGTCAACAAATAATAATGGAATGAATATTAAAATAAGATATGATGTATAAATTGCCATAATTTATTAAAATCGGAATTATAAATTTCGAATTAACAAAACTGAAACTACAAAAGAATTATAAAAGAATATGAGAAAACCAGAACCAATTTTAACAATAGTAAAACATAATATTATTCAACATTTAATTTTAATGGAATATATACTCCTTGTGAGCACATTGTTGTTATCCGCATTATTTCTTATTCTTCGATGTTATTAGTGACTCGAGGATCTTCAAAACATCTAAAAATATATGAAGGTTAGAAATTAGAAAAAGAAATTAAAAAAAAAAGATAATATGAAATACAAAAATTAAAGAAGAATTTTTAAATTTTATTTTAACTTCGGTTGGTCAAAAAAGAACGACGAGGAGAAAAGAAAAGATATAAGGCTATTGAAAAATGAGCTATCAGCGTAATTTAAGCAGAGACGAAAAGAATTATGTTGTGTTCAGTATGTTATTTTATTAAAATAAAATATTAAATGAATATTAATATTATATTGTGTTAAAATAAATATATAATGGTAATTAGGTACATTATCAAAAACAGGTGCGTTTTTTAAGTTCTTATTTTTATTAACTCCAAATATATATAGTTTCAATTTTGATAATTTTTGAGTGGTTGTTAGGTTAAATTAATAAAATAAAAAACACTATGAGATATTTCAGAAACTCAAAAAAAAGAGAGTCATTTTGTTTTAAAACTTTTTTTCCTATTATTTTGTTTATCTATATATATTAATTGCATATATATGATGTATTATTTTGCAAATTCATTCAACTCAACTTTTAAAGGTCGTAAATAAAGTGCAATTTCTATGAATAGATTGCCCGTAAAAATATATATGCAATATGGCAAACTTGTTTGAAATGTTAGCCTATACATGTGATATGTCGAACTTGCCCTTTGCAAATAATTTAAGAGTGTAACGTCACGTTGTCAACCTTCTAATTTATTAGATGTGTCTTAATTTCAAGGTGACCCATAGTTTCCATATTTTATAAATTTTACTCATATTTTTAATTCTTAAAATTTTATTTTCGTCTAAAAATTCTACATTACAATTTTTGTTAAGCTCAAAATAACAAACGCTTATATCATTTAATTAGTAAGAATTAGCAATATATTATATTTTACTTTTGTTTAATTAATATTATTAGTAGTCATAGAATAACGAGTATTCACTACTAGAAACTTCGTCTTCAGCAACGGCTATCAGCGACGACCGCTCAAGCCGTTGCTATTTGCAACGACATTCTTACGGCCGCCCGAGCCGTTGCAGAAAACTGTATCTGCAACGGCGTTCTAACGGAAACCCGAGCCGTTGCTGATTATTTTAATTATCAGCAACGGCTTTCTGACGGAAAGACGAGCCGTTGCTGATTTTTTAATCTTCAGCAACGGCTTGCTAACGGATAAGTGAGCCGTTGCTGATGATAAATTATCAGCAACGGCTTTCTAACGGGCGAGTGAGCCGTTGCTGATAAGTTTATATAGGGCACGCTCTCGCGCCCGACTCTTCTTCCTCCCGCTGCTCGCTGCTGCCGCTCCTGCCGACGCCGACGACGCCGACCGCTGCTGCCGACTTGTTCAGGTAAGTCTCCCCTGCTGCCGTCTCTTCCCTGCGGCCGACGGAAATCACCCGACCGAAACCCTATTTCTAGGGTTTCGGCCGGCGGCGGTCGGCCGATGGCCGCCGCCGGACCTTCTGCAGTGGCTGGACATTGTGTCCGGCCACTGTACGCCGGCGCCGGAGGGTGGACTCCGGCGCCGGAATTTAGTATATATATATATAGTTTATATTATTTTATATTTGTTAATTAATTATTTAATAATTGTTAATTAATTGTTTAGATTAATTGTTTAATTTGTTAGATTAATTATTAGGGTTTAGATTAATTTCGGACGCGCGCCAGAATCGTCCACTTCGGACGCGCGCCAGAATCGTCCACTTCGGACGCGCGCCGGTATCGTCCACTTCGGACGCGCACCGGTATCGTCCAATTCGGACTCGCGTCGGAATCGTCCACTTCGGACGCGCGCCGGAATCGTCCAATTCGGACTCGCACCGGAATCGTCCACTTCGGACTCGCGCCGGAATCGTCCACTTCGGACGCGCGCCGAAATCGTCCAATATGGACTCGAACTGTCTCGAAACATTTAGAAAATAATCATCCTCCGACGAGTTGATATGTTTCACGTACGCATCGACGATCGGATATGATTTAGCAAAACCTTAGATCCGTTCGGGAATTGTATGTTCGTGTAAAAGAAGTAGATGATCTTTTATACGACGTACAATTCTTGAATTGTCCTTGATTGGACAATTTGAGAATATAGTTATTTGTACTGCACTTACGTTTTTAATTTAACTGTTAACTAATTATTCTAAATTTCGGCAACATCTCTCTTGTTCTCCGATACGCGCCCAGATGATATGCGTATTCGGAGAACTGTAGGGAGATGCTATCGAAATTTAGAATAATTAGTTAACAGTTAAAATAAAAACGTAAGTGCAGTACGAATAACATAAATCCCGAATGGAATAAGACAATCTCACCTAAAGACATTAACCAAAGAAATTGTCATTGATTGACAGAATCATGTCGGCTGATCGAAGTTGGATGTACCGACGTCTTAATCGTGGAGCTTTAACGAATGAGTTTCGATTAGGCGTAACGTACTTCCTAAATTTCGCCTATTCGAATCTGAATTTCGTTAGCATGGATGATCAAATCCGATGTCCGTGCCGCATTTGTTCAAATGGACGATTTTTGGATCGGGAGACTGTCACTCTGCATCTATATACCAAAGGATTTGCACCGAGATATTTTCTATGGACTTGTCACGGGGAGTCACGCGAAGTCGGGACGTCGAGCAATCCTGTCGTTCAGACATATGGTGAATCTTCCTCTGCTGGTGCTTCTTCATCCGGTCAATGTAATCCCTATAGAACTATGATACTTGATAGTCTTGGGGGTCAATTCCGCCTGAATGATAATGTTGATCGACCAGTTCTTCAGACATCAGTCCCACCAGATACTACAGCGGTTGATATCACAGAAGTAGGGGCTGCGATAGAGATTGAATTACCGAATAAAGAAGCTGCAGAATTTTACGAGATGTTGAAAGCTGCCGATGAACCTTTGTATGAGAATTGTCCTAAATACACTAGGTTTTCAGCAATGACACAGCTCTTAAGCATCAAGGCCGATTGTAATATCAGCGGAGTTGCGTATGATCGGATTGCTGGATTGATTAATGGAATGCTGCCTACTGATAACAAGTTTGAGCCTACTTTTTATAAGACTAAAAAACTAATGAGAAAATTGGGGCTCGGGTACGAAAAAATACACGCGTGCCAAAATAACTGCATTTTATATTATAAAGAAAATGTGCAGTTGGATAAATGCCCTGTATGTCAACACCCTCGTTACAAGGAGAAGAAATCGGTCCGACAGAAAAATATCCCGTTTAAGGTGCTTCGGTATTTTCCACTAACACCGAGGCTTCAAAGGTTATTCATGTCGGAAAAGACAGCCCCCTACATGAGTTGGCATGCAAGAAGTCGTGATGATACAGTAATGACTCATCCATCTGACAGTGAAGCATGGAAACATTTGGATACATGTTATCCTTCATTTGCTATGGATACTAGAAATATCAGATTGGGATTGTGCACAGATGGTTTTAATCCGTTTGGACATTCTGCAACTCCTTATTCAGTTTGGCCAGTGCTGTTGACAGTTTATAATTTGCCACCGTCATTGTGCATGAAAGATGAATTTATTTATCTTTCGATGATTATTCCGGGTCCTAAGGGTTCGCGAAAAGAAATTGACATATTTCTCAGACCCTTGATAGATGAATTGAAAACATTGTGGACTGAGGGAGCTGTCACTTATGATTGTCATCGGAAGCAAAACTTCAATTTAAAGGCCGCGGTCTTGTGGACAATCAATGATTTCCCCGCGTACGGCATGTTGTCGGGTTGGAGCACTCACGGCCGACTCTCTTGCCCGTATTGTATGGAACACTCTAAATCAATCAGTCTTCAGAACGGACGAAAAATCTCATTCTTTGATTGTCATCGTCGATTCCTACCGGTTCATCACCAGTATCGAAGGAATCGTAATAAATTTAGTAAGGGCAGAGTCGAAAGAGATGGGCCACCACCGATGTTGTCTGGTGAACAAATGTTAGCACGTGTTTCAGCACTTCCAGATATTGTATTCGGTCGCAATGAAAGAGTGTCAGGTTTTGGCCAAACACACAACTGGGTGAAAAAAAGTATCTTTTGGGAATTGCCCTATTGGAGTTCATTATTGATTCGACATAATTTAGATGTCATGCACATTGAAAAAAATGTGTTTGATAATATTTTTAACACTGTGATGGATATTTCTGGAAAAACTAAAGATAATGTCAAAACCCGACATGATCTGAAAATACTTTGTAAAAGACCAGAGTTGGAGTTACAAGAGGTCAACGGACGATATCTGAAACCGAAGGCCCTATATGTGTTAAATAAACAACAGATCAAAGATGTTTGTCAATGGGTAAAAGAACTCAGATTACCCGATGGATATGCTTCAAACTTATCTCGATGTGTGAACGTCGATGATTGCAAAATATCAGGGATGAAGAGCCATGATTGTCATGTATTCATGCAGAGATTACTTCCGATCGCATTTCGAGATCTTCTACCTGATAATATTTAGGGTCCGTTGACTGAATTAAGTATGTTTTTTAGAAGCATCTGTGCAAATGTCTTTCGAGTCGAAGATATGTCAACACTTGAAAATAATATTGTTGAAATCATATGCAAGCTGGAGCAGTTTTTCCCTCCTGCATTTTTTGACTTGATGGAGCATCTACCGATACACTTGGCATACGAGGCACGAGTTGGTGGCCCCGTTCAATATCGTTGGATGTACTTATTTGAAAGATACATGAATCGTCTGAAGAAAAAAGTAAAAAACACCGCAGCTGTTGAAGGATCAATATCTGAATCGTATATCATCCAAGAAATTTCAACATTCTGCTCATTTTACTTTGAATCGACAGTACAGACAAGATTTGATCGTCTTCCACGTAACGACGACGGGGGTGTTCGACATTCAGATGGACGTTTAAATATATTTTGTCACTCTGGTCGTGCTTTTGGTTCTCGTCCATCTCGACACTTAAGCGATGAAGAGTATCATTTGGCACACTTGTATGTATTACTCAATTGCCCAGAGATTGAACAATTCATTGAAATATTTGACATTGAGATGGTGCAAAAATACTCTATTCACAACGATCAAGAATTGGAGACATTACGGAATCGTGATTTCCCTTCTTGGATTCAGACTTACAGCAAAGATCACAGAGCTGAAATAGATGAAAAAATATTTGAGTTTGTTAGTGGACCGTCGCGACTTGTGTCGTGCTATAGCGGATATTTTGTTAACGGGTATAAATTTCACACGGTTGAATATTCATCTACAAAAAAGACGATGAATGCTGGGGTCTGCGTGAAAGGGACAACCTATGTTGAATGTGATATGGATTTCTATGGACTAGTGGAAGAAGTGATAGAGTTGCACTACTTCGGCTTGAAATCAGTGTTCCTATTTAGATGTCATTGGTTCGATACAACAGAAAGGGGCATGAAAGTTCATCAAAAATACAAACTTGTTGAGGTTAATTACAAATCGAAATTGGCAGCAAATGAGCCATTTATATTGGCATCACAAGCCGAACAAGTATATTACGCGAAGTATCCGACTCGAAATAAAGATAGAGCAGATTGGCGTGTAGTCTGTAAGACAAAAGGTAGAGGAAAAATTGATCCGATAGTAGGAGAAAATGATCCTCCTGGTTTCTATCAAGAAGATGATCTTCCTGCTGTGGATCGTATTATTCCAATACTCGAGGATGCAGACACAACGTCAATTCAATTAGAAGTTGAATATGCTGATGATGACGATCATGAAATTGAGGAAGCTGGAGATGAAGAAGATGACGAAGAGGAAGAAGAGGAAGAAGAAGAAGAATTCGAAGACTATTATTCAGATGATGAGGAATAATTGTAAAGTATATATATTTTATTAAATATATCTCTACTATTTATACAATAATCTGATTATATGTCTGTTCGACAGATATGTCTGGTCGTGGTTATCGACGCAGGAGAGCTTCGGAGTCTCCGATCGGTGAGACTCCAGCACTTACTCATGCTGCTGATCCTCCTGTTGCTGATCCTCATGAGGATGATACTGCCGAGGCTAGTACATCCAGACGCAGGCGGCCACGCGGGCCGAACAGGTGGCAGCCTCCACCAGCCACAGAGTCACGTAGATTGATCAGCGTGATTGGGGAGCGGTAATATATCATGAATTATGAATCATTACAAATTCATTATATCATAATATAATATTAAAATTTATTTTTGTTGTGCAGGTTCGAGCAAGAAGAAGTGCCGAGGAGCATTTCTTCTACTATTCGACGATACATGCACGGGGCATGGCCTACGTGGTCTCACGTGCCTAGCGAGCACGTCGACATGTTATGGCGCGAGTTTGAGGCACGTATTTTTTTTTTTTTTACATGCATGATGATATATTAAGAATTGGTACTGATATTATTATTTTGCAGGCTCGCTATACATGGGCCGAGGACCAGAGGTCCTTCATTTACGCTGCCTGGGAGTCTATTTCCCGGGCAAGGTACAACGGGCAGCTGGGGCAGGCTCGGTCCCGAGCGATGGCCCGAGCTGGGACCACTAACATCGCGTAGACTCGGGGATACGGCCCCAGTTGGATTACTCCGGATATATGGGACCAGCTCGTGGGGATATGGTCGACGGATCGATGGCAGGAGGTTTCTCAGAATGCGGCTAGAAATCGCATGTCGGGGGGAGCAGCGCGTCACACCGGCGGCTCTGTTGCATTTGCAGTGCACGCAAACCGTATGGTAAGTATATCGTTTAATTATATATTTTATTTGTTATTATGTGTACTAATTAATGTATTTGTTTTGTAAATGTAGACGACGGTGTCGGATGACGGGACTGTCCAGCGACCCTCCCCGATGGCGGTGTTTGAGCGGACTCACCGTCGAGCACATGGGACGGGGGAGTACATCGACAACCGCGCTGCATACATTGTGGTAATTATATATTTGTTTAAATTATTCATTATATATTTATAATTTAAGTTTTATGATAAATATTAAACAAAAAATCAAACTCGAGTAGGAGACGTACAGCCGGACGGTGGTGCAGCGCGGGGGTACCCCCGAGGACTTTGACGCAGCATCGTGGGTCGAGGCCGCAGGTGGCTGGGACCATGGCCGCGTATATGGCTTCGCAGATAGTGGTCATGCGCGAGCTGTACTAGGGCCACTTGGGGCACCGACCCCTCCGGTCGCTGGTGAGCGGTCGTCCACCTCTAGATCCAGTTATGATCATAGTAATAGGATAAGGACACTAGAGGAGACGGTCGCGCGTCATACTGAGATGATGGAGCGTCAGAGTCAGACGATGGCGCGTCAGAATCAGACGATGGCGCGTCAGAGTCAGATGATGGCGAATATAGAAGCTATGCTACGCAACGTACTTGTCGGGTCATCCCGAAGCAGGCATCTCTTCGGCATCATCTAATCCTTCATCCTCGAGTCAGTCCACGCCGGTGTACACTCAAGCACTCCAGACCCCGCCATATGATCCAGGCCATCCTCCATCGTCATCGTGAGATTTTGTTTATATTGACTTTGTTACTCAGATATTGAACTTGTTTAATTTATATTGACTATGTTATTGAGATGTTGATACTTCAATTTTACATTTGAATTGTATTTATACTATCGTGGATAATTATGAATATAAATATAATTGTTTTGATGTATATCTTGGTGTGTTTGTGATGTGTGAATGAATGTGTATGAGATGTGTATGAGGGTATGAGTGTGTGAGTTATGTATCAGATAAATGTATCAATGTATCAATGGAAATTTGAAATTTTCAAATTTTCTGGTTGCAGGCATAGGTCATCAGCAACGGCTTTCCCACGGTCGGCCGTGGGAAAGCCGTTGCTAAAAGTGTATCGAGAGCCGTTGCTGATGACCTACAGCAACGGCTTAGCGACGGAGCTTTACTAACGGTGTTGCTACGGACTCAGCGGCCGTTGCTATTAATGGTATCAGCAACGGCTCCGGGTCTGTGGCAAAACCGTTGCTGATAATATTTTTAGCGACGGCCCAGCGGCCGTTGCTGATAATGTTTTGAGCGACGGCCCGAGCGGCCGTTGCTGAACCGTTGCTAAGTCATCAGCAACGCGACTTTCTATCACGGCGCTATTGCAACGGCTCAGCCGTTGCTGATGCTCTTCAGCAACGGCTCAACAACGGCATCAGCCGTTGCTGATGACCATTTTTCTAGTAGTGATTTCATATCTAGCTAATTAAAATACGATAAAATTTCAATTACTGTGAATATTTTAAGAGCGAAAAATTTCAATCGAGAAAAAATATATGTTAAAGTACCACATTGATTAAAAATATTATTTAAATAATTTGGATAATCCTTTTTTCCTTTGAGCTAATTTTTGAAGTGGAGTTAGACTCACTAATTTCTTAACATGGTATCAGAGTCAGTCCTGTTAATATTGTGACACCCGCATATAGGGGTGTTCACGAGTCGGGTCGGGTAGTCGGGTTTACCCGTTTAGGAAAAAAAATAATTTTTTAACAATATTTTTTTTAAAATAATTAAAAATAAATATTTTTAATATAAATATTTTTAATATAAATAATTTTAATATAATTTAAAAAAATATAAAAAAATTCGGATAATCGGGTCGGATCCCAGGTCATCAGGTTTTAAATACTGAAACTCGAATTTGATCCGATTATAATTGGGTTTCAAATATTTGAACCCGATCCGACCCGACCCGATTAAAAATATGATCAAAATAATATTTAAATAATTTGGATAATCCTCTGATCATAAGCTAGCTTATGAGGCGGAGTTAGATCACTAACTTCTTAACAATAGATATATTAATGTATAGTATTTGTAACATTTTTGTTTTAATAAATTCTCATAATTAAGCCTTAGTAAATCCTTCCTAATAATGAGCTTAATTTTGTGACTATAGATACTTTCATTGCTTTCTATGTTTTAATTTCCCTGTTCACTTGATTCATCGACAAATTTGGGTGGTCTACTTCCGGCCATCTTTTTACCAGACTTATTCCTGGAAGAGCCCAACTAATTCCCAAATTAGCCCACGGGTAGAAGAAATCTCATACCATAATAAGAAATGAATTACTTTGTTAGTAGAACCGAACAAGTACTGAATCCAAACAAAAAAAAGAACTACAATGGATTTTACATGTAGGATTAAGTGTTCTCGCATGAAGTCGGGGGTGCGGCAAGCCTCTGCATGCGTCTCCTTGGTCTGATGCGGCTCCGATTGTGCCTTGCAAAGAAACTCCGACGCTCAAATGAGAGAGAATCTCAGATGAGAGATATAAAATTAAAATTGTGAGTATATCTAACGTGCGTCGTGTTTATTTTATGAGACATGTCGGAGATGCTTGACGATGATGTCTCACATAATCTCACAATGATATGATCTGAACGGGTCAAAGTTATCATAAAGATGACAAACTCATTACTGTTGAATTCATGGTAAAATGAAAGATGTTGATATTCTTATTTGACTGGATGGACCCCCTGGGCTAAGTTATGGATGACTTAATCTAAGTATGGTTCATGAGCTTGGGCGCGTCCGAGCCTGATTCGGCTGGGCCCAAAGAATTGGTCTAGTCTAGAAAGTAATAAAATATCATAAAAGTATTAGACTATATAATTCATCGAGAGCAAAACCTATCTGAATTTTTTAGTTGAGTTATACTAAAAGAAACCTCTTTAAGTTAATTAAAATCGGGTTTAGTTTGCATTCATCTCCTTCAAATAGTGAAATAAGAAATGTTTTATGTGATGCTGCATAGGAAATGAATACTAAGGCATCGTTTGATTGACATGAGAAGTAAATTCCTATGGAAAGTTATAATTCTCATGATTAATTTTCTATTTATTTTTTTTGAAAGTATCAAAAATATATTTGGTTGATAAAAATTTATTTGATAGGAAGTGTAACTTTTTACCCGTAACATGTTTGGTTGACATGGGTACTTTTTAGGAAGTATCTATCAAATGATCAATATACCATTCTTTTTATAAATTAAAATATATGAAAAAATTATTTATAAATTATTATTCTAACACATATATGAAAAATATAATGTAATTATATATATATGTATATATATATAATATAATATACAATTTATTGTATATAAAAAATTAATTTTTATTCGAAATTAATATAAAAAATTACATATATGATCAAAAATAAATTAAAGAAAAAAAAATAGATCAAAAATTTATGAATTATCTAATTTCATAATGTTGAAAACATAAATTAAGTCTATCATTAAATACAGATGTGAGGATATAATTATCTTTTTCTTTTAAATGCAACACAAAAAGTGCAACTTACCTAGGTCCTCATAGGTAAATTACTTCTTGCATTTTATAAGAAGTCACACTTTTTGAGAAAATTGTACTTCCTGCAAAATGCAGAAAGTGTGTGAACCAAATAAGACAAAAAAATATAATTTCTTGGGAAGTACAACTTTTTGAAAAGTACAACTTCTTGTAAAAAATTGTTTTGTTAAGTTAACTGCAAGGGAGAAGTTAGACTAGAGGATTATAGCTTTAAAAAGGTTTCGCTATCCTCAGAAAATGGGTCTGACTTTGGACTTGGCCAATAAAAAATGTGTGGTTATCATCACTTGTTATAATGCACAGTACCTTGATGTTAATGGAGACTGAAGTTTCAACTTAAAAAAATGACCAAGTCAAATTGATATTATTTGCTTAAGACTAATCCTCTCCTAAGTTATGGGAGAAGATTCTTGTATCAACTTGGTTTAAAGTATTCTCAAGGGTTATGCATGGAATTCTTTAATAAATTAATGCTTATTTTGACATTCTTGGTATGTGTTTGAAATGTAGATTAATAATCAAACCCATGCTTGGAGAGAAAAGTGGGCATAAAATTATTTCCCCTTTAATTGAAGGACAAGCTATTGTCTTTCATGTTTACTAATAGGCTGTTTTACCATTATAAAATATCTAAAATTAGTTAACAATGCAAAAAAGAGTAAATCTCATAAATAAATTATTAGATTAATGGCACTCATCATTCTTATATATAACATTAATTCATAATTATTTAAAAAATATATTGACATTCCTTGTATTGTTTAAATGATTTTTTTGGTTATAAATATCATGTTGCGAGCTACTACCCCGCTTCCAACGGGTTTATCCATTAAATTTGCTAATAAATATAAATTAGTCAAATTAAATTGTTCAAATCAATATGGATAAGTTGATACAAAATAATTTAAAATAACAAAGATTGTGGTAGTTCCATCGCGTAAATAATCTTAAAATTTTGTGTGCAGCTAACATGTGTCTAATCTAGTGGTGCATCGTAAATGAACATGAGCTAGCTACTGTACCAATGCTAGCGATTGAGCATGAGTGGAAAGGCCATGATCGGGACGAGAAGGAATCGCTTGTTCCACGACTGAAAACTCCATCCAAGGGTGTAATTGAGTCGAGCAGCTTGCGTGTGCTCGAGCTCAATTTGTTTAAGAAATATTGAGCACGAGCTCGACTCTAATTATACTCGAGCTCAGATCGAGTTGATCCTGAGTAGCTCAAGAGTTGCTCGGCTCACTCGACTCTAATCGTAAATAGCTCGCTCTAGGTGTTTTGTGCAATTAAAAATTTCCAAATAGCAAAAGGAATTGTTTGGTGTTATTGAAATTTTATTTTTTTGAAAATTATAAACTAAATATAAATTACAAATTTGTTTACTATTTTTATCAGCGCGAAGATATATAAAACGCACGCACAAAAAAACTTGATATATTATTATAATCCCATCGTCATTATTTTCTATTCTATTATATTAAGTTAAAGCTTGTTATAAAATTCTTCTCTTCTTCTTCACCATTCGCCTTCTCTCTTCGCCCGCGTTGCTTGCTTCGCTTCACTCGGGTCTGAGGAAGAGGAGAGGGGAGAGTCGAAGAATTCCAACAGGCAAGTCAACTATTCGATTCGATTTTTTGGTCTTCTCCTTCTCGGTCTTTTCCTGATCCGATCGGTTCTGAGCCTCAATCAGGAGTTCTCGCCATGGCCTCCAAGCGGATCTTGAAGGAGCTCAAGGATCTCCAAAAGGATCCCCCCACATCTTGCAGCGCGGGTACTGTTCGATTTGAGTAAACCTACTTTACCGTATGTCTTAATTCGACTAGACCTAGTTTGGCATCGAATCGGAAGAGTCGGGCGATTGGTTTTCAGATCTGCACTGCTGTGTAATCGTCGGGATCTCGGATGTTCTTGATAGAGATGATTCGTTCTGGTTTCTTTTACATACGACCACGGTTATGTAGATAACACGAGTTCATTCTTTTTTCTTCAGTCTTGGTTTGCATCCTTATAGCTAGATTTTTACTGGCACACTTTATCAAGCCATGAGAGTTATTTGAGAGTTGCGATTATCTCGAATTTAGCCATTTAGGTTCTTGGGATGTTCTTATTATTATTTTGCACAGTTCAGCTAGTGGCCACGTGAACATATTGATTGCTAGGTCGCTCTACCATGAGCCTTTGAGTGATACTAGTTGATTAGTTCAGGATGGGTGAATGCGACTTATTATTGCTGATACCAGTTTTTGATCAATAACTATATCAAGCCCTCCCCAAGTCCCCAACAGGCATCTGTTCTGGTTACCAAGTTTTCTGTCTTTAGATTTTTTGCACGCACAGGATATGATGCATTTAGCATAATGTCATCATCATGCTATTTACTTTAATGGTCATGCTGAAGATATGCTGTTATCTTCTGTATTGAGTGCAGATATTTTCAATCCAAGGCCTTTCATATTCTATTATTTTTTTGGTTGAGAATTCATTTTTTTCATTCACTTGTTACACAAACTGACTCGTCAATTATGGTTTCCAATAAATGACATGGAATGATGGAGTGAGATGGACTATCTTCTTTTTGTAATATAATCCGTAACTGGCTTCTGGATCTTTATGTTGATTTATCATTTTGCAGTACACTGGCATGAATTTCCTAATTCACAACAGGAGATATCTGTGAAATATTTTTACTCCCTTTTTAGAGATTCACATATTGTTCTATGTGCTAGAAATGCTTGCCGAGATGGTAGTTGTAGGTGGTTGGAGGATTTCTTGAGATATCTGTGGAAACTTCAACTTTCTACTCTAACTAGTGGGCATAATTCACTTTCTATTAGCCAGATTGATCACTTCCTGTCTGATAATGTTGAATACACTTCGAGAACTTAGGCAAATTGCATTTTCTTTGTCATGAGCATTATAATTATCAGGTCGGTTGTGTCAAACTAAATTGTTACAGAGTATAGTTGTTGTGTTGTCAGTTACTTGGCTATATTTACTCTAATAATTTTACTTTTTGCCTTACCTTTGTGTGTGCTATGTTATAGAAACAAATAAATAAGTTTATCAGGCTTGAATAACGAGATATACTGATAATATTTGAGTCTTCTAGAAGCAAATTCATGCACAATTTTTTTTGGCATTCAAAACCAGACCTCTAACTCTTTATATAAGTTCTTTTAATATGTCAGTGCAAAACAGCTGATAATTCACATGCCTTAAAGGCATTCAAAAAATGTGGTTAAATGGAGCTCTCAGACTCCATAACTCAATTCTATTGCCTCTTATCATATCTCATGACAACTGTTCCTACCATCATTTGAAGAGCCAATAATATCTATCTCAAGAAGGGACCTTGAACACATGCTTTAAATGTGTTGTCATCATGGCGGATACTATGCAGGAGCCTCTTAAATAGCCCAAGCTTGATGATATATAATTATGTATGTGTAATTAGAAATAACTGATGAGAGGATTTCAGTGCCAGAAAACAGTATGCTGCTAGTTAGTAGTTAAGTTGCTGGTCCTTGAGCTAAAACTTTGACCATGTTTTTGATTCAGTTATAGCAGTTCTTGTTTAGTACTAGATATGGATTTTTACCTTCATGCAATTCAATTTTCTTATTTATTTCACACTTAATAGGCCCTGTGGCAGAAGACATGTTTCACTGGCAAGCAACAATAATGGGTCCCCCTGATAGTCCTTATGCTGGAGGCGTTTTTTTAGTTTCCATCCACTTTCCACCAGACTATCCATTCAAACCACCTAAGGTAGGTACCATGAGCACAAGGATTGGTTTATTTGTATGATTCAGCTTCCTGTTTTGACTAGTTTCTTTGATATTTTGCTGTTCTCGTGGGAGTGTGTTACTTGTTACAAAAAAAATTTGTTACCTGAACCACTTTGTTGCATTTCTTTTTAGCTTTTAAAATGCACGAATTCAGGGATGAGCTAGTTGCCAATTCTCACTTTTCAAGGGATACAAAGTGTTTTGAAAGTTGTTTTGACATATCAACTATAAGCTTTACTTTTACTTCTTCTGATAATGATGGAGTGGAAGCGATTAAATTGATAAGGCACTAAAGAAATCGTCTTAGTACCTTTGTTGAATTCAAGAAAAATTCTCAAAGGAAAAAAAGTTCAACTCTGTTTTTTTGCTGATCTCCAAGACAAGAGAGCTTTTATAAGCAGAATTAAAACCTAGAATAAACTTGCTGAAAATAAACTTTTCCCTAATCAAACAAGTGAAATAGGAAAGAAATTTAAGACTCGCAAAAATAGAAAACAAATAAAACTGGAAAGAAATCAATAGAGATTATGAGCGCCTATTTGCGTGCAGATTTATGTATAACTTCCCTATGACTGCAGATCTAACAGTTTTAGGAATAGAATGATCACAAAATTCTACAGTTCAGGTCAAGTAAAATGAGTCAAAAGTTCTTATTAATGTATTTAAGGGATAAAAAAAGCTTATTGAAATTATCAATATTTGTTTGATTTTCAATAAAATGTAACCTTGGTTTTGTCTACATTGCTTTACAATGCTGAAGGGGGTGAAATTTATGTAAAAAACAGTACATCTTAATAGTTCTTGAGATTTGTCACAGAAGGAACAGAAACTAAATTTTCATGAGATGAGTATTATTTCCCCAATGTATACTTATCCAGTAGTTGTCTTGGCTTTGAGGCATAGGCATAATTTAAACTGATCAGTGCTTTTAATATTGCTTGGCAAATGAAATGCAGCCATGCTCCTAGAAATTAGATTTCCACACTAAAATGGCATATGAGAGAGAAAGATGGCACTTATCATTGCCCTTTTGAAGTTTCCTCAAATATGGTGGATAAAAATTGTTGCGACTCCAAGTGGCAAGAACTAAAAGTTCCAGTTTTTCTTTAATTTTACATTGAGCTAATTGTTTGAGTACGACATGCTCGTGATTTGTGGTTTTAATGAGTTTGTGTGTGATATGGTTGTCTATACATGTAGAACTATTGAATAGTGAGCAGATTCTTCAATGTACAAAACTACAAATGAAGTGGAAACGTACAGCAATTTTGTCCTATACACAGCATTTGCTTGAGCCTTGATGTTGCTTTTTTTTTTTTGTGGAAATCATTGGCTAAATTAGATTTTTTTTCTCATGGCATGATTGTCAAGTATTTAACAACAAGCGTGGTGCTACTTTTGTGGAAAACACTGGATAAATAAGATTTTTTTTTCTCATGGCATGTTTGTCAAGTATTTAACAACAAATGTGGGGCTACTGCTATGTCATAAGCTCATGGTTAAGTAATCTGTCAATACTGATTTGTTGAGGCCTCATGAGGTGATTTGCAAGTAGCTTTCAGGACAAAAGTTTACCATCCAAATATCAACAGCAATGGAAGCATTTGCCTTGACATCTTAAAAGAGCAACAGAGCCCTGCATTAACCATTTCGAAGGTTATTGATTTTTCTTTTACATTCTCTTAAAAGTTATATGAAAGGATAAATTAAGGTGCTTTATGGCAAATTTGAATTGATAGTATTAACCTAATCATGTATTCATTTTAGTATTGCCCTTTATAGTAGAATCAATTACGAACTAGACTTTTTCTTTTTACAACCTGACCTCATTAAATTTTTATAGGGACTACTTGGTAGTTCAATAATTATTACATTTGAACCTATAATTGCCATTTATCTAACAGAAAAATTATTTCTTGGAGGTGATCTATTAAGTTTGGTGGATATGAATTATTTCACTGCACATTTTTTTTATTTCTATATTGATGATGTAATATTCTTATTTTGAATTCAGTTACTTGTAGTGTTGTTAGGTTGGTGCAGTACTTTATTTCATTATTTATTTTTCTCACATGACCAGATGGTAGTTTGTGTTCTTAAGAATATCTTTCTGAGCTAAGGCATTAGTTTGGTTATCTTGAGTTGAGATTGATATATGCATGTTTGGCTGAAGTTCTTATAATTGAAGTATTTTAGTGTTCCACAAACATATAACCTATATTAGGATTGCCACCCTTCCACATGAGATTGTCATTACTTGTCCTTTTCATGTGTTGTCATATTTATCTAATAAACAAATGTTTGAGCTTGGGATAGACTACCACTAACCATATTACATGTTCTTTTCTACAATATATATTTGTGTAAGTAGCCCATATTGGAAACAATATATGCTTTTAAAAAAACTATTACATGTCCATAAGTTGGCCAAACATGAATCATATAGATTTTACTATTTTAGACAGCAATACAAATGTTTCTAAGAAGCTTGGATATGATAGTTTCTAATCTATCATAGATGGGCAAATGCATAGAGGGATATAGAGATATTCTCTCTGTCCTCTGTCCATCAGGCAGACAATTAATTAGCTGGTACTGGCAGACCACTAATGACAAAGGAGTTTATTATTTTTATGATTTGAAGGATATGCAAGAAATCTTCAAGTTTCATGATCTTGTATATAGGCAATTAAAATATGAAGGTTAGAACATATGAGCTGATCATACCATCATTAGGAGCAATAAAGAGAAAGGATGTGCCTACAGAGCTAATTGTCACACCTATTTGACTCTGATGATATCCAAGTTTGGGTGGCTAACTTTTCTTAATTCATTAAACTATTCTTAGGTTCATATATCTGCAAATGGAAGTATGTTAAGGAAGGCCCTCTTCCCATTTACTAAATAAGCAAAGGTGATTCTGGCTACAAGCAGCCTGCTTATTTCTACTTTGCATTTCATGTCATAATTTCCAAATGGAATTGGTTCCCTCTTGTAGGAAAAGAAAATATGTTGGAATATGTTGTTTCCTTCATTACAACATTGTCAGCAGCTAAGGCTTCTCTCTCAATAAAGGGTAGCAAATCATTGGGGTTGTTTGAGAATAGGAATATAGAAAGAATGCAATAGGGAGAGAATAACAGTTTCATTATTTGGTTTGTAATGATAATAGAGAGGAAGAACTATTCGTTGATTTGGTGGAGAGATGGTATTAAGAATAGCAGGGAGAAAACGGAACATAAACCCCAAAGTCTCCTCGAAGTGCAAACTGCAAACGCTGCTGAAATATCCATGTGCATGATAAATGCCATATGGTACTCTACCCGAATTAATATATTATAAACTATAATCATATAATATAAGATATCGCATTTGTGCAAATACTAATATTTAAGTTAAAATAATATTAATTTTCATTTTTAAACATTGAAAAAGAATACTTTTAAATTCAGGTTTTAATAATATATTATTTTGTTTATTTGATATTAGTACCTCCATAGTTGAAATATTATTCTTATATAGAATCTCAAATGGATGGACTAATTGCATAGATACCCTCAACCAAACATCGGCTGATGCTTTTTTTTTTTTTTTTTCTATTTTCAGGTTTTGCTTTCAATTTGTTCACTTCTGACGGACCCAAACCCCGATGACCCGTTGGTTCCAGAGATTGCACATATTTACAAGGCTGATAAGAACAAGTATGAAGCTACAGCAAGGAGCTGGACCCAGAAGCATGCGATGGGTTAGTCGTTGTGCTTATAGCTTTATGGTTGTTACCTCTCCCTGTTGCTATATTTGATGGTCCTCTTATATTGTAAGAATATGGTTTGCCTGCTGGCACTCTTTTATTGTCTAAGATTATGAAACAGTAAAGGGTAAAATAACATGCAGCTACTTTTTTGAGTATTTGCATGAGAAACTATTATGCTCCACCTGTTCTCCAGTCTCATCTACTGAGGCTCTACGAGATTAGCTTCACTGTTCTTTTTATCGGTTTGGATTTTTCAGTTTGTTTTTTGTAACACGTTCTTCGTATGAGTTCTTGGACACGGTTTTAATGCATCGTCCTGGTAATGTAATTAAATATAACTTTTTAGTTTTAGATTCATCCTGTGTTGAAACCGCTAAATCCAGATGATTTGATCTTAAAACCTGATAAAGAAATCAACACTTGATCTATCAAAGCTAAAGATTCATGTATATGCCCCTCACTGGAATAAGAGGTACTTGAACAAAGATGCTGAATGATTAAGAGATTTCTAAAAAGCATGGTAAATTAAAAATATATATGAATTAAATCACAGTACGACTAACGCTGCACTAACCATGTTTTTATCAAAATCTTAAACATGTCAAACCTTAATTATACAATTAGCACCAGCCTTCCATTACTTGGTACTCCCATTCTGTGGGCAATATTTTCATCTTCCCCTTCTTTGAACTATCATCGTTTAGTACTCCCATTTCTTCATCTCCATGCCATCGGGCGCACTTCCCTCCACTTTCTTTGAACCAACTTCATTCCAATTCGTGGACAAGACTGTGCCATTCGATTCAACCTGTATATCATAGTGGAGATGCAAATTAGCTCCTGAATAAATCTTTTCAAAGGGGAAAAAAAAACTCCAATCACATAGATGTCCCTAGCAATCATCAAAATTTTGACAATTGATGGTTTTAAATGCTCGCAAAAAGGGTACAACAAATTCACAAGGATGCTCCAGGAATGATGTCTTACAAAGGACTTCCTCATGGCTCGTTTTGTGTCCTCATCAGCATCTCGGTAGATATCCTGGAAAAATTTGTTCAGCGCAGCATCACCTTCAAGCTTTTCCTCTTTCTCCTGAGAGAAGCAACAGGAAATAGAAGATTGGTAAGGTGACCATAAGGGCATGCAAGGCTACACAAGAAAAGCACCAAGCTAAAACATAAAAAGTATTCGTAAAGAAATTTGATACTAAAAATACCTGTTTCTTCACTTCAGCTTCCAGCTTATCCCAATCAACTTTGGACTTTGACGATGGATAAGATGGTTTATGTGATGTGGCAGCTGCAGAAATAGCGGATTGAAGTGAATAATGCAATTTACATGAATGAATGAAAGATCTCACTGCTAATAATATTACCCTTCAAATTAATTAACAAGCCAACTATATACTGAACATCACTATCAAAGTCCAGTTTTTTCAGTACTGCCGCAAGTGCAGAAATGGTAACAAGATTCAGCTTTTGAAGGGGATGTCTTGAGAAAGCAATACAAGCAAGGCAACCACTTCTTGGCATTTCAAACAGAGAAGACAATAGTTGCCTTCAAGATTAAAGTCAATAAAAAGCCAGCATATTCTGTCAAAAGACACTACAAAGAGGAAAACCCAATGTCATACATATTGATAGACAGGCACACAGATCTACTGCAGGTATAACTGCCCAACATCGATGCAAGGAAGATGAAGTAACTTTTAGTAATTAACAAAAGATTTAACAGTTCCTATTGAAGAACATGTAAGGTCAAGTTCTATAAAATGATAAGGATTACCTGGTAATGTATTTATTTTTGGAGGGACTGCATTCTCATTGTATTCCAATGAAGTCCATGTAATAGCTTCTGCTTTTGAAAGGCGGATTTCCACTTTTGTCGATAAAACCAGATATCTACACTTTTCTGGTATGATCTGCTTGTTTACCAAAAAAGTCCAAATAGGATCAAAATCTACAGACCACAGGTAACACAACTTTTCAATAGAATAGTTGCAACTACGTCGAGCTAAGAAACTAATTCATAGAATCATAGTAAATAAGTAGGTTAACCCGTCAGGAAGTAACAGTTATGCACAATTGAGAGAAGGAAAAAAGGGGCCCAAAGTGACAGAGAAATGATGTTTCTTCTTTTCTCTAATTGACTTTAAGTCTGGATCATATTACAAGTAATTATCCATGTACTAAAAGACATCACAGAAAAACCAAGAAAAATTGGAGGCTTCTGCATGTTGTATGCATCTACATCACATGCCCTTACCCCTATTCACTTTACTAGTTCTCAGATATACCCTATCTTTTCCTTAATTGGATGTTCTCTGTACCTTAATTTCTTTCATTATTCTACTGTAGAAGCCAAGGTACAAACAAACCCAATTGAGTACGAGCTGAGTCGATACAAACTGTTCCTTTATCATAAGCCATGATCTATTCAGCTATGATATTGTGTTAAAACATTTGCAAAAGGCAACAATTAAAAGGAAACTGACATATTACATAATATCACCACATAATCAAAGATAAAAAATGAGATGAGTACCTACCATTCTACCAACACATTCAGGACAAAAAAGATACAAAGATAGAAATAGAGGAAGAAGGAGAAGACGAGACTTACCGCCACCCAGAGGAGAGGCAGCAGAAGATTTCGCCGCCTCGATGAAGTCGCGGTGTCGGGAGAATACGGGAGAACGCGAAGTCTTAGGTCACACGGTTCAATCCGTTGATTCCAAATACCAGCCCACATCCGGAAAACCATATGGTCATGGATCCGCCTCGAACCGAAATTGATCATGCTTGTCGACTGCAGCTGACCAACGATACGTCGTGCAGATCTCTCCAACTGGACCTCCTCTCAGAGAGGTCGCACCAAAGAGGTGGCGGTCGGCGGAGAGGACGCGCCGCCAGAGAGGTCGCGCGATCACGCGCCGCTAGAGAGGCTCTGCCTCCTCTCCACCTCTCTGGCAAAGAGGTCGCACGCCTCTCTGCCAAAGAGGCCGCGCGTGGCAGAGACATCGCGCATGATCGCGCGGCCTCTCTGCCTCCGCCTCCGCCTCTCTGGCAGAGAGGTCGCGCGTTCACGCGTGGCAGATCCATTTCGGATCAATTTCGGATCCAGAACGGATCAATTTCGGATCGAGGCGGATCCATGGCCATATGGGTTTTCCGGATGTGGGCTGGTATTTGGAATCAACGGATTGAACCGTGTGACCTAAGACTTCGCGTTCTCCCGTATTCTCCGACACAGCGATTTCATCGGCGGCGAAATCTTCTGCTGCCTCTCCTCTGGGTGATCGGTAAGTCTCGTCTTCTCCTTCTTCCTCTATCTCTTCTCCTCATCCTCCTCCTTCTTATTGTCCTTCTTCTCCTTTCCATTCTCCTTCCTCTTTTCCCCAACTAATGAAACCTTAAACCCTACCGTCCTCTTTTCCCTCAGCTCTCTCTCTTTTTTTTTTTATTCGTTAGAAGCCATGGGTCGGAGGATATTGAATGATGCGCTCCGGACGATGGTGAACGCGGAGAGGAGAGAAAAGGCCACCGCCACCCTTCAGCCCATCTCCAACGTCATGATCTCCTTCCTCAAAATCATGAAAAATCGAGGTGCTCTTTCTAAATCTTAGCGTTAGATCTCTAGACTTCATTATCAAGGGAAGTATGTGCGTTAGATCTCTTAGCGTTTAATTAACCATTGATGACCTCACAATATGATTCTAGATGTCATATAGTAGTATGTGCTTTAGTTCTGCTGTATTCTTTGAATAATATGAGGTAAATGTTTTCACAATTAGAAATCTTATTTTTCAAAGATTTTGTGCTTTTGCAGGATATATTAAAGACTTTCAGGTTTTTGATCCACATAGAGTGGGAAAGATTACTGTAGAATTACAAGGCAGGATAAAGGATTGCAAAGCTCTTACATATAGACAGGACTTAACAACTAAAAACATAGAAGAATACAGATTGCGCATGCTTCCAACACGCCAGGTTTGTTTTACCTTTTGATATCAGAATATGCATATTTGTTTGGTAGTAAATAGTATGCACTATACAAGCTGAACTATGTTTGAGTTGTTTAGCTATTAGCTTCTTATCATATGCTACATTCTGTCAGAACTCTCCTTATGCTTCTTATGCCATGCATGTTTGTTCTATAATTAAAGTTCACTCAACTAAGGGAGCTACACACTCGAAAAGGAGTGAGAGAAGTGAAGGAAGCTCTAAAGGTTCAATATGGAATAGGTATCACAGTCCCATCACCTACCTTATCTATCTACCTTCAGGATTTAAGTTAAATAGAACAAACCTATTGTTTAAAGTGTGTGCTAGTTTCTTTGTGATAACATGAGTCCTGCTTTGTGCATTTGGCACACATGCATATCTCTTTCCGTGTGATAGTTTTAAATGACGCGCCATGGCACATGGCGCAGGCCCTTCAGGCAATCCCATATTGCCTTAAGGTCTTAGGCGCACGTCTCAGCAGCGGTGCAAGGTGTGCGTCATCTGCAGGCATAGCGGGTGCCCTAAGTTAGAAACTTAGGGCACCCGAAACCCTCCCACAGCCGCCACCTCTCTTTTCTTACTTCTTCTTCCTTCTTCAGTTCCAGCTTCCAGCGAGTCTTCTTCTTTGCTCCGGGCAATCCTCCTCCACCGGGTTTCAGTTCCAGCCAGCCCTCCATCAAATTTCAGCTCCGACGGCTGCCTGTCCTCCATCAAGTTTTTTTTTAATTCTCTCCTCTCTTTCTACTCGGCAGCCCTCTCTTTTTTTTCCTGTTCTTTTCTAGTGGAATCATACGGGCCCGTTTGGTTAGCAAAAACTAATTTTTAGTTTGGTTTCAGTAAAACCAAAAACTTGGTTTCAGAAAATTGGTTTCGGATCCAGAAAACAAATTTTCTGAAAACGTGTTTGGTTAGCAAAATTAGTGTAGTTGCAGTTGATTGAAACCAATGAAAACTTGTTTGGTTATAAAAAATAGTATTAGTTTTCATCATGCAGTTTCAGTGGAAACGTATTTGGTTAGCGAAAACTCACAAGTGATGCTTATTTGAGATAAAACTCACAAGTGAATCCCATACTTCGACCATTCTTATGCTAGATCTGGCTGAGAAGAAGAAGGTCGAGCCAGATCTGGTCGAGAGAAGAAGGGGTCGGGCCAGATCCGGCCGAGAAGAAGAAGAGGAAGGTTGGGCCAGATCTAGCCGAGAGAAGAAGAAAAAGAGGCATCAGGACAGATCTGACCAAGAAGAAGGAGAAGGGAAGAAGGAGGAAGTAACCTGTAGAAGCTTGGAGAAGTCTCGCGGAGTCGTCGCACTTGTCGCCTCGCTCACGGAAGCCTTGGAGAAGACTCGCCGAATCGATCGCCTCTCTGCAAAAATCGGGTTTTGTGTTGAAACCAAGATTTTTGTTTTATTACAAGTTTGCCACCGCGGTTTCATTTTTTTGAAACCGTGTGATTTGAAACCGACGAAAACAGGTGAAGCTTGTTTTCACTTTCCTTAAGAAAAGTTGGTTTCGCAGAAACCGGTTTTCGGCTCGGTTTTGATTCGGTTTCGCGAAAACATAGAACCAAACACGGTTTCGTAAATTGGTTTGGTTTTGCTGAAACCAAAACCAGGAAAACGGGCTCGGTTTCGTTAACCAAACAGGCCCTGCACATTCTCATCTTGTTTCTTCCTCTTGTTTTTTTTTTCTCATCTTCTTTTCCGATTTCTTGTTTTTTTTTCTGATTTTTTTCTCATTTATCAGCCTTTAAAGTTTAAATTATGGAATCTTTTTAATGATGTTGAACTGTAGAAATTGCCAGCCTGTAGAAATTGCATTTGTTATTTAACAAATATTGCATAGTTTGCCCCACTGGATTTGAGGTTGTTAAAAAATGTATGATCTGGCTTGTTAGTTTGATGAGATTGGAGTATTATTCCTCCACATGTCTGGTGTGAAAGAAATGTGAAAACAATGCAGCTACTTGTAGGCACTGAAAAATAACAATAAAGGAACAGTATGGAAGGAAATTGAAAATTGGAAAAAGGAAATTGTAAAAATATAAATTTGATGAGCTTTTTTCCCCACACAAAAGCAACAACATTTTCACTTCTTCATCAATTTCGTATTTTGGGTGTTTCAGGAATTAGTTGCTTTTTCTCTTTCTGGCAATTGCTGAATATCCTCTTGAATATGCTTTTATCAACAACTTCCTCTTGAATATGTTTTCTGAGTGCATCCATGTGGAGTTTAAAATAACCAAGACTGAATTATCCTGGGTGACCTCATAGTTGCTAGAGTCATTATGTTTATATGCATTTTCTAAATCATCAAAACTATTATATGCTAGGATATGGTTTTTAATAGTTCTTTTCTCAATATATGAGGAGTTTTGATTGAATTATCTAGTTTACACTCACTTTTTTAATCTCAGACTTCATCTGATCACCCTCTCCTTAAGTTTTATGGTGTTACACACTAGTTCAGTTTCTTGTTAAATTTGATTGGGTAATTACTTGTTAAAAAACTTAAGCTATTAGGACAATATACACTTTATATTCTTCCCCCTTTCATTTGGAGCAAGTGGTTTTAACTAGACTGGCCCAAGTGCAACATAGAAATGATTTTACTTAATTGGGATATATATCATTTTAAATTACTATATTGTAGATGTAATCATTTATGTTAAAAGTATGAATAAATGCATAGAATTAGCTGTGATCATATACAATGAAATATATTTCAAAATATCAAAAGCAATGTTGAATGTATTAGAACAGAAGAAATAGTGTCCGTATTTTTCCTAGTTTTATGAACTTTGAACTTTTAATTATTTATTGACCAAATGAAATCCAATGTGGGGTTTGTGCTAATGCCTTTTACTTGGTTTTAAGTTAGCAATGGGAAATAGATTTCTAGTATTTAATTTTATAGTTACTAATGTGACAGCTACTCGTTCTTATTTTACTAATAGATTTCAAGTATCTTATTTTACTAAACCCTTAATGGTTAACGCAACATTTATTCTTTTGCAGTGGGGATATGTTGTAATCTCAACTCCTAATGGTGTGTTGGACCATGAGGAAGCTATGAAGCAGAACGTCGGCGGCCAAGTTCTTGGTTATTTTCATTGAAATCTTGGTTGTGTGATGAAGATACTCTCAGTAGAACAGAAATAATTCTGCAGTGCATCGAGAACGTGCACTTGTGTGATACATCAAGCGGAATGCTAGGATTATTTTCATCATCTAGTTTTGTTTCTGGATTTTGTAATGGGCTCAACATTCAGGTTTGTTGTTAATACCGGATACCTTCCATAATTAATCTGATTCTAGTGTACCATAAACTTGATTTCTTTTGATGCTCAAGAGCATGATTGCTTCATATGATTCTTTTGAGGGATGAAAGAGGATAGGATAATAGATAAATTTTGATCCTTATTAGTTTAGTGTTTGGATTAGAATAAAATAGGATTAGAAAATTAGGAAATTTATAATATATTATGTGCACATAGGATAATAATGAAATCCTATCTAATTCTCTTTTATTTATTATTCAATCCAATCTAAGTAAATATGTAAAATTTTAGATTGCTACTTATAAGATCAGAAGTTATTATAAGTAATTTTAACAATAATAAAGAAATATATATCAATTTCTAAACATACAAAGCAATTTTATTAATTTCTTAATGATGAACATATTTTTTATTTATTTATCATACAGCGAAATAAAAACCAATAAAGATATAATAAAATTTAATATTGGATTAATAATGTTATGGGGCCCGCTCATATATAGTCAATGAAGAAAAGAGACTTCAGGAAGCTCGCTCGCTCGACAGATAGGTTTTTTTTCTCACTTGCTGCCTGGTAATATTCTTGGGCTGATGACCGATGACCAGATTTCACTTTAGGATCTCTTCGCCCAAATCATATTCATCCTACATTATTGACAACGTCCAAGGTTAGATTTCATTCCTTGACTTCCTTAATCTAATATTTAAACATGGAATGCATGGTTTTAATTGTGATTTTATCACTTGATGAATTCATAAACTATTATTTATGTTTGTTTAAATTCATACGGTAAATGATGCGCTTATGATCAGCTGAAAACAAGTCAAGACATAGATGGGTGGTATGAATATTGATCGTAATATTATTTTCTGTATATGCTCCAATGTCTTCGAATGACAAGAGAAGATTAAAGATCTTATTGAGAATTAAGTTGATAGTTTTGGAAGAAAAGAAGTCATTATTGAGGAAGGCATGCAAAGAAGAAACTAGTAATTCAAATTTCTATGCAAGACTTTATTAAACTGTCACCAATTCTTTGTATGTGGTAGGAATTGTTTGTTGTCACTTATCATAGAAACTTCAGTGTTGAATTTATTTGTACCTTGAGCTATTATATATGGACATGTTGAGTCACTCTTTTGTTGAGAGTCTAATCATATTTTGGTTGACAGTCGACTTGAGTCATGCCTTTTCCTGCATTGAGAGTTAGAGACAGCAACAGGTAACAATTTGTTTGAAAAACATCCTATCTCGTGGCGGAGATGGCCTCCCTTCCCGTCAACCATCCCCCATTGTCCATTGCTGTCTTACCCGCCTCTTTTGCATCTTTCTCTTCCCCACCAAGGCTGGATTCCGATCTCCTCCCCGTCCGCTCCGAGTCATAAGGTTTTGGTGGCTACTTCCACTTCCTCCCTTTCGACTCCTTCCATCCCTCCTGTTTCCCCCCCTCCTCCCCTGGTTGGTCCATTGTTACTTGGTCTCCTCGTGGCTGTCAGGTTGTCATTGTGGACGCTCCCAAACTCTCCTCTCGAGCTTGGATCAGTTCAGGTGCTTCTTTTGCCGACGTGGTCCGTTGGGGTATCAAGTCCTCCAATTCCTTTCCGCAGTCTGTTTCTTGCCTCCCGCCACATGCCTTCCCCCGCGTCTTCCTAGCGAATCTTCTCATTCCGATCCTTCTGCATTTATTGCTTACCTTCGTACCTCTAGAAAATATTTTTCTTGCTTTAAATCTGGGCACCGTGCCTCCGCTTGCTCTGTGCGTCCGCGTTGTTTCCTTTGCTTTCGTTCTAACCATCATTGGCGAAGGTGTACTGCCTACACCTCAGCTCGTGCTGCCTCCCCTTCGCGGGCTTCTCACTCGGTGTCGTCTTCCAACTCTTCTTCATCTTCTCCACTTGCTCTTCCCGCCATGGCCAGCTTTGTTCCCTCTTCCCAAGACTCGCATGAACCTCGTTGTGTCCGAGTTATGTTGCCGAACTCGGTTGCCACTGCTGATCATGCCCGTTATCTCGCTAGACGTTGTGTGGTGGTTACTGTGAGGGTCCAGCTTCCTCCCTCAGCTGATGTGGCTGGCTTCCTGGCTTCTCAATTCCGGAACGATCGACCTCACCATCGGCTTTGGCGTCAACGACGACTACCTGATGGCCGTTTTCTTGTGACCACTCCGGCGACGGAGAATGGCGCCATCTTCCGAAATCGCTTGTTGCGGATGGCGCTCCTTCACTGGAGACACATACTGCTTGAGATTCGCGAATGGAGGCATGACGTCGCCTTCACTGTTGTTCCTCCGCCGACGATCCAGGTTTGTCTTGAGCTTCGTGATCTTCCTATCATATTTTGGAACCAGGATTCTCTTTCGGCGCCGGTTTGCCCCTTTGCGATTTTTGAAGCGGTGGATGCGACGACGCTTGAATGGAATGACTTCATTGCGTGCCGAGTCTAGGGCTGTCCATTTGGTTCAAAACTAACCAAATCGAATCGAAATAAACTAAACTAAAAATTTTTTTATACCAAAATTCCAACCAGAATTCGAACCGAATTATGCCTAAATCGATCTAACCCGAATTGAAATTATTCGGTTCGGTTCGGTTTCTAACCCGAAAATTAAAATTTTAATTAATTCGATTAAAATTAAAAATTAAAAATTATTGCCTAATACCCATTTACTTACCTGGGTTAAAAATTAAAAATATATATTATTTTTTAATTAATTCGATTTTCGGTTCGGGTCGGTTCCCGAATCCCGGGAACCGAAATCCAAAATTCAGGTTCGGTTTGGGTCAAGAACCTAACATGCAACCGATGAAATCGAATTGAACCAAAAAATTTGGTTCGGTTTTTTGGTCCGGTTCGGTGTGAATCGAACAATGGACACCCCTAGCCGAGTCCAAGCTCGGGTGCGTGATATTGAAGATATTTCGGACTTCATTCAAGCGGATGCGGAGGATTGTAGCTTCCAAATCGCTGTCGTTATTGTTGGGCAGCAAGCGTTTTATCACCCCGAGCTACCTCCTGCTGACGATCCTCTTCAGCCGCTTACTCCTCCCCATCCTGAAGATGACGCTGCCCGTGATGGTGATGCTGCGAATTCTGAGCTCGATCCGGTGGAAGAAGAACCAATGGGGGACTCTAGCGATGTAGCGGATCTGTCGGGTTATCAGACCGTAGGGATGGGGCGTCACCATGCCTCGCGTTCTCCCCTTCCGGGGTCTCCATCTGCTCCCTCTCTGCTTCAGGCTCGTGTTTCGGTGCCCTCAAGGGTTTGGAGGGTGGAAAGGCTTGCGAAGGTTGCCGACGTTCTTCGCTAGTCCGGTGATCCATTTCCTCCGGCTACTCCAATGGGATCTGTTTGCGCCAGCCCTATTTTGGCAAGCATCCATGTCGCCCTTGAGCAGGCTACTACGCCTTCCTATTCTGGGATGGAGCAGGGGCTGATGTGGGGCAGCCCTTCTGGTTGGGTCGACGGCTGTGATGGGATTCGTCTTGATCCTTTGCTGGCTTCTCGGCTTCTTGCTAGCTTTTGGTATGAAGTTTTTTGCTCGACGTCTCTACATGCTGTAAGATCGCTTATTTTAGTCTCCTTCTTGCCTCCGCCAACGGGTATCTTTTCAAATGAGGCTTTACATTTTATGGTCACGGATTTGGGCAGCTGTTCCTTCCCAGGTTCGGATCCTTGGTTGGTTTCGATTAATACCCGTTTGGCTCCAAACTCAGAGGACTTATTTGCATCACTTCTAGACCTCTCAACTGGTGGGCCGACTGGGCTTAATTGTGTTGCTCCCTTATCTGGTGGTTCTCATTTCATTGATGACGTGGCCTCTTCGTTGACCAAAGGCTCTCTTCCTTATGATGGGGTACCTGATGACCTTTTCTTTGTAGCCGGTCTTACTCATGAAGTTGTCACTTTTGAAGACTCCTTACTTGGCCCCATTTCGGCTGCTCCTGCGGCTAATATCATCTCGCCGTGTGATGTGTTTAAAGATACTTGATCTCTTGGCTGCCCCCCTTTGGGCGGTCCGATCACTATGCGTAGAAGCAGCCGTTTATCTTCCAAAAATCAATGCCATTCTTTATTAAAGGCTAAACAGCGCAAAGCTACTCTCTTGGATGGAAACAGGTTTTCTACTCTTTCTGTGCCCGACCTCTCGGGCAGTTGTGGGTCTTGTACCGATGATGCGGTCTCCTGCTTGAACAACGAAGTGATCGCCTCTATTGCTAATCTGGGCTTTACTCTCTCTGGACTGCCTGCTGATATCTTGAAGGCCGTGTCTCCGCTGGAAGCATGTTGCCACCCCTAGGTATTTTTGTTGCTTTCGGTATTTGTGGTGTTGCTTTTAGTTTCTTATGTCTGCTTAATTTTTAATGCTGTCTTTTGGAATGTCCGTGGCCTTAATCGTCTCAGCAAAAGGTACATGGCCAAGCAGCTCCTTCGTGAAGAATCTTGTAGTGTAGTTTTTCTTTGTGAGACTTAAGTTATCTCAAATCTCTAGTCGCCTTGTCAAACAAATTTCCGATTTTAGAAGTAGTGCTTTTGGCAATTACATTGCTGTTAATTCCCCTAGCTTGTCTGGCGGTTTACTTATGATTTGGAATCCTGCACTTGGACCTGTGTTTCCTTCAACAATGGTGAACATTTTATTACTGTCAACTTAATGTCTATTAGGGATGGCTGTGTGTTGACTTTTACGGGCATTTATGGGCATCCTCAAAGGAATGAAAGTCGTTCATTCATTCATAGCCTCTATCATATCATTAATGGTGTTTCTGACCTTCATATCATAGGTGGCTATTTCAATTTGACCAAGGGGAACTTTGAGAGGCTTAATTGTTCTGGAGCTGCTAGGGATTCCAAATTATTTTCAAAGTTCATCGCTGATTCCGATTTAATTGATATTCAAACTTTTGGGACAACATTCACCCGAACGAACAATCAAAACCCTCCGACTTTTGCAAAATTGGACCGTATCCTCATCAGCCCAAACCTGATCAACAAATTGCCTCTGTTAAGAATCTTAGGTGGCTCTCGACGGTTATCGGACCATACCCCTCTCATTATCAACTCTAGGCACAATAGTCCTAAGATGAACAAGCCCTTTCGAATGGAACTTTCTTGGTTCAATCAGCTCGAGTTTGCTAAAGTTATAAAATAAGGCCTACGAACTCTCGCTTCCGACTCTTCAAGAACCGGTGGGATTCTTCTTCGATGGATCAAAGCTTGGAAATCTCTCAGACGTACTAATATGGTGCGTTTGTTTCATAGGATAGAATTTCAGTCGGATCGAAATTCAGTTGGAATTAATCAAGATAATAATCTCGTGTGATAAGCTTATATCTTATTTAGCGTTTGTTGAAATCTCGGATAAGAAGATTGGATAAGACAAGATTTTCATATCCTATGTTTGTGTTGGCTCAGGATAAAGAGGTCGGATATTAATAATTTAATATTTAAATTTGATTTTACCAACTAATCACTTTTAAAATTGAAGTTAAATAATTATTTTAATATAATGATAAGAAAATTTTGATAAAATATGCTTTAAAATAGAATTAAAATTGACTTATCACAATATGTATTCATGGAAAAAATATAGATTCATATATATCAAAAAAAAGAAGAACATAATGAGCGTGCACCATAAATAATTATCTATCACGTTCCAAAATACTAAGTATTAATTCATAATTGAAAATATATAAGCTTATCAAATCTATAACAAGAAATGCAACAATATCAATCTCATGTCCAAAAAATATAACTATTTTTTTTTTGGTGCTAACGCCGCTCATTATCTAGAATGAAATTTAAATATTGAAGCTTGTCTTCCACATTTTGCATCCCATTAAAAATCAGAAGATCATCATCGTGTGTCCCTAAGTAGCGAGTAAGAAAAATGACATCCATCCGATCTCTAATTGGAAGTTTCTTCAACTCATCATGAATTTCTTTTTTCATCTTTCCCAACTCCTTGTCTTGACCAAATTGATTGGACAACACCACTAAATTTTTAGCTATATCTCCCATTTTATTTGCCATAACACCCATATGTTCTCCAATCTTTGAAATGTTTGATTCCATATTATGTTCTCTAGAACATCTCTTTTTTCGCCCTTGGCGAGTCATGCTACTTGATGTTGTCACATTAATCGAATACGGAGAATCCATTACCTCCACATCATCTCTTACTTCAACCTCCTCCTCGTCCAGCCTTTCAACTGCATCTACGGGCGTCTCAACATTAACACCGGTTGCTCGATCCTTGCCAAAGACTACTGAAAGTTTTTCATAATAAGGAAAATGCTTGTTTTTCAAAATTCTAGCATCTGCATCCTTCTACATAAAAATAAGTTGTTCATGATTAACTTTTATACATAAAAATATATATAATTTATTAAAAGCAATTAAATTATACCTTCAAATATTCTTCCCATATACCTTCTTCAGCTGTTACACATTTGCGTTCTGAATCCCATCCGAAGCCTGATTGGTTTAACATATCATATACTATATTGAATTGTTTTTTCATAATTTTCAGCTTTGATTCAATGTGTGGGTTAGCTCGTATCCCACATCCTGGATATATACTTTCCATTCTCTTTTCAATCTCTCCGTACATCCCTGGCCTAAATTCATTATCACTTTTCCATCCAGCATTAACAAGATCTTCTAAAATATCAATAAAAAAATCTTCTTCTTGTTTTGTCCAAACACGTCTATCGCGAGTCTTCTTAGTTTGATTGTTTGAGCGATCCATCTATCCTGATAAAGCATTATAAATTAATCAACATTTTAGCAATTAAAAATATTAAAATCATAAATTTTAACCATCATAACCTCAACATTTTTAGATTTTAAAATTTAAAATTTCAGCATCAATCACATCATTTAATATCACTTTAGAACCAAGTAAAATTGATGGAAATATTAATAAAATATTATAAAAAATAATAGTAGCAAGTATAATTCATAAATCAATTGTTAACTCTCCACTCATTATACATATCATTTGCTAGCTTATCACGGAATTCGGTCCACTGAGGTGATGTCTCTACACTACTTATGGCATTAATATCATCGCCATTGATATGATCATTACTTTCCTCTATATGACTTAATTGCACCTCGAAAGGATCTAAACTCATTTCTCTCCTAATGAAATTATGCAAAAGACAACATGCAATAATTATTTTATTTTGTGTCGTGATTGAATAAAATGATGGACTTCTAAGAATAGCCCAACGCATCTTTAGAAGTCCAAAATATCTTTCTATCACGCTCCTAGCTGATGAATGACGCATGTTAAAAAGCTCGTGTGGTGTTGATGGAGCTCTAGAACCTTCTCCCCATTCTGATAAATGGTATCTCGTCGATCTATATGGTGCAAGAAATTCCTCTCCATTAGTATAACCAGCATCCACTAGATAATAGTTTCCTAAAACAAAAATAAAGATTTATATTAGAAGTTTCTTGCATAAAGATTCCAACATATCTAATTATGATGTAATTTTTCATAAGGATGTACCGATGGGGACTTTTAATCCATTCCTCCTATTAAGAGCATCTCGTAGGATTCTAGAATCTGAAGCAGAACTTTCCCACCCGGGCATAACAAAAATAAAGTTCATGTCGGGAGCACAAACACCCAACACATTAGTGGCAATGTCCCCTTTACGATTGCGGTAACGAGGTTTATCTTCAGATGGGACTCGCACCTTAATATAAGTGTCGTCGAGTGCTCCTAAGCAATCCTAAATTTAAAAAATGATGTTAAATAATTAACTTTTAGTAAATTAGAAAAAGGAGAATAATTTTTTAGATTTATTTTACGTACCTTAAACCACTTCCATTTTGGATCAGTATAATTTTCTGTTATGGGCTCTGGAGATCTCAACAATATGCCTTGCAATCTTATCACAGCATTTAATACAACATTGAAATGCTTACTCACTGTTTGACCCGAACGGACAAAATTAAACTTGATGACACGATTTTTAGCATGGTGTGCAAGTATATGTAAGAACATCGCAACTTGCTCTTCCACTGTAACTAATCCTCCTTCTCTTAGCTTACCCACTGTGCGGAGTAACTCACACAATATTCCAAAGGTGTGTTTATCTACTCTTAGTTGTTCAATGCAATTTATGTCACTATTATTTATAAGGTCATTTAATCTTTCTAACTGAGTGTGGTGACTCAAAAATCTACGCTCTCTTACAACACGTTCTTCCTCTCTTCTATTTAAATTTTCTATAAGCAACACAATACAAGCACTAATAGTTAAAATAACTTCACAAATCATTGTCGATAATGTTGCTACATATGCAGCAATTACTTCATTTCTGGATGACATGTCTACGAAAATAAATTAAAATAAAATATATTAATAAAGCAATTTAATCTCAAGATAAATTATAAGAGTAGAATATAGTGGTGTAGCTGATAAATTACAGTAGATTATTTGCATACAAAGTAAACAATTTGTTGGGCACCGGGATAATGAAATTATATGCAAAAAAATAATAGCACATAGAAAAAACAAAAGAGTTTATGATTTAATAGCACCAAGAGTAGAACTGTAGAAATATTCTTTTGCTATGAGAAAGACCAACTCAAATCGTCACCTCTCATCATACTACAGGTACAAGTTACCCAAGATGAGAACTTTCAAGATGGAATAAAACAATAACATCATCCTCACTGGGATACAAAAAGGGTTTCTTCATCATTTTTATTTCACATGAATTTAACTGAACAAATTAATATATAGTAGTCCACCATACAAAATGAACTCACTGCAAATCCTTGCTCAACCAAACAAACCCTAAAGAAAAGGGATTACCAAAAATAAAAAGGTGAGAAACACCAAAAGCAAAAATCTATTGATTGCCAAGTTTGATATCTCTACTGCAAATATATTGCAATTTTGAATCCAAACTAATAAGATTCAAAGGACTTTTGTACTCTACATGTCATACTTTTCTTAAACAAAGGGAAGCAAATATCTGCTTACTCGGCTGGTTGAGCAATCCAACCCACACAACACAACAATTTCTTTTGCCCTAAATCTTCCTACACTAAACAGGTTTCATGCTCTACTAATAGTAATCATCACTACCAAGAAAATCTAAGTCAAGAAGAAGCTCGTGCCAAGAGCTGCAACAACATTAATTTCTTACTGTGTTCCTTAAGGAAAAAAGAGAGGTGAAATCAAACTAACCTCTACACCTTTCGAGGGTGATGAGCCAAATCTTTCTCATATTTCTCCTTTCTTTACTTCTTCTCCCACGGTTCCTTTTCCTTTTCCTTTTCTCCTCCTTCTCTTATGTCCCCTTCACCTGGAAGCTTTCAATTTGTTAAAATACACAATGTGGATCAATTAATAGTCAATAGAAAAACATCAGTGAAGAGCGCACGATCAGTGAAGAGCGCGCGAGGGTGAGGCGAGCCAGGGAAGCAACCATCCTGATGAGAAGAAGAGATCTCTTGTGATTGCACGCAAGCTTGGCGCGAGCAGTGAAGGGAACAGAGGAGATCGAAGAAGGAGGAAGAGCAGAAGAGGAAGAGAAAGAAGTAAAAGAGGGGGAAGAAGAGAAGGGAGCAATAGAAGGAACCCGCGTCTGTTAGCAGAGGAAAAATGAGGCGGAAAAGAGATAAAGAAAGAAGGAGAAGAGGAATTTACCGTGTATGCCGCCGCCGTCGCTCGGATGAGGAGAAGAAGCTGTTCGCTGCAAAGAGGGGGAAGAAGAGAAGGGAGCAATAGAAGGAACCCGCGTCTGTTAGCAGAGGAAAAATGAGGCGGAAAAGAGAAAAAGAAAGAAGGAGAAGAGGAATTTATCGTGTATGCCGCCGCCGTCGCTCGGATGAGGAGAAGAAGCTGTCTGCTGCCGTCGCTCGGATGAGGGGAAGAAGAAAAGCAACCCGGAATCGAGAGAGCGCTTAGATGAGGAGAAGAAGAGATGCTTTGTTCGCAGTAGTATAAATTCTATCAGGTATCGAGAGAGGCGCGTTCGAGGTTGAAGCCGTCGTATGAGAATAAGTCCGCGGTTTTTAATTCCCACCTCCCGATGGAGGATACCTATATCCCGTTTGAATCGGAATTAAATCCCATGTTTATCCGAATTGTTTTAATCCAAGACATAATCAAACATCTTATAGGAATTGGCAAATCCTATCCCACATTGAATTCCCATGAAACAAACGTGCCATTAAGGATTGGGCTCTTCTGAAAAGGAAAAGCTACAACTTCGAGCGCAAGCTTTTGGAAAATAAAATCCTTACGCTAAGTATCAATCTTGAATACAGTCATTCTAATTCTTCTGATACGACCTCTCTTAAAGCGGCCAAAGAGGGCCTCGAGAAACTTTATTCCTCAAAAGCTTAGTACTGGCGTCAAAGAGCTAAAAAGAGATGGATCAAAGAAGGGGATCGAAACACAAGATACTTTCAACAATGTGCTTCCAACAAAAGAAGGTTTAATTGGATCGGTTGTTTACATTTGGACCAAGGGCCCACATCAAATCAGGAGAAGATTGTGGACTGTTTTCGAGCACACTATATCAATTTCCTGGGATTGTCACACCCCCCGCTTCTTCAAATCAATTGGTATGATATTCTCCCTCCTCATCCTGATATAAGGGCTCTTGACACTCCCTTCTCTGCCTCAGAAGTTGATCAGGTGATAAAATGTATGAAAAATCACAAGTCCCCTGGACCGGATGACATCCCTATGGAATTCTTCAAGGCCTTTTGGAAGGATCTTGGTCCTTCAGTCACCAAAATCCTTAATGATCTTATGCTGCAGCATGCGGACCTTCAAAGAATCAATTCTGCATTCATTACTCTGATCCCTAAAAAAGAGGGTGCGAACACAATAAATGACTTTCGACCCATCAGTCTAGAAAATAACATCGTCAAGATCTTCTCAAAACTTCTCGCCAACATACTAGCTATTCATATGAAATCCCTCATTGATAATAAGCAAGGAGCGTTCACCCAGGGTAGATCTACCTTAAACTGCTTTATGATAGTAGCTGAAACAATTGGTGCATGTAAAGTGTTGGATCAAGATTCTTGTCTCATTAAATTTGACTTCGCTAAAGCTTTTGACAGTATCGGTTGGAGCTTCATTGAGCATATGCTTGCGGCCAGAGGCTTCTCTAATAGTTGGATTTCTTGGATTTCCTATCTTCTATTGTCTTCATCCTCATCAATTCTGATTAACGGTAACCTCAGTATTTCTTTTGCTTATAAACGTGGCCGTCCCTCTAACCCCCTACTCTTCAACTTGGTTGCGGACACACTTTCAAGATTGATCAGTTCAACGGTACGGTGTGGCATTTTTCATGGTGTACTTCTTAATTTTACTCCTAATGGCATTTCTCACATTCTATTTGCCGATGACTTGATCATGTTTTGCAAAGCCTCTACCCAATGTTTTTCCAAGATTAGGCTTTTTTTCAAATGTTTCGAACTTGCCACTGCCTCTTGATCAATGCAAGCAAGACCAAAGTTATTCACCTTGGTGGAAATGAACAAATGGCTAATAGTTTGGCAAATATTTTTGGTTGTTCGGCGGGCAACTTTCCAATTCAATATATAGGACTTCTGCTTAGAGGTGGCAAGCTCATAAAAGAAGACTAGTTTAAGTTGATCAATAAATTTGATACCTTATTGGCCTCCTGGCAGGGACTTAATCTTTCTAGAGTTGGTAGGCCGACTCTCATTAACAGCACCATGACTAGTCAGGCTTCCTACATGTTGTCCATCTTTGATGCTCCATGCTGGGTTATTAAGAAACTTAATCAAAGGAGACGACGTTTCTTCTGGTGTGGCCCCTCGGATGCTGATTATAAGGGTAAATGTTTGGTTAATTGACATACCTTAGAGACAGATATTTCGGAGGGTGGACTGGGGCTCCTTGATATTAAATTGCACAATAAAGCTAGGTTGGGGAAATGGCTTTGGAGACTTTGGAAGAACAATGATTTATTATGGCTTGATCTCGTCAAATCTCTCTACCCTTCCACACTGGGGTTTGCTTCGTTTGACAAACTCCCTCCATCTTACATCTGGAAGGGAATCTTATCCATGGTTGATATTTTCATGCTCTCTTCATCCCTAGTTGTTGGAAATGGTCGTCGTTTCAAATTTTGGAAGGATCAATGGATTGGTCCTACACCGCTTATGTCTCTATTTCCAACCTTGTTCGCTCATGCCTCAGCTCCTAATGCTCGTATTATTGACCTTAAGGAGTTTGATTCACAAGGCTTACCATCTGGGTGGAATATTCAGTTCGACAATTACGTTTCATTTTCCGAAATCATCTGCTTATTGAATTTTATTAATTCCTTCCTCTCGGGCGCGGAGGAGGATGACTTCTCTTGGAAGTGGAATATCAATGGGGAATTCACGATCAAATCACTTTTTGCCCTACTAAATTACCGTGGGATTATCGACGAGAAATCTAAATTTCTGTGGCGAGCTACATGTCCAAGGAACATCTCCCTTACGAACTGGTTTGGCTTCAAAAATAGATTGAACACTAAAGATATATTGATTGCTAGAGGGCTCCAAGTGAACCCGTCTTGTGTCCTTTGTGGTTGTGCCCCGGAGGATCATCCTCATATCTTCACTTCATGTAGCTTTTCCTTGCTTGGATGGAGAAAGATGATTAGCTTATCTCATCTAACTCACTTTCCGTTAAATTACACCCCTTGGTCTGATAGCTGTCATGATAGCAAAGGCTCCAAAATAATCAAATTTCGTGCGATTATGATTTGGAGGTGGAAGGTTTGGGAGGAACGCAATTCACGCTGTTTTGAGGAAATCGAAAACAATGTTCTCGAAACAACGTTCACTTCTCCATCCAGGTGGAAGGGGCACCCACGTATGCAGACTTCGTCAAACTGAGGCAAACAGAGTTCACTGGGATAGATCGATAGGTGGAGGTCACTGGGTTCCTTAGCGACTGCTATGAGCTATGCGCGGAGCTCGGGTGTTCATCTGAGGCGACAACTCGTATGATAGGGCTACAGCTGAGAGGACCGGCCAAGGAGTGGCTTCATACTTGGAGGGGTCGCAGAGCGATAGGCACGCCACCCTCTACCTAGGAAAAGTTCAAGGATGCTATGGTGGAGCGATATTTGCCGATGAGCGTCCGCGATTAGTGGGCAATAGAGTTCGAGCTGCTGCATCAGACGGGTAGCATGATAGTGTCGGACTACGAGATGGAGTTCACCTGGCTCTCGAAGTACCACCCTACCTTGGTGGCTACTGAGATCGCTAGGGTCAAGAGGTTCGTCGAGGGGCTGAGGGCTCAGATCAACAGACTTATTCATTACATCGAGGACACTACATTTTATTGGGTAGTGGATGAGGCACTCCGGGAGGAGGCTTTGGTGCCGTTCGAGAGGTATGACGCCCCCCCCCCCCCCCCCCCCCCCCCCCCCTCTCAAAGAAGAAGTTCCGGCCCTAACACTTTGGGGGTCGGCCGATTCACTCTGAGGGGACCGTCGTAAAGGAAAATCATCAGTCTGGCAAGGGACACAACAGTTCTAGGGGCCGCATGGGCCCCGGGCCGGGGGCAACTCAGCCGGCTACTTCAATAGGTCCACTACAGAGGCCTGAGGTGCCGCAGTGCGGCAGTTGTGGTAGAAGGCATCGGGGAGAGTACTATGGCCGTAACATCACGTGTTTCGGGTGTGGACAGGCCAGGCATATCTGGAGGGACTATTCGGACAGGGGCGGTCAGTAGCCTGAGCAATCCAGAGGAAATGCGCCAGTGTCGATGGGTTCTGTGGGTCAAAGGAGTCAAACGCAGGGCAGAGGACAGCAGACTAGTGGTTTAGAGAGACCTCTGCTGTGTTGATGGCTGAGTTAACATTTTTGTCTCTACTAGAACTTGATGTAATTTTGGGCATGGATTGGCTAGCAGACAATTTTGCGTCATTGGATTGCAGGGATAAAATTGTTACCTTTAGTAAGCCCAGGTTGCCTCAGTTTATCTTCTAAGGAGAAGGAAAAGGAGACCATATGGGGGTCATTTCAGCCCTGAAGGCCCGCTAATTGCTTCTAGGTGGTTGTTAATCCTTCTTGGTCTTCGTATATGTGGCAGAGGAGGACAGAGGTACGACAGAGAATGTTAGGGATACCCAGGTGGTTCGTGAGTTCCCCGACGTATTTCACGAGGAGTTGCCGAGTTTGCCGCCAGAGAGAGAAATAGAGTTTTGCATAGAATTGCAACCTAGGGTGAAGCCGATTTCCATTCCACCATATCGGATGGCATCAGCGGAGCTTAGAGAATTGAAGGCACAATTGCAGGAGCTGCTCGACTTGGGTTTTATTTGCCCGAGCGTTTCTCTATGGGATACTCTGGTGCTCTTTCTGAAGAAGAAGGGCAGGTCCGTGTGCATGTTCATTGATTACCGGTAGCTTAACAAGGTGATAGTCAAGAATCGTTACTCGCTACCTAGGATCGATGACCCGTTTGATCAGCTTCAGGGGGCACAATGGTTCTCCAAGATTGATATGAGGTTTGGTTACCAGCAATTGAGGATCCGAGATTATGATGTGCCCAAGACCACTTCCAGGTCTAGGTATGACCACTTTGAGTTCCTGGTTATGTCTTTTGGGCTGACGAATGCACCAGCGGCCTTCATGGATTTGATGAATCAAGTATTCAAGAAGTACCTGGATAGATTTGTGATTGTTTTTATTGATGACATTTTGATTTATTCTAGGAGCAGGGAAGAGCACTCTGAGCATTTGAGGTTGGTTTTGGCGACCCTCAGGGAGCATCGGCTGTATGCCATATTTTCCAAATGCGAGTTCTAGTTGGAGACGTGGGATTTCTAGGCCACGTGGTGTCGCGAGAGGGGTGAGAGTGGACCCCTCAAAGGTTGAGGCAGTTCAGAACTGGAGGCAGCTGACCAACATGATGGAAATTCGTAGCTTCTTAGGGTTGGCCAGCTACTACAGGAAGTTCGTGGAGAACTTTTCCAGAATCGTGGCACCATTGACTCGCCTGACGCAGAAGAAGGTCAAGTTTATTTGGGATGACAAGTGTGTTGGTGAAATAGCCTACACTAGAGGGGGTGGGTGAATAGTGTGTTCTCTAAATCTTTTTGCCTAAATTCAATTTTAATCGTTTCTTAGATTACTTAGGCAATTCACAAATCGAGTAGTAAGCGGAAGCAAGATATAAATGATAAGCAATAAGAAATACAAGGTAAATAATGCTAACACAATTATTTATAGTGGTTCGGCCTTAATGCACTCCACTACCTAAGCACCCCGCTTAGGATTTCCAAACTAAATATACTAAATTATAAGTAGCTTACAATTGACGACTTTACACCTGAAAGACCCTACACTCACCTCGAAGGCACTTCCACACCCGAAAGTATCCTGCCTTCCTACTGAGTGAGTTTTCCCACCTCAATTCCTAAGACCTACTCCTAACTTAGTTTACACAAGGGGCTTTACACGGTCTACACCAAAGTAATCACTTACACACAAGACCACACACTAGGTCTTTTTACAAACTCAAGTAAATTAAAGTAACAACAAATAAAAAATAAATCTATTACAAGAAGGAGGTGAAGAAAACTTATCACAATGAAAGCACCTCTTCTTCTTGAGCCTAGCACCTTTGATGAGCCCTCCAATAAAGAACACTTGAAGATGAGAGATCAAGAGCAAGGTTTGAAGGATTTGATCAATGAGAAGCTTAGAGGATGCTAAAGATCACTCTTTGAGGTTTATGGGCATCATGGATGGCTTGGAAGTGAGTTTGGAGAGGGTATTTATAACCCCCAAAACACCAAGGCTCGTCAACGGGCGTTTTTCTACCCGTTGGCGATGCCTGGTCAATCGTCGGTCGATCGACTGAGCGATCGAAGGTCTACTGCCCATTTCAGGCATCATTCGATCGACCGGTCGGTTGATCGAAATGCCTTCTCCGTCTGTCGGTCAACCAGTTGGTCGACCGAACCTGGGCAGGGCAGACTGCTTGGTTAGGCTGATTTTTCTGCTTCTTTGCTCGTTTCTAGGTTCGGTCTTTGCTAAGTCCGCTTATATAACATTTACTAACTTCAAGTTAATAATTTTAAAACATAAATATTTACAAAGTTTGTATTGATTATAATTTGAAGTTAATTTGTCATCCATTTTTATCATTATGATCTGCTCGTCGACCACGTGGATTAATTCATGAACTCACCTAATTATCGCATGTTTATATTGCAAAGATCAACACTAATGATTCACAATAATGTTGCTTCTTTTCTTTTATTTGACATGACATGCCACGTGTCAATTGAGTAATTCATGTAAATATTTCATGTCAACAAATAATAATGGAATGAATATTAAAATAAGATATGATATATAAATTGCCATAATTTATTAAAATCGGAATTATAAATTTCTAATTAACAAAACTGAAACTACAAAATAATTATAAAAGAATATGAGAAAACCAGAACCAATTTTAACAATAGTAAAACATAATATTATTCAATATTTAATTTTAATGGAATATATACTTCTTGTGAGCACATTGTTGTTATCGGCATTATTTCTTATTCTTCAATGTTATTAGTGACTAGAGGATCTTCAAAACATCTAAAAATATATGAAGGTTAGAAATTAGAAAAAGAAATTAAAAGAAGAAGAAGAAGATAATATGAAACACAAAAAGTTAAAGAAGTATTTTCAAATTTTATTTTAACTTTGGTTGATCAAAGAAGAAGGACGAGGAAAAAAGAGAAAACGTAAGACTGTTGAAAAATGAGCTATCAGCGCAATCTAAACAGAGACGGAAAAAAATTATGTTGTGTTCAGTATGTTGTTTTATTAAAATAAAATATTAAATGAATATTAATATTGTATTATGTTAAAATAAATATACAGTGGTAATTAGGTACATTATAAAAAACAGATGCTTTTTTTAAGTTCTTATTTTTATTAACTTCAAATATATATAGTTTCAATTTTGATAATTCTTGAGTGGTTGTTATGTTAAATTAATAAAATCAAAAACACTATGAGATATTTCAGAAACTCAAAAAAAAAAGAGAGTCATATTTGTTTAAAAACTTTTTTTTTCCTATTATTTTGTTTATCTATATATATTAACTGTATATATATATATATATATATATATGATGTATTATTTTGCAAATTCATTCAACTCAATTTTTAAACGTTTTAAATAAAGTGCAACTTTTATTAGCAGATCGTCCCTAAAATATATATGCAATATGGCAAACTTGTTTGAAATGTTAGCCTATACACGTGATATGTCGAACTTGCCCTTTGCAAATAATTTAAGAGTAGGGGTGAGCAAACTTCACCGATTCACCGAAACCGAATCGAAACCGACCGAACCGAAACCGATTTAACCGAACCGAATTAACCGAATTAATTTCGGTTCGGTTTTCGGTTAAAGAAATTTTTGGGTTCGGTAAATTAATCGACGGTTCGGTTAATTTACCGAATTAACCGAATATATATATATATATAATAACAGATATATCAGATCTTGGCATTTGTCTTGGTGGTTAAATGTTATGTTTAGCTTTCCGCCGTCCGGGTTTGAATCTCATGTTGTGCAATAATATTTATTTAACATTCGATATATATATAATATGTGTTAGTTACATATAAATTGATAGTAATGTTTGCTAAGATGGTTAGAAGAGTAAAAATTAAAATCTAATTCTCCATTGGGCCAAGTTCAAGTCCACATGCATTCTTTGATAAATTTTTTTTTATCTTTTCAGTTAACCGAACCAAATTAACCGAATCGAATCAAAAATTTGGTTAACCAAACCGAATTAACCGAATTTTTTCGATTCGATAAACGGTTAAAAAAATTTCTTTGGTTCGGTTCGGTTTTTAACCGAACCGAACCGATGCTCACCCCTATTTAAGAGTGTAACATCACGTTGTCAACCTTCTAATTTATTAGATGTGCCTTAATTTCAATTTGACCCATAGTTTCCATATTTTATAAATTTTACTCATATTTTTAATTCTTAAAATTTCATTTTCGTCTAAAAATTCTCATGACATTACAATTTTTGTTAAGCTCAAAATAACAAACGCTTATGTCATTTAGTAAGAATTAGCAATATATTATATTTTACTTTTGTTTAATTAATATTATTAGTAGTCATAGAATAATGAGTATTTCATATATATAGCTGATTAAAACACGATAAAATTTTAATTATTGTGAATATTTTAAGAGCGAAAAAGTCCAATCGAGAAGAAATAGATGTTAAAGTACCGTATTGATTAAAAATATGATCAAGATAATATTTAAATAATTTGGATAATTCTTTCCCTTTTGAGCTAGCTTTTGGTCTAAACTTAAACCCACTAATTTTTTAACATAGTATCAGAGTTAATCCTATTAATATTGTGCCACTCGCAGATAGGGGTGTTCACGAGTCGGGTCAGGTTGGGTTGGGTTTAGGGAAAAAATTGATCTGACCCGGCCAAGTGTAATTGGGTCGGGTCGGGTAGTCGGGTTTACCCGTTTAGGAAAAAAATGAGTTTTAATAATAATTTTTAAAAATAATTAAATATAAATATTTTTAATATATATATATATATATATATTAAATAATTAAAAAATATAAAAAATTCATGTAATTGGGTCGGGGCTCGGGTCATCGGGTTTTAAATACTGAAACCCGGACCCGACCCAATTATAATCGGGTTTCAAATATTTGAACCCGACCCGATTGGTTCGGGTCATATTGGTTTTTTGGATTCATTGGGTCGGGTTTGACCCATGAACAGCCCTACCCGCAGATGTCCAGGCATGCAAAAATTCCATGCTCTAGATGTTCAATTCTGAACGTGATGAGGGTATGTTAAAATCCCATGTCGATTAAAAATATGATCAAAATAATTTTTAAATCATTTGAATAATTCTCTCATCATAAACTATCTTACTAGGTGGAGTTAGACCACTAACTTCTTAACAATAGATATATTAATGTATAGTATTTGTAACATTTTTGTTTTAATAAATTCTCATAATTAAGCCTTAGTAAATCCTTCCTAATAATGAGCTTAATTTTGTGACTACCATACTTTCATTGCTTTCTATGTTTTAATTTCCCTGTTCACTTGATTCATCTACAAATTTGGGTGGTCTACTTCCGGCCATCTTTTTACCAGACTTATTCCTGGAAGAGCCCAACTAATTCCCAAATTAGCCCACGGGTAGAAGAAATCCCATACCATAATGAGAAATGAACTTCTTTGTTAGTAGAACAGAACAAGTACTGAATCGAAACAAAAAAAAGAATTAAGTGTTCTCGCACGAAGTTGGGGTGCGGCAAGCCTCTGCATGTGTCTTCTTGGTCCGACGCGGCTTTGATTATGCCATGCAAAAATACTCCGACGCTCAAGTGAGAGAGAATCTCAGATGAGAAATATAAAATTAGAATTGTGAGTATATCTAATATGCGTCGTGTTTATTTTATGAGACATGTCAGAGATGCTTGATGATGATGTCTCACATAATCTCACAATAATATGATCTGAACGGGTCAAAGTTATCATAAAGTTAACAAACTCATTACGGTTGAATTCATGGTAAAATGAAAGATGTTGATATTTTTATTTGACTGGATGGACCCCCTAGGCTAAGTTATGGATGACTTAATCTAAGTATGATTCATGAGCGTGGGTGCGTCCGAGCCTGATTCGACTAGGCCCAAAGAATTGGTCTAGTCTAGAAAGTAATAAAATATCATAAAAGTATTAGACTATAATTCATCGGGAGCAAAACCTATCTGAATTTTTTGGTTGGGTTATACTAAAAGAAACCTCTTTTTAAGTTAATTAAAATCGGGTTTAGTTTGCATTCATCTCCTTCAAATAGTGAAATAAGAAATATTTTATGTGACATAAATGTTTTATGTGATGCTGCATAGGAAATGAATACTAAGGCATCGTTTGGTTGACATGAGAAGTAAATTCCTATGGAAAGTTATAATTCTCATGATTAATTTTCTATTTATTTTTTTTGGAAGTATCAAAAATATATTTGGTTGATAAAAAATTATTTGATAGGAAGTGTAACTTTTTACCCGTAACATGTTTGGTTGACATGGGTACTTTTTAGGAAGTATCTATCAAATGATCAATATACCATTCTTTTTATAAATTAAAATATATGAAAAAATTATTTATAAATTATTATTCTAACACATATATGAAAAATATAATGTAATTTTTTATATATCTCTAATATAATATACAATTTATTGTATATAAAAAATTAATTTTTATTCGAAATTAATATAAAAAATTACATATTTTGTTCAAAAATAAATTTAAAAAAAATAAATAGATCAAAAATTTATGAATTATCTAATTTCATAATGTTGAAAACATAAATTAAGTCTATCATTAAATACAGATGTGAGGATATAATTATCTTTTTCTTTTAAATGCAACACAAAAAGTACAACTTACCTAAGTCCTCATAGGTAAATTACTTCTTGCATTTTATAAGAAGTCGCACTTTTTAAGAAAATTGTACTTCCTGCAAAATGCAGAAAGTGTGTGAACTAAACAAGGCCAAAAAGTACAATTTCCTGGTAAGTACAACTTTTTGAAAAGTACAACTTTCTGCAAAAAATTGTATCAATCAAACGATATCCTAAAAAGTAAAACTTTTTTAAAAATATAATTTTTTACAAAAAAAATTATGTCAATCAAACGACACCTAAGAATGCATGACTTGGCTTTTGTTAAGTTAACTGCAAGGGAGAAGTTAGACTAGAGGATTATAGCTTTAAAAAGGTTTTGCTATCCTCATAGAAAATGGGTTTGACTTTGGACTTGGCCAATCAAAAATGTGTGGTTATCATCACTTGTTCTAATGCACAGTACCTTGATGTTAATGGAGACTGAAGTTTCAACTTAAAAAAATGACCAAGTCAAATTGATATTATTTGCTTAAGACTAATCCTCTCCTAAGTTATGGGAGAAGATTCTTGTAGCAACTTGGTTTAAAGTATTCTCAAGGGTTATGCATGGAATTCTTTAATAAATTAATGCTTATTTTGACATTCTTGGTATGTGTTTGAAATGTAGATTAATAATCAAACCCATGCTTGGAGAGAAAAGTGGGCATAAAATTATTTCCCCTTTAATTGAAGGACAAGCTATTGTCTTTCATGTTTACTAATAGGCTGTTTTACCATTATAAAATATCTAAAATTAGTTAACAATGCAAAAAAGAGTAAATCTCATAAATAAATTATTAGATTAATGGCACTCATCATTCTTATACATAACATTAATTCATAATTATTTAAAAAATATATTGACATTCCTTGTATTGTTTAAATGATTTTTTTGGTTATAAATATCATGTTGCGAGCTACTAGTCTACTACCCCGCTTCCAACGGGTTTATCCATTAAATTTGCTAATAAATATAAATTAGTCAAATTAAATTGTTCAAATCAATATGGATAAGTTGATACAAAATAATTTAAAATAATAAAGATTGTGGTAGTCCCATCGCGTAAATAATCTTAAAATTTTGTGTGCAGCTAACACGTGTCTAATCTAGTGGTGCATCGTAAATGAACATGAGCTAGCTACTGTACCAATGCTAGCCATTGAGCATGAGTGGAAAGGCCATGATCGGGACGAGAAGGAATCGCTTGTTCCACGAATGATAACTCCATCCAAGGGTGTAATTGAGTCGAGCAGCTTGCGTGTGCTCGAGCTCAATTTGTTTAAGAAATATTGAGCACGAGCTCGACTCTAATTATACTCGAGCTCAGATCGAGTTGATCCTGAGCTTGAGCTGCTCGGCTCACTCGACTCTAACCGTAAATAGCTCGCTCTAGGTGTTTTGTGCAATTAAAAATTTCCAAATAGCAAAAGGAATTGTTGGGTGTTATTGAAATTTTATTTTTTTGAAAATTATAAACTAAATATAAATTACAAATTTGTTTACTATTTTTATCAGCGCGAAGATATATAAAACGCACGCACAAAAAAACTTGATATATTATTATAATCCCATCGTCATTATTTTCTATTCTATTATATTAAGTTAAAGCTTGTTATAAAATTCTTCTCTTCTTCTTCTTCGGTTCTTCTTCACCATTCGCCTTCTCTCTTCGCCCGCGTTGCTTGCTTCGCTTCACTCGGGTCGGAGGAAGAGGAGAGGGGAGAGTCGAAGAATTCCCACAGGCAAGTCAACTATTCGATTCGATTTTTTGGTCTTCTCCTTCTCGGTCTTTTCCTGATCCGATCGGTTCTGAGCCTCAATCAGGTGTTCTCGCCATGGCCTCCAAGCGGATCTTGAAGGAGCTCAAGGATCTCCAAAAGGATCCCCCCACATCTTGCAGCGCGGGTACTGTTCGATTTGAGTAAACCTACTTTACCGTATGTCTTAATTCGACTAGACCTAGTTTGGCATCGAATCGGAAGAGTCGGGCGATTGGTTTTCAGATCTGCACTGCTGTGTAATCGTCGGGATCTCGGATGTTCTTGATAGAGATGATTCGTTCTGGTTTCTTTTACATACGACCACGGTTATGTAGATAACACGAGTTCATTCTTTTTTCTTCAGTCTTGGTTTGCATCCTTATAGCTAGATTTTTACTGGCACACTTTATCAAGCCATGAGAGTTATTTGAGAGTTGCGATTATCTCGAATTTAGCCATTTAGGTTCTTGGGATGTTCTTATTATTATTTTGCACAGTTCAGCTAGTGGCCACGTGAACATATTGATTGCTAGGTCGCTCTACCATGAGCCTTTGAGTGATACTAGTTGATTAGTTCAGGATGGGTGAATGCGACTTATTATTGCTGATACCAGTTTTTGATCAATAACTATATCAAGCCCTCCCCAAGTCCCCAACAGGCATCTGTTCTGGTTACCAAGTTTTCTGTCTTTAGATTTTTTGCACGCACAGGATATGATGCATTTAGCATAATGTCATCATCATGCTATTTACTTTAATGGTCATGCTGAAGATATGCTGTTATCTTCTGTATTGAGTGCAGATATTTTCAATCCAAGGCCTTTCATATTCTATTATTTTTTTGGTTGAGAATTCATTTTTTTCATTCACTTGTTACACAAACTGACTCGTCAATTATGGTTTCCAATAAATGACATGGAATGATGGAGTGAGATGGACTATCTTCTTTTTGTAATATAATCCGTAACTGGCTTCTGGATCTTTATGTTGATTTATCATTTTGCAGTACACTGGCATGAATTTCCTAATTCACAACAGGAGATATCTGTGAAATATTTTTACTCCCTTTTTAGAGATTCACATATTGTTCTATGTGCTAGAAATGCTTGCCGAGATGGTAGTTGTAGGTGGTTGGAGGATTTCTTGAGATATCTGTGGAAACTTCAACTTTCTACTCTAACTAGTGGGCATAATTCACTTTCTATTAGCCAGATTGATCACTTCCTGTCTGATAATGTTGAATACACTTCGAGAACTTAGGCAAATTGCATTTTCTTTGTCATGAGCATTATAATTATCAGGTCGGTTGTGTCAAACTAAATTGTTACAGAGTATAGTTGTTGTGTTGTCAGTTACTTGGCTATATTTACTCTAATAATTTTACTTTTTGCCTTACCTTTGTGTGTGCTATGTTATAGAAACAAATAAATAAGTTTATCAGGCTTGAATAACGAGATATACTGATAATATTTGAGTCTTCTAGAAGCAAATTCATGCACAATTTTTTTTGGCATTCAAAACCAGACCTCTAACTCTTTATATAAGTTCTTTTAATATGTCAGTGCAAAACAGCTGATAATTCACATGCCTTAAAGGCATTCAAAAAATGTGGTTAAATGGAGCTCTCAGACTCCATAACTCAATTCTATTGCCTCTTATCATATCTCATGACAACTGTTCCTACCATCATTTGAAGAGCCAATAATATCTATCTCAAGAAGGGACCTTGAACACATGCTTTAAATGTGTTGTCATCATGGCGGATACTATGCAGGAGCCTCTTAAATAGCCCAAGCTTGATGATATATAATTATGTATGTGTAATTAGAAATAACTGATGAGAGGATTTCAGTGCCAGAAAACAGTATGCTGCTAGTTAGTAGTTAAGTTGCTGGTCCTTGAGCTAAAACTTTGACCATGTTTTTGATTCAGTTATAGCAGTTCTTGTTTAGTACTAGATATGGATTTTTACCTTCATGCAATTCAATTTTCTTATTTATTTCACACTTAATAGGCCCTGTGGCAGAAGACATGTTTCACTGGCAAGCAACAATAATGGGTCCCCCTGATAGTCCTTATGCTGGAGGCGTTTTTTTAGTTTCCATCCACTTTCCACCAGACTATCCATTCAAACCACCTAAGGTAGGTACCATGAGCACAAGGATTGGTTTATTTGTATGATTCAGCTTCCTGTTTTGACTAGTTTCTTTGATATTTTGCTGTTCTCGTGGGAGTGTGTTACTTGTTACAAAAAAAATTTGTTACCTGAACCACTTTGTTGCATTTCTTTTTAGCTTTTAAAATGCACGAATTCAGGGATGAGCTAGTTGCCAATTCTCACTTTTCAAGGGATACAAAGTGTTTTGAAAGTTGTTTTGACATATCAACTATAAGCTTTACTTTTACTTCTTCTGATAATGATGGAGTGGAAGCGATTAAATTGATAAGGCACTAAAGAAATCGTCTTAGTACCTTTGTTGAATTCAAGAAAAATTCTCAAAGGAAAAAAAGTTCAACTCTGTTTTTTTGCTGATCTCCAAGACAAGAGAGCTTTTATAAGCAGAATTAAAACCTAGAATAAACTTGCTGAAAATAAACTTTTCCCTAATCAAACAAGTGAAATAGGAAAGAAATTTAAGACTCGCAAAAATAGAAAACAAATAAAACTGGAAAGAAATCAATAGAGATTATGAGCGCCTATTTGCGTGCAAATTTATGTATAACTTCCCTAAGACTGCAGATCTAACAGTTTTAGGAATAGAATGATCACAAAATTCTACAGTTCAGGTCAAGTAAAATGAGTCAAAAGTTCTTATTAATGTATTTAAGGGATAAAAAAAACTTATTGAAATTATCAATATTTGTTTGATTTTCAATAAAATGTAACCTTGGTTTTGTCTACATTGCTTTACAATGCTGAAGGGGGTGAAATTTATGTAAAAAACAGTACATCTTAATAGTTCTTGAGATTTGTCACAGAAGGAACAGAAACTAAATTTTCATGAGATGAGTATTATTTCCCCAATGTATACTTATCCAGTAGTTGTCTTGGCTTTGAGGCATAGGCATAATTTAAACTGATCAGTGCTTTTAATATTGCTTGGCAAATGAAATGCAGCCATGCTCCTAGAAATTAGATTTCCACACTAAAATGGCATATGAGAGAGAAAGATGGCACTTATCATTGCCCTTTTGAAGTTTCCTCAAATATGGTGGATAAAAATTGTTGCGACTCCAAGTGGAAAGAACTAAAAGTTCCAGTTTTTCTTTAATTTTACATTGAGCTAATTGTTTGAGTACGACATGCTCGTGATTTGTGGTTTTAATGAGTTTGTGTGTGATATGGTTGTCTATACATGTAGAACTATTGAATAGTGAGCAGATTCTTCAATGTACAAAACTACAAATGAAGCGGAAACGTACAGCATTTTTGTCCTATACACAGCATTTGCTTGAGCCTTGATGTTGCTTTTTTTTTTTGTGGAAATCATTGGCTAAATTAGATTTTTTTTCTCATGGCATGTTTGTCAAGTATTTAACAACAAGCGTGGTGCTACTTTTGTGGAAAACACTGGATAAATAAGATTTTTTTTTCTCATGGCATGTTTGTCAAGTATTTAACAACAAATGTGGGGCTACTGCTATGTCATAAGCTCATGGTTAAGTAATTTGTCAATACTGATTTGTTGAGGCCTCATGAGGTGATTTGCAGGTAGCTTTCAGGACAAAAGTTTACCATCCAAATATCAACAGCAATGGAAGCATTTGCCTTGACATCTTAAAAGAGCAATGGAGCCCTGCATTAACCATTTCGAAGGTTATTGATTTTTCTTTTACATTCTCTTAAAAGTTATATGAAAGGATAAATTAAGGTGCTTTATGGCAAATTTGAATTGATAGTATTAACCTAATCATGTATTCATTTTAGTATTGCCCTTTATAGTAGAATCAATTACGAACTAGACTTTTTCTTTTTACAACCTGACCTCATTAAATTTTTATAGGGACTACTTGGTAGTTCAATAATTATTACATTTGAACCTATAATTGCCATTTATCTAACAGAAAAATTATTTCTTGGAGGTGATCTATTAAGTTTGGTGGATATGAATTATTTCACTGCACATTTTTTTTATTTCTATATTGATGATGTAATATTCTTATTTTGAATTCAGTTACTTGTAGTGTTGTTAGGTTGGTGCAGTACTTTATTTCATTATTTATTTTTCTCACATGACCAGATGGTAGTTTGTGTTCTTAAGAATATCTTTCTGAGCTAAGGCATTAGTTTGGTTATCTTGAGTTGAGATTGATATATGCATGTTTGGCTGAAGTTCTTATAATTGAAGTATTTTAGTGTTCCACAAACATATAACCTATATTAGGATTGCCACCCTTCCACATGAGATTGTCATTACTTGTCCTTTTCATGTGTTGTCATATTTATCTAATAAACAAATGTTTGAGCTTGGGATAGACTACCACTAACCATATTACATGTTCTTTTCTACAATATATATTTGTGTAAGTAGCCCATATTGGAAACAATATATGCTTTTAAAAAAACTATTACATGTCCATAAGTTGGCCAAACATGAATCATATAGATTTTACTATTTTAGACAGCAATACAAATGTTTCTAAGAAGCTTGGATATGATAGTTTCTAATCTATCATAGATGGGCAAATGCATAGAGGGATATAGAGATATTCTCTCTGTCCTCTGTCCATCAGGCAGACAATTAATTAGCTGGTACTGGCAGACCACTAATGACAAAGGAGTTTATTATTTTTATGATTTGAAGGATATGCAAGAAATCTTCAAGTTTAATGATCTTGTATATAGGCAATTAAAATATGAAGGTTAGAACATATGAACTGATCATACCATCATTAGGAGCAATAAAGAGAAAGGATGTGCCTACAGAGCTAATTGTCACACCTATTTGACTCTGATGATATCCAAGTTTGGGTGGCTAACTTTTCTTAATTCATTAAACTATTCTTAGGTTCATATATCTGCAAATGGAAGTATGTTAAGGAAGGCCCTCTTCCCATTTACTAAATAAGCAAAGGTGATTCTGGCTACAAGCAGCCTGCTTATTTCTACTTTGCATTTCATGTCATAATTTCCAAATGGAATTGGTTCCCTCTTGTAGGAAAAGAAAATATGTTGGAATATGTTGTTTCCTTCATTACAACATTGTCAGCAGCTAAGGCTTCTCTCTCAATAAAGGGTAGCAAATCATTGGGGTTGTTTGAGAATAGGAATATAGAAAGAATGCAATAGGGAGAGAATAACAGTTTCATTATTTGGTTTGTAATGATAATAGAGAGGAAGAACTATTCGTTGATTTGGTGGAGAGATGGTATTAAGAATAGCAGGGAGAAAACGGAACATAAACCCCAAAGTCTCCTCGAAGTGCAAACTGCAAACGCTGCTGAAATATCCATGTGCATGATAAATGCCATATGGTACTCTACCCGAATTAATATATTATAAACTATAATCATATAATATAAGATATCGCATTTGTGCAAATACTAATATTTAAGTTAAAATAATATTAATTTTCATTTTTAAACATTGAAAAAGAATACTTTTAAATTCAGGTTTTAATAATATATTATTTTGTTTATTTGATATTAGTACCTCCATAGTTGAAATATTATTCTTATATAGAATCTCAAATGGATGGAGTAATTGCAATAGATACCCTCAACCAAACATCGGCTGATGCTTTTTTTTTTTTTCTCTCTATTTTCAGGTTTTGCTTTCAATTTGTTCACTTCTGACGGACCCAAACCCCGATGACCCGTTGGTTCCAGAGATTGCACATATTTATAAGGCTGATAAAAACAAGTATGAAGCTACAGCAAGGAGCTGGACCCAGAAGTATGCGATGGGTTAGTCGTTGTGCTTATAGCTTTATGGTTGTTACCTCTCCCTGTTGCTATATTTGATGGTCCTCTTATATTGTAAGAATATGGTTTGCCTGCTGGCACTCTTTTATCGTCTAAGATTATGAAACAGTAAAGGGTAAAATAACATGCAGCTACTTTTTTGAGTATTTGCATGAGAAACTATTATGCTCCACCTGTTCTCCAGTCTCATCTACTGAGGCTCTACGAGAGCTTCACTGTTCTTTTTATCGGTTTGGATTTTTCAGTTTGTTTTTTTGTAACGCGTACTTCGAATGAGTTCTTGGACACGGTTTTAATGCATCGTCCTGGTACTGTAATTAAGTATAGCTTTTTAGTTTTAGAATCATCCTGTGTTGAAACTGCTAAATCCAGATGATTTGATCTTAAAACCTGATAAAGAAATCAACACTTGATCTATCAAAGCTAAAGATTCATGTATATGCCCCTCACTGGAATAAGAGGTACTTGAACAAAGATGCTGAATGATTAAGAGATTTCTAAAAAGCATGGTAAATTAAAAATATATATGAATTAAATCACAGTACGACTAACGCTGCACTAACCATGTTTTTATCAAAATCTTAAACATGTCAAACCTTAATTATACAATTAGCACCAGCCTTCCATTACTTGGTACTCCCATTCTGTGGGCAATATTTTCATCTTCCCCTTCTTTGAACTATCATCGTTTAGTACTCCCATTTCTTCATCTCCATGCCATCGGGCGCACTTCCCTCCACTTTCTTTGAACCAACTTCATTCCAATTCGTGGACAAGACTGTGCCATTCGATTCAACCTGTATATCATAGTGGAGATGCAAATTAGCTCCTGAATAAATCTTTTCAAAGGGGAAAAAAAACTCCAATCACATAGATGTCCCTAGCAATCATCAAAATTTTGACAATTGATGGTTTTAAATGCTCGCAAAAAGGGTACAACAAATTCACAAGGATGCTCCAGGAATGATGTCTTACAAAGGACTTCCTCATGGCTCGTTTTGTGTCCTCGTCAGCATCTCGGTAGATATCCTGGAAAAATTTGTTCAGCGCAGCATCACCTTCAAGCTTTTCCTCTTTCTCCTGAGAGAAGCAACAGGAAATAGAAGATTGGTAAGGTGACCATAAGGGCATGCAAGGCTACACAAGAAAAGCACCAAGCTAAAACATAAAAAGTATTCGTAAAGAAATTTGATACTAAAAATACCTGTTTCTTCACTTCAGCTTCCAGCTTATCCCAATCAACTTTGGACTTTGACGATGGATAAGATGGTTTATGTGATGTGGCAGCTGCAGAAATAGCGGATTGAAGTGAATAATGCAGTTTACATGAATGAATGAAAGATCTCACTGCTAATAATATTACCCTTCAAATTAATTAACAAGCCAACTATATACTGAACATCACTATCAAAGTCCAGTTTTTTCAGTACTGCCGCAAGTGCAGAAATGGTAACAAGATTCAACTTTTGAAGGGGATGTCTTGATAAAGCAATACAAGCAAGGCAACCACTTCTTGGCATTTCAAACAGAGAAGACAATAGTTGCCTTCAAGATTAAAGTCAATAAAAAGCCAGCATATTCTGTCAAAAGACACTACAAAGAGGAAAACCCAATGTCATACATATTGATAGACAGGCACACAGATCTACTGCAGGTATAACTGCCCAACATCGATGCAAGGAAGATGAAGTAACTTTTAGTAATTAACAAAAGATTTAACAGTTCCTATTGAAGAACATGTAAGGTCAAGTTCTATAAAATGATAAGGATTACCTGGTAATGTATTTATTTTTGGAGGGACTGCATTCTCATTGTATTCCAATGAAGTCCATGTAATAGCTTCTGCTTTTGAAAGGCGGATTTCCACTTTTGTCGATAAAACCAGATATCTACACTTTTCTGGTATGATCTGCTTGTTTACCAAAAAAGTCCAAATAGGATCAAAATCTACAGACCACAGGTAACACAACTTTTCAATAGAATAGTTGCAACTACGTCGAGCTAAGAAACTAATTCATAGAATCATAGTAAATAAGTAGGTTAACCCGTCAGGAAGTAACAGTTATGCACAATTGAGAGAAGGAAAAAAGGGGCCCAAAGTGACAGAGAAATGATGTTTCTTCTTTTCTCTAATTGACTTTAAGTCTGGATCATATTACAAGTAATTATCCATGTACTAAAAGACATCACAGAAAAACCAAGAAATATTGGAGGCTTCTGCATGTTGTATGCATCTACATCACATGCCCTTACCCCTATTCACTTTACTAGTTCTCAGATATACCCTATCTTTTCCTTAATTGGATGTTCTCTGTACCTTAATTTCTTTCATTATTCTACTGTAGAAGCCAAGGTACAAACAAACCCAATTGAGTATGAGCTGAGTCGATACAAACTGTTCCTTTATCATAAGCCATGATCTATTCAGCAATGCTATTGTGTTAAAACATTTGCAAAAGGCAACAATTAAAAGGAAACTGACATATTACATAATATCACCACATAATCAAAGATAAAAAATGAGATGAGCACCTACCATTCTACCAACACATTCAGGACAAAAAAAGATACAAAGATAGCAAAAGAATCATAGTGCTCCCCAACAACTTACTACAATAAAATGAAATTACCAAACATATAGAAGAAGAAATATTGGAAGCATACCTTTGCAAATAAACGTGGCTGTAAATGATACTCTTCCCCAGCAGCATCTATGGTAACGCTCAACTGAAATAACACAACATCGCCATCAAAACAATATCTTCCAAACAAAGGATTCATACAATTATAAAAATGATCATTGGAAAGTCATCGTTATCCATTCTTTTCCTAGTGGTACACCAAGCACATATGAAAATTGAATAAGTTCAACAAAAGGAATTGTTGACAAAGTTCAGGAATGCACCATTTACATATTCTCATTCCAGAAAAGAATAGGCTAGTTACTAATTCGGATATGACACAAGTTTACACAGAAAAGTTTGCCTACAGATACAATCAAAAATTTGTGGACAGAAGGATCTCAGTAGCAGGTCAAGCTCACACGAGAAATAATGGATAAATCACTCTGAACCGTGTATGATGGACAAATTTATATGAAGATGGAAATGACAAATTTGCCATACTGATAATGTTTGCTTTAAATCACAGAAAAATCCAATCAAAAGATTGAATGTAGATAATCAACCAAAACAAGTAATGAACCAAAAAGAAATAAAAGAATATAAGTCCATAGAATATAACATACTATTTGTTCACCAAAGTCAACAGATACATTTTCAGCTGGAACGCCCTTAGCAAAAATGGTTAAGACCACCTCAGTAGGAGTATTATAGTAGTCATGCCTGCATTATAGATGAAGCTCATAAATTCAGACAAAAAATGCAGATGAGAATTAAAAAATATATATTAAACTTCCATATGACATTTAAAGATCCATAGTAGTTTACTAAGGAAACATGATATCACAGTATTAAGTGTAAAATATGGAAACGCACAAGACAAGAATATCACATTGTTAAAAGTCTCGTACAAGTATTTTTTTAAAAATTATTTAAAACTGGAAACACAACACAAAAGAGTAAACCATGACAGTCTACTCACTAATGCAAAAATACATTAAGATACCATGCCAGCAATACTCTAGCTAGCTCCTACTAATATGGTGAGCCCAATCTACTGATAAATATATAACAAGGAAATCTACAATAGAAATTAATTCTTAAAACGTACAAGAGAAAGGAATGCTTCAGAGGATTGCTAATCACATTTCATTAACGACAATAACAACCAACTTCACTGATAATGTAACTGTACTGGGCAATTCCATCCAGATACAGGTATAATGAGTTTGGGAAGATTGAAGAGGGATATTCTGTTAATGGGGGAAGCATCTGGTGACCACCTGCATGTTCGTGCAGGTGCCTGACATAGGAAGGTGTTGTACATGGCATATATGAATATAAAACCAAGTTCAAACCAGTCGTTTTCTACAAGATTTCAAGACTCTCAACTATCTCTATAATCAAGAAATGGTAAGAACAAGCAAATCTCATTTGCAGAAGTTTTGCATTAAATCATTTGCATGCTTTATGAACTAATTGGTCAACATATAGGCAATTGATCGCTAGAAAAGAATATTCAAGGACAAAATAAGACAAAATGGGATGCCATTTTATTAGGTAGTATTAAAGATCCATTTGAGACAAGTCCAAAAGATATGTATCCACAAGTGAGCCTATTGCTCTTCAAACACTTATTTCTCTTAAACACTTCTTTAACTATATCGTGTGGTCAGTGAATAAGTACTTCTATATCAGGACCCCATATCTTTTTACTTGACATATCTGATTTACCTTAAATCATTAGGTTTAGATAAAAGGACACGCTTTGGCTTATACATAGTTGCATATGAAAATAGCTTTTAGTATGCAAGTAAGAGAGCTCATGTCATATGTTCCACAACTAGACTAGTTTCACTTTCATCTACATTGGGATATGCTGCAATCTACAATGCATAACCTAAATGTCCAAGTGGTAGTCAAGTTGAATAAAAAACCATTCAAACATACCGAATTAATTATGCTAAGAGAAAACAATTTTTTGAATATATAAAGCATGTGAGTGAAAAGTGATTCTTTACAGAAATGAATAAATGGCACTGTACAATTGATCAATTCTTAATAGGAAGCACACTAAACATGGAGCAGCAGCATTCAATTCCTGAACTATTGATCATTAGTACGACACAAATTAATGCATTAATACTAATGATAGCAGTTCCTATATACCTGTATTTTGGTTTATTTGGTGCTTCTTTTGTCTGACTGGGTAGAACAGATGTGGACAGAGAACCATTTGCTTCCTGCATAATTGTATTTGATGGCAGTGACACAGCACTTGATGAAGCAATTGATGCCACCTTCTTTGGCAAGTTAGCTGTTTCCTCTGCATAAACAAGCACGAAGAAGAGAAAATTGATGAAGAGATATCACATAATATTGGACAAAGGACTATCAACAATTCAACATGCCTGCTAACCCAGTAACCCACTGTACAATAAATTAAGAAGCAACTAAGACTTGACTTAGGGTGTGAAGCTTATCTCTTTCACATAAATTTGGCAAAGAATTACAACATGCCATAAAAGACTATAGAAAAAGACCCGCAATACATTCAATTTATTTCATAAGTTGTTTTTAAAAGAAGAAAGAGAACAGTATGGAAAATACCTGCAATGCGCTCATCGCATTCCTTAATTAATTTGGAGAATCTTGCATCTTCAGGTGCCAACAAAGCACCAGCTTCAAGAGCTATTTTTGCAGTCTGATACTCTTCAAGCTTGATACAAGCAGTCCTGCAAGTGATCCTCGAAATTGTTGGTATTTTAAAAAAATAAAAATAAAGAAACAGTACAAAAATACAAGTCCAAATTCCAAATACAAATTATGCATGGAATTTTAACCAGCCCAAGGACACTAAAATTCACAATTGAAGTAACATCAACATTCAATGCTATGGCTAGGTAGAACATTCCCAAATATGACTAGTGAACCTAAACTTTCTATCCAAAAGAACTATGACGTAATGGTTCAATATTTGACTGTATCTTTCGCATTTAATCACCCACCTGACTATCTCAGTTTAAATCCTCTGCTTTTCAAGATTCTAATGCTTTAATCAGTAAAGAGGATAGAAAGAATGTCAACTAAAGGCAAAAGAATGCAGCGAACAAATAGTGAAGGAAGCATTTCTCATGGTTGCAAAGTAAACTATAATAAACTAAATAATGGAATTAAAAATAAAAACAGCTTTGCAAAACCAGTAAAACCTACACATATGTTGTTATTATGACATTAAATGTATGAAAAAAAACTAGGGAATCCGAAGTTACAACTTATACAATAATATAAAAGAAGAAGAATAAAACAAAGAATTTAAATGAGGGTCATATTCTAAACTATTATCAAAGTGAATAATTAAAACATGGCTGAAACATACTGCTATGTGCATGCACAAGATAGAACTTACAATATCTGACATGATACTGAAATTCAAAAAGAAAAGGACAGTTAACCATAAAATGATGCGGAACACAGAAAAAATTAATTAACCCCTTTCTCAAGTAAGCTTTAGTCATCAATGGATCAAGCTCAATCGCCCTATTTGCATCAGCAACTGCTTCTGCAAAATTTGTTGAAATAAATCAATATGAGATTAAGTATTTAAACAGATCATCATCCATAATACACTGCAATCACAAAATGCGAGAGAAAATGTTTCAATAATACCTTCAAATATTCTCACTTGATTTTCCACTAAGATATTCCTGTTTCCTCAAAAAGCCTAAATAAGGATCAAAGTACACATGTTCCTCTCAATTTATTTTCCATTTGATTTACTGCATGTGTGAGAGTATACACAACCTGAACCAATTTACAGTTTCTATTCCCAAGAATATTAAGCTTTTCATATCCACGACCAAGTTATTTAGAACAGAAGTCATTATTCGTACGATAACTCAATTTATTGACGTACCATTTGCCTCCTAATAAGTTTTAAGTAATAAACTTGGAAAGCAGATAAAGTATGGCCTGTTACTACTCACTACAAGTAGATAACGAGGAATTACTTCAACATACGCAATCAAGCATTGACTTCTTCTCACTAACTATAAGTCAAGTCCATATAAATTGCTTCAGCAGAGAGTTCGGCGAAAATGCTTCGATATACTTTGATTGCTTATCCATATTCCTCAATGTCAATGACAACGAATACGGCACAGAAATTTATTTGCTTATTATCTACGATATCTTCAGCAAAATATCGCCCGAAATAGAACTCGTAGACAGTGCCGGGCTGCGGGAGGCGCGGTGGAATCGTTACCTGTGAAACTCTCGAGCTTGATGTTGGCCTGGGCGCGGTCGGCGTACAGATCGGCGTTCTTTGAGTCGACCTCGAGCGCCTGGGTGTAGAGATCGACGGCTAGGTCGAAGTTGTCGTCGACGAAGGCCTCCTTTGCCTTCATCGCGAGATCCGTCGCCATGGATCAATCGCGCGCGAGGGAGATCGAGATTCGAAGGGAAGGAGATAGCAAGCGAATTCGAGACGGCGGCGAAGAGAGAGAGAGAGAGAGAGAGAGAGAGAGAGAGAGAGAGAGAGAATTAGAGACTTCCCTTTGTTGTGAAACGATGAGTTCGGATCCGCATTTATAGGTATTCCAACCGATCCGAAACCACCATCCAATATCGGAACGGAGTGGTGGGTTCGAATTCAATTATTTGATGGCCTGGAGTAATTCTTTAGACCCAATCAGCTCGATTTTGGAAGCACTCTAGTTCATGAACTCAACGTAAATTAAATCATCTATAATTTAGCCTGAAGATACTACTTGGACAAATAAGAATATTAACATATAATATTTATCACGATAATAATGAATTCGCACTCCAAAAAATAGAAATCGATATATTCAAAATTAAGATATCTTTGTAGAAAATTCAGAATTGTATCATAAAATAGACACAACTGCACAAGTAAAATATGCTTTATGTTTTAATTTCATACATCTCATATGAAATTCTCTTTCATTAAAGTGTTAGAATATTTTTGTAAGTCATCATCAAAATTGCACTGTAGACATGTTTTGGTAGCAAAAATGTATTAGTGTTAGAAGGAAAAAATATGACTAGAGACTGTTATCTTGAATACGAGAGAAAGCTTCCTTACCAAATAATGCATGATAATCACACATCTCAGAGTAAATTATATATATTGATTATGTGACTAAGTATAGCTAATGAATATATTTAGGAATGTATTTGATTTTCCGTTATTTGATTGACATAATTTACTATAATTTTTTTTACTTTTCAAATAATAGTCAAAAAAAAACTTTATTATAATTATATTTAATGCTGAATTCATATTTTAAGTTGTCATTATTATGAGATTTAATAATTCATAAATTTTTGATAAGATAGTAGTTTTTTTTATATAAAATCCAGATAACAATTATTTTTCCTATATAACCAGTTATATATTATATTAATTACATGTGAAAATAATTATACTATACTTTAACTGTATATGTTAAAAATATTATTTTACAAGCAAAATTTAATTTTTTTATACGAAAATATTAAAATACAATTTATAAAAATAATAATATATTAATCATTTAACGTGTACTTTATGAAAAATACATATATCAATTAAATATACTCATAAAATACATGTCAATTAAATATATTATTAAAAGTTAATTTATGAAAAATTATACTTCATATAAATTAATTTATTGCTAATCAAATATTTTTTTAATAATTTATCAAGATTGAAATTATAAGTAACAAAATTACGAAAATCAAAACGATAAAAATAAACCAAATTTATCACAGAAGTTGCTTCATATTTTTTGGTCTTTTTTTCTTTCATAATTTTGATTTTTATTATTTTGGAACTTATAATTTCTGATGGAATAAAAAGTTGTAATTTTTTTGGTGCTTGGTGAAAAATATAACTAAAAGTTAATTCACTGGAATTAATGTACTATTGAGATGTGTTAATTAAATGACTACACAACCGTTCGTTATATAATTTAATCATAAAAAAATTAAATTTTCCTAATTGGTGTCTATTAATTTTATTAATACTCATATTTAATAAAAATGTTCATCATTATTAATATAATGATAAAATTATAATTCATGTCATTGTGAATAATTAAAAAAATTATTAGATATATTTTAAAGAGTACATAGCAACCCTCATTCAATCGCGTTATGTATGAATATTTTTTAAATTTTTTTTATAAAATCAATAAGGAAGGAGTGCAACAAAAGTTCTATAAGTTTTAAATTTTTTGGACTTAAGTCCTATAAATTTTATTTCGATATTTTTAATCATATAAGTTTGATTTGTAGTACAAATTTGATCATATTCGTGACGGTCCGTTAATTCTATTAATATGGACATAACGTCGTTTATTTTTCGTGGATAAAAAATTAATGAATCGTCACGGGTATGATAAAATTTGTGTTGCGGAGCAAACGTATAAGACTGAAAATTTCAAAATAAAATTTATAAAATTAAATCTTTCAACATATATGAACGACATTATATCCATATGGACTGAGAGTCAATACATCATCATAGATGAAATCAAAATTGCGCTGCTAAGTAAACATACGAGATTGAAAAAATCAAAATTAAATTTAGAAGTTCAAAAACTTTTAAATTTATTGAAGTTTTATTGCACTTCTCCCAAATCAATTGTGATATTGTTATAAGTTAATATGCCGTCAGGATAAAATTTAATTGGATTCAATCAATGGACTTGATTTGTGCGTTTACCGGACCATCAACGCTGATCCGAAATATAGCGAGGGACGCCTCTTTGGCCGGTCGCAACTGAGCAAACACCTCGATCGCGGCCATCGCTGCCGGATGAAGTGCCCCTCCGCCGTCTGTCTCTGGCCCTCCGCTCCTCCCTCCCACTGCGTGACCGCCGCCCTCGCCCTCCCCCACCCGGCCCCCGCCCTCTACACCGGCGGATCCGATGGCTCCATCATCTGGTGGAGCCTCGCCGCCCCGGGCGAGATCCGCCCCGTGGCCCTGCTCTGCGGCCACGCCGCCCCCATATCCGACCTCGCCGCTTGCTCGCCCACCGAAACCGACAGTCCGGGCGCCGCCGCGCTGCTGAGCGCCTGCGCCGACGGCGTGCTCTGCGTCTGGACCGCGGCCAGCGGCCGGTGCCGCCGCCGCAGGAAGCTGCCGCCTTGGGCGGGGACGCCGTCGCTGGTCTCCCCCCTACCTTTGTCTCCGCGTTATGCTTGCGTCGTCTGCACCTCCCACGACTCCGCTGGCCACCATGCGCCCGAGGGCTCCAAGTACGCCGTTGTAGTCGTTGATTCGTGGTCGCTGAACGTGCTTCGGACAGTTTTCCATGGGGGCTTGTCGACTGGTCCGGTGAAATCGATGGCGGTGGTTCCGGTGTCCGAGGATGGAGGGAAAAAAAGGCACGACGCAATTTTGGTCGATGGGCATGGAAATACGAAGATCCTGACGGTTTCGGGGAGCGATCACCATGGTCAAGAAGGGACTTTTCTCGAAAGAGGCTCACCTTCTCAGGCCATTCCATCTGTTTCTGGGGAGGGTTCTCACGATGAAGAGGAAGCGGTCGCGGTGGCAGTGACAAATGATGGGAAGCTTTTGGCTCTCATATTGGCGAATCGCTGTGTGTTCAAGTTGGTAAGTGATGGTGTCACCGTAGGTGAGATATATTTAGTTGCCAGTTCCCTCTACAATGAGAACTCTTCTAAGAAATCCCAGCTGGTTGGAGGCATGTTTCTCAAAGAAGAAGACAAGCACAGTGAATCGGAACCTAAGGATTTGGTTGATGGCTATACCAGCAGATTTTTTCTTTGGAGTACTACTGGCGCTGGGGTGATATACATGGTTTCACTCTTAGGAGCTACATTCGAGTTCGAGCCTCTGTGTGAAATTCCATCCGCCCCTGTTATGCTGAGCGAGAAAGGATTGCTTCATTTCTGCCAAATAAATAAAGGACTTTTTCGCACAGAATCAGTTTGTTTCAAGCTTGGTGGGTCATTAGTATGGAAACCTTACATTACAAACTGGTCATATGCAAAACTGGAAGCAGTCATAGACAGTAAGCCATATGACGCCGAAAAGCTTGGGGAAGGAGGTTTTGCTGGTGATCCAGCATTTTATTGTCTGAATGAGGCAGGAGAGCGTACAGAGAAAAATATCCAGCATAGCTGTCTTGGACACTCCAATGATTTGGGATCAAATAACCGCATTGTCTCATCTTCAATGGTTCTTTCTGAAGACTGTTATTCTCCATATGCTGTAGTTTATGGTTTCTATAGTGGTGAGATAGAGATACTTAAATTTGTAAATACAATTCCTGGGGAAATTTCGGATACTCGAGCTTCTAATCAGCACAGTTACCTGCAAATATCTGAGCACTTATTCAAGGGGCACACGGGTGCAGTTCTTTGCTTGGCTGCACATCGAATGGTTGCATATTCAGAAAGTCGTCCTTTTCACTATGTTTTGATCTCGGGTAGTATGGACTGCACAATTCGTATTTGGAATATGGATGAGGGCAACCTTATTTCAGTAATGCACCACCATGTAGCACCTGTTAGGCAAATTATCCTACCACCACTCTGGACTTGTCACCCTTGGAATGATTGCTTTTTGTCTGTTGGGGAGGATAATTGTGTAGCTCTTGTTTCGTTAGAGACTTTGAGAATCGAGAGATTGTTTCCTGGACATCCCAGCTATCCATCGATGGTTGCTTGGGACAGTACAAAAGGCTACATAGGATGTCTGTGCAGGAACCTTAAATCATCATTGGATGCTGTCAGCGTTTTATATCTTTGGGATGTGAAAACGGGTGCTAGAGAACGAATTATTAGGGGGACAGCTTCTCATTTAATGTTTGATCATTTCTGTAGAGGCATCCACAAAAACTATATTACAGGCAGCATATTAGGAGGTACAACCTCGGCATCTTCATTGCTTCTTTCAGCTCCAAAAGATGCAATAATTTCACAATCCCATGCAGCAATTGCAGAGTCTGCTACGAACTTGTCTAAATTCCCTAAATCTCACAGAAGCATGGATTCTTTTGACACAAGTACTACCCAGTCAGAGCACTGTAAGGGAAAGGTACCGTTTTTGGTATCCACTGCTGATGCATGTGATATTAGTCATGATTTAGCTAGAAATAATTCTGCAAGGTTAGCAAAACCTCCGAGGATTAATGAAAAAAAGAAGCTTCCTGTTAAATGTTCTTGTCCCTTACCAGGAATTGCAGTGTTGAAATTTGACCTTTCATCTCTTATGTCTCCGCTTTCCACACCACAGAGTGATAAGCAGGTGCACGTTCATGTTCCTGAACATGATGGCAAAGAACCAGGTTTTCAGTACAGAGCTTCTAGTTTTGGTTCTCAAGGACCTGAAAGCCGTCTTGTAAAAGGATCACTTGAAGGGCATTTACTTAGATTTAGCTTATCTTTTCTTCATCTATGGGATGTTGATAATGAGTTAGACAAATTACTAGTGGAAGAAATGAACATTTGTAAACCAGAAGGTTGTCATATAGGTGCTGGAGTGGTAGGGGATAGAGGATCTCTGACACTCATGTTCCATGGTTTGCAGGCTACTCTAGAGGTAATTATTACAGGCCAGAGATATTTATTTAAACCACATTTTTATTGCTCTTGTCTGGTCTAAGTTATGATATACTTTTCAGCTATGGAAATCCTCATCCGAGTTCTGTGCAATGAGATCTTTAGCAATAGTTTCTCTTGCACAGCGCATGATCACAGTATCCCATACCTGCACCAAAGCTAGCAGGTTTGTTTTCTTTTGCACCATGCAGACTATCAACATTTTCTTTGAGCATAATGCATTGTAGGATATTTAAGTCAGGCTATCCAACTTTTAGAACATTGAGCTACATATTCTCTGTTACTGACATAAATAACAACTAAAATGTGAAACAAAATATCAATGAACTTCACATTTTGAAGTATTCATGTGGTGTACATTGTAATATCCCTGAGAATTTTATGCAGGGAAAAAAATAATTCTGGGAAGTTTTATGTCTACTGTTTTAGATGGCATGTTTGTTGATAGTCAAAATAATGTAGGCTGTTCTGGCTTACAATATTGTGTATATTAGGAATGGGAAAGATGGAAATACGAGGCCGACGAGGGTGTTGGGATATTGACATTTGTTGTTGGTGCTGTATATCCATGCTTGTAAAGTCTGCTGTCATAATTAATCATTCAAGAAGGATACATTATGAACATTTTGAAGATTGGGTTACGTATGCTTCATCTAGGGAACTTGTACAAATGTTGAAATTTGAACTGAAATGCTACACTTAGTCCCAGATATGTAATCACCAGAGAGACATATTAGGAATTGATAAAAATAGATGGAGCTAGCTTGTCTTTCCAAGCTCATCAACTTTTGCTTTTTGAAAATTCTTTGGTTCCTTGTCTATTGAAAAGCAGACAGTGAATGACATTGTAATAGTACCATTGCCTTTACTAAATGAACAGGCCTTTTGAATATGGATAGATCAAATAATCTATCATTCTTCCGAAATATGATTTGTATCTTGAATAAATTCCTATATATATTTTACCATATTATGAAGTTATGAAATATTGCCCATTAAGTATTGCATGTAAATCTTGCTTCCTTGCAGTGCCTTGGCAGCATTCTATACTCGAAACTTTGCTGAGAAGGTTCCAGACATAAAGACTCCTTTACTCCAGGTTGCATAATATGCTAATGGTTTGCATCTACTCTATCCTTTTAAATTGATCTTAAAATATTATTCAATTCTAGGCTTTCTGTTTTATTTGGTTTACTAGATACTACTTGTCTTTATGATGTGAATCTGTAGATTTTTAATACCAGATCATAAATTTCTGACCCTATGTGGTGCTTTTATCATGTTCATGACAACGACTCCATATCTTCAATAAGAAACAATAAGAACACTAGCTGCTGTTGGCTCCTTGATAAGATCACAAATTTATTCATCTTTTAAGTCATTCAGTTTTCAGTTTATTTTGAAATCTATTCACTAAGTAACTTTTTGTTGAAAATCATCCATTAAGAATTTTTCTTAAGATTTTTTTACTAATAATGGCTCTTCATGAGCTATAATGCTCTGACAAGGCCTTAGTTTTTCATGTGTAGACTCAAATAGTTTGGTTTTGTTGTTTATTCCATGAATTGCAAACTTTTCTGAATGCTTTGATGATTGTGGAACTAAATGTACTCCTATTCCAGCTTTTAGTAAGCTTTTGGCAAGATCGAAGCGAACATGTACGCATGTCTGCACGTTCTCTGTTCCATTGCGCGGCACCACGTGCTGTCCCATATCCTCTCCATTGTCAGAAAACTGTAGTTCCTGAAACTTTTTCAAGCTCTTCCGCTGTTGTCTCTAATGCCAACAATGGACACTCAAGTGGCGATTTAGACTCGGAAAGATTCAGCCAAAGTACCATTTGTGATGAATCTGAAATATCTTCCATAGTTTCATGGCTGGAATCATTTGAATTTCAAGAATGGATTCTGTGGATTGGAGGAACAAGTCAGGATGCAATTGCTTCAAACATTATAGTTGCAGCGGCTTTAGTTGTTTGGTACCCGAGCATAGTGAAGAGTACTCTTGCTGGGGTGGTGGTAAGCCAACTTGTCAAGTTGGTTATGTCTACAAATGACCGATACAGTTCAACTGCAGCAGAACTTCTAGCAGAGGGAATGGAAAACACTTGGAAACATTGTCTAGGTCATGAAATTCCTCATCTTATTGGTGATATATTTTTCCAAATTGAATGTCTTAGTGGCACTCCAGCAAAAAAAGCAACAAAAAATCCAGCAGTATCTGTTAATATTCGCGAGGCTTTGGTTGAAATTCTTTTACCAAGTCTTGCAATGGCTGATGTTTTAGGATATATGAATGTTATAGAAAGCCAAATATGGGCTACTTCCTCAGATTCTCCTGTTCATATTGTATCACTAAAGACTGTCATCAGAGTAGTCCGAGGCTCTCCAAAGCCCCTAGCTCTGTATCTTGATAAGGTATGAATTAATAATTACTTGTTTCAGTATTGGCAATGGCCTTTTTTTTAGAATTATATATGTGTGTATATATATATATGTATGTATGTTTTTGACAATTTACAAGCTAAACTCCTTTTTGGTGATATGAATTCAGTAAAAACAGACATAAGAACCAGTAAATTAGTTGCTTTAAGGATAAAAGTGATTTTGAATTTCTTGACATGGCAAAATTACTTTTACAAAATAGGTCTCCTATTTATCCTTGGACCTTGGTAAAGAAAGATTTATTTTTCTTTTCCTGATAATAATGATATTCACATTAGTCATTCCAGAGAAAAAGGTTAAGTTTCTTGCTTTTTGGATACATCAGCTCTGTTATGTCTTCGTGTAGAATGTTTATGGTGGTTGACTGGTTTCAGTGGCTATATACATCACAACTCTTCAATAATGAAGCAAGTAGTCTGAATATTTAATTATTTATTTTTATACCTGCATTTCTCAATTCAAGCAAAGCCAAATTATGATTGATTTTAGTATATAAATGAATAATTATATGTCAAGAGAGTGAGAGAGGTTTCAGTTCTTTTGTGCATGGAAAGAGTCAGATTTGGATGGAGGACAACTTTGTCAATGAATGGTACGTCTTGCTAGTTGCGTTCCAATGATACAACATGCTTATACTACTACGACCTTTGGTTAGAAATCTAGGCTACTAAGATTGGTTTGTGTCATTTCGACATGGATAACTTGATTGTTTGAAGCATGTACTATTGTAATTTTGTACATGTTCCTTTTACCAAGGTAATTGCTTCTTTTGATGCATTATCTGTGTCCCTACATGAATTGACCTATTTACATTTTAACTCAAAAGTAGTTTAGTTTTTGCTGGTCTTGTTATTGTACATCTTTTAACTACTGGCAAATTGCAGGTAGTGCACTATATCTTACAAACTATGGACCCTGGCAACTTGGTCATGCGCAAGGCTTGCCTTAGCAGTTCCATGATTGCTTTAAGAGAAGTTGCACGTGTATTTCCTATGGTTGCTTTAAACGAAACATCCACACGGCTGGCTGTTGGAGATGCTATTGGAGATATTAGCAGTGCAGTTATTAGAGTATATGATGTAGAAAGGTATGCCAAACTTCATAGAAGTTGGTTTTATATGTGCAGATGCATTTATTTTCTGAATTACCAACTCTATTTATACAGAATGGACAGAGCTTGGAAAGTAAAATTTATGTTTGAAGTGAGCAAGATAAAATTTAAAGGTTAATAAGTTTAACTGGGCTTCATTGACAATATAAAACAAACTTACCACTTAGATTCCCCAAGTCAAATAATTTATGTTCTATGGAAGAAAAGTCCAATGTGCAATTTCAGGACTTCAATATGATGTTTTTTCATGCGTAATGTTATCTTTAGTGATATTATTTGTGGATCTTCTGATCCTTGAAAACATTGATTTCTTCATAAATCTCTAATGATACTACTATGCTATCCATTTTCATTGTAGTGTTTCAAAAATAAAGGTTTTGGATGCTAGTGGACCACCAGGCCTTCCAAGTTTACTTGAAGCATCATCAAAGTCAAAGATTACTAGAGTAATTTCAGCTTTGACTTTCTCACCAGATGGAGAGGTGATTTTATTTAAATCTTTGTGATTTTGCATACATTTTTATATCCTTGTTGTCTTGGATTATTCTTTTGCTATAATGCTGCTGTCTTGCTATAAGCCGTGCTAATGCCTCATTGTATAGAGCATTTCTGTCTGGCAGATAATTGTTTTATGTTTGCACTTCGGACTTAGCACTGATGTTCTAAATCTAGACAATATTTGTTTAACAATATTTATATAATTTCTTGTCCAGGTTAAACTCTTGAACCCATCTAATATCAGCACTGATGTTTTAAATCTAGACAATATCCGTTTAACAAATATTTATATAAGTTTTTGTCCAGGTTAAACTCTTGAATCCATCTAATATCACGTGTCTTTTAGCTAACAGTTTTCATGGGCGCTAGTTGATGTCATTTCTTGTGGTTTGACTGGTGATTCTATTCTGCTCCCTGTTTTAATATGGTTCCATGGTCCACTTACAAACCTTTTTGTGTTTTTCCCTCATTCTATAACTGTTGCTGCTCCTGCCGTTGTCTAATAAATTGTCTTCAGTCAGCATCCAATTCCCGAACATATAGAGAGCATGCTTAACTTTATTGAATTGTGTTCATTACTGTTTATGTTTCTTCCAAATTTATTTAATATTTTTACATTTTTAAAATTGAATTTACATATCTGTGTATGTGTGTTAGTGTTTATAGTTTTAGTATGATATTCTTCTATAAATTTGTGGAAAAATGCTTTGTATCCCAGACTTGAGGTTGCTTGTATCTTGACCTGATCTAAACATATTCTCTACTAATCCAGGGATTAGTTGCCTTTTCTGAGAATGGATTGATGATCAGATGGTGGTCTCTAGGATCTGCCTGGTGGGAGAAGCTGAGCAGAAGTCTTGTTCCTGTTCAGTGCACCAAGCTCATTTTCATTCCTCCAGAAGGATTTTCTCCAAATTCTTCTCGCTCTAGCATGATTGGTAGCATCATCGGGCATGATAAACAGAATCCTCAGGTGTTCGTTCTACGAGTAAAAAACATCTTGCAATATCTGTTCATGGTATCACCTATCTTTACATGTATATGAATTGGTGAGGAACTTTCCCATAATCTTGAAGGGAAAAATACTCGCCAAACAGTTGGCTTTATGAATTGGTGAACAAAATCCCTTTTCATAATTGACCCCTTTCCAACTGATCAGCTTTTTGAAATTCTTCGGCATCTGCAATTGCTTTCTTCAATAAAGAAAGAAACAGATATCTCCTCTTTTTTACCTTAAACTTAATACTCTGTCTTAACATTTGCAGGATAAGATACAGGAACTGGATGATGCAGACTTGCTAATGCTCTCAGCTCACAGCCTTGATCTTTCTTACCGGCTTCAGTGGGTTGGTGGGAGGAAGGTTTCGCTCACCCATCATGGTCAAGAGTTGGGAACTTTTCAATTGTAACATAAAATAATCTCATTCCAAGATGGAGACCATATGATGATGATACTGACCAAATTATGAGGCACATCGCTAATGCTACCACATTTAAGATCAATTCCCTCGACTTTGTTTGTTATCATATGATTCAGGAATGTGTATACCTTTTTCCTCAGTAGATCATTTTGTGTAGTTATTGATTACTTTGAGCTGAAGAACCACATCATTTCACCGAGAGATGCAAGTGGTGATGAGTTGGCCTTAATTTTGTGTTGCCTTGAACACTGAGGATACAGATTTGTAAACCATGGTGTTATTGTATATTGATTTTTGTTAACAAGTTGGTAAAATAAAATGTAACGACTCTTCTACTTTCTCATGCATGCTGTGTAATACCTACGGAATGTATTGAATAACATATATTATATATTATGTAAGAAAACTTCTTGTGTGTGTACATTTCTTCATTTTTGGTATACCTTCAATCGATGTTATTCAACTTTGGACAGACTCTGTATCTCATGAATTTTGTTAGCGAATCTCCAAGTGCCAATGCCAAGAGGATTTTGTTAGAACACATATTTGCTTCCTAGGATAGAGATGAATAGGATTAGAGATAAATTTATATTTTTTATTGATTTAGTGCATAAATTAAAAAAAATAAGATTAGAAGTATATAAATTTGATATCATATCCGGTATATACCGGATTAAAAAATTTTATCTAATATTCTCTCATTTTATATCATATCTTATTCAATCCTATCCACTAAAATAAACGAACCATTACAATTTTCCAAATAATTAAGAACTTTACGTAGAATCCATTTAACACTCGGTTTAGTTGATTTACTCTTTTAAAAGTATTTCCTTTGGAGTATTTGTAATTTTCATATTTATCATATATTTATATGTAACTTAAATTGTTTAATTGAAAAACATATGGTTGAATACTTGAATCAGTTGACCCATGCATCCAACCAAGACCAAAATGAATGGGAGGTTGCTTTGGTTCAAGCTGGGTATTTGCTTTTAATTTGTGTCACTAAAATTATAACTTAAAAACACATTTTTTTTGCAAACTAAAAATATATTTTAATATCAGTAAATTACTAGAATCGAAACATTGCTCCAAATTAGTGGTGAGCGGATCCGAGTACCATGCATTTTTCATGATACTCGAACCTTATCATGAATAGTATAAATTTCTAGATTTTGAACCCAAACTCTATCATGTTGAGACTTGGAATGGAATCTTACCCGAATATCCTGTTGGAATATGTTAATGAACTTGTTCTAGGGTACGATCACGGGTACCCGATTGGAACCTATTCATTTATAGGTTCTGAAAATCTATAAACGAATAAGTTCCAGTGTATAAATTTCAGGTACCAATTCTAATTTTGAGTACCAGTTCAAGTTTCAAATACTAATTCTGATTTTGGGTACATGATATATTGGATCGGGAACTAGAATCGATTTTAACTGATTCTTTAATTTTTATCTTGGGCTCTATCCGAATTTAATTCAGATATACATAGAACCTATTCGATCGGATTGATTGCAATTGATTTCAAGTCTACTTGGTACCCTGTGCACCCTATTCTGAATTAACTAAAATAAGAACTTGCATTTTTTTTAAATCAAAATTGAAATCATTTTTGTTAGTTAATTCAACCATTGCATTTTTTTAAAATCAAAATTGAAATCATTTTTGTTAGTTAATTCAACCATCGTCGTATGTTATTTTAACGAAATATAATATTATTTAAGATTTTATTTAGTAAACATATTGAAAAAAAAATTTACTTCGTCCATGTCCTTATATTTTTAGTTTTTTAATTTTTTCAATAAAAATATTAACAGAATAGGAAAATATTAGAAGAATATTTTCACCATAAAATTAATTAATACAATTCATCATAGTTTACCAAAACTCTAATAAACATCAAATCCCTTATTCCAGAGTTTTTTATGGAACATTTTGAGAAGTTATTTTTATTTGCATCAAAATACTTTAGTAATTTTTTATTTAATAATTTGCTTAAAATAATGTATTGGGAGGGAATTGGAAAAAGACAAAAAGTTGCATAAAAATGAAATTTGAAATTATAAGAGAATTAAATTTGAGATAAAATAAATTACAAGTGTCAAACTGCTAAAATGTTGAAAACTGCAAGGGCTAATATGAGATTTTAACCCATCATATAAACCCCCGATAAACGAGGCTGCGGCCATTTCCTTCGCGGCTAGGGTTTTGGTCGATTGCGAGCTGCTCCGATGGTAAGCGCGTGCGCCCCCCTCTTCTCCAGTTTCCCCTCTTTTCTCCTTTCTACCCGTCGATTCGTCTTGAAACCGCAGCTAATCTGTAGAATATTTGTGTTTTCTCCTTGTAATTGCAGGGTAAGGGAACCGGGAGCTTCGGGAAGCGGAGGAACAAGACCCACACCCTCTGCGTCCGCTGCGGCCGCCGCAGCTTCCATCTCCAGAAGAGCCGCTGTGGTTCTTGCGGCTATCCTTCCAGCAGGATCCGCAAATGTGCTTTTCCTACCCCTTCGAACTCTGCTCGTTTTATGACATTGTAGCTTGCGATTTCTTTATCAATTAGCTTATCTATTAAACTATAATTTATGTTTTTTTTGTGATTTGTTCTTGAATCATACTTTTGGCTGTGGGAGATCATGGTCCATTTGTTCTTAGATGGGTTTTATCTACCACTACTAGTAAACTAAGTTTTCGTACTTCTTATGGCGTGCCTTTTGTGTTTGAATTAGATAACTGGAGTGTGAAGGCGATCCGAAGGAAGACAACAGGTACTGGGAGGATGAGGTACCTCCGCCACCTCCCACGCCGCTTCAAGAGCAACTTCCGTGAAGGTTGTCACTCGATTCCTTCAAACTCGTTTTGCAGTTTACATCATGATATTTCTGCAATATATTGAGTTTTATTATTCTTCATTGTTTTTAGGCACCGAAGCAGCCCCCAGGAAGAAGGCTGTGGCTGCAGCATAGAAGAGATGAACAAATGAATCAAGTTTCTATTTATGATATTGTAATTCTCTAAACTTTAGATATCTTCTGGATGATGCAAATGGATTTTGTAGGTTTTCAGATCAAGTTCAGTTTGAAAAACTCATTATGAACTTAAAAGTTTTGCTGTTGGAGTTGACATTTTCATGATATTAATTTTCATGACCATTAATATCCTATAAAGTGACTCTTTTATTTTGCTGCTTTCTGATTGTTTAACTTGTCTTAGTTCTTAATTCTTTAAAATGGAAAGAAATTCAGATGACACTACAATGTCCATTTAGACCTGCTGTTATCAAAACTGTTTGGAGGTAATGTGCCTTAGTTTCATGTTTGGATTCTTGTTGTTTTATTAAAAATTAGTTTGATGTGTATGGAGTTGTTAATTTTCAATCTCTCTTTGGTACAAGGTAAATTTTATCCCATTACGACAATGTTAAGTTTGATTATAATTTGTTATCTGAATAGGTGATCACTGTTTTTTGGGTGATTATTTCAATGTAGGAGGTAATAAGTTGTGATACAATTAAGCTAGTTGAACCAACTATTGGAGGACTCCATATTAGCTAGTGTATAATAACTAATAAGATTGCCTTATGGTTGCACCAATCTGTGAACCTTGGACTCTATTTAATGCACAAGATGTGACAGAATAATTGTAGTAGTTCCACTTTAGTATGTCAGTTTAATTCAAGCAGCTTGGTAACTTTTGTGATGGAGCATGATAAGGTGTGTGGATTAAGACATCCTAGAAAAAGAAAAGTACTAAGCTTCTCAAAGTGTATGACCCTCTTATCAGTATATAGTCAAATTTAAGTAGATAGTTGGTCTTCATAGAACTTAAGGGAGAGAAATGGGATTTATATAAAGTGTATGACCCTCTTATCAGTGAAGAGTCGATAGTTGATCTTCAAAGAACTTAAGGGAGAGAAATGAAATTAAAATATGCTATAGATGTAGTCAACTAAAATATTTTTTAGAGATTTTTTCTATTTTTCTCTATCTTCCCTCCAAATACCAGAAGATTCAGAACACATCTTCATCTTCATACTTGTATGTTTGCTTTGCTAAGGCATTATGTGCAGGCTTAGAGTATTTTTTGTATGATGTGAGCAAATATTTGTTATTCTAGCTGGCTTGTTTTTCTTAAAGGTACAATGCTATATATTAACAATAGGGTAGCTTGTCTCATTAATTCCATATACTTCCCCTCAAAATTTTAAAATTGTACATCCGCTCCTATTTCAATATAATATATTTCTTTTTTCGCATGTTGTATATTAATGTGATGTTGAAAATATTATTTAATCCAACAAATGTACCCACCTATCCATTGATTGTTAATGGAGGATTCATAATTTTAAAACTAGAAATTGTACGTGGCAAATTGATTGCAATTTACCTTTAAATAATAATCTGGTAATGGTAGCTGATTATGAATTTCTTCTTTTCACATGCTTGAGTAGGCGCTATTTCAGTTTAATAGAGATGAACATTTGTTTCCAATTTATATGACTGCTCTTGTCTAAATATACCGCCCAAATATCTGCTTATTTATTCTTGCGGAATGTAGTTTTTTAGTTGCATATCTATCAACTGTAGGGATAATGTTTTACTTTTAATTGTATTCAAGACACGTTATTTCTTGAAATTTTCTATTTGAAGATGAAAATGGCCAGGTGTGCTGGATATTTTCCTATTGTCTTTAATGCATCGAGGCAATTTCATCAATCATATGCATGCAGTATATACTTAATTTTCAACTGAGTTAGCTCGCAGTGTAAATCTGTACAATGAGCAATTATATACTGTGCATGCGTATATACTTAATTCTCAACTTTCTACTTAATTTTCAAATTTGTGGAGTTGAAAAGCGTGATCCACTTTTCACGCATAAATGCATAGGAATGCTTTCTTTATTGTTTTCTACTGTCATTTGTTTGTTTCCGTCCAGTTGGCAAAAGAAATAATCAATCTCTAAAATGACATCTAAAGGTGAATGGCTGAGATTTAAAATGACATTGGAACGAACTGTCGAGATGTATCCTTCACAATCCCCTAAAGGCTAGAATGGACATCGTCGTAAATGTGTTCGGTTGATTGCCAACCTTTAAGACTCCAAGTGCTTACCGTGCTCCCTGTACATCGTGACCGTCCATTTCGACAAAACGTACATGATCACAGGTGGGCCGGGCAGGATATATAAAATAATAATTATACGTTGAGGTTTCAACTAATAATTTGTAATTTGTACAGAAGACAACGTGTCAGTCAAATCATCAGTCCCGGTTACTCGTAGCAAGCAACAGCCACACGCCAGATCCCAGCTAAACTTAACCTAAACATGGGAAGATCTCATCCTGTCCGTCCATTCAAGACTATACTATATTACTACGCTACGCAAATATGTTTTCCCGTATAACATCCTTGTAACACGTGGTATACACCGCCTGTTAAATCTCGTACGGCAACGACGCTTGTTTCGTAACGCAATTACGCATAAGCGACCTCCAAAATGCCCGACGTGGCCCCCGCACTATCGAGAGCTCCAGCGCGAGGTCATTCGTTTTCTCGTACACAAGGTTCAGCATTCTACCCCGCTAAATAGAGGACACGTGGGGTTTTTACTCAATTGGCGGCCAACTTTTTCTGTTAAAGATACCTGACCTCTGTCTCGATGAACTCAGCCGATCATCCAAACAGATAGCGCGGCGTTCCTTGGACGTGTGGCCTTCGCCCTCCTCGGCGTCCTCGCTTCGCTCGCTAGATATTTCCTTTCTTCTATATCTACGCACATCGCTGATCCGTGGTAGCAGCCAATGTCGCCGCCCCTCGCCATGGCCGCCGGCGCAGTCCAACTCCACCACCTCCCCGCCCATCCTTTCGACCATCTCGGCTCCAAGGAGCTCAACCGATTCGGCCTCGGGCGCCGTCCGCGCTTCTACCGGAACCCCGCGACCTACGACGGGATCTCATTCTTGGGGTCTGCGATATGCCGTCGGCGGGGGCTCCCGCCGGTCAATTGCCGGTCCTTTAGATCCGAGAATAGAGGAGAGGAGACCTCATCCTCGAAGGAGGGCGACAGTAGGATGGTGGTCGTGAAGGATGAGAGGGGATCGCGGCAGCTGAAGCGGAAGAGCGCTCTTTACGCACTGAAGTCGTTGATTGTTAGGCTCTCGGGTTCGGATCCAAGACCTGAGGGCCAGTACAGGAAGTTTGTGGAGAAAGTGGAAGAAGTTTTCTTCTCGGTGAGCTCTTCTCTTATCCTGTTTTTTTTCGCTTTCTTTTGTCTGGATTAGTACCTCTTAGTTACTTACTTTATATAAGGGCGATTTTGCAGGTACTATCTTTGGGGAACTTTAATATTATTTATTTATTTATAATGTTTGTATCTCACATAGAAAGCACCTTAATTGGCGTGCTTATTTGGTTATATGATTCACTAATTTGTGGTGTTAGGGGGTGTACACATGGTTTTAATTTCAGAGCATGTAAGAATTGTCAAGACTCAAGTGGGCACATTTTTAAGCTAAATGCACTTAAACTTGCTTGAAATATGACGTTCTGATGTCTTCAATCCCCATCTGTTTTCTGGGCATATTAAATTAGGATAAGATCTATCAAAGAACTGAAAAACTTTTTGAGCTGAAGCTGGAGGGACAAGAGCCTACCATAAGAACTGCAAAACTTGTTAATAACTTTTTGGTCAAGTCACGAGAGTTTCTTGCTACATTTGTGCAAATATTAAACAATTGTTAACGGCAGCTCTTTGCCTGAATTTATGACTATACACGTGGAAAACATGTATTTGTACCTACTATAGAAGAAAACATAACTCGAAACTTTATTTTTGAGGTGAGGATTTTGTTTGGATAAAATAACTCTTGGTATGTCTCAAGGTGAAGGCAAGATGTGTAGCGGGGGGAGAACTGCAAAGGACACCATACTTAGTCCTTTTATTGTTTTAAACAGTTACTGGCAGTCTGGCACTTATAGTCTTACATTTCATTGAGATTGATATCAGAATTACTTGATCCTGCATGCTATGCTTTCATATTTCCTCTCTTTCTTGCTCCACTTTTCTAATTTTGTTTTCATTTTTGCAGTGTGCAACACAGTTGGGAAGATATCTTGTCACCATGATGAGTACTGGAATTATACTCTCAATTGGATTTCAATTATCAGGTTTATTCTGATGCTTTCTTTTTTATATATATATAACACCTCCCATTTCCTTTATGAGAGCCTTCTTCACAAAAGAACATGTCTGGAGCTCATCTTTTCTACAATTTTGATGATTATGAAGGTGGAGACAGTCAGATGAATACACTGATCTGGTATAGCTGGCTTGGTGGAATTATTATTGGAACAATGATAGGTGCAAACATGGTTTTAGAAGAACATTGCAAAGCTGGACCACGAAATGTTGTTATTACGGGAAGGTAATTTCTCCTTTTCAGCAGCAGTTTATAACTGTTTATAGGGCTTATGTCATTTAATTCTGTTAGAGAATAAATTTTAATTCTGTTAGAGAATAAATTTTAATTCGGTAGACTAATTTCACTAGATCATCACTAATTTCACTATATTTTAATTCAGTAGACTAACTCATAAATTGTAATCATTTTTGCAGTCTCAAACCATGAAAAAGGATCATTATGTCAAAATGTCTTGCTTTTGTACATGGAGCTAGACATACACACTGGGATCTTTATTCCACTAAATATACATTGTTGATCTATAATATATAATGTTACTTTTTATTTTATGTTAACATTTGTCAGTGATTCAATATCTCCTCCGTTCATATAATTGTGTATCAATGCACCACAGGATGACAGGGCTTATATGATGAATAAATGGTGCTGATTTCCACCTTTAGTTGATAATATGTTAATTTGCACTCAGATATTAGTTGCGTTATTTCAGTTTAAGAAAATTTCTATTTAGCCAGTAAACAACACTGGAGCATCTCTTTCTTAACCATTGGCACTATTTTACAGTACAAGGGGATTAGGAAAGGCACTTGCTCGTGAGTTTCTTCTATCAGGAGACCGTGTTGTCATTGCCTCACGCAGGTTGTACTCAGTTTCATGAAGTCTTAGGAAATGACTATGTACTTAATATTCATTTCCTTTCCTACTTCTTTTGTTTTATTATTTCAACTTCGTTTGTTGAAGGCAGTCCTGAATCAGTTGAACAGACTGTAGAAGAACTTAAGGAAAACCTAAAAGAGGGTATCTCTGTTTCTGGAAACAAAGCAAGAGCAAATCTATCTCAGGCAATGGTTGTCGGTATTGATTGTGATGTTTGCAAACCAGCAGATGTTAGAAAGCTGGCAAAATTTGCTGTAGAGGAGTTGGGTTCAGTGGACATCTGGGTAAGCCTTTATATTTCTGATATCTTAGCATTTTTTTTCCTGTATTTTCTGCTATTATTTAAGAAATAATAAACAAGTTAGAAACAACCCTTGCAATTATTCAAATTTTGAAAGAAAGATGGAACAACCTTGGTCTCTCCAAAATTTTATCCAGTTTGCTTAGAATTGGTAACTCAGGTTGGAGTCTGCAAATAGGTGCAACCACTAGACATCTCAGTCTTGTAGCCCACTTGGAATGATTTCTCCCCTGCAATGCTCAATCTATCAACAAGTACTTGGAATGATTTCTCCCGTCTTTTAAGATGCAGTACTTTTTACTTAAACTATTTACTTAAGTAAGTTGCTTCACAAAAAAGAAAGAAAAAAATAAAAAAAAGAAGCCTTGTAGATCCAAATTATTAGACTTATCAACTAACATTCAGACACAACATTCTCGAGGAAATTTGTGCTAATAATATATCCTTATAGACTAAAGTAGCTTTGAAGGCTGCATGTAGTGCCATTTATTCTGGACCTATTGCTCTCTTTTAACTTAGCATACATCAAATCATGAAAAGTTATGATGCAATCTTATGTCATATAAGTCCAAAAAAGATAAAATTATATACAAGTTTAGGAGTCACAACTCAAAAGTCAATTGTTTTGGGCCTTTTGGCAAAATGATTGATTGTTATTTAAAAGAAATGTTACTGGTTCATATGACTAAACTTCTATGCCCTTCAGTTTCAGCTTCATTATTGTTGTGTCTTTGTTAAGTATTTTTTATGTGTTTCTTCTTATAAGTTTTTTTCAAGATTCTCATTACAGCTGCAATAGGTTAGTTTAATATTCTGTATGAATTAAGGCTTATCACATGGTAATCTTATGATCATATAGAAAACGAAACATGTAAAATTCCATAAGTTGGTTTGTACTGATGATTGCTAACCCAATTATTCTGAATCTGCTCGGAATGGGATTATAGCCAAACCTTTCTTTTGAATTTTATTTTGATATGCAAGCATTGCTGTGTACTTTTAACTTTATAATTATCAGCTTTTAAATTTAGTAAAATTAATGATACACTCATCTGATTGCTTCTTTTCCAACGCTATGAACAGATAAATAATGCTGGCACAAACAAAGGCTTTAGGCCTTTGTTGCAGTTCACTGATGATGATATTGACCAGGTTTGCAGCAAATCTGTTTTTTTTTGCATTTGTGATAATGGCAAATGAAACATTAGATATTACTGTTTTATTTTATTTTGTTATTTGTAGTAATAAGTCAACCTGCTTCTCAGAAGAAAGCTATTTCTAAATGTATCATATAGATGCCTCTGAGGCATTTATTATAAATCCTATCATATCCATTTCAAACGAGAAAAGTTTTCTTGAATACAAATTTCCTTGGGAAGCAAGTCAATGCCACATTATGTGACTCAGAACTATGTTTTTTGGTCTTCTTAAATGTATTTTCCTTCCTTAGGGACCATTATTGCTGGAAAAGAAAAAAGAAAGCAGATTTGCACTATCTTTTATTCATTTCTTAGATTACAAGCTGGCTTTGTTTACTTTTTTTAACCAAAAAATAAAAACTACTTTATTAATAGTTAGCTTGGCCGGGACCAAGAAGGTCATTTGTCCAAGGATAAAAAAAAGGAGGAAACAGTTAAAGGAAAAATTGAAAGAAAGGAAAGGAAAATAGAAAGGAGATAGGGCCTATTTACTTGAGAGGAAATGAAGCTTGATCTCCGGTCCAATCATTTACATCCACTTTTGTGTGGAAATAATTGTAAGGAGAGGAAAGGTATTTTTTCTTTGTTGTTTTCAGTGTCCTATTTTCCTTAAGTAAACAAAGGAAGAGAAGAATTTGGGTTTTCTTTCCCTCCTATTATACTTCCTCCATTCTTTCCTTAAACAGGTCCTAAATTTACTGGTTGAAATTTTTTTAGTGCAATAATCATGCTTTTCTGGAAACATTTGTGTGTTGATCTTTGCACTCTTTTGATTCAGTAATCATTGATGTTAGGAAGTACTGATATTGGAAAATGGAATATTTCTAGAATGAGGTTTGATTTCCTCTTATTTCTTCTCTAATTGTTCCATATTTCTATAATCATTAGATTGTATCAACAAATTTGGTTGGCTCTTTACTCTGTACAAGAGAAGCAATTGATGTCATGGGGTCTCAAGATAAGGGCGGACACATATTTAATATGGATGGAGCAGGTTCTGGTGGATCAAGCACACCATTGACAGCTGTGTAAGTCTTACATGCATAGAGATGTAAGATGTAAACTTTAAAGATAGATATCATTTTCCCTTGTGGATCCAACTTCACGCAATTTACATGTCTGAATGGTCCAGACAAAGATGGAAGTCCATGAATCATATACCCAAACTCACTTTTCCCCCTCAAACACCATTGTATAGTTGGCATCCTACCTAGTTTATACTGGCCTGATTGTGGACCCACTCTGCTTTGATATGACAACAACTATGTTCAACTACAGCATAATTTTATTATGTGACAGTACAACAGGTTTTAAACTGATATTTGTTACTTGGTCCATAACACCTTTAGAAAAACTTGTTTGAACTTGGAGAATACTAGTCATAATCATGCAGTTATGTATACGGATATGGTTTGTTTCCCTTGTGACAGTACATGCACTACTGGTAATACGATTACCATTGCTCTTGTTTGTCTCACAGTTATGGATCCACGAAGTGTGGACTTAGACAGCTTAATGCGTCACTTCTGAAAGAATGCAAGCGTTCCAAGGTTGGAATACACACAGCTTCTCCAGGAATGGTTTTAACAGATTTACTTTTAAGGTAAAAAATTTCTGTATTTGTTCTAAACCATTTTTCTATAATTTCTGTATTTGCCCGACCATAACTTATTTTTCTATAAATGAGCAATTAAAAGAAGAAATCATTCTCAATTTTATCTGCATTCTGGTGTTTCAGAAATAAACTGTATCAACAGAGTAACCACAGATTTTGACATGCTACCATGTGAATACTGTACTGTGTTGTGTAATATGTTTTGCTTGCCATCTGATCTCTCATAAGTTAATGGATCTTAAATATGCAGTGGTTCCACACTGAGAAACAAACAGATGTTCAACATAATATGCGAGCTTCCCGAAACAGTGGCCAGAACTCTAGTCCCAAGGATGCGAGTTGTCAAGGGAAGTGGAAAGGCTGTTAATTACCTTACACCACCAAGAATCTTACTTGCTTTGGTTACTGCTTGGCTTCGTCGAGGTCGATGGTTTGATGAACAGGTAAAACTAGCTCTTGCTCACTTCAGTAAATTAAAAATGATCATTTATTGCTTTGGTTAAATCATTTTTGTGTAAAAGCAAATTAATGCTTATGCTCTCTGTGAGCTTTCTGCGGAAATAGGTTTGTCATTTGTCTAAATGGTAGACATGGACTTATGCAGCCAGTTGTTGCTTGTGAAATACTTATAGCGTTTTGCCAAGAATTAGAAGTTTTCACCGATTGTTTTAATGACTTGGTTGTAGGATCAAACCAACAAGTCATGCCTGCAGTTTAGTTGAGAATTCCTGCTGCTGTTTTCCTTCTTCCTGCTCTTATCATTTCTATTGCTTCAGGATTTGTATAATATTTAAACTTCGTTATATCCTCAGGGCAGAGCATTGTATGCGGCCGAGGCAGACCGGATCCGCAACTGGGCCGAGAGCCGGGCACGCTTTTCGTTCACGGATGCCATGGAAATGTATGCGGAGAACACCTGGATCTCTGTTTTCTCACTATCAGTCGTCTGTGCCTTCATCATACTCTCGAGCTCCGGCAATGCATTTCCAGGCACATAAATGATAAAACAACGCCTGATGGCTATTTTCCCCAAGTAAACATGATATGATTACTTCAGCGTAGGCAGTGGAGTTTTGAGTCAGATGAGACATGAAACAACAGTGCAGATTAAATATTAGGAATCAGTATCATTATGAACTAACCATGTCATTTACACGCATGTGGCCGAAGTGGGCATTCCATTACTCAAAAGCTTCGTTGATTTAAGCCATCATCTGTAGATTTTTGCATGTATCTATTTGCTCCATGTTTCATGGAAATGCTGATGCAACGCAGCCCGCAGCCTCATGTATAAAGCTCTTGTCCATTTATTACACTATTATTTGCTTCAAATAATAGTGTCAAACACGGATGTTTATGTAGACTGAAATATATCCATTTATTCCAAGTTTGGGGCTATTTTTACTAACATACGTACTTAACGTCCGATTTAAGTACCGAATGGGTTTGGTTTAATTTGATAGTAAAAAAGAAAAATTAATGAAAATATCCCGTCAATTAGGTATTAAAGTGGTTGTTATACGTTGAGGTGAACTGCACAATCAGTATAAATAAATAATTTTTTTATTCAAAAATATATTATCATCAGATTAACGACAGCAATATTAGTTTTAAAAAAATATTAAAAAATTCTTCAATACCACATCAATCATATCTCTTTTTTTAATGTATGACCGAAGAGTTTTTTATTTTTTTCTTAAACATCTTGCTGACATGAATCATTTGATGATGAGGTACTTTAAATAAAAAATTAATTTATTTATGTTAACTGTCCACGTCAGCATATAACGATTACTTTAACACCCAGCTAACGAGAGTATACAATTGATATCAAAATAAAAGTTCAAATATAAATTAGTTACAAATAAAAAGTATGGTTAGATTTATTAAAAATTCAATTGTTTTAAATATTTTCGTTAATTTTCTCTTTTTACTGTCAAATTAAACGGTACTTAAATCGGACGTTAAGTAAGTATGTTAGGTATGAAACACGTGCTGTATTTTATTATAATATATGAAATTTCTTCTTCGGCTATAAATTTGATGAAACTTCTCCGTGTTTCACATGAATTTTTCATTCCAACGTATTGAGTCAATAACACCATTAAAATTTAATTCAATTACACAAGTAACCCACATTAATCCTATTTAACTTTTTTCTTTTATGCTAAAAGTCCGATTTGCGGCGAAGATGGCATTTTGGCTGCTATAAGATTCGTGATTTTTTCGTATCCAACGGCAATTATAAACCCAACAAACCTCCAGCTTCGCCTCATCATCTTCAATCTTCTCCTCGCCTTCTAAATTTGTAACGTCAAAGGCTCCCCCAAAAACCCTAGTTTAATTCTCTGCAATGCTCCGAAGATGCTCTGCTTGCTCCGCCCCCCTCCATCCCTCCCTCTTCGCCGCTTCTTCTGCAGATGCTCCGTCCCAGACATGCTGCAGTACAGAGAGTCCTTCGCCAGGAGGATGACCATCGCCGGAATCAAACCCCATCATCGAATTGGTGCGAAAAAGTGCTGCTTTTACTCCCTTTTAGCAATTTTCAGTATATGTTTTCTTTATTAGATGGATTTCCTTACTCTTTTTGGCAGCCTTGGGCATCTCCGGCGGACCCGATAGCATGGCGCTGTGTGTCTTAACGACAGGTTGGAAATTGGATGGTGCGGTAGCAAAGGAAGAAGCTTCGGGCTTCGTTGATGGGCTTCTGGGGATCGTAGTTGACCACAACTTACGCGCCGAGAGCACGCAGGAGGCAATTTTGGTCCGAGACAGAGTTAATAGAATGGGTTACATACCGCTACCTCTTTCTTTCTCGCTAGTCGTGTTCCTTTTTGTAATTTTGCCTGTTGGATAAATTTTTCGTTTCTCTGCTGTAGGTGTGAAGTGTGAGATTGAGAAATGTGATTGGTCGGGTGGTCGACCAAAGCATGGTCATTTGCAAGAGGCTGCTCGTGAAATGAGGTATGGTACTTTCTTGCTGCTGGAGTTTCATCTTCTATTGGAACTTTTAGCAACGTATATCTTTGGACTTACCATATGAGAGATGAGTGCATTCATCTACAGTTTATTAATTGAAGATGAATATATGCTCAATTCAGCTTTCAAATCTAATAACAGTGTGCCCAGGTCTAATATGGACCATATGGGAAACTATTAGTTATTTTTCCATGTGCTAATTCCTTAGACACGAGCCAACTTTACAACTTGTAAGATGTACCAATGTGGTTACGGGCTTTGGTGGGTTCTGGAAAATAAATAGGAAGCTCTAGCTTCTTTTTGAATCTTTGCAGAGGCCATATGTTGTTTATTATTTGAAATTTTTTTATTTGTTGCTAGTGTTAGAATTTGTAACTCCTAGTATTTTCAGGTACCAAATATTTGAGGATGTTTGCATCAAGCAGCACATCGGAATCTTGCTTATTGCACACCATGCAGATGACCAGGTTGCCTATAATTCCCTATATTTGTTTCTTATGCTGTGTCCACTTCAATTCAGATTTTTCTGTGGCTTAGTTGGTCTTATCTTATTTGTGCGACAAGAAAGCATGGATGTGTCTTTATTCTTGTGCTTCTCCATCTTTTCTGACATATTGTCTACTTGCAGTGCATTTGTATGAACTTGTTTAATAAGGTTTTTCAGTTTGATTAGTTTATCCAGTAATGGATATGCATGCTGTTGTCTCATGTTATTGATCGGAAAGGATAATGTTTACATCAAAATAGGAGAGTTTAAAGCTACAGTTTTGCAGTTATCTTATGAATTGGGTTATTGGCTTATTGCCTTAATGAGTAAAATTACTAGTTGTGGTTCCCATAGCGTACATGTTTTAATGGACATATGCACGATTCAATGTAATTTATATGTAAGCCACATTTAATAGCATGTGATTGTTGCACGCAGAATTTTCTTAATCACATGCTGGATTGTTCATGTCCTTTATTTTTTTTTTCTATCATGTTTAAGTAGTGTATTAATAAGCTGCATAAAAGTTTCGGAGGCTAGAGGATCAACAGCTTTGTGCAGCCATTAAGTGTGTCAACTCGTGAATCTTGACTCTTGAGTGCAATTAGGACAGATTGAGCCTTCTAGTTTTTGTGATATCCTAACAGGAACCAACAATTGGTTCCAAAGAAACAATGATCATATGTTTTGTAAAATTCAACTCTGCTAAAGAGAAGGGAAAATTTGATACACTTGAGTTTTTGGTCAATGAGAGACAACAGAAATGCTGCCTTTGCATAGTTCATCTAGAGTGAGAAATCTTCATATCCTTCTCCAATGTAAGGTTTAAAATCTCGGTCGGTACGGTACGGTAAGTCCGGAATTTATCGGTTTTTTAGGTTTCCGGTATACGATATACCCGGTATTTGAAAAAACCGGGTATATTGTGTATACCGGGCGGTATATGGCGGTATGATGCCATATACCGCCCGGTATGGGCGATACCGGGCGGTATGTCACGAAAAAAAAAAAAAAACCCGGCCGGTATGCATTTTCATACCGGTCCGTACCGTGTGTCGGTACGGTACGGTACCGGTATTATACTGGTACCGGCCGGTGACCGAAACCGGTACCGGTACCGAGATTTTAAACCATGCTCCAATGCACTTGTTATGTATTCCTATGACATCTAGGAATCTATGAGATAAAAGTTCGATAATAAAATTTACTCAACAAAAGTGTATGGGGTAAAAGTTCTATGATGAAGCTGTGTTCTCATGATATCTTGGAATATATGGGGTAAAAGTTATATGACAATATTTCCTCAACAAATCTGAAAAAATATATATTAGATTAACCTAAATGTATGCTCTAATTTTTATCAGAAATCCTGTTACTGCAGGCTGAGCTCTTAATTCTGAGATTGTCTCGCAATAGTGGAGTTCTTGGGCTTGCTGGCATGGCATTTGTCTCGCAATTGTTTCCTGCGCCTCTAAGATGTAGTGGGAATTCAAGCTCTGTTGGTATTTTGCTGGTGCGGCCAATGCTAGAATTTACAAAAGATGACATGTATAATGTGAGTGTGGTACCTGAAATTTTTTTTTGCAGACTGTTGTGCAAATTTTGTACTACTATGCGATGACAAAATATGTTGCTGACTTTAGTGTATCAGTAGTTTGGCTTAGTTGTAATTTCCTTTTTTGAGGATAATTAGAGGGAGAAGTCCATTAGTTTATTAAAAGATCAGAAGTTTCTTTTTGTACCCATGGTATATGGTTTCACTGGACAGTTCTTGGATTTGATTACCGCCAACATCCATGATTATGATAGGATGTTGGATGTGATTGCTTTGATTGCTTAGAGGTTGCTTCTTATATCTAATTTGCATGCGTCTTGAATTCTATTCACAATATGAAATGATCCTTTGATGCTACTTATTATATGTTACATTTTTTTTTCACTTTTCTGGTTTGCCCTTCTCTTTCATTTTGCTCCATTTCTCTTCTCTCTTTTTTTCGCATCTTTGCTTGTTGGTTTACCATACATACAACTCTAATGCTTTTTTATCTGAATATGCTTTGCAGAGTAAAATAAATTTAGAATGTTAATTCTGCTGAGTAATGTGATCTTTTTGTTTGGGAAGCACTACTAAGCAATAATATGGACATTATATTATTGTCATTAGCTGTCTTTCTTCTCTACATCTTTTCTTTTTGTTTATTTTCTCTACATGGTTTTGTACCTTGTTACAGGCAAACATTCTTGCCAGTAGAAGTTTTGATTTTTGTTATAAGGGGTTTGGGAGCCCATAGATTTATTTTTTACTCTGTTCTTTCAAGGCTTTTCTTTTCTGTGTGTTTACATATACATGTATTATACTATTATGCATTCATGCATGCTCATCACTACACTTCTTAATAACCCATGAATCCAATTTTACTTTCTAAATTCAGATATGCAAAGGAGCTAAGCAAGAGTGGGTAGAAGATCCAACAAATCAAAGTCAAGTGTTCACTCGTAACCGGATACGCAGCAGTTTAAGAAGCCTGTCATCAGGTGAGTCTTAGAAATTTTAATCTACTTTTGCCTAATAGAAGTAAATTGGATTTGTATTAGCTGTTAGATTCAAATGATCAAGGTGTATTTGAATAATACATAGGTTTGCTGTCTTATTAACATGTACCTAAATGGTGTCTGACTTCTCACTTTTAAAGATGAGAAGCCATATGATTTAATTGGCTGGATTGATGCCTTGATGGGAACAACTATTAGAGATGGAAAGAAACCAAAGTTTGTTGGTTCTATATATGATACATGCAATTTGATAATATTATAAAGCTGGAATATAGAGTGAGAAAGGGAAAAGAAAGAACTCTAAAAGAGGGTGCACTTGTAAGTTGCAAGTGAAGCTCATGGGCTTACTCATTTTATTCCCTTTTGGAGAAGATGTTATCTGCCTAGATTCACTTTCATTTATGACTTTCAACTTATGTTTGCATGTAAGTTTTCTAGATCTTCATTTCAAATTGTTCTTTTGACAGAACTGCTGGTTTGATTTTGTTTCAGAACTTTTTCAATTAGAACTGCAAAGACTTATCTCTGCTTGTCGGTTAGCACGTGCATATGTTGATAATATTTGCGATAAGATGGTAAAGGACTCTGTGACCATCACGGAGGTAGGTTAAATTTGCGCTAGCAAATACTTGGTTTTATTGATAAAATTTTTGATGAGGCCATGTGGTTATGTATAAGAAACCATTATATTGTAGAATTACAGATAATTGTAAAGGTTGACAACTTGATAATTATTGTTTCTTTTCTTTTGTTACTGAAATCACATGGAAGAACTTCCTAAGTTGCATGCTACGAACTCCACGATTTATGATTGATTCTGTTAATCTTGATTTTGTTTGTATAGAATTTTGTTTGCATTAAATTTTAATTGTTGGTACCATAAGATGTAAGAAAAATCCTTCTATATATTCTGAAGGTGCAAGTTCACCATTGGTAGGACTAAAGTAAAGAACTCATGCTCAGGATAGTTGAGGAAACAAAAAAAGTGATAGTGAGGTCTATTTATTGACTTAACTGAAGAACAATGCAAGTTGTGTACACTATGACTGATGATCTAAGGTGTCCATGGGTTGTGGAGCTTAAAATATAGATATTGATGATAAAGGTAAGCATATGAAATGAACTATGGTAACTGATCATTATATCATAGCCTAAGTATAATTATAAATGAAACATTACTCAACTGCTTGATAAGTAAAGTACAACTATACTTGAATTTTTTAGTAAATGATCTACAACCATTCCTTTGAACATTGTCAGCAGATTGAAATTTGGGGGATGGGATTGGTTTTGCTTACAGAAGTAAGTCCAACAAAAGGAGCAGAGAACATGATGTATTGGTGGTTTGATCTGTGGTATAGCAGGTTATTGGGGTTGATAGATGTAGGCTGTTGGAGTATGGAAGATTATCAAAGAGAAGTAATCAATGAGCAAGAATCTGTTAAAATTACAACAACATAGATAAGTTGTAGTTTTAATGTTGTGCTGAAGTAAGAAAACATAACATTTCTAACTTTTTGTAGCTTTTCATGGTAGAAATTATTGGTATTTCTTTTCTATTTATTCTCAGTTGGATGAAAGACAACATTAGATCAGTAACAATTCTCACTAGATTATTTGTTGCTTTTTCAGCATGGATATGCAGTCATGGATTTAGAGAAGCTCAAGCCATCAAGTGTTGATGACCTTTGTTTATCAAGATATCTAGCATGGATTTTACAGGTACCACCTGCTCATTCTCCTCCTGGCTGGATAACTTATTTTTGCAAATAAAATGTGTATTAAAAGCCAATTTTATGCAGTTTTGTTGCAATTATTTTTAACTGAAAAGTTAGTTATATCATCCAGTTCATTTCACAAAGGCACAGACCAGTCCGTGGCAGTATTTCACAGTTGCTCTTACGCTATATCCGGAACTCCCCATGCAAGGTTCAGTCAGCTTTCCTATATTCTGGTATCATTCTTTGAATCCTATGAGCTAGATACTGAATAATTGAGTAATATCATCGTTATATTATAGGAAAATATTAACTGAAATATCTCTTGGGGGAAGTTATTGATCATTCAATAATGAATTGCACATTACACTATTTCTGAATTTATGTGGGTTCCAGTTGGATGCAATTTTAGTTGTTGGAGTTCTAAGTTTTCACTGTTTCCTTTATTGATGCAAAGTATTTAAACATTTGAAATGAAGCAGGCTACCTTGATGACATTGTGCTGGGGTTTAATAATTTTCCCTAGGACTTGGTCTCTCCTTGGTGTGAAATTTGGTACCCTTTAAATATTTTAATTCCAAATTGATATAGTGATGACAATTCTAGTGTTTGAGTAATACTGTTCCAGGAAATTATCATTCTGTACTGTATATATTGAAATAACCAGTCCTACATTCCCAATTCCCGACTATTTGGAGTTAGCTGGGACAGCCTATTTATACTAACTATTATATCTCTTGCATGAACAAGAAAAGTTTAATGCATGCATCTAAAGAAACTGTACTCTTTTACATGTTTCTATTTTGGAAATGTTGCAGACCTCACTCACTGCAGCTGGTTGCTACCTTTCCCCTGCTCCACAGTCGAAAGGCACAAAACTTTTGATATGTTGTTCTGTTGATTCACCACAATCATCTAGGACAGAGTTGTCTTATAAGTACCCATTTTTGGAAGAATGCCCTATGCTTCCTAGTGAGATACATCAAATAATTGCTGATGCAAAATCACATTCAGATCAGTTTCTCCATGAAGCTTCTTCTGGTGTACCAATGATACATGCAAAATCTTCTATGGATGTCCTGATAGAAGCGAGAAAGCTTGATCTTATTAGCGATGCCACTTTAAAAAGCATCTCCTTGTTGCAATCAGAGGAATACGAGAAGTTCAGTTCCGGAGGAGTTAAAACTGACAGTGGTTTGAGACAGGAAGTAAAATGTGCTAGTGCTCCAAGCATAAACATCCATGCTAGCCAATCATGTTTCTTCATGGGCAGGTTTTTAGTCACATGGAAACTCAATGAACACGAAGACAGTTGTTTTTTGAAGGGAAAACAAGATGGTTCTTGTCAGTTTTGCAAGCTTGAACAGGACATATCAGTTGGAGTCCGATGCATGGTTGAATCAGACTGGTTGTTTCTTGCAAATATTTCCAAGGGCCAAGCGTTAGAAGATGGTAAAAATCATGTAGACACTCCAGTGTATAACTTAAACAAAATTGCACAACGGAGATATCAACATTCCACGTTCATTCAATTGTCCGCGCAAAGAGCTTTGAAGTTCTTGAAATCAATCCCTATCCCTGCCAGAAAAGGGATACCAGTTCTTGTTAGTTCTGATGGTTTACTGATTAGTGTACCGGTGAGTTCATGAACCTCTACTTTTGAACCATAGCCGAGATATTATTAGCTGCATATCATTTTCCTTTATATTCTATGAATCAGAAAACTCATAAATTCTTCTTTATGTTGATAAGTTGTTTGAGTAAAGCATTTGAATCATGAATCAAAATTATTATTTCTAACATACTAACATAAATCACTCTTTATTTCCCTCTCTTTCAGAGCATTTGCTTCAGGTGTTGTCCTTCCCTTTCAGCAGCCTCAATATTCAAGCCTAGGGTTCCCCTTGGAGGAGGTTACACTTCTTACCTGTAAGAATTGCAGATGAGCAGAAAAGATAATTTTCTTTAATCATTCTACATCAAGTGATGCATAACTTGATCCAGCAAGACTGGAATCCTCACTACTACAAATTAATTGCACTGCTGGCATTATTAAAAAGTGGATATTTTGCAAGATATATCCAACTTTTTGGCTGAAGCTGGTGAGGATCAGGGAACTCTCAGTGGACCCAATCACATGCTCAAAAGTCAAAACGCAGCAGCCCATCACCAATGATGCATGCAATGAATTCAAAGAATAGGGCTGCTAAAGTTGTCGCTGGATAACTACATGAAAAGCTGCCGTAATGCATGCAGGAAGTGCAAAGGTCAGAGGGCATTCAAGAACAAGAATACATCCACGTGGAAAACCAAGCTATCTGCAAGTTTGAAGTTTCTTTTTTTTTGTATCATATAAGGATTTTTTTTAAATCTGTTCCTCTACATTATTTTCCTCAGTGATGAACAAAATTAAATTATTTAAATCACATGAGCTAAATCCAAACTGCTATTGAATCTGAGATCGAGAGAAAAATTAGTATTGATTATTTTTGTCTTCATCTAATTTGCCAGAGTGAAAACTGGAAACTCTACCTCTAAATTAATACAGATCAGTGATATGAGATGCAGCTTCTCACTTCTCTCGGTGATGGGAATATATGAGCTGTAGCTTATTGGCGCGTCCTTGTCTCCTTTTTGTCTTCTTCACTGATCAGGCCTCTCAGTTCGTCAAAAGGCAGCTCAGCAACGTGTACGTCTGTCTTCCCCTGTCGCCCCCAAAATCAAGCTCGCCACGCGTTTGTTTAATTGTCTCAGTGATCATACAAATTAAACATATATTAATTAATTAAGCAGAAGGAGATCGAAGACTTCTCTTGGACTTGGGAATTGGGATGCAAAATCCAATTTTTATTCCACCGCATCATGCCATGCTCAAGAACATTGAACTTCTGATAGGATCTACACGCAATCAATCACGTGTATGTACGTGTTTGAACCTAACTTTCAATTCTTTCAAGTTTCCTGCTGGTTTCATAGAGAACTGCTGTGAAATCTCCACATGTGTATTTGTGAGTGAGTGAGAGAGAGAGAGAGAGAGAGAGAGAGTTGACAAGAAGAAAGCTGCGGATTTTGACCAAGAAAGTAAGGTGGTTCACACACCGGATGACTTTTTAGAAATAAAATTTTATATCTTGCTTTTCTTTCTTTCTTTCTTTTTTTCAATCTTTTCAAAATTGAATTGGATCAAATTAACCAATTTATTTGAAAGTTACTATCTTTTTTTCTTAAAATTTATTTAGTCAAAACTGATTAATTACGATGAACCGATCAAATCCGACCTAACGACTCATATTTTATAAACTTATTATTAAAATTTTTAAGGATCTCTTTGTTTTGTATTATTCTGAGGTACATGATAGGATAATAGTTTATCCATATTTGTTTGCAAAAGATTGTTATGGACAAAACAAAAACCACACCTCATTGTTCTAAAGTAACAAAGCGATGACAAAACTATACAAATCTAAAAAATTATCTTAATATCCTTGATCTACTTCAAAACCTAAATGACTCATTGTTTTCACCTTACACCTCTCATCTCACATCTTCTTGGTTGTGGCGATAAATCGACGACAACACTAAGTTTGTTGCCTAGTGCTACGCGAAACAAATAAAAAATTATTCCCTGTACTGTACTAATCAACCTTGTATTATTCTAAACAATTTGCGAAATGAATGAACCCTAAAAAACTAGTTGATCGAATTCTACACAAATTCTTTACATTTTGGAATGAAAATTCTTACTTATTTTGCGCGAATGCTTGCCGAAATTCATCTTAATCTGTATAGTCACTTCTTTTCATTCAAATCAAGCCTTCTTCTAGTCAGAATTTGCATACCATAACTGTGATACCAAATCAAGCATATGCATATTAAAATATTACATTTATTATGTCACTAACACTATTGACAACCTAATTATGGTTGGAAATTGGAATTTTCTTATTTAGTAGTACATGTCATATATACTCTCAGTTGAGAACTTGAGATGTTTAGTAAAAAATTTAATCCTCTTCTCAAAACAATAGTCTTTTAGATCTCCCATCTCTCATTGTTTAAATAATTCAGGTCAAAAAAACATGAAATTATGTATATATCTAATGAAGAAGTACATGTGTTGAGAACTTGAGATTATTATTATTTTTATATATGCATATGTAGCAATTCAAGTAAAACCTCAATTTGAGCAAAATTGAGGTGACTCAAAAAAGAAATTGAACTTGGTTGAATTTGGTGAAGTATGTAAAGGAGAGAGAGAAAATATAAGGACAGATTATGTTGTTGACTTGTAATATTTATCTTAGATTTTCCCCTGATCTATAATGCTTAACTTTTTGATACACTTTTTTATTTTTTACCTTTTTTCTTTCTTTCTTTTTTTATGTGAGAACAAGCAAGTGAAGGGAATGAAGGGATCACAATAATGCAAAGTGTATGGCCTTTTGTCTATAGCAATTATTTAAGGGTCAACATCACAATAAAAGTGTCTATTATTTTAGCTGCAATTGAAGTTAATTTGTCCCCACACAAGCTCCCATCTTTATCTACATCTATAGATCACAAAATTATAAATACAAATATATAGATATTAATTAATGTATAAGAGCATACAGGGATCACTCATTTCTTTTTGATTATTTGTACATTAATTAAAAAAGAATATGAATTCCATACATTTTTCTTTTAGGAAGAAATTAAAACAAAATTCAGAGCAGCCACTAATTCTGGAGTGATAAAGAAAGAGGCAAAAGGAATGTAAACCACTAAAATTCTTATAAGATATTGATAATGAAAGAACAATGTTCTTCATGATTCATAATTAATGTATATAAAGAGTGGAAATCCTATTCAAAATGAATGCGGTTATCCCTCGTTTTCACTTCTTAATTATTCATTTTATTTTAAAACTTACACACGGTGATAATAAAATATATAGTAGTATCATCATCGTCAAGATTAAGTATCATTGTATATTAATTATCGGCGTTTACACATTTTAAAGTAGGAGAAAATGACTAAAAAGTTCGAGTAATAGAGATCCTCGTCTAGTTAACTTATATAATCTCCATATTAAGGTAGATGAATTAATGACTTGGTCATAATCCTCGTGATATATATATATATATATGATTTGTTCATAATCCTCTTTATATAGAGAGAGAAAGAAACATCACAAGAAATTATTTTATTGATGAAAAAATTGTAATATGGTGATTGACTTTTCATGTAATCAAGGGCCAAAATCTTTTCATAGAAAAAGCAATTAATTCCAAGACAAATTGCTAGGGGTTGAGATTGAGAAGTGGCTACTTGTGAGTTCTTGAACGATGAGAAGAGACCCCTCTCTAATGTGCAGGTTTAATTTGTTGAAGTGTGAGAGATCACAAGATGTGATGATGAGGTCAGGAAAGCTGACAAAATTTAATTTTTAATCTCAATAATATCAAATATATATAAAGAAAGACTACTATATACCTAATTTACAAATCAAGGAGACCAAACTAGTGATGAAGTTTTCTTAATTCTTACTCTTCTAAGCTCATTTTTATACATACTTCTAAAATTATTTTGACATAAAATAATAAGTAAAAAAAAGTTTTTTTTTTCATCACCTTAAATTTTTTAAATACCATGAAACCCAACAATTTTTTTTAATAAAAATAAAAAGTCATAATAAATGACCATACTAAAATTTAAATTTTAAATCTTTAGAAAATATACTAATTGTTGTCACAAACTGTGTTACTCATAATTGGCTAAAACTCAAACAAGTTTACAAGTGAAGACTCAAGTTGTATTATACGTGGTACTCTGGTTTAATCTCACATGAATAATTTTACCTCCTTTTAATTGCTAAATTAAATAAAAAATGTTATCATTGGATGAAACCAAACCATGGTCATTTATAATAATTATCATGAGAATTAAATAAAAGGCATGATTAGCATGCATTAGGGTCACATCAAGACATACAATACAATTATTATGATATGGAGTTAACCATGATATATAAATTAATTGTGCAGTCAATTAAGAATCAAATAAGGACCAGAAAATTAATCCAAGTGCATGTTATCCATGTGCATGATTAGTAAACTCCACCTCCCACAAATGGTTCCAATTATTACTTCTTCTTCTTCTTCACCACCACCACCACCAAGTACTTCTCAATTCCAATACTCAATATATAATGTCTTTAGACTACCACAAGATTTTTGACTGATTGCATCACAATTATATTGTTTTGATCAAACTGTCCCAATCAACTTATCTATTTAATTTTTGAAAGAAAATGATTGGACCAAGTTTGATCATATCTGATAAGTTCTTATCTAATATATTCAAATCATTTTTGATCAAATTTAGCCAAATATTCTTGAACCAAGTCGATTGGACTAACCCGAAGTCTAATTAGTCGAATTGATTGCTTAGTATAATTCTAACCCAAAATTAGAAAAGTTAATTTAATTTGATCTAATTCATAATTAATGAAAAAGTTGGTTTAGCCCGCCCGACTCGATTTGATTTGTCTTAAAATTAACTAAAAATTTGAACTAATCCAACTTGAATTTTAGTTATTTGAACTTACACATGCAATTAAAAAAGATAAATCAAAACTTCAATCCCAAATCTGATTAAATCCGCGCGAGATAGGTTGAATGTTTATAAATCAAGTTAAATACCAAGTTTGGTTTCTAAAAAAATGTGATCCAAAAAGTTCTACCCAAGTTAAATTTGGACCAAAATTTATCTATTTTGATCCAATCTAGTCCTATTCCTAGTCTTGTTTCAAAATACAAAATAAAAAATTGAATCACTAACAAGATTTCTTTTTGTATATGAAAATTTAATCTTGAAGAGCTACTCCATCTCAGAAGAATTCCACAAGTATAAATATTTTGACCACTTCTCTATTATATATAAATAAAGGTAGGAAGGACATCAAGTCAAGCTGATAAGGACTTATTTTGAAGGATAATATATATATACAAGAAAATAGTACAAGTGCAATGAATCAAATTTATTGGTCAATATTATTCACCTTGTGTGCACCCAAGTTGATTGAATTCATTAATTTTCACATGTTACTATTGTTGATTTCTTTGTATTGCATTAAACCAGTCAATGAATACAATAATGATAAGAGCACATGATATATTAAATTAAGAATAATTTCCATGTGAGTAAAAGATGTACAACCAATCATTCAAATAAATTAATGGAATTTGGTGTGACTAGATATCTAATTAAATTGATTTTTGTGTGTCAACAAGTAGAAGATAAGTGAGAAAGTTTTTTTAAAAGGTGAAGATAAGTGAGAGTGTTGATGGCCAATAAAGAAGAGCTTGTATCAAGGATGCATATTCCTTTCATGTCCTACAATTGTCCTACACTTTTGATGATGTGGTTCTATTCAAGTCCTTTATGGAAACACATCAAGTTGAAAAAAAGCATAGTAGTGACTAGTGAGAAGAACATAGGGCAATAAAGTAAAAGTGATACAAGTACAAATGAGCTAATATTGACATTAATTTAGGAAAAGAAATTAGGTAAATGTCACAAGATATATCCTGATCCAATTAATCATTGAGAAGTGCAAACTCAAATTAATATTTAGCACACATTATGTTGCATCAAAAGTTTTTTTTTTGAAAAAAATGAGCTTAATTATTTCCTTTAAATATTAATTAGGAGAGGCAAAAAGAGCATCTATTCTTGGATTGATATTTAATGATTTTTTTCTTCTAAAAAAATACACCTATAATATTTAATATTAAAAAAGGCACTCACATTCATGGCTTTTGCATGATATAAAATGGATTTTTAAAGAATAAAAATGTTTAAAGCTTTCCTAATTAACTCAACATATGGAAATTAGTTCCAACACAATAAATATTTTCTTCATCATGTAATTACATCATGGACAATAGCAAACTTTTGTGGAGGAAAAGACATATCTCTCCTAGGATTTAATTAGGCTTTATGCTTTTTAATTATCAATGCCAACATATCACATGCACATAGCATTGTCTTGGAGTCAAACCACTGTCCCCACCCATATGTCTTGGAGTCAAACCACTGTCCCCACCCATATGATTCATGCCATTATAAAGATATGCTATCCTCCGTAGGGCTGGCAACGAATCGGATATGACGCGAATACTAGATTATTCGTATTCGTATCGCACCTCATATCCATCCATCCGTATCCGCACCGTATTCGCTACGGATGTAAATATGAATATTCATATCCGTACCGCTTCAAATACGAATATCCGCACCGCATCCGTATCTGCACCGTATTTAATAAAAATATATTAAAATAATATATTTAATTTAAAAAATTAATAAATTATTAATTCATTGATCCAAAATAAATATATAATATACTTCAAAATTCATCTTGACATGAAATTACCATAGAGCTCTTATATATATTAATAATTTATATGGGCAAAATAATAATTCAGAGACGCGGATAGGTGGTGCGGATCCACAGTCATATCCGTATCCACACCATATCCACGCGGATATAAGTTTTCTAAATCCGTATCTGTATCCATATCCATTTTTACTTGCGGATATAGATCGGATACGGTGCGGATGAGGTTTTTAGTTAGCGAATGCGGATAAAATTGTCACCCCTAATCCTACAAGTAATTACATCATGGCATTGAATCTACACAATTAATTAAGGGCATTGTGCATGGTAGGGTTGGAAAAGACAACATTAATTATTTATATTTAGTACATATATTATTAACTCTTTAAATGTCAAAATAAATTTATCTTTAATGTGCATTTTTCCTCTCTCTCTCTCTCTCTCTCTCTAGAAATAAGCTAAGAAGAGTACATCATTGTTAGTAAATATATGTGATAATAACTTTGGCTATATATGAAACAAAATGTCAATTTAGGTTTTCTAATAGTAACTTTCTCCTCCATAGGACTATAATCAATATATAGTAAACCATGTGACTATGTGAGTGTGACTTATTGTCATGATCCAACAATGAAGTTAAGTGTGGTATTCAAACATGCATGTTTCATCTACTGGTTTGTCTATTGCTATTAATGAAAGATTTCTCTGATGTGGACTTGAAAGTTCTCTTATATTTGTGGTGAAAGTGAAGGTGTAATATTTGAGTTGTAGATTAAATAAAAATATGTAGAGACAATTGACCACATTTGTGGTATATATAGATTCTCTTGTTTGAGGAATCTTTGAACATGCCCTCACTTGATGAATTAACTCCAATGTTGGATTTATTTCACTGTTTGCTTCCAAGTTGTTGAATTTGAGTATGTTTCACTGGATTGAATAGAATATGATAACAAGTAAGAGTCAGTATTAAATGATATTTTTAAAATTGAATATTTATCGAATATAATATTAATTTTATATATTTTTTAATTTATGCACTAAACAAACCTTATATCATTCTTTTATATATCTAATGGAGCAAACAAATCTTATATTCTTTATTCATTAATTTGTAATGGTAGTAAAAAAAGGATTTGCTTGGTCAATTTGATTGATGTTAAAGTATATCAAAATTAAATATTTGAACACAATTTAAAATTATATATATATATATCATATCGAATCCGAATATAGGATATATGAGAGTATCCACTTAATTAAATTGAACCGAAATTAAGATGAATTTTAATTTTTCTACTAATAACGATATTAGTATCCAAAATTATATTTTTACGTCGGAAGTTAATATGAAATTAGTGCCAAAATTTTAATGGTTTCTTGCCGTGTATGATAATTATATTTTTCGCTTAAAATTGGACCAAATTATCATCTCAGCTTCTACCTCATATTTAATTAATGGGATTAATCCTGGTATTCTTGGTGGCATTAATTATAATTAAAGAGAATAATTAGGTCAATTAATTTGTCCAAACAAATCCCCCCTCCCCTCGATTTCACTCTAATTAATGTCTCCACCATCGGTTTCCGATCCAACGGATCGGATGAGCGCTCGATCGTGCACTAATTAATTCCATATTCCATATTTAATTATTACAATAATAATAAAAACCTAAAATCATCAATGAATTTTTCAACGGTAACAAATGAGGAATTAGCGCATTTTTTTTCTTCCAAAAAGATTAAAGATTGTATTAATCACCTGAAAGATCGAAAATAATACAGTCTCTATCTAAGATAGAGATAAGTTCCCGGGGAGGAGAGGAGGATCAAACAGTGGTCTCCTTATGAACTCTAGCCCAATTTACTGCCCAATGAACAACTTTGTTTATATTGTGATGAATGAAAGAAAAAATTACACTTTTAAATTTTGGAATAATACAACGAATATCATGAATAATTGAAGAAATCCTCCAAGAAATAGCCGCAACCTAATTAAGAGAATCAATCAATAATTTACAATATGATTCAATCACCACATGTTCCAATAGATTTAAGAAGGCAAAGAATAAAATATATCAAACTGTCAAATTTTCACGAATCAAAATTGAGTTAGCGGGAATATAATTACAAATGGCATAAGTACAAACACCCAAGTGGTTTCTAATGATACATCCCGAATCACCCTCAATAATTTTGAATGAACCGTCACAGTTTATTTTAAAGAACGCAAGGAATTAGCGCGTTTAATTAATCTGTTTATATAGATCTTCTAAATTAATTAATGCACATTATTGTGTCGTGACCCCGCAATTTAATTTGCCCAACCCGGGGGGCCCACAACATAAATTTAAATTGCATTGTCCTCCCCGTGGTTTGTGGATATAAAAGATTGGACCAACATGTGTGCCCCACAATTAATCATTCTATTCATTACGTAGCTAGGTATCCAATTTGTGTTAGTTTCATTTCATTTCATGGGGGATAAAGAATGATATAATAAGAGAGATATATATTTTTTAATTCCTAATTTATTTGATTCTTGGAATATAAGAAATTGGGATTATAAAAATATAAAATTAGTTTTTTTATCTCGTGTACCGCCGATAAAAATTATTTTAAAATTTTATCCTCATTCCAGTGGCGAAGTTAGTAACTAAAATTAGAGGAGCAAAAATGCCAAATTAGAAGGCTGCAAGACGTCGAGGGCACCTCGAGGGTTGCAAAGGTGCAGTCGGACCGAGCAAACATTGAGGTGCGACGTCATAGCGGACAAGGAGCATGGCGATAGCTATGTGAGGATGCAACTCATCGAGAAGCACTCAGGCACGTCACTATAGTGGTCATGGGTGTGAGCCGTGATCGCATATATAGCTTATAAGCATGTGCTATGGCGCAACGCCACAATAATACGAGGCGCGTGTTGTGAGGGGCACAATTGGCTAAGCAGACGTTGAGGCATAAGTTGCTTCATGCTACGCTTGGAGGCAAGATTGGTCGATCGAGACGCAAGGAGGCACCGGGGGTGAGCCAGTCGGTGAGTTTGATGATGGATAAATGTAAAAAATTATGAGAGGATAAGTTAAAATGATAAGAGTACAGAACCCCTATCGACTATAGGTCATGTGTGCAAGACCTACATAAACTATCAAGTGTGCACATAATCTTCATCCACTACATTAGTTGTTCGAATAATCATCTTCTGTTAGTTCTCTCATTAATAAGTTAATATTTAAAGTCATCTGTGCGTAGAACCCCCTTCGACACTTGAAAAACTGAGTCAGTGGTCTTCCTCAATATTTCTTTCCTCTTGCCTTTCTTGGGAGGAGGAGGAGGAGGTGGTGGAGGTGGTGACGACGAAGGTGGGCTCTAGGGGAAGGGCAAGGAGGAGGCGACAACGAAAGTGGGCTCTAGGGGAAGGAGGAGGGGAGTGTTGGCGGTGGAGGGGGTTCTGAGCACACTCGTATCAAATATCATCTGTCACGTGGCCTTGTTTTGACGGAGGGCTAACGGATGAGGATTATTCAAACAACTAAAGTAGTGGATAGAGATTATGTGCACACTTAGTAATTTATGTAGGTCTTGCACACATGGTCTATAGTAGAGGGGAGTTCCATATAATTTATCCAAATGATAAATATCTCAATTAGGAGGAGTAATTTTACTATTTGCAGAAGAGAAGTTAAAATGAGAAGTAGAGCAATTACTTATTTCGTGCTTTATTTATTATCCTATCATATTTAATTCAGCGGAGTAATCATTACCAATACTCGATATTATTCTTCATGTTTTACAACTTTGATTCCTTAATTTCGAACTCAAATTCCTTTAATTCCATCGATTGCTTCCACCAATTTAATTATTTTCTTAAAAGAATATAAATTATGGAAAAAAAACTAACTTAATCTATTTTTTTCTCTTATATTTTAAAAAATCGAGCTCCACGTCATGACATGGATGAAGATGAATCTTCCTGACGTGGAGAAATTGACTTGTAGCTGACGTGGCAGTCCCTCGTAGATTTCTCTGTCCTCCCAAAACATATTGATTGCGGAGTGCTCGTTTTAGCGGTTCCTGTTTCGTCGCCGACACTGGACCACATTTTCCGTAAAAATACATCCACAAAATAATACTAATACACAAGCAGACATTTTTTGTACCTCTCTTTAATCGAGTCATCACGCAGCACATATCATCTCCACGGCAGTCGAAGAGACACAGTGCCACCGTCAATGAACTACGGTTCGCCTGTTTGACCCCGGGCAGGGTCCACAATATTGTCGGTCGGAGTTCGTGGGCGCACCACCCATCAGGGCCCCAGTACGGTTGCCGTCCAAAGGGAACCTCGAATCCTGTCGCGCCTCCGCACCGGATCCTCGTAGCACCGCGAGAGGCTCGAGAGCTGATCGCCTGTCCGAACGCCAAACAGAATACTCACTACTGGAACGCGACAACCGGAGGGCCCCGCCGGTCGAGGATCCGCAACGGGCGCGAGAATCCTGAACCGTGTTCCGCGCCGAGCATAGGATCTCCGTCCCATATAATTACGTACTATTTTGTCCTCTCGCGGGAACCATCATCACGAGCACGTTGCAACCCCCCTCCCTTCCATCACGTGCTAGACACGTGGCATCAATCATTCCTTCCCGCTGCGGCCAGCTCTTCGCCACCGTAGATGGTCAACCAAAATTCCCCCCCGCCGTGATTACCCCGTCGTCCGCACGTTAATTACGGTCACGCCCTCACGTGCTACTCCTCGATCAACGCGTCGTACTCGTACCATCTGGTTTTACCATGTTGACCTCGTGAAATCTACTTTTTACTAGTGGGTTAACGGGCACGTGACCCACCAAACCATTGTCATTATGTCAATTGTGGATTAAAGTAAGGCAGTGTGGGCAAGGCCGCTGAGCCGAATTCGCCTAATTATTACCTTTTTTTACCTTTCTTGGGATCCGATCCAGCTATTTTTAAATGGTGGATATTATTAGAGTCTAACCCAATTTGAATTAAATTTATTTATTTTATAAATAAAAATATTAAAATACCAATCGATCTCATTTTATTATAATTAATTAAAATTCAATGTTCAATTATTTTATACGATGAATGCAGGCTGCAGCATGCAGGGATTTATATGTATATTTTATGTTTTGCGTATCCGTAATAACTACCATCTTCAGGGGTATTTTTGTACTGGAAAAATCATATAAGCACCCCTTCTGCTCATCTCTCCGGTATACCTTTATCGGATCCGGAGCCACAGATCCTCCGAGAAATCCGATATCGGTCTCGTCCTCTCTCTCTCTCTCTATCTCCCTCGCCGGTCGACGATCACCAAAGCGTTGACGCTGTAGTATCAGGGGGCTTGGTCTCCGGTGTTCTGTCGTCCTCCGGTCAGGTTGAGGCGGAGAGCACGAGAGAGTGAGTAAAGGTTGGATTTGTCTTCAGGAGAGAAGAGAGAGTATGGAGTTCAAATGGCGGAACGTACGGTTGTGGGCGGCGGTGCTTGTCGCGCTCGCGGCAGCCGTTGCGGTGGCTGCGGACCGCGGGATGAAGCCGGAGGTCGATGCCAGTGAGGTTGTTAAAGCGGAAGAGTTCGGGCTGTCGGAGTACGCGCTGAAGGTCGTGAACTTCTTGTGGCAGCCGGATGAGTCCTCCTACCAACACGTTTGGCCGGTAAAGATGGCTTTTCTGGGATTTAAACCTTTCTTGGTTTTCAAAAAAGTTGCTTTTCTTCGCCTTTCCGTTTTTTTCTTTATTTGATTTTTGAAAAATCTAATTTCTCTTGAAGCCTCTGGAATTTGGGTGGCAAATTGTTGTCGGATCGATCATTGGATTCTTGGGATCAGCGTTTGGTAGCGTTGGAGGTGTTGGTGGGGGTGGGATTTATGTTCCCATGCTCACTCTGATCATTGGATTCGACGCCAAGTCTTCGACTGCTATATCAAAATGTGAGATCACATGCATCTTTTCCACACAGATTTATGTTCTGAAATAGGTTCTACCAAACTTGAACTTAGTATAATCATGTCAGTTGGAGCTTTCTGAAAGCACAATTAAATTGAAAATGAGCGAGAGAAAAAGGTGGTTTTGTTGGCAATCTTTACTGCTTAGAAAAGTAGGGGAGAACTGGGGTCCATTTGTGATTTCCTTCTTGTAAAGTCTCTGCAATTTAGTAGATTACTCTTTTCTTTTCCAAAACATAGATCATTGTATTAATTAGTAATTTTTGCCAGCTTTTGCTGTTAGGATCTTTTCTGTTTCGTAGCACATGTATCTTATAACTTGTCACAGACTGGATCTTGTTCTTATATCTTCTGTATTAGTTCACATGCTGAATTAGTATGCAAATATTGGACAGGCATGATCATGGGTGCGGCAGGATCAACAGTTTGGTACAACCTGAAGCTCAGGCATCCAACTCTTGATATGCCCATCATAGACTATGATCTGGCTTTGCTTTTCCAACCAATGCTCATGCTGGGGATCAGTATCGGTGTTATATTCAATGTCATATTTGCTGATTGGATGGTTACAATTCTTCTAATTGTCCTCTTCATAGGTATTCAAGCCAGCTCTTTGCCTCATCCTTGTTATTTTGTTTGTTGCAAGTGTTTGGATTACATACTCATGGCTTCTGGTTGTGGTGGTAGGAACATCAACCAAGGCATTTCTGAGGGGTGTAGATACATGGAAGAAAGAGACCATAAGCAAGAAGGTGCTGATTATTTATACCTCATTCAAAATTTGATTTTGATACTAGTTCAATCACATTCTAAGTTGTCCATTCTGTGCTTTTGAAATACAGGAGGCGGCAATGCTTAGAGAGTCAAATGGTAAGCTTATTAATACTTTCGGCATTTTGTACAAGTAAATTAAAAAACTTGCTAATTAGAACTAATCGATAATCTATTTCAAGCAGCAAGAGAGGGAGTTGAATACCAAGCTCTCCCAACTGGACCTCAGAAGACGACAAAACGAGAAGTGGTTTGTACGCAGCATTATCTTCTTTACAGAATATTGTATCAGGAAACTAACGAAGTTACATAAACTTTTGCAGGTTCCAGTCATTGAAAATGTCTACTGGAAGGAGCTTGGCCTTCTTTGTTTTGTGTGGGTAGCCTTCCTTTTTCTTCAGATCGTGAAGGTGAGCAATCTGTTCAGAGGCAATATAATTAAGTCCATGATGTCAAATCTTTGTTGACATGCAATTTTTTCATCTATTTTCAGGAAAACTACACATCAACCTGTTCCCGATGGTATTGGATTCTGAACTTCCTTCAGGTGCAGTCCCATTCTCTTGTTATGTAACAATTCATAGGTGACTTCTATGTTACATTTATAATGCGAGAGCTTTTGCAGGTCCCTGTGTCTTTGGGGGTATCAGGATACGAAGCTGTTAGTTTATACAGAGGAAAGAAGGTCTTTTCATCAAAGGGAGGGGAAGAAACAAAATTTACGATCCTCCAGCTTGTTTTCTACTGCTCAATTGGTGTCCTTGCTGGTCTTGTTGGAGGGCTGCTTGGACTTGGTGGAGGGTTTATTCTGGGCCCTGTTTTCTTGGAGATTGGTGTTCCTCCACAGGTGTGTGCACTTCTACTCTCTTTAGGTCTCATTATGATTTCCAACTTGTAGTTCCTTTTTGCACTTGTGTTAATATGATAAAAACATATTGTTCTGGAGATTCTAGCAGTGAAAGACCATACTATGTCCATGTTAGATGGGCGTATTCCTGGTTTAAGTTAATGAACCATATAGCGATTCTGGTTACTTGTATGTGTTGGATAAGATTTTTTCCATTTTGGAGTTTATATGGATGCAATAATGTGGATCTCCCTGTTTCTTGATTATTTTGTGCGCATCTCTTTCAAGCACAACTTAACGAAAAAGGTCTTCCTCAGGTCTCAAGTGCTACAGCAACATTCGCAATGACATTTTCCTCATCCATGTCTGTTGTAGAATATTATCTTCTGAAGCGTTTCCCTGTTCCATATGGTAATGCCATTCACCTGTCAATCTTGCACTACATATATTATGAAGCAATGCTTTCGAGTTCATCACACAGCCGTGTAGTTCCTTCATTTGCACTAAATTGTACCCAACTGATCTTTATGTTCTTTCTCTTAATTTGGCAGCATTGTACCTTGTGGCTGTTGCTTTAGTTGCCGCCTTTGTTGGTCAGCATGTGGTTAGGAAAATCATTGACATTATGGGGAGGGCTTCTATCATCATCTTCATCCTTGCATCTACAATTTTTATTAGTGCAGTCTCATTGGGTAAGAAGATACCTTCCTTTGCTCCTTGCATTCATTGTTTTGATAATGAACAAACATGAAAATAAGTTTTTCATTGTGCTTCCTGATCTCCTGTTACTGAGTGTATCTTCTGATACTTAAACAGGCGGCGTCGGCATTTCAAACATGATATTTAAGATCCAGCATCACGAGTACATGGGATTCGACAATCTATGCAAGTATGAAGCATAGCGAAGCTGAACGCGAAGATGATATCGTTAGCCGATTCACGATTTCGTTTGTCTACAACTTATTTTGATCCGAGGAACCTCGTTGATGGCAGACCTCTTGCTCTTGCACCAAATTACATCAAACGCCTGCATGCATTTAATAAAAGCTCCTGAAAGTAACACTCTATAGCATGTCGTCAGTTGTGCTCTTCATCAAGATTTGTGCACCACACTTCAGTGAGATGTTAAGCCAGAGTCTTTAATTTTGAAACTGTTTCTTGTGTTGTAAGTTGTAACAACATAGCTCTGTAGGATTGTAATGGTATTTTTTCCTGTGATTACATTCTCCAATGGTATTTATTCTTGTCTTTCTCTCAGAAATATTATCATCCATTTTAATTACACAACTCTTCTTTGCTTAAAAGCCTTCAATTATATTTTTGATGATTAGGAGTCCATGAATACTATGTAATCCTAATGTGTGTATATTAAAATAGAAAGTATGAAAGTAAAGACTGTTGTAAGATTAATCAGCATATGTAAAAAGTTGGTATAACAGAGATGAGAATATTAAGATGTTTGTGTGAAATTAGTAGAAAAAGTAAAAGTAATAATTATTGTTCATGAAGGAGTAAAAAACAACAATGTTACTTGGTTAAGCTAGGTATCCAAAGTTTCCAATTTTGAGTAAGACATGCAATTATAATTTGGTTTTTAATAACACAATGATGGGAAAAAGACAATTGGTGGAGTCCCATCAGTTATCAGTGCCATGAAGGGCATGTGCTTGAACTGTCTTGCATCATTTATAATTTCGCTAGACCTATAGATATTGATGTGGAGTTGACATGGCATCAATTATGTTGCACAATTTACTCAGCTTTCTAATTTTGTAATTATTTGTACTTACAATTCACATCCAAAAAGTTTCAGGGACTTATCATTATTGAAGTTAAATAAATGATGGTTTTGAAATTATTCATGGGCATTCTTCTAATTAACATGACCTTTTAAAAAAACAATTTTGCATGTAAGTGAAAGTGCTTAAAATAATGTTTTTGAACTAAGAGGGCATTTTGTCATAATTTTTTAAACTTTGGGGGTGCTACTTAAAAGATGAACTTGGATGTTAATTAGTCCACCTGAGTTAGGGGGTGTAATCGAGACGAGTTGAGCTCAAGTGTATGCACGCTCGTCTCGGCTTGTTTAAGAAATATTGAGTACGAAATCTATCTAGTTTCAATCTCCAGGCTCGAGGTTGGTCGAACTTTAATCTTTGGGCTCAAGCTCGATTAAGCTTGAATCGAAATTGAGTTATGTGGGCTCTAATTCTATAAAGCTCGACTTTGTGTTTAAATTTTTGTTCAATTTTTATTTTCTAAAGAATGTTTTATCTTATGATTGTGGGTAGTTAGGATTCGGTTTGAGCCCTGAAGAGAATAGTGAGAAAAATCTAATTAAACCAAATTAAAATATGGCTTGACTCACATATTAATGATTTTTTAAATTTTTTTAAGAATATATAATTATATATCTAAATCCATAGCTCGATTAGGTTTGCGAGCTACGCAAGTCGAGTATCAGTGAATTCAAGCTCAACTCGTTCACATGTAACGCTCGGCTTGAGCTCGACAATATCAAGTCAAGTTCGAATTATTATTGAGTTAATCTTGAATAGCTCGTGAGTAGTTCAAGTCATTTGCACCCCTACTCAGTCGGAAGTAAAACATAACATAACTAAACATACTTTATTAATTTATTTTTTTATGTTCGGTGTTTGTTTATTAAACAAATAAAAATGAATAATATTTTTACGTGTCTTATGATTATTATATATATATATATTAAATTTTAGTCATTCATGATTTTATTTAGTAGCATAAAAATTAGATGATAAAAAAGAAAATTAGCATTAACAAGTAAAAAAAATCTTACTTTACATTTTAGTCCATATAATTAATTTTCTAAAAGGAATTATAATTTAATGAAACCTCTTAAGGAACGACTCAAGTTACGACTATGCCCCGCAAGTCAATAGCCACCTGGCGGTCGTCAGCCGATCCTTTGACAGGCTATTTCCAGTTGCGCGCAACCGTAGGAATTCAAATTGGCGAAGCGCAAAAGTCTGTACGAATGCCCTCTCATCCTACGGCTTGCCTGTTGCCAAGTGTTCTCTTGGAAACGCCAGCCGTCTGATGCTCAGTTAATTGAAGAATATTAACGGTTCTTTGTTATGAAGTTCGAAGAGAGTGGAGTGTATCCCTCGCTCGCTCTCTCCCGTAACTCTTTCGATTTGAAGAAGGGGCAATTGAGATCTCAAATGTGCCCCCGATTCATTGCTCGAGGGGCTTTTGATCGCACCCATATCGTCGGGAAGGTGATTTTTTGGGTCTATTTTTGGCTAGATTTTGGTTCCAGGTGCCTTCTGCACGGCCTCAGATTAGGTTTCGATCGGATTTTGGCTTTGAGAGCTTTTGATCATATCGTTTCTAAATATTAATTTCTTTAAGCTATTGACTGCGGGTCTCCTACCTGTTTCACTCTATCAGAATAAGGCAATACAAAATCCAAATGTGTACTTGGTCGTATCATTTATTTATGAGGTGAAATTTTGGAGGATTTTTCGCTCAATTTTATGTTTTCATGTTTTTTTAGCGTGGTCTTTATCTAAAGTTTTGACTTCAGACCTTAGCGCTTTGTCCATTTCATCATGTTGTTTTCTCAGATTTTGATTGATTTTCATCAAAGTAGTAAACTCTGTCTGTTTATGATAGGAATGATATAGTTCATTTTGTGAAAATAACAATTTTGTTTGTGTTAACACTAACGATCATATATAATGATTGTGCAGTTCCTGAGCTTCGTTGATCTGCTGGAAACTCTTCCATTCAAATTGGGTTTTTGATAATGGTTTGGAAATCATTCAATGCAAAGTTCGACTACAGAGTTGGAATTGGAACATATCTCTTCATTAATCAGTTTAAGAAACATGGCAAGTGACAAGAGATGTAATGTTGAAAAAGTTGAAGTACCTTTTTCTAGTGTAGATCAAGAAGGGAATGTCGGTGAAATTCCAAGGCAGAAATCTTTGAATGGGTATATCCTTCAAAAAATTGATGCTTTATAAAATTTGGTTCTTTGTTTAATCTCTCACTAGAAACTCTGACTCAGCTAATCTGTTTAGACATTAATGTCAAAAAGGTTAGCTTTAACATGCTTGATTAATTAACAAAAGCAAATATTTCTCTCATGTTGTTAAATTTAGATGTTTGAGTATTGAACTGTCTTATTTTGGTTAATTTTCATTTTTGTAGGAGGGTCACCGGTCCAACACGTCGCTCAACCAAAGGAAACTGGACAGCTGAAGAGGTACACAGATGGAGACTTACAAAGCTAATATGACTTGTTGCATTGAGATGGTGGCTCTTTCTGCTCATGACATACTTGTTCCTCCACCAAATATTTAATTATTTTTTCCAGTATCTTGTATTAATTCTTATCTGAGAAATATGAACAAGCCTTCTGGATAAATTGAGAACCCATAGGTTCAAATGAAATACTGTTTGTTTATTTTTTCCATCTGTTGTCCAAGTTGAATGTTTTTTGGTTTTCCATGTCATTTCTGGTATGAAGCATTATAATTAAGCAAAAATATTTGTTATATTATATTTTTGATGATCATAATTCACAACTTATTAAATGGTGAGTGCCCATTAGGATTAGTTGTTCAAGAGGACCTAATGGATGATCTAAGATAACTACATTAGAAATAATTAACGAGATATGATGGCTCTTGTTAGGAGGAGGTCACCTCCTATGCATAATGGGATTTGAGTACATGAGAGAAAACGAAGAAGAAGAACACAAGATCTCAATGAAAGAAAAGATTTATGTGGTTCGTTTAGGGTTTAGCCCATGTTTAGAATAATGTGGGGCAATTTTTTCTTTAATTTTTTCCTTGGAGTAGAAGAGATGATATGCCTTCTAAGTATAACAGGTAACAAAAGACAATGATATACCCAAACAATTAATATTTCCTACAACAATTTTGCGTTGACCCACAAATAATCATTGTACAGCTTCTATACTTTTTCACAGCAAAACATGCATTGATCCTTGGTGTTTAAGACATAAGTTTAATTTGGTAAATCTTTAGTTATAATGAAAAAACAAGTTAAGGTATTGCAAAAAGCAATGCCATGAAAATATTGATAATTCATTTGTTAAAACTTCTATTTGATAAAGCTATAATGACAGTCTGAGACCAAAAAAGACATAATTTGTTGAAAAGGCAATTACTATATAATATGGTAATTTTTGTTTGATATATAATTTGTTTTGCAAAATAGATTTATACATTAATTTGAAAATATAAATAATGATACAATTTATTTCAATCAATCAAGTTATCAGTATAAACTATATGCTACTAAAACCACTGGTATAGATGAATTTAAAGGGTTAAGTTTCCATAAATATATGGGCCAGAGTGAAGTTTTTGAAAATTGAAATTATGAAGAGTAAAATTGATTTTAACAAGGGTAAATTACACTGACCTCCCCTGAGGTTTAGTGAAATTACACTGACCCCTTTCTATTTGTCCAGGTTACAATCACCTCCCCTGAGTAATCTTTGAGTAATCTTTGAGTAATTTTTTTAGGGGAGGTTTGTGTAATATTTTACAAAACTCAGGGAAATTTGTGTAATCTTATTTCGTAATAAGGGAGATTTGTGTAATCTTTTACAAAACTCAGGGGGTTATAAGATAAAATTACAAATAGAGGGAAGGTCAGTGTAATTTCACTAAACCTCAGGGGAGGTCAGTGTAATTTACCCTTTTAACAATTAAAAGTAAGTTTCAAGGTAGAAATGATTTACTTATGATTTTAGCTTTCTCATAGTTACTATAGTGTGTACCTTTCTATCAATTTTCAGCAAATTGGTATGTAGATACCACCACGGCACCACATATTTCATTTCATGCACAATCTTCCATTCTTCTTTATACAATCACCAGATATGTACCTTGAAGAATGTGCATAAGAGAGAATTCTAGTCTTCTAGATAAACTTATTCATGAAAATCATGTTCATCATTGTCTGGAGAAACCTTCCATTGCAAAAAAAAATCCAACCTAAATAAAAGAAAATTGTGTCTCCTACTTTGTAAAATGAATATGTTATCTTTTCTATTGCTTGCAACACCGTGAGTAGCACAGTTGATGGCAACATCTTGGATGTTTCCTAGAGATCTAGGGTTCAAACCCCAGTATACACTATCTCTGCTAAAAAAAAAAGGACAAAGTCATCTTTTAGCATTTATTTCCTTTTTCCTACAACCATATATCCCCTTTTGAAAGTTTGAAACATACATGTCTTACCTTTGTTTATGTTATTTGCTATAACGTTGTGTGCTTTTACATGCAGGATGCTATATTGTGCCAAGCTGTTAAGTATTATAAAGGGAAAAACTGGAAAAGGATAGGTATTTATCATGCGGTGCAAAGTGTTGTAGCTACTAGCTAGTATTTTGTAAAATTTATACATTTGTTTGCGTGAAAACTGGAAAAAGATGGGTATATCATGCGGTGCAAAGTGTTGTAGCTAGATTAATTTCGTAAATTTTATAGATTTGTTTGTTTTTTCTAAGAAATATGCGTGATTGTAAATCTTCATCAATTCGTACCTAGTCCTATTTATTTTTCATCATCTCTTGAAAAAAGATCTTGATAACAGGTTCCAAATCTTTTGATTGCCATATCTTATTTATTCATGATTTCATGGCACCACCTTTTTATTTCTTTCATTTTTTTTCTTTTGTGATTTTTAGGTTTATTTTAATGTCTATCTACAGAATACAGATTCAGGATATTTTCCAAATTTTCTTTTATAATTCAGCATCCATGTAGGATAAAAGAATTTTTATTCGCTATCATTTCATGTTCAACCTATTGTCTCGAGTTAAAGGGTAATTCATTTTGAATAATTTTTTTTTTCCTACATGGCAACTGACTTGAAGATTGGGAACTGAAAAAAAGAATTCAAAAACTTTGCCATCCATGCTTTAGGCGGGCATGTGGAAGTAGAGAGAGGTCTCAGTAATTTTGGAACTATGAGGGTGTCTAATTTAGCTTCAATTGAGAGGTGGTGCATGCATTTTTTCCTTGTTTTGCAATTCTTTATTGTGATGACACCTACATGCAAAAATTACCTGTAAAATTGGAAATGATTCACTGACCATTTTTACTACTCTCTTATAAAGCTGCTCTCTTAATTTCTTTTTCCCTATCCATCTTGTTCTCTAGCTGAATGCTTCCCAGATAGGACCGACGTCCAATGCTTGCACAGATGGCAGAAGGTTTTAAATCCAGAGCTCGTTAAAGGTCCATGGTCAAAAGAAGTATGTTATATAGAAAAGAACTAACACATTAGATTTACTTGTATTTTCAAGAATTTTTCCTAATGTTTTATTACTGATGTTATGTGTTTGTTTTTCTTCCAATAGGAAGATGAAAAAATCATTGAAATGGTAAACAGATTTGGACCAAAGAAATGGTCAACTATTGCTCAAGCTTTACCTGGTCGCATTGGGAAGCAATGCCGAGAAAGGTAAAAAATTAAGGCAATGATCTATTTCACTATATACTTGAGTGTCAACTAAGCTTCAGCATCTCATTTCTGCTACCATTGCCCAAATATGTGATCGTACATTTTGTTAATAATAGAAAGTATAGAATGGACCCTTCTCTTAGATTGTTGGTTTATTTAAAATTCCATTAAATTCCTGTTCTGAGGTAAAAATTACATTTATACCAGTTTAAAAATGCAAAATCTTCAGCATTATTTTATGATGAGGTAAACATGATATGACTTATCATATTTATTCTCCAGTAGTTTTGTCATTTAAATGGTCGCATATCTCTTAACAATTCTTTTTATATTGAGAGGCATTCTTCCTATCACTGTGGTATAGTGATGCACAACCAGCAATTCTATGTACTTTTAAGATATTGAGCATGATGCCTTATTAATGTTTCTGATGCTTTCTCTTCTTCATAGCCATGCCGATGCTTTATTCGTAGGAAAAGACTTTTGACATTGTCTCTTAAATTAATCAAATTTCAATGCCTTCATCTCCTTTTCCAATTTGAAATATTACTTTTGATTTCATATATCATATATCTCATTATGAAAAGTATTCTGCTAATATCTTAAGCAGCGTATTGCAGGTGGCATAATCATCTTAACCCTGCAATAAACAAAGAAGCATGGACTCAAGAAGAAGAGATAGCACTAATTCAAGCTCATCAAGTATATGGAAACAAGTGGGCTGAATTGACAAAGTTTTTACCGGGCAGGTGACATTAGAAATTTTCAACTAAATTCGCTGTCTCGCAATTTTTCTTTTTCACATACGGCTCGCGATCTACAAAAATGGGTTATTTACTTCTTTAGCAGTATGTCAAATTGTCTTCCAGCTCACAATCTACAACTATATCAGTTATTTACTTTGTTAGCAGTTTGTCAAATTGTCTTCCATCTCTTGTTGCTGTTTATATATTTCTCCTGATTGCAACACAAAAATCTAAATGCCTCTGACACTATTCTTGTGCTCATGCTCATTTTCTTGTGTTCTTTCAGCTCATAAACACCTTGTTCAATTTTCTACTTTTATGTATATACTATTCATTAGGATTTGTCTGGGATTTATATTATTTCAGCTATACATCTCAGACTTAATTGGTCATTGGTGACAATCTACATTGTCATTTCACAAATTTTCCCTGCATACTGTAATTTACTGAAAACTCGGTTTACTTTTAGCTTCAACTTTAGTGTAAGTTATAGTTTGAAGATTTTTGTCTAGTTGCTTTTGTAAAATGGCCACTAAGAGATGACTTATATGCCTTCAGGACAGATAATGCAATAAAGAACCACTGGAACAGTTCTGTGAAGAAAAAAGTAGAATCTTATCTGGCATCAGGTTTACTTGCACAATTTCGAGACCTGCCTCCTACAGAGAACTCTTCACAGTGTTTTTCTTCATCTTCATCAAAAGCAGACAATAATAAACACACTATTTTTAAAGAGACAAATGTTTTATCAGATTGTAGTCATTCCTCATCAACCAATGATTTAAAACTCGAGGAGGATTCTCATCTCTCACTATTTCCTAAAGAGGACACCACTTCCATGGATGAAGAAACCAAGCACTTCAAGCCTGAAGTACAATTTGGAGGTGCTGGTTCACTAGACTTACCGCATGTTACTCAATTGTCTGATAGAACAGCTGACAAAACTGGCTCACACGAATTACCTAACAATTCTTTGACTGAACTCCCAAAGAAACCAATGGAGTTGAAAGAAGCACCTGGACCATCTGCGGCCAACTTTAGAAATAATGAAACCAGGTCTATTACATTAACCAAGCCTTTAGAAGTCAAAATTCCCACTTCAATTTTGAACAGTAAATCTGGATATGAAAAAGAGGCTAAGCTTTTCATGTCTGAAAATGGTTACTGCAATGATAATTTTTCTGAGGTTGAAATAAGTCAAGGAATTTCCTTGTTAAGTCCTAATGATGAATCCAATATTGTGAATTTGGTCTGTTTTACTGGCATGAATTGTCAGCAAAGTTCATCAGGAATGCTTCCTCATTATCAGAGTGTGACAACTGCAGTACCTATGTCTTATCACTGTCCAAGTGTTGGATTTCCAAACAGTAATAAGAATGTTGAAAATACTGTTGGAACCCAAGGCTCAGAGGTTATTACATGCTCATATGATGGGTTAGCTTATTCCGCCTGTTCTACATTGTGTCCCAATGATTTCGCAAGGCCTGAGGTTTGCGTATATGAAAATCAGTTGCAGAAAGTTGGAACTCCTAAAGAGAATCACTTCGATACCTCGATTAATGGCACACCAAATTCCAAACACATTGCCATGTCATCAGATGAAAACTTAAATGTTCAGAAAGATCAGCCACCAATTTTGGGATCTTTGTTTTATGAACCTCCAAGATTTCCCAGTGTGGAAATTCCATTTGTTAGTTGTGATCTCATAGCATCTGGTGACCAGCAAGCTTATAGTCCCTTTGGGATACGGCAATTGATGATGACCTCTATGAATTGCTCTACCCCCAATAATCTATGGAATTCACCTTCTAAAGATGGGAGTCCTAATTCTTTACTTAAGACTGCTGCTAAAAGCTTCTTATGTACACCGTCCATCATGAAGAAACGACAGCGTGAATTATCATCACCTTTGCAGGATCGAACTGACAAGAAATCAGGAACTGATGTAGATAAGCCATTTTGCATGTCTTCCATTAGCACAACCTCAAACTCATGCACAGCTGTCAATACTGAAACCAATGTCAATGAAGTTCTATCATTTTGTAATGAGGATGGTTTACTTTCCCATTCCGAGAACCAGGATAATAATCTTGAACTTCTGAGGGAAGACAAAGAAAACTTAGGACAAAATGCAGTTTATGCTAAAGATGGTGCTTATGTTGAAACCAAGACAGTAAGTGATTTCTTGTAAGTCATAGCATACACCACGAGATAGTAACCAAATTCATATTAGATAGTATATAGTTTTCTAGTTTTTGTATTTATTCAAGCAATGAACTAGAGGTATATTGAATTTAACTGGGTAGCCACTTATCTGGGATCTCATCAAGCATTGGTACAATACATCAAAATGCCATGTTGTTTGTCTTTTCGAGTAATCAAATGTAACGAAAAAAAGAGTAATCAAATGAACCACAATACAAAAAAGACCATGGACATAATGTCACTCCCTTAATATCTTTTTTCTTTACAGCCAAAAAAGATCAAGATAGGATGGTGAAACATGCATCTCCAATAAAACCAACCTTCAATCAACCCTTAGTATAAGGGTGGGCATGAAAACATCGTCAATGGTATTACTTCTATTCTACAGTAGCCAGATGCAATATTGTTCTAATATTATGAGTTACTTTTTGCAAGTATAAAGTATGTTGCTTTTTATCCAAACAAGTGTTAATCTCAGTCTAGGCTTTTTTAGAATACGAGTGCATGATTTTTACGGATGACAAATTTTTGTGGCACTTTTATAATTTGCAACAATTTCTTATGTTCTTTACTTTGTTTTTGCAATCCTATTACCTAAAATATTAGGTATTTTTCAAGGGTAAAGATTTAAGTCTCCATGTCGTGTGCCATATATGTTTTGAGATAAAAAGAAGTACTTGCAGTATGCAATATTCAGTGTCATTCCATTTTACTGTACAAAAACTAGTTTCTATGTTAAAATTGGCTGTGGTCAAGTCAAAGTTAAAAGAACGTTCTTTAAGTTGAATTTTCTTTTGGTTCCTTCTGACATTCATAGCTGCTTCCACATGTGGACTTTGTGCAGCAAACTTCTGGGGTTCTTGTCGAACATAATAACAATGACCTAAAATTTTTCTCTCCAAGTGGCAACCAGAATCCTGCAAATAACCTGAGTAACTCTGGCATCAAGTCATTGAAAAATCAAAATGACTTAGACACTTCACCGGATTATGGACAAAAGATTTGTTCTGCTGAATCTTTATCAAGCCTTTCTGCCTTTCTTTCTCCTAGTGTTGGTGATGAAGTAAAGGATTGGCATACAGATACAAATAAGTCAATGCGATCTGTGCCTTCCAAGTACACTCCAAAGGCAGTGGATGAGAAGTGTGAAGCAATTGACTTGGATTTCAGTAACTTGAACATGTAAGTTTTATTGCTAAAACATATGTGCATTTTACATATGATTATCTCTTTCTATAGTATGAAATATTTTTCTGAATCCTTTTTTTTTTTTTTTTTTTGACAAGGAGAACCCTGTATTTCTATTCCATAAGGTATGAAGAGAGTACAGGTATATGGGGGAGAAGAGTAAAATTATAAAACTAAACAAAATAAACAACTGGTTAATAGTAACACATGATCCGGAGATCTCTCAAACTAGGATCAATTACAACACGAAGAAAACATTGTGGCAGCCGACAGAGCTCTGGATTGGGCCGAGGAATGAGGATCATCAACTTGGAATATTCTGCGATTACGTTCAAACCACACCTGCCAGCACCAGATAAGGATTAGCCGTAGTCTTCTTTTGCGGGAACGCAACTTAACGAATCTGGTTCCTTCCCAAGGTTGAGCAGATAGAGGAAAGAACCTTTCGTTCACCAACTGAAGAAAGCATTTCCATCCTTCTGTGGAATAGTGACAATTGAGGAACAGATGCGCATGCGATTCCTGTTGCCCATTGCAGAGCACGCAGGAAGCATTTGAAGCTAAACCCCATCTCACTAACCTATCACGGGTGAGAAGCCTTTTCCGAATCCAAATCCAACCGAAGACTGATATCTTAGGAGGTAAATGACGCTGCCATAAGAGCATATAAAAACTATCTGAAACTCCTCTGAAGGTCAGTAACGCATATAGACTCTTCGTAGAAAACTTCCCATCATCTGACTGAGTCCATAAGATAACATCTTCACCCGTCGTATGCCGAACATCATCCAACTCGTTGTCGAGATCATGAAGTAGTTCATTACTAACCAAGGCCGAGAACGTTAGATTCCAACTGCCAAATTGTCCTGTGTCATCCAAGACCCGAGCCTCCAATATTGAAATATCTGGTTGATCCGCTAGTCTAAAAAGCTGTGGAAATCTATCGGCCAATCGACCTCTGACGCTCCATCTGTCCATCCACAGTTTAACACCCTCCCCTCGCCCCACTTGGAATCTGTAGCATGGTTGAATCATGAGGGCTAGTCGATGGAGATCTCTCCAAATCGGAGAGGCCCTTCGTGTAACAGTTCCATGGTTCCATGATCGAATGTCTCCATAGAGCTGCCAAAAAGTGGACACCCAAGGAATATCAAATTTCCGAAATAACTTCCAAATCCAAGCACCCATTCTAGCTAGGTTGTGGGCTTTGACATCAATTACTCCAAGACCTCCTTCACTGATAGGGCATGTTATTTGTTGCCAATCAACCAAGCATTTACCCTTGATATTCACGGAATCTGATCCAGTCCAAAAGAAATTTCGACGCCGGCGATCAATCTTCTTGAGGACCCAGTTTGGTGCTTTAAATATTGAAAGAATGTACGCCACCGAACTGGTTAGGGTGCTATTGATCAAAGTCACTCTCCCCGCCCTCGATAGCAATTTGCCTTGCCACGAACTTAGCTTTGCATCCATCCTTGCTAGCCATAGTAACCAATCATCTCTGCATAATTTCCCCATTTTAAGCGGTAAGCCCAGATAATTTATGGGGAAGTCAGTAGTTCGGCACCCAATCACATCTGCTAGTTGTATAGAGGTTTCCAACACCCCATCTAGACTCTGCACACTTGTTTTGTTGAGATTAATTTTCAATCCGGACGCAAGCTCAAAACATCGGAGAAGGAGAAGAAGATTATGCAGGCTGTGAGCGTCCCTCTGACAAAATATAATCAAGTCATCTGCGAATAAGAAATGAGTGATGCCTCCCGGAATTTCTTGCTCAAGAACTCCACTTATGAGACCATCTTGAACCGCCTTGTTGATCAACCTGGATAGACAATCCAGTGCTAAGTTGAAGATGAAGGGCGATAATGGGTTCCCCTGTCGAACTCCGCTCTTATGTCGTAAGGGAATCCCGGCCTCGCCATTGATAAGTATTTCTGATTCGGTGTCAAGTAGGTAAGATAGCCAAGAACACCATCTATCCGGGAAGCCTCTTGCTTTCAACATGTCAAGGAGGAAGGACCAATTAATAGAATCAAATGCCTTCTGGAAGTCTACCTTGAGTAGTAGACCGCTCTGCCGCCGCTGCCTACAAGCCCACACCGTCTCCTGTACCCCCATAAAACAGTCCAATGTGCCCCTACCTGCCATATAAGCACACTGCTCTCCAGAGACAAGTCGACTCATGATTGGCTTGAGCCGCTTTGCTAGTACCTTAGAAAAGATTCGGATGATACCATTCTCTAAGCTTATAGGCCTGAAATCAGACACAAAAGAAGCACCATCAATTTTAGGAATTAAAACAATGTGTCCTTTATTAAAGCGAGTCAGAATGTTCGGCCTTAGAAAGATTTCATTAAAGATCTGTAGTAGGTCGTCTTTGATGATGTTCCAATACACTCGGAAGAATTCCGGCGGTAGTCCGTCCGGCCCAGGGGCTTTAAAAGAGCCCATCTCCCAAATAGCTTCCTTGATTTCGTCCAAGATGAAGGGAGCTTCGATTGAAGTCGCAGCAGGAATGGATGGTAACGTCAAAGGTTGCCAATTAAGAAGTAGTAGCGGCCTTTTACTCTTCCCCAGCAGCCCAAGATAGTAGTCCCTGAAGAGTTTTGCAATGTCCTCATGGCTAGTGAAGTCTCCATGCTCTGTTGAGATTCTATGGATCCAATTTTTCCGGCATCTTATAGTCGCCCATTGATGGTAGAATCGCGTGTTGCGATCACCGTCCCTCATCCATTTCCTCTTGGCCCTGTGCCTCCAGTAGCTATCTTCGTCACCATAGAGAGCATCTAAGCAAATTTTTTTGTCCCTTAGCAATATCATTTCATTGTTATTTAACCCATCTTTTTCTGCCTTATTATTGAGAACATCAATATCTAGCTCCAGTGACCGCCTCTTGGCGTTCTGCTCTTTCCTTAGCTCGTGTGCCCACTTTGATAATACCTTCCTCAGCCGCTTCCATCTTTTAACCCAATCTGCAGCCGCCGATAGGGACCTCCTGAAATTCCTCCAATCCTCCCTGATGATACCATTGAAACTATCATATCGAAACCAGAATGTTTCCATGCGGAATCTGTAGACTTTCGTCTTTGGTATATTAGAGCAGAATATAAGGGCGGTGTGATCGGAGAGCTTCCGCTCTCCACCCTTGACGCTAGCAAAAGGAAGAGTAGCAGAGGTGTCGACGGAGATGAGAATTCGGTCCAACTTTGCAAGACAAGGGATCGCTTGATTATTTGACCATGTGAAGGCCGTATCCTGGATTGGGATGTCAATCAGCCCCCGATCAGCCACCACTCGTGAGAATCTGGCCGAGTCTCGAGCCGAACCTGTGCAGTTCGATCTCTCGTGCAAGAAGCGAGTTACATTGAAGTCGCCGCCGATGATAAGATTCTCATTCGGCGCATTCGTGAAGTAGTCGAGCTCTCTGAAGAACTCCGCCCTCCGCTCAGGACGTGGGGGACCGTAGACATTGATAAAACAAAATTGTATCTTGGATATTCTGTGCTCAAGCTTCGCCTGCAACAAAAAAGAGCCAATTGATGTGGATACCATGTCCCAAATAGCATCATTCCAAATTAATACTTGTCCGCCCGCCGAACCTACTGAGTCTATTGCAATGTAAGATAGTGATTTGAACCCAGAAATTTGCTTCGCGATGATTTTTGACATCGAGTTTATTTTTGTCTCCTGTAAAGCTATAACGGACCCATTATGATCCTTGACCGACCTCTTCACCATGTATCTCTTCCCCAGTCTGCCCAACCCCCGAACATTCCAGAAGATGGCAATGAAATTATTCCTATCACTCATAATAAAACAGAGGAAACCCATCACCTATGCGGAACACTGTCTCCATACGTCCGCCCATTCAAAGACCTCTCAACCTGCTTTCCACCACCTCCGGCGATCCTGCATATAAGAAGCCTAATGCCATCACTCTCTCCTTCATAGAGCCAGAAGGTAATGAACTTGCCAGAGAACTGGCCACGACCATAGAATGCGAGCCGAGATCATCAACGACATTTGCGGTCGATAATCCATCAGTGCAAGAAGAGCTTGGAGATGCGTCACCATACAAACGAGCCTTCCTTTGCTGCGCCCGGAGAACACAATTGTCAATGGTGGCACCTGAAGAGCGCAGTCTACAGCTCCTGCGAACTATAATCGTCGGACGTTTGGACTTGCGACGCCGAGCATAAGTAATGGAGAAATCTCTGTTCTTTTTAGTGCCTCCCAACTCTTGGACGACTGCTGGATCGGGTGTAGAGGAGCTCAACATATAGATTGGATCCGAGTCCTCATGACAGGCTCCAGAGATAGATCCATAAAGCGGCGGCCTCAATTTTGCGAGCGCCACACGCGTAAATTTCAAAAGCCAAGTCCTCCAAAGATTAATGTGGGCCCCATTGGAGCCCAGAGCCCAGTGTCTAAGACGCATAACAGAAGCTTCTGGAGTTTCCATGGTATAATTATTACTCTTTCTTTGCCCCAAGGGAGAGGATACGTCCAGAACACCCAAACGGGAGCACCAAAAGCTGCACAGCGCCAGAGGCAAAGCCAATTCAAACCTCTGCGGCAAGCCAGGCGACACCGCTCCTCTCCATAGCAAACATGCGAGGAAGAGGAAAGCATCAGATAACGCTCGAAGAAATCCTTTGGCGTAATCATCAGATAAGTAACCTGCGGCAGATCGTGCCGCCAGCACCATCTGCCATCCAGGTTTGTTTGTCACCTCGAAGACCGGACCTGTCGTACGGCTTGACGTACCCCTCCGAACGATCACACCTGAGTAAGGAAAAGCCGTCGGCGCCGGAGGAAGGCCGGAACCCAATCCGAGCCCCGATTGTAACGAGGAGAAGACCTGCGAAAGGTGCATAGGTAGAGATTCCGCAAGCAGAGTCGCCGTCGGGCTGTCACCACGCTTCTCCCGGGATGAGCCAACGCCAGAGAGAGAGCTCGGATTATGCACCACAGGGGTAGCCGTTAGAGATTCTACTGAGACCTGATTTAGAGTAGCTTCGACATCAGGTTCAAACTCCCCCCGGTCCTGCTCAGGGCCGAAGTAAGTCTCAGTATTCAAAGAGCTCTTTTGTGGTGATACCGTTGGCGGGATGTCTAGGTCTCCATAAATCCGCCTGGACCATGATATCACGATCTCCACTTTGTATCTGCAACACTCTGAGACGGCAAATATGAAGTGAGGTATTACTCGCAACGCGCTAGCCCGCATCCGTATTCGGCAAGTAGATAACTCTTGCCATCGGAGAGATTGTCCGTCAATTGCGTCGTACATTCCGAAACTGCTAACTAGGGCTGCTAAAGCTTCGTCATTCCAGAAGACCATAGGTAGTCCCTTTAGTTCTAAGCCGATGATGAGTTCTGGAGGGGGAACATAGCTGTGAACGCCTTCTTCCACCCAATCTGCGACTCGAAGAGTCGCACGGCCCCAACAGAAGTGTTTCCGGCGAATCAATGTAAACTTGTAGTAGGATTTGCACCCGCTCGGAGTGGTGACCAGTAGGCGACCATCAGGCAATCGTCGCTGACACCACTGTCGACGGTGCGAAGCCTCATCCCTGAAGCAAGAGGCAAGAAAACCAGCCACATCTGCATTCTCCTCGAGATGGCCCAGTACAGTTACCACGATACAGCGTTCTCTAAGGTAGCCCACCCTATTGAGCGTGGATTCAGACGGTGGAAGGAAGGTGTTGATGGATTCTGGCCTTGAGCTCAACATGTAGTCATCAGCAAGGTCCTGCATCAATCCCTTGTCTTTGTTTTTGATCTCCTTCTTTGGCAGCACATCAGCCACCACTTGCTCACAAGAGCGGCCCGGAGCTTGCTTCGATGTTTTCCTGGTAGGGCATTTCTTTGATTTGTGGCCAGAACCTTTGCACGCGAAGCACACCGGCTTGGCTCGACATTGGTATCCCAGATGTCCACGTCCATAGCAATTAAAACACCGGCCACTGCGTCTCAGATGATCGACATACGCGAGTATATCTGTCGACTCCGTAGCCAGAGACTTGCTCGCAGTAGGCCTTGAAGACATCGAAGCGGATGGCGGCCTGAAACTGCTAACAGCCGCGGCGTAGGAAGTCGCCGGAACCCAGCAAGTTGAAGAAGGAGGAGGGGCACGCCCAAGTGATGTAGGATGGCGGCCTGGTTTTTCTGAATCCTGATAACTGTTTTATTTAACTATGCAGAATATAAATAACTGAGTTTTATTTACATCCCTTCTGCATGTGATCACTATTATATACTTGTTTCAGCAAATTTAGATATATCATTTATTGCACTTCATTGAATGAAATGTTGGAGGAATTTCCAATAGGGACTAGCTCAGCTGTAATCTGCTCCTGCTACGAGTTCCAAATCTCCTGCAATATTTTCCTCATTCTCCCTAAAATAAAATTCTTTTATATTATTATTATTTTGATTTCGTAAATTAATTCAAAAAAAATAACAATTGTCTACATTGCCTCATCCCCGTGCTCACATCGCCATGCACAGTTGTCCTCATGCCTTGGCCCCACTCACTCACGACCATGACCCCGTGCATAGCCCTTGGCTCCTCAGACCTACGGATAGCTCTCACCATGCAACATAGCCTGCCAACTCTAGTAGCACATTTATTGACAAATACATTTTCAATACAATTGCAATGTTATCAAAGCATGAAAACTCGTCGAGAAGAATTGTAATTTTTTTAAGTTTAAGACTTTAAGTTATTTTTCTTGTGCTTATGAATTATGTATGGATAATATTTATTGACTTTTATATATAGTATAATGAACTGTCCTTTGGAAAATAATTTATTTTGTTAATTATAATGTTGTTGATCATCTGGCGATTTGAGGCTCCCCTTGGTTTTGATTGCTGGCTCCACCACTGAGTACTATTATGTTTTATTTGCTTTAGAACTCCTTGGAACTCTACAAGATATTAAGCAAAATTAATCATGTGATGAATTGGGAGCGACTATCGATATCCAAGTGAACTGATACCATTCAACTTGAAAAAAATTACAGTAGTTATCAGTTTAGAATGTTGCTGCTTAAAGTTACTATTATGTTTTATTTTCTTCAGAACTCCTTGGAGCTCTAAAAGATATTCTTTGTACTACTGATAGAATCATCCCATATCTTGTCAAGAAAAATGAATTGTGCTGTGACTGTGAATCATTGTTGAGCGCTTCGAGATCCGATTTGTTAGGGACCCTCGGGTTTGTCAAGTCCTGTACGTGTCATGACGGTCCCTAACGTGCATTGTAAACATTTGTAAATATTGCATCTTTCGCATTTATGTAAAACGTTCGCGCACCACCCACCGCTCTTGCCCGCGACTAGGTAATGACCCTCGTTTGCTAGCCGTGGCATGGGCCGGTGGGGTGTGCGGATCATGTAATTATGCATTGTAAAAGCGCTCGCGCACCGCCCACCGCTCTCACGCACGACTAGGTAACGCCCCTCGTTTCCTAGCCGTGGCATGGCCGGTGGGGGTGTTGGGCCATAGGAAATTTTGTCATGCTCCTCGTGCTTTTGGGAACCTTGGGGGTGGCACTTGGGGGTAGGCTCCACAACTATATTGCCCCCGGGCAAACATCTCTCTAGTTCATTCGTACAAGCATTCGCACAAGCATCCGTTCAAGCATTGTAAGCACTTTTCATACAAACGGCCATTGGCCCAAACGTTTTTGCGTCCAAACGCAACGAGATTCGAACGCGGGCGAGCCCGGGAGCCCGCGACTTTCGAACATTGGCAAGGCGGTCCTTGCCCAAGGCTTATCCCTTGCGTTGGCAAGGGAGCCGCACGGACATTTTCCGCCCAAACAAGTTGGTCCGTGACAGATTGGGCTAATTCCATACATCTTGACAATATTACAACAGTGACAGTTTAACATAAGTACTTTGCAATTATTTTGTGTCTACTTTTCTATTTTGCAATGAATTTGAGTGCTTTATGCATCTTCTTGTCTTAATCATCATTTCTTTTTTTTCAACAGTTTATTTGATACCCCTAATACCAAAAGAGGAATGGAATCTCCTTCATCATGGAAATCACCCTGGTTTATGAACACTCTTCTTCCGGTAGAAAGAATGGACACAATTAACAAATATGGGGTAGGTAAACATTTCTCATTAATATCTGATTTTCTAACTTGAACGTCTCCATTTTAGTGACTATTGCAATTGAATTATTGGTTTAATTTGCAAATGCAAGCTATTGTCTGTATTTGATTTTTGCAAGATTTGGGCTGGACTGAAGTATAGCATGCACAAGCAGAAGTTGATTTCTTCATAGAAGACATGTCAAATATTAATTGCTTTTGCAGTTCACTTGTTATTGATCAATGTGTTCTTTACAATTAGCCTTTTGTTTTCAGGATCTCAATGCTAGTTAACTCTGTTGACAGTACTTCTACTTACTAACATTCCTTATTATTTCCTTAGATGTGAGCTACATCTATAACTTTTACGTGGTCTGACCTTATACAAAACCTCAACATTTCATTTTTTATTATCCACAACATATTGTTCTAGGATATTGAACATTTCATGAGCCCTGGAGAAAGAACCTATGATGCCATTGGATTGACGTGGCAGTTAAATGAGCACTCTGCCGCTACAGTTGCTGAGGCTCATGAGGTACTTAGAAGTGGAAGCGATGCAGTGGAATTAGATGACAGAGAGTTCATCAAGATGTTAACAGAGGATGTTCCCTCCGAGAAAAAGCTGGAAAATTTCCACATGCTCCCAAGCTCCATGGTATTTTCTATCAACTTCTGCTTTTACCTACCAAGAATTACCTAAGTTCATAAATTTGTGTAGTTACACTTTAGGCATTAGGCATTTGATCATCTGAACCAACTATCCTTGAAGGAATCCCAATCACACGTTTTAGTAAGCAATCTTCCACAAGCAAGAATTGGAAGTCCATTTTGTGAAACTTGAATTTATCTGCTTCTTGCTTCGAAATTTTAAGAAGTATGTAAGAAAGTGATTACTAATTGATCAAAAAGAATGTCATTACAAAATATTGCAGTTAGTTTTGATAATTTGGATAAAAATAAATCATGTCACTTTTTGAACCATATACAACCCAAAACATTAGCTGTTTGTTCATAATTGTGTAAGACTTCGAAATCTGCAAGACTTAACTGATAATATCTTTTTATGATTGCAAATACTTCTCTATCTTGGATAATTTACTCAGTTAACATGCCAAAATTCTCAGGTGAACGCCCGAGTTCTTGATTTCAGTGAATGTGTCACACCAATCAGAGAGAGAAAACTGTAAAGCAAAGCAAGTTTTCAGGGTCTATCTTCATGATATGCAGCCTACCAAGAAAGGGTTGCCACAGGTTTTGCAGCCTTCTACGTTAATATGCATTTGCCCCTGATGAGATTGCTTTATTGAATCATTGGCATGTAACTTGTTTGTATCTTAAATTCAATTACAGAACAGCTTAGTTGGGGCTTTAAACAATTACCTTATCATTCTACGAATGTATAGTTAAGAACAATATATTTTTCACTGTGAACACTAAGCGTTTTATTTTCCTCAAGTCCTCTAACTTGTTATTTCTGTTAAATGGGATTGGATAACCAACTTTTCTAAAAGTTTAAGCTGTTAGGAAAGAGACTGATATAAGAGGATTTGAACTCAGGATCTTAGCTCTAATACCATGTTAAATTTGATTGGATGACAAACTTTCCTAAAAGCTTAAGTTCTTAGGAAAGAGACCAATCTATGCATTTATATTCTTAACAATTTCTTGTAAGTAATATAGTTAGATCCTCTCCCCTATGAGAAAAGAAGTTTGTTTTTATCTCCTTTATTGAAAGGCAAACTTCTAGTCTTTACTGTTGATCATGGCAAATTACTTCCATACACTTTCAATATTATCTAAACTGTTTTCACATAATTTTAAATGGCTGTAAGCATATTCCTGTTGATTAAACTTAATTTATTTCAGAAACACTGATGATAATTCATTTGTAAGCATATTATCGTAATTGTGTTTTTGACAGAAAGTTAATTAAACGAAAAATATTTAAATCATTTGTATTACTAGCTAAATAATCATAACTTTGAGTAAAATCTCATTGTTACTAAAATTTTAAAAAATCTGACTCTACTTGACTAATTTAAAATCTAAACAGGGTTTTTAAATTAATTTACAACTAATTTCAATTGTGTATATGAATATGCTATATATGTCAAAATAAAAGAGTAAAAAGACTTTGCCATCTAGTTTATAAACAAGACAAGTTGAGATTTACACTGTTTAAACTGGCTTATTCAAAAATCTAACTGAAAATTAAATTTCAAACTCAACTTGTTTTTACTTTTTTTTTGCATATAACTTCCTGAAATTAGAATTAGAATTAGAATTTATATATATTTATTATGCTATTATACTAAAATAAGATATTAATATTCTATTTATTTAAGATATCAATATATCATAATATTCCTTCTTTGGTAAAATCGGAACAATATATATAAGTTTCGGTGTCGTTCAATTGCCGCAACCCTTTTATAGCAACTTCTTCTCTTCTTCTTCGCCCTTCGTAGACGACGAGGAAGGCGTCGATTTCGAGCTGCTCCCTCCTACTCCGTAGCTCTACTCCATGTCTCTCTTCCAAGCAACACTCCGTCTCCCCGCATCGGATCACCGGTTCGCCACGAGCACCACCGTGCTTCGTGGTTCTCCATTTCGTCTCGGAAGACAGAGCGTTGCTTTCCGTGGCACTTCTCGTCGTGGTCTCCAAATGCGAGCGGATGAGAAGCGGGGGAGAGCGGTGCGGGCTGCGACGGGTACGGATTTCACCGGTGGGTGGGTGTTGATCTTTAACTCTGTTCCGATTACTTGTCGCCGGGGTAGTTTCTTTTCGATGGTATCTCTTCGCTTTTGGTTTGAACTAGGGAGGATTTGGGATGTTCTTGTTTCATAAAGTTTGCATTTTGTTGGGTGCAGAAAATTCTCTGAAATGATTTTCTTTCGGTCAAACGTATAAATTTGTTTTTCCTATTGAAGAACAGCTACAAATTTGATTTTGCTGTGCGGAGAAGCTAGGGATTTTTTCTCCTTCACAAATCTAGAACAAGTGTATGGTTTTTGAGTGGGCTCACAGAAATGAAAGTAGTAAACTTATCGGAATCTGTATTCTTGATTTTAAATCGAGGAAGTTCGATTAAATGATTCTTCATGACTGAATTGTTGAGGTTCTCACTTTTGATTCTTGTCCGGATACTTGCGTCCGGTAAAGTCATAACAAATTTACTTGTTTGCTGATCAGATTCTATCGGGACAACCATCGGCAGACCTGATGTTCCTCTCTTGTCTGGTTCCGAGGTATAACCTTTATTCCCTTCTTCGTGCTGTGTCATTATATAGCTGATACACATCAGCATCAGAAGCTAGAAAATATTTTATGGAAATTTTACGCATTTCGAAGAGTATTTCTATTGTCATAATTTTTGTCGTTATCCAATCATTTCATATTAAAATGAATCTGCTGGATTCTCAACCTACTGCTTATTGAATATTCAGCAATGCAGAAACCTTTTCTTAAATGATAAACAAGGGGCGTTTGGTGAAACAGAAATATTAGCTTCTGCCTTCCTGCATTACTTAATTGCTAGTTGCTCATATCAAGTATTAGTTTAATGAACTATATAGTATTGTTTATCTTTCTGAGGTTCTGATATTTTAACCTCTGGGAACATCTAGTTAAGCTTGTTATGGCTGAAAACAACATCTAGATTTCACTGCATGGATCTCTTCAGTTCTTCCATGTTTGGTATATCAAGCAGAAAGCGAGAGTATTAGGTAGTGTTTGGTTGGATAAAATAGATAGAGAATGAAATACTATTTCTTATGCCCCACTTATTCCTTTGTTTGGTTGTAACCTCGTTGACAAGAAATATGTGGACCAAAGGGAATAAATAAATAATACTGTTCCTCATGCATGTAGTGTACTATTCCTTACCTCAACCCAAAGAGTGATATTCCTCATGATATTTTCCAACATTGTCCTTAAATATTTATAATATCACATAAGAATATAAATATTAAATTATTAAATTAATTTTAATAATTGCATATCTTAAATAAATAATTGTTATTTTATTTTTAAATATTATTTTATGCAGATTCAATAATATTTTTTATTATTTTTAATTAATAATTTATTTTACATTAGTGCATATTTTTATTATGTTTTTATTAATTAGAATAATTATAATACAATTTATTATATTTTTGAAAGGATATTTTAGTCATTTTCCTCTCAATTCCTTGTCTATTGTTAATGTTTGGTTCAAGGTAATATTATTCCTTGTCTATTTCATTCCTTATCTATTCCTATTCCTTGTCTATTCATTGTCTATTTATATTCCTTATGATTTCATTCCATCCAACTAAATGACATCTTAAAATTTATTACAAGATTATTGAAGAATACATCAATGAATTGGTTGTGACTTATGCCTATATTTGTATTATTACAATAGATTGTACTTTCTAATAGTAGGATTCTTTTGAGGTAGTCAGATTTTTATATTAATATGTATGACAAATGGCCAGGTTGTAGAAAGTCTTAGAGCATTCAGAGGAAGCAGAACAAGCAATCAGAATTACATGGCCATGTACTCCAGCATTTTTGATGGGATTACTACAGATCCTGCCGCAATGGTGATTCCTATAGATGATCACATGGTTCATCGAGGGCATGGTGTTTTTGATACCGCGGCTATAATGGATGGGTAAAACTAAGCAATATGATATGCTTTTGAGAATATTTAAATGCAGTCACAGTTGAATTGAAAATTAAGCAGGGATTACTTATCTTCAGTTTCACTTCTCTTTTCCTGTTTTTCAGAATAATCAAAAGAACAAGGCCGATAGTTGCAAGTAGGTGTAATTAGCTTTCCATCCTTTTTAGGTCATTTCACTATGTCTATCCATCTTCATATTAAGTCCTATAAGTTTTACTTGCCATTCAGTTCTAATAGTAGATTGTAGCAAACAAAAGTAAGCACTTAAGTGGAGGCTATCAAGAAGTGTAATTAATAAATAATGTACATTTACATACACTGCAAATTTGTGAAACCTAGAAATTGTTTGCTCTTAACTTGTTGGCATTTGAAAATATAAGAGTAAGATACATACTAATGTTCCTGCAGTTCCAGGGAGTTCTTACGACTTTATGAGGCTTGCAATTGAAATTCATTATTTCATATTATATTAATTTGTCTTCAAGAACAACTCTCACCTCATACAGGATTATTTTCTCTTTGTACATTTCTGTAACTCAGACACCTCTATGAGCTAGATCAACATCTAGATCGTTTCTTGCGGTCTGCATTAATGGCACAAATCCAGCTCCCTTTTGATCGGCCAACCATGAAGAATGTCCTTATACAAACTGTGAGAGCTTCAAAATGTATGCAAGGGCAACTAAAGTATTGGCTCTCTTCAGGACCTGGAGACTTCTCATTATCTCCTTCTAGATGTAACCCAGCTCTCTATGCTATTGTTGTTGAGGTTCCATCTTTACCAGACTGCACTGGTGTTAAAGTAATAACATCTTCCATCCCTATGAAACCACAACTGTTTTCAGTTATGAAGAATGTTAACTACCTGCCAAATGCCCTCTCCATAATGGAAGCTGAAGAAAATGGAGCGTTTGCAGCAATTTGGTTAGATGATCAAGGGTTCATTGCTGAAGGTCCTAACATGAATGTGGCATTTGTGACCACGGATGGAGCGCTGATCATGCCTCATTTTGACAAAATTCTTAGTGGGTGCACAGCAAAACGAGTGCTGGTTCTTGCAGAAGAACTTGTAGCAGATGGGAGGCTCAGTGGAATCATGTTAAAGAACATAACAGTGAAGGAGGGAAAGACTTCTGAAGAGATGATGCTTATTGGAAGTGGAGTTCTTGTTAAACCTGTGCTGCAATGGGATGATCACCTCATTGGTTCTGGTAAGTTGAATTGTACAGCTTTGCTCCTCGCTAATAACCACCCTTTCTTGTATAGAAACTGCCCATCTGTGCCTATAACCAACATGTTTGCATTCAAATTTGCTGTGATTGAGGTATTGAGAAGTGTTTCATGTTGGCACTTCTGCGATACAATTTGGTAAGTGCAATACCAACTTTATCAAACTAGGTTCAACCTTATGTCTGTAGCATCTATTCTCTTGGAATCCCTTTGTTCACAAGAATTTCATACATAACCTGAACTTTTAATATCAGGATTCAAAATTCTTCAGGAAAAAAACCAAGAATCATTAGGAAAGAGAATTTGGAATGTTCTCAAGTGTCCGTTACAAGTAGCAGCTCTGACTTTGTATCCTGTCTTGGAACAATCTTTCTTTTATTTCTCTAATTTATCAGGTGAAGAAATTTATTAATGGACGAGTTAGTCAAGAGGCATAACGTAGTTTTCATTCTAAACGCATTAGATTATTCAGATGCCTCTGGTCTTCCTCTGCATGGCAATTAAGTTGGTGTGTGTTACTGTACAGGAGGAGCAGACTGGATATTACACTTGTCTTTCTGCTCTCCTTTCCTCCTATATATTCCTTTTATGCCTTTCATCTCAACTGATCAATTATATCAGGCTAAATCTTTAGTCTTTTACTACTAGCTATGCCGAGGTAATTAGTCATGCTGTTTTTGCAGGCAAGGAAGGTCCTGTCACACAAGCTCTACATAGATTGATCGTGGAGGACATGAAACATGGCCCACCAAGTTTAAGAACACCTATTCCGTACTAAAGCAACAATTGCTGATGAAAAGAATAAAATTCTGCCAGTTTCAGTGTCAGAAGATCTTACAAAGACTTGTATGCAAAGTATTACCTGTTCGGTTATTTGTCTGTATCACATATACAATTTGCCCCAATCCTGGGTCATTGTCATGAATTCCAATGCTTGTGTGTTCTTGAGTGATGGAAGTGCGTGATTCGAGATGTGTAGTTAAGTTGTTTATAGTTGAACCATGTAAATTTTAATCATGATCTGGATGTGCAATTTTAATCATGTAAATTGTATTTAAATTTAAAACATCACATACGGATGTCCTAACTCTTTAAGCCAAAAGAAAAGCCCGGATGCTCAAAATTTTCTCTGTTAGCTGTAAGGATTTGATTTGTTATTCTCTTACTCCAGTCATATTAGCATTAACAGAAGAGCTTTTAAAAAAGAAGAGCCCCAAAACTAACATATTTACTATACATAATTTTCTCAGAAGTGCACCGAGACAGCTCATATAGACTGAGAATATAGTAGATGCAAAAAACTGCTGTTTGAATTCTAACTATAATCTCTTGAGATGACAAGGAGACCAATTTCAATCAGCAAAAGTTGCATTTTTGATACTTTAGAAGTGCTCTTTGCTGTTTGTCTAGCAAACATTCAACATCTACCAAATGTGGAGAAAACAAACCGAATGAAGTAAGCTCATGAGCTTTTGGGTAGTCATAAACTCTAATGCATTGATTGTTGAATAGTTCATGACCAACTCTTTATTCCAAATTGTACACCAAAACAGAAGTGGATCAGTCCGGAGATGAATAACTACCACTAACATCAACAATATAATTGTGTCAAAAGAAGCTTATGACATGATCTTCTCGGAAATAGTGTCTGACTCTCCACCGCATCATCATAGTCTAAATAAGCTGGACAAACTACATCCATCGAAAGTCTTGACACAAGGATCAACAAAAATTGACTTCAACCATCCGCTATCTGCCAATAACAATGAATTCTGTCTCCTGAAACCATGGGATTTTATTCATCCACCATTCAGTAGATATGATCGTCCCTACCTCGGGCAATGCCTCGTCGATCAATATTGCCTCGGCCTGTAAAGGAATCAGCCTGACGATATCCCCTTCCATGGGCCATACTCAAATTATCAGTTCGCCTGTGGCCTAAGAATGGATCACCTCGCCCTCGACCCAGAAAAGCACCTCTTGCCGGCCGGTTTCCTAAAGGTGAGCGGCTCCTCTCCCTTGAAATCCACCTTCCACGGGGTGACAGTGCATGCCGATCATAATCCCTTCTGCGTGATAATAGTCCATCTGGATTGTTATCTCTATCATCCCATTCGGGTGCTGACCAGTCAAATTTGCGCCTCTGCCGGTACTCAAGTTGATTGTGATAATCTGGCCTTCCCCTGCGCATGTTATCTGCAAATTTACCTCCACGTGTTGGGGGCGGTGATCTAGGTCCAAAGTTTCTAGGATCCTCAACACCCCAACCTCGAGGCGGCGGTGATCTATATCTGTCCAAGTCATCACGGAGAACACGGTCAGATAGACCAAAAATTCTTGGTGGAGATCCACGAGGAGACTTGATGTAACCCCTCCGAGGGCTACGGACTGGTCCATGGAGTTCAGGTCCATAGCGGTACTTGTTGCAATTGTTACATTGAGTCCTTCGTGCAAAATTCAGATTCCCACAACTAAAACACAGAAGCGCGTCAAGAAGTGTTTGCAACTGAAAGCAAAATGTCAAAAAGCACATAAATGAAGAAAAAAATTTATATTCCCTAATCGCACACAAAATGCAGGGAAGAGAACTTACGAAGGGTTTTGGCAGATCCAGTCGCCTTCTCGAGGGGATAAGTTTGGATCATTTCTGTGAATATATTCTCCTTCAGCAACTGGCCATTTAGATGTGTTGTAACCTCTTCCTAGTGACCTCCGACCCCTTCCATGCCCCATAATAGGTGAAACCTCTCGAAACCTGCCGCCTGTTCTGCCACCTCGTAAACCACGGCCAAAACGTTGTCCTATTGAACTGTCAAAATCTGGATCATAATGACCATCCAGTCTTTGTCGACGAGGAGGTGAAACAGAACCTGCATTAACACAATTTTCCTGAAACAAGCGATAAACTATAAAGGATATAACTGATCTATATAACTGGTAGCTAGTATATATTTATCTTTCTCGCAGATCAATCACAAGCCAGCAGATAAACAAAGCACTTTTAATTACTCAGGGAAACTGAAGGAGGTGCCTCATCAGCAAGTTGTCTTTGTTGACGTTGCCTTCAGTCAAGAATCCCATAATATGTAATCCTCACTGAGCGCTCTGAATCACTCAGCAATAGAGCAACTAAAAAATCTTATGTATATTAATCCTACATCTCAATTCATATCCATGTCAATGTCAACTTTATTCTTATCCACATCACATAACTTTCAGATTTGATGGCTTCAGACATAATTGAATGATGTGAGCCAGCTTCCAACAGGTCTCAGTGGAATGTCAAGAGCAACACACTACAATTCAAGTAGTCTTACCACAAAGGCCCCTATGCTGCAAAGGGCATCAAAAGATTGATTACCAGTCAGAACAGAGGCAATGATAGGGTGAAAATAAAACTAATCAAACTGAATAGTTGCTCTTTTCTTGAAGGTCGTATGTGCTCTTGGCAGAAAGTTTACTTCTCGTAGTAAGATGTTTTTCTCCAAGATGCTAGTAAGACTAGTTGCATCATTCAAACATCAACCAAACACCAACAGCAAAGTGGAACAACTTATACTTCAATTATCCAGTAAATGTTCATTTACCAAAAATTACCCTGTAGGAAAAGATCTGCGAGAATAAGCACATCTATGCAACCGAATGACAAACCGTTGATTAAAGGGTCTTAATAACGTAGAAGCGTGCAATGGTATAGATCCATCCAGATTTTCTTGTAAATTTTCTGGGCAATTTCAAGAGATGGTTTTATATTTAAATACACCCATCAAGTCTTATTAATCAAAGCAACATCCAATATACTCCACTCCAAATGTAGGACTAAACTGGGTATTACAATTTTAAAATCCCTTTGTATTTTTTTTTGGCATTGGAGAATCTGTAGACTTGAAGACTGACCAATGTTCTGTGAAACAAGTGTCAGCCAAAATAAGTGACCATGCATCCATTTTGCACAACCATTTCCAAATGAAAGAAATTTTAGTCTGGTTGGAAAACCACAGGCCAGGTAGTGTCAGAAGTGATTACCCAGTCAGAAACAAATTATCCATGCAGAAATTTTCACCAAAATCTTGACTCGCTGCAGCTAGCCCTTTTACATGCTTCACACCCCTTATCCACAAATCCTAAATTAGATCCTCCACGAAATCAATACCATAACTGTATATTTATCAAAATATCTCATTTCTCAACCATAATTGACCAGAAATGCTTGTTATCTTCATCAATATGGACCAAAACAATGAGTGAAACTCAAACATGATCAATCCAGTTTCTGTCCTTAGTAATATCTGCAAAGAGGAGATCTGATACACCAAAATTCAGGCAAATGAAAAGTGCAGCTTAGAAGTGATTGTCCCGACAGCTCTAAGGTTATCTTCCAATTAGTTCTGTGTTACAAAGCTTCATGCCAAAGTCTTGCACCACCAACCATCCACACTCATTTTCACTCAGATTTGAGAGATAGTTGCCAGAAAGAACATAAACTTCTCACTTTGGCAACAGATTACCCAAATTTTGTAAACAAATAGAATGGAAAGCCAATCCGGTATCTTGTATTTTTTGCATAATGCACTATTTGCAGCATAAGGAATGCTATCTGCCAGAGCCTAGGCATCAGATGACAAAGAAAAAGTATCTAACTAGGCTGCTTTTATCCAAGTACCATGGTTAACCTACAATATCATTACCACAACCTTTACAAACATAATTTTCCAAGACCTGAATCCATAACACAACCTTGCCAACATGCGAATTATCTGCACGCCAGCAGCCAACTTCAAAACTGTCACAGGACAAGCAAGATTCACTCTCAATTTGCCAAATCATTGAGTTTGAAGTACTTGGCCATATTAAACATACAATTCAAGAGATATGTAAACAAAAAGCTTGTGCACATATCAGATGGCATTCTATATTTATAACAATGAAACATAGAATGGAAGCGCTAAATAAATTTTAGCTACTTAAATTTGCGATTGTCACAACTCATAGTGGACAGAATATCATTTCAAAACAATATAATCAGCCAATATATGATGAACAGGGGAAAAATCCCAATAGCTTCAAAAAGCTGGAGGAAGGTATTTCCTTTCTATTGATTCAGTGCACTGGAAGTCTGGAGCACAGATCCTCAGAAAATTATTTCAGTAGGGTATACTTACATGACAACAAAAGGTCTGACTTTATACATTTTGAACTTATGGTTTTCTTAAATGATGGCTCAATGTGCAATATATTCTGGTTTCTTTGAATATTGATACTAACTTCACATGCAGCATGCAGCTAAGCTACTAAGCAATCTACGCGCTGACAATGGTGCCATATTTTCCCTCTTCCCTCCTGCCTATTTGATTGTAAATACATGGTACTCAGCTACTCTTATAACTTTAAGGCACAAGGGGAAGTTATATAGTTAAATACTTTGTCCGTATAAAAATCGAAACCTTAGGGCTCAGACATCTCATAACTAGGTTGAGCATTATAAAAGCAACCACCTAGTATGAGCATGAATTCAACTTATAAATTTCATGTTCTCAGAACAACACGAATGGAGAATAAACAAAAATGAAATGCAGCAATTCACATAGTCAGAATTAGGAACACGCTATTCTCATAACCTTGTTGGCACCCTAATCTATTGGACGTTCCCAACCAACAAACCCATCAAATAGTTAAATAAAAATAAATACATGAACTTAAATCAAATAATATAACCTGAAAATGTACGTAAATCTGCTAATTCGCAACCTAACAGTATGTCTATCAATTTTAGGGTTTCAGAGGCGAGAAAAAAGATGCAGACCTGGGCCGTCGTGGAAACGACCGTAGCGGGAGTGGAACCCCGGGGAACCGCCACGGCGGCGGATGTCGAGGGGCGAGCCCCGGCGACGGAATGGCGGCGGGGAATCGCGGCGGCGGATGCCCGGGGAGAAGTCCCGGCGGCGCTGATCCTGCGGAGATACGCGGCGCCGGGCGGGCGGAAGCGAGTCACGGCGGCGCTGCTGAGGGGAGGAGTCGCGAAGGCGATCGTCCTCGGGATGCCGGGGTTCCTCGGCGTCCTCGCCCCCGCTGCTCTCGGGCGGGCGGACGACCATGCTGCTGAGGCCCCCGCCGGCCCGCCTGGGGGGCAGCGCTGGCGAGGATTCAGGGGGCGGCGCGTCCTCGTCGTCCTCTCGCTCGCGGGGCCTCATTGCTCCGTTGTTGACTCGATTTGTCTTCTCGCTCTCTCCACACGGTCAGGTTTGAAGGCGGACTCGAAGACGGCTTTTGGGCGCTCGGTTGTACTGCTCCACCGGTTTAAGGGTTTTGGAATCCGCCCTCTTCCACTAATACCCTTTCCTTCATCCTTAATTACGATGCAGCCATTACGCGGACACTTGACTGTCTAACTACCGTAATTGAGTGAATGCGTAGGGGCATTTGGGGAAGTTGGCGTGAATGCTGAGCCGTTTTGCTCTCTATCTATTCTAAGGCGAAAAAAACGCGAGAGCCAGTTTGGTAATAATATATTTTTTTGAAAAATAATAATTTATTTTTTGTTATTAAAATAAAGAAAATTAATAAATATATCCTAAACTATATAATTATTAATAAAATAATTATACTCGAACTTTCAACTTTCAATTTTCTATCAAATATATCATCTCGTTGGTTGCTTATTATTGTCGTCGTTATATGTGCTGACATGGAATCCTAATTAATATTTAAAAAAATAATATTTTATTCAAATTTGCCACATCATTATACAGGCAGAGAAAAAAAATTCAACATTAAAAAAAAAATTAATAAATATATCCTAAACTATATAATTATTAATAAAATAATTATACTCGAACTTTCAATTTTCTATCAAATATATCATCTCGTTAGTTGCTTATTATTGTCGTCGTTATATGTGCTGACATGGAATCCTAATCAATATTTAAAAAATAATATTTTATTCAAATTTGCCACATCATTATACAGGGCAGAGAAAAAAAATTCAACGTTAAAAAAAAAATTATTCAAATCTGACCCAACATCATGCATTTTGACAAAAGAAAAAGAAAATAAAATAAAATGTTAGTCTCGAAAAAAGCTTGATCAAACTTGACGGTCACTCGTTAATACTAATCCACTTCATCACAGTCGTTGCAAAGTATATAATGCAAATTATGGATGATGTTAAATTTGAAGTTGGGACGAGATCGACGATCGGATTTGATTATACTTTTTAGGATTAACATCGAATAAAAAAAATATTTTTAGATGCTAAATTTTTTCGTCTTAGCATTTATGATAACGTCACAAATTTGAATAAAATATTATTTTCTAGATGATGGATGTGATTTTATGTCATTATATAACGACTGCACTAACAAGCAACTAATAGAATGATAGATTTGATACAAAATTGAAAGTTCGAGTATATTTATAATTGTTTTAAAAATTTGATTTCATGAGTTTTTTAAAAAATATATTTTTTTCACTCAATATGATAGGATCGAATGGGATAAGATATATAAGATATGATATTAAATGAGAGTGTTAGATATAATATTAATTTTATATTTTTACAAACTTATTTTCTTCTAATAGATGTACTAAACTTTTTTAAAAAAAACATTTGTTATCATATTCCTTACGTAACAAACATGCTTTATTAATTAATTTGGGGTTGCTCATCTTTGGAACTAGTGTAAATTACACTGATCTCCCCTAAGGTCTAGCGAAATTACACTGACATATTCTCTATTTGTAATTTTATCTCGTGACCCATTTTTGAAATATTTATGATTTTTACTTATTTTAAATGATAAAAATAGCTTTATGTCATTTAACTATCATTCCCTCATATTTTCACCCCACGAGTGTTTAACATTTTAATTTTCACGTACAACTAACATGAAGAATATTAAATAGTAAAATAATTTCTCTCAAAATTTTATTTTAAAATTTTCATTCAATTATTTTATGTATGCATTTTAATGATTTTTCAGTAATGGTATAAGAGAGAAATTACATTACTAATGAACTTCATTTAACACCGTTAGTTATAAGCAAGGTTATCGAATCACAATTCACAACGTGAATCGCGAGGCTAAATTTTGAATCGTGAATCGTGAATCGTATCGAATCGTAAGATTCAGAAGATACATGAAAAGTTACTTATATATGAGTCATATGACATATCTTAAATAAAATGATATTATATAAGTTCAAAAAACATAGAGTTATTGAGTGTTTGAAGGCTGTTAACACTGTTGAAGGCTTGAAGGCTCGGTCACTGTTGAACCGGCTCCGTTGAAGCGGCTCTGTTGAAGCAAGTAGAACCCGTTGAAGCGGCTATGTTGAAGCAAGCAGAACCCGACTGTTGAAGACTTGAACCTGACTGATGAAGTCGGAGTGTAGCAGTCGCGACTCGCGACTGTGTTGGCGAGGCGGAGTTGCGACTATGTCGGCGAGGCGGAGTCGCGACTGTGCCGGCGAGGCAGAGTGTAGCAGTCGCGAGTGACTGTGCCGGCGAGGCGGAGAGGAGAAGTCGCGAGCGAGGCGGAGAGGAGAAGCCGCGAGCGAGGCGGAGAGGAGAAGCCGCGAGCGAGGCGGAGAGCCGGAGAGGAGAAGTCGCGACTGAGAGGAGAAGTCGCGACCGGCGAGCGTGCAAGGAAGAAGACGCTGCTAAGAAGGCACGTATGCGGCGAGGCGGAGTGCTATTGAAAATGAAACGCCGGGTTTATGAAAAAAAAAATGCCACGATTCACAGATCGCGGCGATTCTGAATCGAATCGTGTTGAATCGTCGATTCAAACACGATTCGGAGCAATTTGCGATTCACCCAGGCGATTTGAATCGCCGCTTGGGTGAATCGCATCGGATCGCACGATTCACGATTCTGAATCGTGCGATTCGATAACACTGGTTATAAGAGAAGTGAGTATTATGTGGACAAATAAAATTGAGGTCGATGTAATTTTACTAAATTTCGAGAAAGATTAGTGTAATTTACCCCTTGGACCTAATTATAGACGCTAACAACGGTCGGTCTTTTTCTTTTAGGGTTCTCTCTATATGTAAAGCAAATAATCTTATATTTATTTTGCCTTTTACTTTTTTTGTTTTCGGAAAAGAAAAAGTCAATTTGCTTCATGTATATGACTATGGATTTCTTTAAATTTGGCATCTTATGTACATATATGACCTTTAATTAATCTCAGTCGCTTAAATGTTGGTTTAAGATGGGCTTTAATTTAAGCCCATGGGTTTGATGGGTATTATTCAACTAATTAAGGTGGGGTTGAATCTTTTTCAATTAATTTAGGTTGGATTGAAATTTTTGAAGTTGGGTTAAGGTTAATTAGATTTTTCAATTAAATTTTATTTTTCTATTTTTTTAATAATCAACTTCATATCTAGTTGGGTAAAATGGGTCGATAGAAACTCGAAATTAATTATTCGACTTGAGCTCAAAATTCCAAAGATAAAAACTTTGAAATTCCATTCGATTAGATCGATCATCGGTACGTCTATAGGTCAAGTTCAGATGGATTGATCGATGTTTTGGGTCAAGTCAATTAGGTTTTGCCCGCTCGAATTACTCGAATGAGTTGGGAGATAGGTTTTAGTTGATCGTATTCATGTATTTTTCACATATTTGTGTCATGAATAAGTTTTTGTACTATTTTTAAGTACTTAATATATATACCTTTTTTTATATAATAAAATAGGAAGTCATAATAGACGATCATACTAGCTAGGGATCGAATCCTAAATCTCTAGGCAACTTACAATATATTACCACAAAAGTTGGCATATATATATACACCATACTTACATGACAAACAAGAAACAAATTTATTTGACGAGGAATAGACCTTCACTGAACTACTACCAAGTATGAAATATTATTGAAAAAGTAAAGATTCGCTAGTTTTTAATCCATTCATCAATCAAAACTGATGGCTCTCAACTTTCAATAATTCAAGAGATTAATGGCATCTTTGATTAAACCCTAATAATAATGTTTAACATCAGATCGAATTAATTAACAAGGTATTTAACATATATAATTTGAAGCTCCCAAATTAATAAGCACCATTTAATTCTCCTTATTAATATATATAATATATAGCATCGCATATGATCTCCTCGATCCATCTGCTTCATAACAATGCATACTATCATGAGCAATCAGCCTTCACAGTCTTCTTATATCAGATTGACTGCTAATGATGTTATGCATGCATGCATGCATCCAAAATACTCCCACTTCAATTAGCTAGCACCCTAATGAAAACCATGCTGACAGCTAGCTAGCCCACGGCCAGTCGCGCCACCGGTGGCCGGCAGCTCCGAACTAAAAGGCTCCATGAAGGGCGGGAGCCGCCCAGAAATCCGCGCCGTTGTCGCCGCCGACGTGGAGGAAGAAGGAGACTGGGACAAGGCAAAGTCCTCTACTCTTGAGGTCCTTCTTCGCGGCCTCATCATTACTGCCTGCTTCCTGCAATATCATGTTGGGAAACAATTGAAGCAAAGTGTGTGAGTAGTTGTAGTAGCTAATTAATCATACTACGTATTGCTTATAAGTATGAATCGAATCATGATGATGACGATAATTTGGAGCTTTGAAGTTAAGTAAAGTGTTGCATGCACCTGATGATCTGGTGGCCCTCTTTTTTTGCTGCCACTTTCATTTGACAACTGCATTTATATATTAAGAATAATTTCAGACAACAAATTAACTTAGAAACTTATAAGATCAATTTATGAACATTACTCACGGTGACAGCAGGCTGCTGCTGCTGGTGGTGGTTGATAGTTGGTGTTGCTGCGGTCAAGTACGGGGAGCTCAGAGCCTACAAGAGAGAAAGCAAGCTGAGAAGTGAGACGGGAGAGAATAATGTGTATAAACGTGGAGAGGTAGTACATGACATGGCATTACAAGACACCAATAACTAAAAGATGCTCAAACAACAAGAACAACTGCTCCAGCTTTATCTGCGTGCTCTCTCATTCTTTCTTTCTTTCTTTCTTATCTTTTCTTTCCAGTACTAGAGAGAGAGAGAGAGAGAGAGAGAGAGAGAGGTTGGACCTCAATTTGACTCTGGAGGAATCTGATGTAGCCAATGGCTTCTAGCAATACGGACGCAGTGTCAGTCTGGAAAAGGCAAGCTCTTGTCAGAATGTAGCCTTTATTCAACACCAAAGCAGACACAAAGAGATGGAATATATATATATGTATATAAACATAGCAGATCGGAACCCTAAAAATTAAGACTGTACAAGGCTACTGTACATGTGTTTGAGAGAATGATGATATATAAATATGCACACACATATATATACCTTCCCAAAAGGTGAAACGATCTGGTGAAGTGCTGTTATTCTATCTCCTAACTTCTCCTTCCTCACCTGGATTTTTTAAATTGTTTAAGAGCCGTCATTGAGATAAACTTTTGCTAACAATGTTCTTATTATTGTTAATTTTGATTTGGAAGAATTAGTAGTGTAAATGAACTATGTGTAGAAATAAACTGATGAACCTTGAAAGTGGAATGAGCTGAGGAGGCCTGAATCCTAGCCTTCTTGAAGGGGAGACCAGTTGCTGTGCTGCTGTTGCACTTTGAGAATGGAATAAGAAGGAAGAAGTTAATTATATTGGAGCAATTAAATTTAAGGCAGACTTTTAATGTATATTGCAGTATATAGAATAGTGCCATGCATATTAAAGCTGAAAATAATTAATGACCATATATATATGTGAAGATTTCAATTGAATATTATTCTCAAGAACAAAACCTTATTAATTAGTCAAAGGTTTAATTTCAAGATCACGAGAAGAGAGCGTAATTGATGTAGCCTTAATTAATTAATTATGAAAAAATAAAAATGGATGAAATCAGATCCAAGGGATGCATGGGTGCAGAAAGAAAATTAAGGAAAGTAAAATAGTTTCTCACCTCAGGTGAGTTATTATCTGCTATTGGTGGTTGATGATGCATTAATCTTTCAGCCGACGGTGAGTGGGTGTGGTTTGCTGTGAAGTCCAACATGTTCCTGGTTGTGATACAAGATGAAGCGGGTGGTGGTGGAAGAATTTGATTCCATGGACCTTTAGAAGCTTGGACCTCTTCAGAGCTGCTCCCATGGCCATGGAGGTGATGGTATCCACTTCCTGCAGAGTACTCCTGCTTTATGTGCTCAGCCATGGCTGCTGTTGATGGGAACAGCAACTGCTCTTCCCAGTTCTCCATCTTCCTGCTGTGGAGATGATCAGCTGTCAACCCATACTTCTCTTCTTCCCCCAAATTATATCCTCCTCTGGAATATTAATTAAGTTAAATTAAATTAAAGATAATATAATTGTAGATTTAAGTTACCTTGACGTGCATAAGACACTAGAAGAAGAATTTTCAATTGAAGAAGATAAAAGGAAATTTTGTAATCAACAAGAACATGCATATATATAATTCAGAAAACCTTTTTGAAGTTGCTGAAATTGAATAAATTAAAGTTGAGAGAAGAATTAAGAAGAAGATTTAAACAAGAGTATCACATGATCAAATATAGTTAAAAAAACTCTTGAAATTAATTAATGAAATTGAAGAAAATTTGAAACCTTGAATATATATATATATAGAGAGAGAGAAAGACCAAAGGAGCATCTCATCACTATATAATTCAAAAACCATCTTGAGATCAACAGAGAGGAGGAGAGAGAGATTACAGCAAGAGCTGGCTCCATGATTCAGGTAGCTGATCTTGGCTGCCATGCAAAGGGGTCGTCGCCATTGGAAGCATACTCGAAGGAGGTTGAGGGTAGTGAGCATTGTACACCGAAGGAGACGATGAAGAGGAGGAGGAGGAGGAGGAAGAAGGAGGTAAGAGAGGGAAGGTTTGCTCAGGAGGTGATCTGATCAAGCTGTTGATGCTCCAACAACTGGAGCTGCTTCCTCCTCCCATCATCATCTGCTGCACCAGCTGAGAATTCTGAAACAACCCTCTATTCATGGTTTGAATAATATTATCACTCTTGTTTAATTTCTCAGATTCTTTCAACCCCAAGTCAACCTTCAGAATTGCTCTCCTTTTGTTTCTATGGATGAGGTTGGGAGAAGAAAGCAAAGGCTCCCTGTGAAGTGGAATCTGGTTACTTAATAGTCGTAGGAGTGGTCGTACACAGGAGCTGAGGGTGAGATGAATGACTGACCTTGTTTTATTTTTTCCTTCCCTTTTTCTCCTCCTCCTTTCTTTAGTGTTTTTATCTCACCTTTTATTTTAATTTACTCTCCTTGCTTTTGCTTTATCATAAAGTGAGGCAAAAAAGGTGGTTCAGAGAATTCAGACCAAAAAGAGTGGTTTAAGGATGGGACTCAGTAATTAATTAACTAACTTGCGCTGAATTGCCCTAGGTTCAGGGGTAAAGTTAATTACTTTTTACCTATGAAGTTAATCCAATTATGATGATTTTTTTTTACATTTCATTAATTCTATATATATATATATATATATATGAAGAAATAGTGTGAATTTTTTCTAGCTAGGCTAGTACATGAATACATAGAGATCAAATTCTGTTACTACAGGTTAATTATAAGAGAAGTATAATAATGCAATTAAATTATATTTTTCTAATGATAGTACACTTACCTATATTTAATATATAGAGTGGATGATGATATAGATGGAGAGAGTAGGGCAGGCAGAGGAAATAATTCCCCTGAATTGAGTAAGATTTGAGACATTCCCCTTAAATGCAGTAGTAGAGGTGGGCTTTAAGGAGGAAAAAACTAATGGTTATATTGTGTAAACCGTACCCTGCTCAATATCTTTGTCCTCTCCAAGGGTCACTTTTCCTATCCACATACTCCTTTCCCTCCTTTTAACTCTTTCTTGGAAGCAGCATGCACTTCCTCTTGCTTGTCTTCTTCTCCCCTTCCCAATATTCCTTTCTCTCTCTCTCTCTCTCTCTCTATATATATATATATATATATATATTATTAATAATAAAAGAATTCAAATTGGATACTTCCTGGTTAGATCGACCGGCCCAATCAATTTAGAAGAAAAAAAGAGCATAAAATCTCTGAATATTTATATGGAAAATAAATGTAATTTTTGTGGTGAGCTGAAGAGTACTCGATCCAATCACAGATTTTGAGTTGCAGAGCTGTTGCTGGGGAATCGAACCCGGAGGGAAAAGAAAACCCTGCGAGTAACAAGAGAGTTTACCACCTGAAAAAGAAAAAGTTATATGTGGCCCCCCTTGGCACAAATTCATTATTTAATATTTATTAATAATAATATTGATTTTGATTATGTTTCAAAGTTAGATATATATAGCTATTTTATGTGAAAGTATGCATCTTTTGGATGCATGCATGCACATGATTTGCACGTGGAGTATGGGCCATCTTGATCTTGCAACTGCATGATATATATAATAAGTAGTGAAGTAGCAAAGATTTAAGTAAAGTTTGATATGACAATCCAATAAGGCTGCAACATTTTGAATCAATCAGTTGGGATCGATTGAGTTCAATCACGGCAGCACCTGCAACATCATATAACTAAGATTCAATCCCAATATCATATAATTAATTAATATCTACAAATTGAATTCATCACATGAATATATATATGCCTGCATGCATGGATCTTAATATATAATTGATATCTACAAATTGAGCTTAATTATATATTAGTTATATATGATTCATCCGTATTAATTAATTAATTATATAAACTATTGAATTAGTACAGTAAGTTTTGACAGGACAAGTCAGGAGCAACCATTTTTTAGTCACAATCATGCTGTTCAATTAATGCACGGTCAAAGTTGAGTTGTATTCTAAATATGTAATTTTAGGAGAAGATTAATATATATAAACCATTTGTTCCATTCCCAAATTAGAGCAAAATATATATTAATGATTCAGATTTGGTCCGACGTCACAATCCTTTGCGAGTTGATTGAATTGGATGGAATTTGGCCATCTGACTTGTTGGTATATGTATTATCTGGGAATTATGTGAACTATATATTCATAATGTCAATTTAACAACAATAATTAATCTATTATATGACAAAGAAAAAAGAACAACAAATGATATATATTGAGTTTCATGTACTTAATTAATTAGATCATAAATTTCGTTTTTCTTAGAAATAGCTCAAAATTTTGTTATATATCTGCGAGTTTATAATTTCAATATATTTTACAATGAATTGTATATATTATACATATTTATAATAAATATTAAATAGAAATACGTTTATATTTACCTTTTACTTTTTCCCTTGTGCCCAAGCATCTTAATTTGTTTTTTCCCTGCATACATTTTAAGCACCTTTCTGCAAGAAATGACCAAAATATGAAAGAGTTGGTCATTGAGCAAATAAATCAATAGATAGATTGTTCTACATCAAATGACATATAAATTAAAGATCTGAATAGTTCCAATCAATCATTTTCACTTTAGCTCAATTGATAATATAGTTCTTGTCCTTCCAAATAATTAAATTAGTCAACAAATTAGTTTTATCTTGTGGTTCTTTTAATTAAGAAACAAATAAATGCATATACATATACATATGTGGCAAAGAACATTCTAGGAACCAAGTCGATTCAATGATGATGGAAGTAATTAATATGTCCACAAGAAGAGTTAATTCAGCAAATAATCAAAGCCCCACAAATTTTATGATGTGCCTTCTTAGCCTAACTCAAATCTCATTTAATTGCACTTCCTACCTAAACCAGTCGAGTTTGTATAAAAGATTCAATAGGCATGTACCGAAATATATAAATGATCAGAAAACTGAAAATTAAATGATCATACTGATTATTTATTTCTGATACTGATACTGATCATTTCAAGCATCTCAGCCAACAACAGTAACTCCATGTCAACGCACGTGTAATTCCGCATCAAATAAATGCACGAGAAAAGAAAAAGTTAAATCTAAAAAGAAAAAGGAGGAAGAAAGAATCAAAAGATGAAAGCTCGGAAAAAGGAGAGAGAATGGTGGGGCCAGGCGTGCCTGCCTTCAATGAGAAAGGAGAAGAAGAACACAGCATGAGGCGAGAGGGGCCGGGCGGGACGACCTGCCGCGCGCGCGCGCGCGACGGCCGGTGTCAACGCTGACCCTATCAACAATTAGGGTGTCACTTGCGCCATGTCGTCTTCTCCTCCTTCCTTTCAGCCATTTCATCAAACACATGTCCTGCTCACCATCATTATTAAGTAAATTTCCTCCTCATTTCCAGTTCCTTAATTATAACATATAATTCTAGTTTATTTGGTATTTTGAGCTACGTCATGCGTGCGTCATTTGTGAATCATCGAGTTCCTGCTGATGTATAATATTTTATTTATTGTATAGTATATCATACTTTAATTAAGACAAAACTGAGGGAAGAATGATTATTTTGTTATTGCAGTACGTACTAAGCATTGCTTTATATATTCTTTTTCCGGGTATAATTGCTTTATTGATCATGATGATATGCCTCGAAAGATGTGATTCTGAGATGCTGCTTCTTAGTTCTTTATATCAAGGTCTTAACCCTAAAAAGCTCTGCGTACTTATCCACAAACCTGTGTTTTTATATGTATACTAGGATAATGTTTGTAGCTAGTTTCCTAATCCTATTCTCTCAATATATATACACACACATAAATTTGGTATATACACTAATTAAAGACAAATAGAAATAGAAAAGAGAGAAAATTCACGTATATACTACTTAACAAATTTAGAATATCCCATTGACTAAAATATATATATTTTTTTAACAAAGAAACATGCAATCTATTCAAGAGCTATGAAAAGTTACAGAAAGAAAGCAACAGAGCAATAACAAAACCAAACACAATTCATATAAAGTATGAATTGCATGACTAAAATATCAAATCAACATAGCAACATTGACTAAAATATATGATCACATAAGGTTAGAGTTATTTGCGTGCAGTGTAATAAAATGCAAATATAAATTAAAATATACTAAAATTTGCATACAATGTGAATGATATTGGAGATAGAAAAGAATAATCATATAAAGATTTTGCAGTAATTAATTAAAATTTCAACTATAGTTATAAAACAAATTAATGCATGTGTTCCTTGCATTAAGTAAACTAAATTCTCAAGACAAATTAAAGAGCATATATATGGGAGAGAGTTATCCAATTCATGTGAATGTACTTAATTCTAGCTTTTTCTTCGTGTGAATATAACACAGTGGCCATAATGAAAAACCAAATTAAGGACCACAATATGGACTTGCAAAAAAGTCATGGAAATTAACCAGCGGTCTCTTGAGTGCATATAGTATTTCCTCTTTGCTGATGTATCGAGTGGTGACAATTCTCTCCTCTGCTTGTCACTGTCCCCATATACATATATGTATGTTTATATATATTCTTTAGGGTTAGGGTTTCTTGTATTCAAAAGATTTAAGAACGCGTGCTCATTCATGATTGCATTGATGGAGTAGGCAGTGGAGGAAGAAGCAAGGCTGACTTTTGTACTGGCTGGCCAACAAGCACTTTGTTCTCTAGCACTCGAGAGCTTCTTGACCTTAAAGCATCCCCCCCCCCTATACACATGTATAGAGATCTCCTACTATTCCCTAGCTACTTCATTCTTTTCTATAATTTATCTATATCTTTAACTTAATTTTACTCCTTTACAATGTGTACTGTTGTCTTCTTCTTCTTCTTTCTAATTAATTTATACATGCATGGCTATATATATATAATAATGATGATAATTCTGACCACTGTTGTTTCTGTCACTAGGCCTATGAGATTAACAGAAAGCATGCATATTGGATCATGAGCTGAGCTGACTTATTTATTTTACAACTTTGCTTAGAATCAATCTTGATATGATTGCTAATAAATCATGACTCCCAAGTCTATGCACGCTTAAGGCGTTTACTTATGATCATTATTTCATCAGTCAATGATGTACTCATCTCCTCTCTAGTACAAACAGTACTACTCTTCAAGAACTTTACTAACTCCTAAAATTGATACTCAATAGTCTGAATTCCAACTGCTTAATTCAATATGTCCAAATTGAATTTGACTTAGAAAAACAATGATTGATTTTTGGGGGGATCGAATCAACCAAATTCCTCCAAGCTAAAGTACACCTACATCACTTGTGATTAACAAAATTTTGCTTTGTTCATCTGTAATTTTTTTTCATCACCTTCACCTGTGATTAACAAAATTAACAATATTGACTTTTGTAATATACCCATATATCATTTATAGTGGCAAAGTTCTGCAACTATTTGTAAAAAATGTACTAAAGAAAAATGATTTAATTGATAACATAAAATTAGGGACGATAACAATTCGGTTAATTGCATTTTTGGTGGTTAAACAAAACTAAAATCGATTTAAAAAATCCGTTAACCGAAACCGACGCCAAAAACGTTCTATTTCAAAAATTAGTATCCAAAATCTAAACGGGTTCATTATCAGTTATCTGTCGTATAACCGAAATCAGTAAATTCGATTTAGATACTGACCGATTACCCATTTACTAACAGGTTAACTGGTTAGTAAATTTAATATATATAATTACTTAATATATATAATAATCAACTATTATCGTTTCGGTTACCTGTTAACCGCGGATAACCGGTAACCGAAATTGGTTATATGTTTCGATTTTGGTTACCGGTCATCCGTGGTTAACCGGTAACCGAAACCGAACCGATTTTAATTAGTTTTTAGATTTTACTAACCGAAACCAAACCTCAAATCCACTATCCGAAACCGAATTTTGTGGTTCGTTAACCGGTTTCAATTGCCACCCCCGATAATGATTGATAACAGGTTAATTTTACTAAACATAGGAAAATAAAAATTCACATGTGAATGAAACAAAATTCCATCGACTTGATAAACAGTGATTTACTTTAAAGTCAAGTGAGACCTAATTAAATTATTCATCTGCAGATGATAGAATCAATATCGGCCAATCCAGTTCATTTTGGAAGCACTTATTAAATTGCTATGTGATCTCCATGTAGAACTAGAGTACATATACAATTTGTTTATTTGTTCTCAAACAGCCTCGTTGTGTGTATATATATATATATGTTTGTTTTCCACTTCAATTAGAAATTATTCGTGCAGTGTGAAGACATATGCAAAGCGATTACAGACATATTATATAAGTGTATTTAATTACCTAATTAAAGGAGGGAATTAAGAGAGAGGGGAAGTTAAAGGAGCAGTAAATGATGTTGAAGAAAAGGGACAAGGAGAAGGACAAGGTTGGCGGGTAGTGGCAAGGAAGAGAATGTACAAGTCCCGGCATAGTGGCTCCACCAATTGGCATGCGAGATCTGCCATGTTGGCTGAAAGAGATGCATGATGGCACAGTTGTTTAACATATTCTAGATGGAGAATTTCCATTATGTTACTTTTCCATCAATGATGCCAATTGTCCACCTTAATTGTTTACATATATTCTCAGATATATGAATGCCATTTCAATTGAGAAAATACTTATATTCAAATTCATGCAGAGGATTCTTTTACCATAAAGAGTTTTGCAGTAACATGTGCCTTGGGCTTTTAGATTTTTCAGGCATAAAAATCAGTCTTGTCTAATTAAACACCTGCCTTATTTCCATTTTGTTCATCAAAAAAATTGGTTGCCTAACTATGCAAAATTTAGTAAATGTATGTAATTGATTGATCCAATATATGAAAACTAATATGTGAAGCTGGTCAAACACACAAAACACTGATCTTTGGATTCAGGGGAGATGTACCTGTTCTTGGAAGATAGCATTTGGAGAGATCACCTTGTCTCCTTTGAGCAAGAGCTAAGATCCCCCTTAGTGAATATAATCAATCAATGTGGCTTGGAAGGGTACCTGCTACATGTAAGAACACAGCATTGTTTAATAATATAAATATACGTTTATTGCAGTTTTGCATCATTTTTAATCTAAGCTTAAAATGCATGTGAAAACACATGTGTTCATGTCAAGTGTCAACGCAACCCTGTTAATCAGCATATGTAGCACAATTTAGTCAATGTCACTTTGATTATACTTGTCGAGTGATGACAACTACACAGCCTCATTTGCTAATCCAGTGAAAGAGGCTACTTTATTCCATAATCCACTAAGCTGGAATTTCACAGGAAAATAGAACAGATAAATAAATCAGTTATATTTATACCGAATTTCTGTCTCCATATGATTGCAGTATGATTCCTCTTCTAAATAGTAAAGGACTTCATTTGCTAATTAGACACTGCATTTACATAGTTAGTTGATGACAGGGAAATTCCCCATTTATCTGCTAGGATCAAGTCTATTCATATGTTAAGCAAACATCAAAGTGATTAGACTCAAACTGATGACTAGCATCCAAATGAATCGTCACCCTTTCTGAACCCAACAAAATGCTCTTTGATGACTTGAGAAGAAAGAGCACTAGTATTGTTCAGTGTCAAAGAAAAATTATACAAGTGTGGACTATATGAAGAAAATAAAAGATTGCGTTTCTATCTACCAAAAAGCTGGTAGGTTCATTGTCGAAAAAAAAGAGCTGGTAGTCCCTAATTGGATATAGCTTAACAAATATTATAGTACAATTATCTATACTAATCTCAGATAAATAACCTCCGAATCTAATCTTCTTGGCGGTTTCCTCCACTTCAAGTTGTGATTATCACCATCAATTTGATTGATAGCAAGTAGTTTTGCTATATGTTCAGCAAGTAGCTTATCATCTCGGACCTCTAATAACATCCAAAATTCAGGTTAGAACAAATGTAATAGTCTTGTCAATGGAAACTTATACAGGGCCATTTATCTGAAACAATTGCATCATCCCAATGAAATTGAAACATCAGAGATATTATAGTCTTGAATATAAATGTTCCCATAAGCATTCAGAAAACATCATTTTGCTAATATAGCACAATTGTACTCAACATAGTAGACATTGCGAAGATTTGCCAACCAACTCTAGATTTAGACCATCGAACTTAAATAAAAATCAGCACAAGTAGTTTAGAGCTCTCGGTGGCTCGGTGCCTCCTTTACAATATACGCTGATCAATCTCTTTAGTGCAAGCTTTAATTGCATTATTCAGGATACATATGCTTTGTTCCTGCACAGAGCACACAACATATCAAGATAATGCAAAAATCAAATCGAGTGCCCTAATTGCACCAGCTTACTACATATAAAGATGAAAGCCCGATAAATCATGCAATTATCATTACTCAATCTCCAATAACTCAAATTTTCGATGAGTTCAATGAAGAAACAAAAGTCCTCGTGCACCTATAATAGAATAGCAGAACCAAAGTATGAACAACGTTAATTTTGACTGATCCAAAATTATTTCTCATGCTGGAATACTTTAATTACAACTTCATCTAGCTAGCATGAAACAATACGAAATAATAACAAGATCTGCACCAACAAAATCACACTTACCAGAGAGCCACCAGCGTCGAAGTTCTCAGAAAAGCAGCACACATATACAGTCATTTAGCACGATAGTAAAATATAGGAGGATATCACTTCCTTAAAAAATATTTTATAGCTCAAATAAATGTGAAATACTCTCATGGAAGGTATACACCGCTCACTGGCTAGGAACACTAAGAACTATTAGTGACAAATAACATAAGTCCCTTGTATCCTAAAAATTATTTTCATGGAATAAACTATTTAATTTTTACTTGAAATGACTACATATAAGACAAATCTAGGATATTTCATATTAGATCCAATTTACTGATTCTAGTTACAATCATGCACTAATATATCATGCTATTGTATTTGGAGAACTTCTAGGGGACGCTATTATATGAGTATACAGTACTAACATAATCTGACTGCTTCAATTTTTTTAATTTTTTTTTGCAAAGTGTGATTTGATCCTGAACACCTTCTCATGCAAAAACTTCAGAATATTTGATGATGGAAAGGCACTGTAAGTTCCCAAAGAATCAAGTGAGTCTGATATTAAATCCAACTCATGAACAGAGGCTGCAATCTCAAATGTTGATCATTCTTTAGATTGTCCCTACTTAACTATCTAGCAAAGCCACCATAAAGTAAAATGAAGTTCAATCTTAAAGCCTCTCTATCTGACAGAAGTCATGCTTCCATTTTTGTCATCACTGTAAAGCTCTTTCTATCCTACAGACATAGACTCTCCTATAGTATAACTCCTTTGTACAAATTTCTTTATCAACATTTAACGATATACGTATGCACAGGCTTCACTTTTATTGTTGAATTATTAACATTCAACATGATTATGCAAAATAAGAAATTTTATGCATGTTCAACAATGTTATCATGTGTACCACTTGATCCCACAAATACGGTGCTCCACTTCATCTAATTGTTTAAAGTTACGACATCTTGAATATCTATCCCATTCATGCATATATATATGTAAACAGTATGTGTGTTTACCAGAGAGGTACACACAGAGTAAGAAAACTGAAGAGGTTACTGCTATCTTCCTCAAATTTCAAGAAACAAATTTTTAATTCATGACATTGCATCATATATACATAAAAGAATCCAATAATAATTCCATGGAACTAGCATAGACAAGGCATCACCACAATAAAGAGAAGAAAAAGAATCTGCTTGATATCATTATAGCAATGCAATTCGAAGAGTTGCGAAGGCATCGCAAGAAGAAAAATACTTTTTCTACATTACAAGCTGTACAGAGGATCGTTCAACTTAGATTAGAAGGAATAGTGAGCTCCTACCTTATGAAGAGTTTGTGTGGTGAGAACATAGAGTGGAGGATCAACTAGCTTGATTTTTACAGGACAATCATCATTCCTTGCAGCTTCAGCTTTAATTCCTCATGGCTTCCTGCAAGGCAAATGTTCAAACACTTCTTCATCATTTTATCTCTCAGACTCTCATGATTCTCATGTGTCATCTTATAGCACAAAGTCATAATCACATCATTGTAAACCTCACATACATTAAAAAATACAAAAGATTCAATTAAATACTGTTTGAACTTTGAAGAACACGAATAGTAATAATAATAAAGTTGAGTAATGAAATACCTCAATGTTAATCCATCAAACTGGAAGCATTTCATCCGATATCAGCATGATCTCAGTGACTGATCGAGGAACTGAGTGTCATCCTTTGCGTAATATCTTGACAAATGCATGATTCACCTCAGGGGACTGCAAGTACTACCATAGTCACCAGAAGTCATCATGATCAAGAAAATCCCATTGTACAAGTCACTACGAGAAGTTCAATGAATATAGAAAGCCAGAAAATAATGACCTCTTTCCTATCAGGCCCAACTTCTTCAGTTCTCGAATCAGGGAATCAAGAACCCACTCCGGATCCATCACAGTAATTATCCCGAATGCCTGAAGAACAAATCATTATTAGACTAGACGAGAAATAAACTGATAAGGAAAAGGAAAAAAATCAACTAAGACACGCAAGCCGAGGGCCTGCTTTGCTGAGTGATACCTCGAAGGCGTATGATTAGCTATCCTCGCAGTACTGAACGTCGTCCTCGATCGGCGACGCGGCGCATGGAGAGGTCGACGCAGCTGACGATCGACGCGGAGTACCATGAGGCCGACCTTGATGAGGGAGGGGATAGAGCGAATGAGGGAGAGACGATCATAGCCTCGATGTTGCTTTACTCGAGGAGGGAGACGTACGCGCCCAGCCGACAATGTTCTTCACCTGGATCATCACCGCCACGTCCACCTCCGGCTACATGGCCTCGTGCATCCGGCACTCCAGGTTCGGTATCTTCGCTAGTTCCAAGCGCCACAAGCATAGGATTAAGGTTCTTCCTGGGGAGCAGGGTTTCGCGAAGCGTAGAGCGAACAAGGTCGTCGTCGTCGGACGACAATAAGATGGGGGTTAGGGTTGAACAAATCGGACGAGATGTATATATACGTTTGGGGAAATGAGATGAAAGAGACGGACGAGTTTACGCCGGAACACGCGTTGATCCCTCGGCGGAAGACGACAAAGGAGAAGGTGGAGTTGAGTCCGGCGAAATCGGAACTCGTCCGGATCAAGCACGAGTCCAACCAGCTTCATTTCGTAGACGTCGCTCCAAAATAATAGCGTTGCTTCAATATTTGTGCTTGAGAGGTGAGTATGTTGGACTCCCTCCCTGCTCGACACGTGGCAATAGATGATTTTATCATTGGACTTTGGTGGTAATAATTAGATAGGATTGACTCGTTTGATTAGCTAAATCAAAGTGTATTTTTATGATTTCTATTTTACTAAAATTAAAATTGCTTACGAAAATTAATCCCCATGTGAGAGTGCATGTTGGTGTGTATATTTCGCTCATTAGACTTTCGTGGTGATAATTAGATAGAATCATTAATGTTCTAATAGCATTATATTAATTAGTCATAAGTGTGGATTAGATTACCTATTTATATAATATAAATAGTGATACATTTGTTTCCCTTGATATGATACGATGGGATAAGATGTGAAAAAAAAGATAAATAAATATAATTTTTTTATATTCGGTATACATTAGATATAACATTAATTTTATAATCTTATAATCTTATTTTCTTTTAATTCAAACATCAAACAAATAAGAAATTAAAATTCATCTTCTATTTTATCTTTCCTTATGCTATAAAATAAACATGCCTAAAAATTTGCACAAGATTGAAGATTATCAAGAATTGCTCTGGGGCTATTTGTAGAACAAAACTTGTGCAGAAAATATCATCGCAGTGAATTTAGTGGAGTAAAGAAAATATACTCATTATGTGGCCGGGAATACTCTCTACTAAAGGCGAAACTATGTACGCAGAGGAGATGGGGCAATTATTCTCCTTAAATTTCAATTTTGTCTTATTATATAGGAAGAAAATTCAAATTTGTCCCCTATTTATAATATTTGCTCTCTCTCAATTCATATTTTGCCCTCCTCTTTTTGATTTTTGGCTTTGCCCCTACTCTCTGTGCGGGCAAAGTATAAATTTGCTTTGAGTAAAAAGTACCATACACAAATTATACGCTCTGTGAGTTGGAGCAAGAAACTCATAATCATATTTTCAATAATTGTCAATTCTCTCGGGACACGTGGCTCCGTTACCTTAATCTGTTGAGAATACTCTTCTTTAAAAATACTTGGAAGCCTGAAGATTTGAGATGGAATCCGGACTTGCAGTCTACTCTCAAAAGAGCAAGATTACTGATAGTCTGGAGCTGATACATTTGGCATTAGAGGAACATAAGGTGTTTTGAAGAAACTTCGCGAGGAGTTGAAGCTTTCACTTCCTCATTGCCCTCTTTCATTGATGTTCATGGGGTTGTATAGTTCTGTTTTAAAATGTTGGTCCAATTTCGGGACCAGTTTTTATTTTTATTTTTATTTTTCTTCTTTAAACTTTTAAGGTTGTAACTTTTAACCTCTCATCCTCTCCCCCTTGTATTCAATTCTTACTCATGAATCGAACACAATGCTTTTCAGTCAAAAAAACCATATAGAGAGTATACTTTGCTAGATAGTGAGTATATATACATATCAGTTTTACTCATTTAGCAAAAAAACTAATTGCTTTAATTAGATCGTTGTATGACTATCATGTATTGCTTGGTAAAGAAATACTCACCAAATTTGTTGTATAAGTGACAACCTCCGCATAAGTTTGGTTCTTACTTCCTCTATGACTTCTTTCTTGTCTTCTCACATGATCCTTTAATCTTGGATCTATATATGTTGGTTGTTGGGTTCCTCTGTGAATCTTGTATTTTAAATTTTTCTCTTCCTCTATCCTTTGATGTATTTCATTCTTTCTCATGAATCAAATACATAGTTCTATTTCAGAAGAAAAAAAAAGGGTGACAACCTCCGCATAAGTTTTGTTTCTATATATCGACATATATTTTAAAACAAACCTCAAGCATCATTCACAAGATTAAAATTTATGCAAGAAGCTAGGTTCAATGGAGATGAGAAAGGAGAATTTTTGAAGTCTCACTATGATAAGAACATTTAGCTATATTAATTAATTATCTCTCTCTATATATAGTAAATTAATAACCCATTGGGCAAACTGAGCAACCTCTAGCTCATTCATGCAAATTAGATGCGTTTAACTGACACTTTCAAGTTAATATATACCCAGCTAATTGTCTCAGCCTAAACATGCATGCAAGCTAGAGATTTTGTTTGCCTTAATCCTTCTTCAGGACTTCATCGGCTGAGAGAAACAGTTGAATCTTAATTCTGCAGGTTCCTTCCAAGATGCATGCTTTAACCGTATGAAGACAATCTACTCACTTGTGTTTTTTCTTGGCACACAAAATCCCTGCTATATATACTTCAGTGTTGAAGTGGCTTAATGTTAAATTCCTCATCACATTTATATAAACATGCACTGATAGATAGCAGCTTCTCTATTCTAGCTTGTTCTGCTAGTTTGTTGCCTAAAATGCTTTTGCTAGGTCTAGTTTCTTTTGATATATATATATATATATCACCTGTTGATCCATCTTCCTCTTCAGTTTGGTCGATCCTACATGACTGAACTGTGGATATGGAGGTGCTAGAGAGATATATATATAAAAGCGAAGGTTTCTTGTTATCTTCATCTAATTGCAGCTAAGAAGTACTGGAATCATCAGCTAGCTTGAGAACGTGATTCATGCATGGTTTACAAATTAATGGCGAGCATGCACACTGGTACAGTATCTCAGAAAGCATGCTAATATCATAAATGGTAAAACTATCCAATATTAGCTACTACCTCAGCCGTTAATTAAGCAAAGGCCTTCAGTACCACTTGCTACTTGCAAAGTGAAAAAAGAGAAAAACAAAGGGATCTCGAGTCGAATTGCAATTGCAAAGTTGTGTCATGTCCTCTTTTAGCTTGCCGAATCTATTGACTTTCTGGCTTCTGGGTCCAAACTGTAATCACTGCAGGCCAATGGACGGAAAGACCTACCATGACTGCATGCCATTTCACCTTCCTCCTCATTAAAAAGTGTTAGGAAATTTGATGTAATGTCCCGTATGATCTACAAAACTCGAACCCGGCGAAAAAAATAAAAAATCAAATCCGATAATAATAATGCAAGAAAATAAAAGGAACAAGAGGATTAACGTGGTTCGGACTCGGCGGGATGCCGATCCTAGGTCCACAGGGAGAAGATGAGACTGCTTTATTAAATTCAGAAATGAATTTTTACAATAAGAGTGCAATAATCTAAATCCCCTTCAGAATACAGCAAACTATCTTAAATTAATTGAACCTGAAACTGGTACGGAGTAGAGGCACTGTCTCTGCAAGATCTGCCTTGAAACTGAACTCCTGCTGCTGTATGTCAGAAACTGAGAAGGAGCACTCCTTAGGAAAAGGGTCGTAGCGGCACTCTTAATTTTTTGGATATTTGAAACTCTCATATGAGGGATCTTCTCTTGGTGTGGGATTCTTTGAACTGCATATTAGGCCCCTATTTATAATAGAGATGGAGAGCCGATTCAGGCCTACTTTAGTGGAGAAAAAATCTCCAAGGAATTTGCTGCTCCGTCTGATTTAATCGGATGGCTGAAATACTTTTTTTGACCAAAAAAACTTTCAAAATGCTTGGTGGCTTCACGTGATGCCTCCACATTTTTCTCCCTTTGACTAGTCAAAAGCAATATTTGATTTTCACATCATCAATTTGAAAACTTCTAAAGTTATCATCAATTTGAAAACTTTTACGTGTGCCGTTGCAACATTGACATGGGTATCTTGAGAAGATGGTGGGCTGGGCTCCCAGACCCATGATTATAAAATCATAGTTTATTTTGATCGAGTCCGGTTCAACATGGTTCAATTAATTAAATTGGCAAATTGGTTCAAGCATATCTTGATCAAATCAACTCCGATTTGGATTTGGTCGAACTCGTTGGATTCGGTTCGGACCCAATTTGAATCAATCTCTGACAAAAAGCCATATGAGATGTGATGGTGCTTCACCTCTTGAACCAGCGGTCCACAGTTGAGCCCCACCACCCAAACAACAGAGACAGGCCATGGCACGTACCATTCGAGGACGGTACAATCACCAGTTGATGCAACAGGGACGACGACTATATATACTGTGCACTGGAACAGTTCATGTGCGACGTCATCGCCGACCTCGAGCCCGTGTCCAACGCCGATAAAGTCGAGAAAGCCGTCGTCCGGATGGATCAGCTGAATCTGAAATAATCTCAAGGCGAGGACACTCGAGGTAAAACAATCAGAACTGGGAACGTACGTACAAGCATGATGAAGAAGCTGATGACAAAAGCATTCCTGCTGCTGGAACTTGCATCGATCTACTCATCCACTTCAGAAGAGTGCAAATGTCTTATACAAAAAAGGAATCATTGGTAACATGACATGCTTCTACCTTCTCCATTATCATATCCCAATCTGAGCTCTATTGGCAAGCAGCACACAGATCGAGGGGCCACATTCCTACAGCATGAATTGGTTCCATGTTTATGATCAGCATACATTATGAGATGCTACTGTTGATGACACTACTTAAAGAGGAGCCAAGTCTGCTGGTCCACCTTATCTTATCAACCACGAGAGGATCGAACCCACTGCTCCTGTGGAATTGTTACCCATTAGCTAGATCAGCTGTAAGAAAGAGGAAGCTGACAAATTGTGATGGATCTTTTTGGAAATGACACTAGGTATTGGTTTTATACGGAAAAATAGAAATGACAGGAGGTATTGGCCGGTTTTATTATAAGATCTTCTGATGGAACGTGCGTCTCGGCTGTCAGCTCTTACAGAGGGAGGGTAGTTTCACTCTTTTCTTTTTTTTTTAAACTATGACAATTAAATATTGCTTACTTTTTGTCTTGAAAAAAAAAAATCTTCCGACTCTAAGATTTTAGTTGATACATTGACTAACAAGCCGATGTTCCGTGGAAAATCAGCTTTGTTGTGGCATACATTTTTTACCTTGTTGATCAATGCAATTTTATTAATATTCTCTTTTGTTATCGAGAGGCGAACAGAACTACTCATTGGGCAGCAAATAGGGCGCAACGCCACCACGATGTTATAGTTTGGTCATCTATTCGTCCGCCCGAGTTAGAGGCAATGTTGTACTCAGATTTTTTTGACCCGGGCTCCATCCGGGTTTAATATAACTTCCTTTGTTTCGATAAAAAAAAAGAAAAAAGAAAGAAAGAAAGAGGTAGCTGAGGGTGACTTGTGATCGATCACTTTGTTACACAACCAACCTACAGCAGAGTCCCCTTCCACCTACAATATTTCAACAGCTACGTTGGTGCTCATTCTGTATCATGTAGCCCAAATCTTTCACTGGATTCCACTGCCCACCATTCATTCGAAAAGATCGTATCGCATCGTTGGAATGACTGCCAATATTGTATTATCAATCTCAAATCTCAATTATTGGATCGGTCTCAAGTGCAGTAGATGCATGCAATGGAATCTGGTCGCCTAGCTTTTCCAACTTTTAATGGCTTCTCCTGGCGATGTTTCTTCTTGACCTTTACCAAAGTAGATTGTTTAATGTTGCTTTAGTCTACTGATCGATAAGTGCATTTCTTCGGGAATTTTACTCACTATATATATGACTTGCATGCTGCCAGATGATTTGGTATAATTCTGTAGGAAGATGTGACATGGATGCTTTATTTGTAGGTTATAGCTGGATTGCAACTGCAGTTATTTAATTACAAGTTAATTGTCACTGATAATTAAGACCTTCTGCTACTGTAGGAAACCGCCTCAAAAAATGGAATGTGATTTCTTTTTATGTAAAAAGATGATTAGATTAGGATGGCATTGGGTTTTGGATGAATCCGAGCATATATCACAATAAGAAAATATTAAAAAACTGGCACAAAAAAGTCGACGCATGTGACAGGCGCTGGTATGAAATCGGTGCCAACCTGTAAAGCGCCGGTAAATACCCGCGCCAGATGTTCTGGCGCCGATTTTTTTCGGCGCCAAGCAGGAGCTAGGTTCTCTATTTTTAAATCTTTTAATTTTAAATTTTAAAAAATAATATAAAAACAAATACTACTAGAAACTTGGTCTTCAGCAACGGCTATCAGCAACGGTCTCTCAAGCCGTTGCTATTTGCAACGGCATTCTTAAGGCCGCTCGAGCCGTTGCAGATATGTTGTATCTGCAACGGCTTTCTAACGGACATGCGAGCCGTTGCGGATGATGTTAATTATCAGCAACGGCTTTTTAACGGACAAGTGAGCCCTTGCAGATGATAACTTATTAGCAACGGCTTGCTAACGGACAAGTGAGCCGTTGCTGATGATAACTTATCAGCAACGGCTTTCTAACGGGCGAGTGAGCCATTGCTGATAAGTTTATATAGGTCGCAGATCGCGCCCGCCCCCCTTCTTCCTCCCGCTGCTGCCGCCGCCGCCTCCTCTCCTGCCTCTCACCGCCGTTGCCGACGCCGACGACGCCGACGACGCCTCCCGCTGCTGCCGACACTGTCAGGTATGTGCCCTCCGGCCGGCCGTCTCTTCCCGTTGCGGTCGGTAGAAAATCCGACCGAAACCCTAAAAATAGGGTTTCGGCCGGCAGCGATCGGCCGATGGCCACCGCCGGACCTTGTACATTGGCCGGACAGTGTGTCCGGCCACTGTACGCCGGCGCCGGAGTCCACCTGACTCCGGCGCCGAAATTTATAGTTTAATAATATTTTTTTATTGTTTTTTATTGTTAATTAATTGTTAATTAATTATTTAGATTAATTATTTAGATTAATTGTTTAATTTGTTAGAATAACTTTTAGGGTTTAGATTAATTTTTAGGGTTTAGATTAATTTCGGAATTATCCAATTCGGACGCGCGTCGGAATCGTCCACTTCGGACACGCGCCGGAATCGTCCAATATGGACTCAAACTGTCTCAAAACATTTAGAAAATAATCATCCATCCGACGAGTTGATATGTTTCACGTACGCATCGACGAGTCGGATATGATTTAGCAAAACCTTAGAGGAAGAAAAGGAAGAATTCGAAGACTATTATTCAGATGATAAAGAATAATTGTAAAGTATATATTTTATTAAATATATCTCTACTATTTATACAATAATCTGATTATATGTCTGTTCCACATATATGTCTGGTCGTGGTTATCGACCCAGGAGAGCTTCGGAGTCTCCGATCGGTGAGACTCCAGCACTTACTCATGCTGCTGATCCTCCTGTTGCTGATCCTCATGCGAATGATACTGCCGAGGCTAGTACATCCAGATGCAGGCGGCCACGCGGGCCGAACAGGTGGCAGCCTCCACCAGCCACAGAGTCACGTAGATTGATTAGCGTGATTGGGGAGCGGTAATATATCATGAATTATGAATCATTACAAATTCATTATATCATAATATAATATTAAAATTTATTTTTGTTGTGCAGGTTCGAGCAAGAAGAAGTGCCGAGGAGCATTTCTTCTACTATTCGACGATACATGCACGGGGCATGGCCTACGTGGTCTCACGTGCCTAGCGAGCACGTCGACATGTTATAGCGCGAGTTTGAGACACATATTATTATTTTTTTACATGCATGATGATATATTAATCTTGGTACTGATATTATTATTTTGCAGGCTCGCTATACATGGGCCGAGGACCAGAGGCCCTTCATTTACGCTGCCTGGGAGGCTATTTCCCGGGGCAAGGTACAACGGGCAGCTGGGGCAGGCTCGGTCCCAGGCGATGTCCCGAGCTGGGACCACTAACATCGCGGAGACTCGGGGATACGGCCCCGGTTGGATTACTCCGGATATATGGGACCAACTCGTGGGAATATGGTCGACGGGTCGATGGCAGGAGGTTTCTCGGAATGCGACTAGAAATCGCGTATACGGCTTCGCAGATAGTGGTCATGCGCGAGCCGTACTAGGGCCACTTGGGGCACCGACCCCTCCGGTCGCTGGTGAGCGGCCGTCCACCTCTAGATCCAGTTATGATCATAGTAGCAGAATAAGGACTCTAGAGGACACGATCGCGCGTCAGACTGAGATAATGGAGCGCCAAAGTCAGATGATGGCGGATATACAAGCTATGCTACGCAACATGTCAGGTCATCCCGAAGCAGGCATCTCTTCGGCATCATCTAATCCATCGTCCACGAGTCAGTCCACGCCGGTGTACACTCAAGCACTCCAGACCCCGCCATATGATCCAGACCATCCTCCATCGTCATCGTGAGATTTTGTTTATATTGACTTTGTTACTGAGATATTGAACTTGTTTAACTTATTTTGTTTGGATATTGATACTTCAATTTTGCATTTGAATTATTTTTATACTATCGTGGATAATTATCAATATAAATATAATTGTTTTGATGTATATCTTGGTGTGTTTGTGATGTGTGAATGAATGTGTGTATGAGTGTATGGGTGTGTGAGTTATGTATCAGATAATGTATCAATGTATCAATGGAAATTTAAAATTTAAAATTTTTTCGTTACCAGGTTCACATCATCAGCAACGGCTTTCCCACGGCCGTCCGTGGGAAAGCCGTTGCTAAAAGTGTATCGAAAGTCGTTGCTGATGACCTACAGCAACGGCTTAGCGACGGGCTTTTACTAACGGCGTTGCTACGGACTCAACGGCCGTTGCTATTAATGTTATCAGCAACGGCTCCGAGTCCGTGGCAAAATCGTTGCTGATAATATTTTTAGCAACGGCCCGAGCGGCCGTTGCTGAGCCGTTGCTAAGTTATCAGCAACGCGACTTTCTGTCACGGCTCTATTGCAACGGCTCGACCGTTGCTGATGCCCATTTTTCTAGTAGTGAAATAATAAAAAAAATTTAGTCTCGTGTCGAAAAAAATAGTTCTTTGAAAAACTTTTGATTATTATAAATACAAACTTTTTTAGTCCCACGTCATTTTTTTACTACTTCTTGAATATTATAAATATAACGGTTAACTTAAAAAATCTTATCAACTAACAAAATTTTAATAATAATTTTAAACATTATATTAAAATACAAATATTTATTTTATTTACATATAATATGTTATATATTTTATAAATTAATAATTTCAATAAAATTAATATATATTATTAAAAAATAAAAAAAATTTAAATTTAAATAAATATATATATATATATATAGCGGCGCCGGTGTGCAAATAGTGTGTGAAAACCGACGCCTTCATATCAGGCGTCGGTTTTCGAAAATCGACGCCTTTGGGCGCTAGTTTAATAATTCATTCACCTTTATTTTTCAATTTTTAAATTGAATTTTTTTGTGCGTTTGAATTTTTTAATTAAAATGAGTCGATATTTTAATATTTCGTTGTAGTGTATAATATGACAAGCTTAAAGAAAGTAACTTTGATTTGTAGAAGACAAATGAACTTTTTGAGTAAAATATTAAAAATCATTTGAATTTGGAGATGGAAGAACATAGAATCGCATTTTAGGAAATGAAAGATAAAATATTTTACAAAAAAGAAACCCCCAATGGGGAATTGAAAGGATCTGTTCACTGTGTAGAAACTTCACATATGGAGCTCCATCCCATCAATTAATATATATATAGAGAGCCAAAGAAAAAGAAGAGGAGGAGATGAAGCAAGAAGGGGGCATTATCCTGCGGGCCCCTTGTGGGTCCCGCGGCCAGGATGGTGGGGGACAAGGCTGGGCCCACTGGATGAAGCATAGAGCATCAAATGGGAACAAAAGGAGCTGAGCATTTGTTTTGCTTTGGGGGCAAAGTTGGAAGAAAAATTATTAATTTCAACATGAGCTTTTTTAGAAATTAAAAAGATAATAATAATAATAATAATACTAATACTAATTAAAAATAAAAAATAAATCAAGCGGTACAGGCGAGTCCACTAAAAATGTTCTTCATTGCATTTATTTGATGTTTTGGATTATTTATTAAATTTCATGATAAAAGTGGGACCAAATCATAAAAGCACACGAGGCGGAGGCAGGCAACGGATAATGACACTTGAAATTTCAAGCGCCCCTGGTCCCTAGAAGGACTAGATTAGCAAACTTAATAATTTAGTAGGTGCTCTTTCCAATAATGTAATGCTTTATCGGCGCAACCGTACGATCTTAGGGGGGCCATTAATAAAATAATAAGAGTAGGCGACATTCTTATGCTTTAATCGAGGTTTATGCTGGGCGTAAAGCTGCTTTTATGCGACAAAAATCATTTAATTAGTACCCCCTAATCCAAGAAGGTTAGCGCTAATGACCGCATTATAATGCGTTGCAGGGATTAATTAAAGGAGTAATTAGTGGATCTAATGATGATGCTTCTGCATTCTGCCCAGGGCTCATTTACTTTGTTATCCTGATTAAATTAATTATTTAAAGTTGGTCCACCTTGTGATAATTTTGCGGTGCATAAGTGATTTTATGATCGATTTTTAATTCATTGAAATATTTATTTATTTATCTATTCATCTGTTTATTTAAAAAGATTTTATTTTATTTTTTACCCAGATGGATTTCCCTTTCTAGTTATTTTTTATATCCCTAATTAATTAATTATTTCTAATTAATATTACGTGAAAAAAATAATAACTGCGCACTTGTTTCATGAGATATGATTTATGCATAAGATTTATCAAATTTTATTCATTTTTTGCTACGAGCTTCAAATATCATTTAAGTTAGATACGATCGAATTCAAATTTGATTTTAATAGAGTATATATATCCTTTAGGGGTTAAAAATATTTAAAATAGTTTTTTTAAAAAATAAATACTTAAATTATACATTTGTTAAGTAAAAATATAACGTAAATTAATTTTTTAATAATTCTTGTAGTATTTTTTTAGTGTCTAAAAATTTATTAGTAGTCAAAATTATTATTATTATTTTAGTTAAAATTACTATGAATAAAAATAAAAATAATATTATTATTATCCATTAAAATAAATTTTTATCTATTATAATATTAATATGAATTGTTGAAAAAATATATATTATCATTAATAAAAAATATATTTATTTTGAGTCATTTAAAGATTTTTAGAAAAAAAATTAATTAATAAAAAAAATATTTTGAAATTAATATTATAAATCTGAAAAAAAAAATTATCTTCAAATTATGAATATAGATAATTGCTCAATATTTTAATAAATGGAAGCGCTTGGCCCCACCGAGCGGCGCAAGTTATCCACAGCCACATGCCACGCTCTTCTCTTTTTAATTAATTAATTAAATGAAAATTAACATTATAATATTTTATAAGATAGTTATATCATCGACACTGCCGTGCCGTCAACTTTCTGTTAGCTGTCGGCAGATTAATTTATTATTTATATATGATAATAATAATAATATTCTTTTATATAGCCCTAAACAAAAGTAGCTCCCATGTTTTATTATTAATTCTTAAATTAGAATTGCAAAAATCAGATAAATAGCAAAACAAGAAATAGAAATTAGTTTTGTCTAGACGAGGTGACAATTGAAATCGGTCTAATCATAAAATTTGATTTTGCAAATTGTATTTACGGTTGGATTTCAATTTAAAGAATATACAATTTGATTTTGATTATTAGTTCGCGGATAATCGATAATCAAAATTAATTATATATTTCAATTTTAATTAGGATAATCGATCCGAAATTATTATAAGTAATTATTTCAAAAATCTACTTTAATAATCATTTAGTAAAATCAGTTAATCGGTTAATAAACGAGTAACCGGTTCTATTCAAATCGAACTAATTAGTTTCAATTATCGCATAATCGAAACCAAGCCAGTTTCAGTTTCGGATACTAATTTTTGAAATCGAACGATTTCAATTTCGATTAACGAGTGTTTGATTCGGTTTTAATTTTGATTAACCACGAAAAACACGATTATTCGAACCATTGCCATCCCTCCGAAAGAATAATCCTAACATTCTTTACTTTAGCTTTGATTTTCATGCTAGGTTCACTTTTAACAATACTAGGTTTACTTATATACGAGTTTCCTCGGTTAGTAAACAGGTGATCAGTCAGTAACCTACATTTTAGAATATCTAAAAATTATAAAAATAATTAATTTTAGAGATTTCGGATTCGATTATCCGAATAATCGGTAATCGAAATCAAAATATATAACTGATTTCGATTACCGATTATCCGCTAACTAATAATCGAAATCGAACTGAATTTAATCGATTTTTCATATTTTCTAACCGAAATTAAAATCGAAACCGGACCACAAATGCGGTTAGTTTCAATTGCCACCCCAGTTCTTTCCTAACACAAGTTTAAATCTTAATAAGATTAGATTTATGCAAACGAGAGGAGCTTTATATAAATTGCACTCCAATTACATATTCACTATTTTTTCGGACACATAATTAGCCATTAAAATTAATTAATAATTGTTTTATATTTTAAAATTTTACTCTCTCTCTTTCTCCTCCTCCTTCTTCTTCTTCTTCTTATTTCCTTCTCACTACGTACAATATTCTCTTCTTCCTCGCTCTCTCTCTCCCTCGCACACTCTTGGAGCTTTCATCTACTCTTTCGCTCAAGCTCACCGCTTTTAATGGTCGCTGGTTCTCTTTGCGGAGGTTGATGTCACCGCCTCTCGAGCATGATTACATAGGCCTCTCGGAGCTCCAGCCCGTCGGCGCTGGCGCTGAGGATGGGGCCCTCAACCTGAAGGAGACGGAGCTGAGGCTGGGGCTCCCCGGGTCGGAGTCGCCCGACCGGAAGGACAAGGTGGGGCTCACCCTGGGCCTCCTCCCCAAGGCCTTCGTCTCCGGCGCCAAGCGGGGGTTCTCTGACGCCATCGACGGGGCCGGGAAGTGGGGGCTCGCCGCCGGAGGGGGAGGATCCGAGGTGGATACTGCGGAAGGCGGCGCCTTGTTCTCTCCCAGAGGGGACAATGGCGGCGGGGGGCAGCTGCCCGGCCACGGGAATGCTGGGAAGGATGCGGTGGCGAAGGCGGCCGGACAGGAGCGGAAGGCCGCCGGGCAGGTTGAGAATTCCGGTGGTAGCGATCGTGGCGTCGCGCCTGCTGCCAAGTGAGTCTCTTCAACTGTTGCTGGGCTCTGTTGATTGAGAATTTGTGATCTTTTCTCTCTTTAATCTGTTGAACTGGATTGCTGCTTTTCTCGGGGAGTAAATTTGTTGTGTTCTAAGGTAGTGTGATTTCCAAGTGAAACTATAAATTGTTGCTTTTTTCCTTTTAAATATACTCCTTTTTCTGATTTAATTGGTAAGACAGACAAAAGATATAACAGGGTTACTGATAAATTTAGTTCTTTACTTTGGCTTTTGGTTGTGATCTATTTTTCATTGCTGGCCTTTTTCAGTTGTTGCTTGATCTTGTTAATATTCTATTCATGATTTAATTCTGGTGTATATACTCAAAATATTTAGTTCTGGTGTAATAGAATTCTCTTTCTTGGAGAGGAACCTAGTAACAAATTGAACGGTATACAATAGTTTTTTAGCATCATGTCTCAATCTCTGTAAAGATACAAACACTCTGAGCAAAATAAAAGGTCATTTCATTTTTCTGGGATAAGAAATGCTACTATGCTACCTCTTTAATTTGCCTCTTTAAATTTGGAAAAATCAGCTTATTTTGTTGGGACAAGTTTGCTTCTTTCTTTTCCAGATAGGAAAGAAAATGATAATTAGGTTTGCTTAGATGACTTGATGAGCATGCTTGATGATGAGTATAGTATAACAGGGCACAAGTGGTAGGATGGCCACCAATCCGTAGCTACCGGAAGAACACGATGGCTACAAATCCATCAAAGAACAAGGAAGACACCGATGGGAAACAAGGAGCAGGATGTCTTTATGTTAAGGTCAGCATGGATGGAGCACCGTACCTTAGAAAAGTCGACCTGAAAACATACGGCAATTATAAGGAATTCTCCTTGGCACTTGAGAAGATGTTTAGTGGCTTCACCATGGGTGAGCTCTGTCTTTTCTCCATTTGTGATTATAGTAACTAATATAGTTTTGTTATCAGATCATTTTTCCTTTGTAGGCTCCATGCTAGTTGGTAAACCTTTGTGGACTTGATTTAATTGCTTCTGTTCTTTGCAATCAATATCCTGAATTACCTAATCAAATATATTGTATTTACATGAAAGGAAAGATATTATTGATTAAAGATGTCATTTCTGTTTTGTCATTTTGCTTTTGTATACCAAACATAAAGTTAGATAGCCCATGATCCAGCCAAATTTTGGTTAGATCCATGCCAACCAACCGTTCTGATGTGTAATTACTTTTGATCCCATTAAAAGTAAAAAGTATTGTTCAAGTGGATCATACCATTTCTATGTTGTTAAACAAGTGCTAAGATTTACCGATGGAACTATGGTCATAGTCTTTAAATTCCTGATTGTTTAGTTGAGACATGTGAAAGTATTAAAATAGCAAAAATATTAGAGCAAATCATGATTTACTATCTTTTTCAACAATGTAAAAACACGCCGGTTCCTTAATGCTGAAGTAGAATTAGCTTCAATTTATTGTTTTGCTCTTTAGCCCAAAAAGAAAATCATGCTAAGATTATTTTGGCATGGGGAGGAGTTTACTTGTTTTTTTGTAAATTGTGCTATTTCAGGTCAGTGTGGTTCTAATGGAATACCAGGCCGAGATGCATTATCCGAGAGCAGGTTGACGGATCTTTTGAGTGGATCCGAATATGTGCTCACCTATGAGGACAAAGATGGTGACTGGATGCTTGTCGGCGATGTGCCATGGGAGTGAGTACAAAATTCCTGTCATGTGAACTCTTAATAGCTATAGTTAAGAGTGTAAATGCCAAAAACATGTTGTCATTTGTCAAGCCAAGCTGGTACTACAGATCACCTACCATTTCTGTTTCTCCATATTATCTTGGTCCTGACTATTCATATTTGAACTAGTGTTTTCATATCTTCTTCTCTGATGAAAATTCTTTCTTTTTGCCCCCTCTTTTTTGTTTCCAGTTTCAAATATCTGAGATTGTTTGATTGCTGACTATTGCATTTTACCTTCACTTTGAAATTTCAGGATGTTCACTGACTCATGCAGGAGGCTGAGGATAATGAAGGGTTCAGATGCAATAGGACTTGGTGAGTAGAAATAAACAAACTTGATATACTGAATTGCTTGTCTAATTTTGACACTCTGGTCTTGAAGTGCTTCTAGAGCTCTGGTTACTTTACCACACAGAGATACATTCCAGAACTATCTAAATCTATTACCATATATGGAACTGGCCAAATAGCTATTTTTCTATTGTACAAGAACAAATAGTGTAGCTTAGTGGGTCATTTTTACCCTTAAATCGTGATAGACATGTTTGGCATTTTACACTTCAGTTCTGGTGTAGAATTGATTTAGCATTGCCATTCAGTGATGGCTTATGCCTAATGTTTCACTGCAAGTTCAAGAGCTATCAGTTTTCTTCTTCATACAGAATTCACTCTTTTTAGTGTAACAGGTGATCTAACTCTTAAAACCTTTATAGCTCTCATGCTATATTATGTTGCATAAAAATTAGCTCAATTCTTATACGTTAATAAGTGATGAAATTCCAGAATGTAAAAATGCTTTTACTTAAGTTCCTATTTATGGGTTTCTAAGAAGGTGATTTTGGACTAATAAAATGTGTTCTATTTTCCTGCAGCACCAAGGGCCATGGAGAAATGCAAGAACCCTAACTAGCGGCCGACGCAAATCAGGCCCTCCTTGAGACTGAAAGGTTTAACAAGGTTACTTGGTGACCACCATATGTCTATTGTAATTTATGGTTTGCCGCTAGCTTTAATTAATGTAGCAAGACTCCATTAGCTAAGATTCCGTAGGGACCTCTAAACTTGGTAAGGTTGTGAATTCGGTGTTTGTATGTCTCGCTATTACTGTGCGTCTAAACATTGGGCTTGCTGTCTAAAGACTGCTATAATTTAAATTCCTGTTTGAAGATGTTGTTCATGAGGTCATTGTCTTTCATCTGGTCTGGACAGAAACATAACTAGTGCATGCATCTCTTTGCTATCAGAATTGATAGAACATGCCCTAATTTCTTTGGTGATGATGACAGCTCATGGGGTAGATAAGATATCATGCTGATTTAGCTTTCTCCTCTTGTTTCCTTTTGCCAAGTGGTGAAGGCTGGACAGACTTAACCCGAAGACCAATTTGCTCCCAACAGCAAAAAAGACACCTTCAAACCTTTTGCTCATTCACTTGACATGTTGAGGTCATTAACTTTCATAAGACATTCTCATAGTGTGTTAGTGTCCATTAAGGAGCTCATAAATCTTCTTAGGAAAATGGCTTTCCTTGGTGATTTCATGTGTCTACCATGGCTGAACTCGTCTTCTTATTCTACTTCTTCTCAGTATTAGATCGACAACACATCAATGATGAAACCTGAAGCTTTATTGAGAAGCTGTCTTTGTGTGGGGCACTGCATCATGACCTCTCTTTTTAAGGGCCATGATTTTTTTCCACAGAGGAGCTCAGAAGCTCCTAACAATCCAAACCATCATTAAATCTGGAATAAAATATGGGGGAATCAATATAGTGGGTTGAATTATGTTCCTCCTATAAAAACTAGGTTTGCTCTTCCCCTGGGAATCAATCAATTAAGCTTCTTTCTTAGAAATGATGCTTCATTCCACTTCCTTCATAAATGATGGTTCCTTTTTTGGGTGTCCATTTAAAACACTGCAATGAATCCCACAACTTTTATTGCTCTTCTACTTACAAAAATTAAGCATCAGGAGTATCATCTGCATAACTATTTTGTGCAATGCCACTCCAAAGAATTGAAGAGTGGAGTCCATGTGCTACAGGTGGGTCTACATTGAGGGCTTGAACAGTGAGTGATGAGGAAGAAGAAAGTGATATGTGAATGTAACAGTGACAAAGTAGCATGGTGCACTGAATGATGAGTGTAAGAGCCATGTGAGAATGACATGGAGATTGGATTTGGTGGTGGGTAAGGGAACACCCTTCATTTAATTCTACAGTGATTTCAGATCTCAATCCAACCGTTGACCATCTCTCTCTCTCTCTCTCTCTCTCTCTCTCTCTCTTCCTTTGTGGGGTAATTTTTTTTTAGCCTTCATTTTACTTTGCTTTTTTTTAGCCCACTTCAAGTTTAAAATTTTTATTTTAGTCCCCAAGTTCATGTTTATATAACCGCGAATTATTGGAGTAATACTCTTTATTGATCAAGGAAAAACATACAATTTAAAATAAATAGTGTTCTTGCCCGAAGTCTGGGTGATGCGGTCCGAGGGAGGGGGGCTGCAAAATACATTCTGATGCTCAAGTAGGTAAGGATTCCAGGTGAGGACAATAGAAATTGAAATCTAGATGTACTTGAAGAGCATCGTGCCTGTATATAGTGCGTATGATGGATGTCTAACGATGATGACTCCTGAAATTTTATAGGGATGTGCTCAGAATGGATCGAGGCTGATCTTGAAGATGTCGAGCTCCTAAATAACGAATTCCTCGTAATTAATGAAGACGCAAGTGTCCTTGTATGGTCGGGTGGAGCCCCCGAGCCAAGTCATGTCTGGCTTGACTTGAGTCTGGTTCATGAGTGTGAACGCTTTTGTGTCTAATCCAACCATGCCCAAAGTACTAGTCCAATCCATACAAAATCAAGAAAAAATTAAAGATATATTATCACCATTTTAGGGAAGATGAAGATCTTCGTCACCAATTATTAATGTGTACCTAGGATATAATTTTTATCCCATATACACCAAATATAATATTAGTTTTTTATTTTTTCCATTCTAATTCAAATATCAAAATAAATAAGAAATTAAAATTCATCTCTTATATTATTTTCTTTTATCTCTTATGATAAGATTGCTTACTATTCGCCTACTATCTGCTTTGAAAAAACATATTATATGCAGTTTGGTGTCATGTCAATTATTCGACGAACTTAATTTTGAATAAATGATTAAAAAATAATTCTTTATACAACTTAATTATGGAAATTTTTTGATGTAATTATCCATTTGAGCAAGGGTAACATGAGAAAAAATGTTTTTCTTTTTAAAAACTCATTTAAATTAGCTCATGAATATCTTATAACAAGAGATGATCGTGTTTTTTTTCGATGAAAAGTGAGGCCGGAGGTCACACATATCATTTCATGAGAATTGAAATGTACATCGAGTTTGGGCCAAGAATGTGTCCTAGACCAAGAAGTCCCATTAGACTAGACCAAGAAACCTAAAATGAGAACGACTAAAGATGGAGAAAAAAGAGACCCCTAAGTAACACTAAAAAAACCAGTAGAAGCCAAAAATTCGGGAAAAAATTAGACCCCATTACATTGTTCAAGATCTCGGGCTAGTCATAAGTATGTTTTAGAAATTTACACATAGTAGTACTGCCAAGGACACCTCTGCTTGTTCATCTTTGAATATATGGTTGTTTCTGATCATCCAAACAAGAGATGAAGTGTTGATTCTTGAATATATTAATCACACTAATCAATGCACGAAGGAAGAGTGTCTTGTAACTCTTGTTAAATTCATTCAATTAAGGATCTAGATCATGTAAAGCTAAACAACTCCAAGTGGAATGATGAGCACAACTCATTCTTGTGCTTTGAGCAATGAGACCAATCTATTATTTTCTATGATTAATTTGGTCAAACGCAAATTAAAGTAGAAGAAAACATATGCATAGATAATTGTTCTTCCCATCTTCATGCATGCATTGATTTGATTGATCTACACATTAAATTACATCACCATGCTACACTCGTTGCCCATTAAAATAATATTTTTCCAATTATATATTTATATAATTGCTTAACTAATTGCCTTCTATTATAAGAAATAAATATAAATTTTCTATTATAATATGCACTTTGCTTATTGAAGAACATGAAGAATTGAGAATGTTTTTTTTTATTATATGAGGTTAATTTTTCATATCTTTATGGTATTAATTAAAAGTCAAAATTAAATCATCAAACAATTAGGAAATTCTCAATAATAAATTATAACCAAATTTTAATTTATTTAATGAATGAATAATGTGCACATATATATGTATCACTCCTTGATAATAGCATATTATAAGGTAATTTTAATTGTTAATTAGATTTTTATTTACATACTAAGTTTTTTGTGAAAAAAAATTATATTAATAAATAAATATGTGAATTAATCAATATTTGATGAAATTTGTTGACATTTTGATATCCTTGAGGAGGAGGGTTTTGGAATCAATATATATTTGATTGTGATGTTAATTTAATTATTTCGTTGGGATCCAAGAAAATATTAAAATTAATTTATAGAGATTGGATGAAACTTTATTGGGAGGAGAAAAGTAATGTTTGAAATCATCATCTTCATCAGTTGTTGCCTTCTCTTTGGAATCATAATCTAACACAAGATATCTCCCATTAATTACGTCATTTATATATACTTTTTATGAAAATAAAATATATTATCAAGTCATAATTTTTTATTTTGCAAAGAAATAAATAATTATATTAAATCAAAAGAGGGTACAGTAGAATCATGATCTCTATTAATAATTACATATAACTCCGGAGGACGAATAGACGTCCAAATCTTGGATTCCTACCCGGCGCGTTATCAAGTCATAATTGAGAACAAGGAATCATCAAATTGATAAAAGTTAATTACTTAGTTTTGTTGAGATTAATGGATTGAAGGGGAAATAAAAACATGTTGTGATTAATATAGAGATTCAGTAAATTATAAGATCACGCCGTACTCACTATACATTTAATAATAAACCCAAGTTTAATTAATTTGCTAAATTGGACTTGATCGAATATTTTATTGCATGCACATATAAATAAACCTGAAATTAAATTGTAGACTTGAGCTCAATTTGTTCAAGAATGAAGTCAAATTGAAGCAACAAACTAATGCTTACAATTTGAACTCAATTAATTAATTGTGTTGACAACCAATTATATTCCCCTTGTGAAAAGGAGTTCCATCAAGGAAGCTTCTTGATACTACAAATTCTCATTTTATATTATAACAATATATTAATTTATAGAGAAAAAAAAGGATCAAACTTATATACTAGCTAGATATTTTAATTATTAATTAATTACTTACCATGTGATGTAGCTAGCTTGGATCTTAATCATCATATGTAAATTAACCTAGCTACTTAAGTTATTGGAATCGATTAATTAATAATTCGTTTATCTAGCTACTTTCAGTCATAAATTTATTAATTATTTGCTTATCTGCATGCATGGTTTTGGTTATTTTATTAATAATCAATTATCAAATATATATATATAACACAACTCAACCTAGCTTTCTTATATATACATACATACATACTTGTTCTTATCTCTCTCTGTTGATGGAAGAGAGCAGATCAAACACTGTGGAAATGGGAAGGAGGGGGAAGAAGAGGAAGAACATGGAGAAGCAACCTCAAAGAGGACTTGGAGTGGCTCAACTGGAGAAAATTAGATTAATGCAGAGTCAAATCATGGATACTAATCCATATTTTTCCCCATCTCAATCTGATCTCAATTTTGAGGTATATATTGCATCCATCTCTCCCTCAATTACATTAATTTGATTCGATATATATATATGCATGAGATCGACTAATTTTTTATTTTATTTTTTTTGCCAAAGCAAGCGTGTTCCACACAAGGTGAAAAATTCATACAGGGGAGACTCCTACTACGGTTTCGAACCTCGAACCTTTAGGCAACTTATAATTGTTGCCATCAACTGTGCTAGTCACCGTTGGTGAGATCGACTAATTAATTTATATAGCTAATTCATTATATATATTATATATACAAATGATTAGATATATATACACCCAATTAAATCTCATATATACTACGTGTATATATGTACTTATTTAATTATCTCTCTATAATGTTAAATGTAAATTATTATATATATATATTAAGGTGAGTACGTAGTAGCTTGATGATTAATTAATTAACTATATAATATTTTCCCTTTTTTGGGTTCATAAATATTCTAATTAGGGATGTATTATATATGGATTATATGTACAATAAAATCGGCTAGGTAGGTTCAATAAATTTCACTATGATTAATGATCTGCATGCAGGTTGACTTAAGAGGGACTAGTTCAGGGATTAGATACACTCTAACGCCAAGGTAATTAAGTACATGTGCAAACACATATATATATATAATTTCAATGTAGAAATATTCATTGGCATATATATATATATAATTATAATTATTGATGGCATATATGTAATGTTTATGCAGTGATATTTGTGTTGGACATCATCAAATGGGGAGACCAACTGCAACCCTGCCTCTTATGCATCAGGTATATATATAGATTAATTAATGAATACATCTGATCAGTAAATATTCAGTTCAATCAATAAAAAGTTTAATTTATTGGAGTGAATTAATTAATAAATAATTGAATTGTACACAGATGGACAAAAATGTTGATGGAGAGCAGTTGGGCTCAAACACTCGTGAAACCTTTACTCCTCAAGAACTCGATTTAGAGCTTAAATTATGAATTATGTAGTGTATACACATTATGTTATTAATTAAGCATATGTAATGTACTGATTGGACTTGATTATATATATAGATAATGTATATGTGCACGTACGTTGAGGTCAAATTACATCCATAAGTTAAAGAAAGTTATCAAATGTAAAATCACAATTAAACACACAAAATTTGAATTATAAAAATAAGTATATATAGTTGAACCTCTTTATTTCCTTCTTGAGAGATATTTGCACCCTCTTCCTAAAAAAAATTAAATTAAGTGAAAATACAATGTGCCTGCCATGCATGTTTGTACAGAACAGCTTGACTTTGATCTTAATTAATTAACAGATTACATAGAAGAGCAAGCTAGATGATCACCTAATTAAAACAATAATAATAAGCATGTAAACCTTTGTTTCCTTTTGATTTTAATTAGGAAAAGTATTCAATATATATATATATCAAGCTTAGTTCAAATTTGATATCTAAATCTAAAAAACTGCAGGAAGCAAATTGAAATCAATAAAGATTAATTAATCCCCAAAATATATGAAGTAATATTAAAAAATTAGAGCACATTGAAATGGGTTCTTCCTTGCTGATGTAATAATTAAATTAAGTTGCAAACTACATGTAAAAAGGGGTTAATTTAATTAATTCGCCAACAATTAACAGTCAATAACAACTATATGATTATAATTAATGTTAATTAATTACAACAGGACACCAGCTGACCGCCATGAAATCTTGAGTGCACGCCACAACTCAACCAAACCAAAGAAAGACTCCATTATTATTATTATTTCTTTAATTATAAGAAAATATATCTTGCTAGCTGTTTAATTTGTCCAATTAAGTCATTCCCCAGTAGAACTCAATCTATAGTTGATGGCCGGCATGTAGACAAGTAATGCTAGCTTGATCTCATATATACTCATTAATTAATCTTCTTCTTCACAAAAAAAATAGTAATTAACGAGAACAGTTGGATCCAGTAAATGCATGCATCATCAATTGATCACAGCAGCTATAAAACCCAGCATTAATTCCTCGATAGATACATGCATGCATAAGGGCCGGAGAGCGCAATGGCAAACACTGACCGTATGCATCTCGTGGCGGCTGCTCTCCTTGTCCTTGTGCTGCTGGATTCATGTAGTCTTCTTCTCGTTCATGCTAACTTTGGGAACGACACGGTGGCTTCTTGGGGAGCTCAGAATGTTGTCATCTCTCCCGATGGCCAAAACCTCACGCTCACCCTCAATAACCAAACAGGTATACCTATTTAATTTCTTTTCTTCTTTTTTCTATTAATTAATATATTAATTAGAATTGATAAATGAATTAACTTGATGTTCGTTTAGGTTGCAGGATTGACAGCATCAACCAGTTCATGTTTGGGAGCATAGAGATGCAGATCAAACTCGTGCAAGGGAATTCTGCAGGCACTGTCACTTCCTATTATGTGAGTACTGAATGAATATATATATATATATATATGCGATATATGTACTCTCTCTCATTGTTCTTAATAATAATAATAATAATAATAATAATAATAATAATAAATGATGCGTGAGGGGGTGCATGCAGATGTCATCAGATGGAACGCACCATGATGAGATAGATTTTGAGTTCCTGGGGAACTCAACAGGACAACCTTACGTCATCCACACCAATGTGTTTGCCAATGGGACAGGAAACAGGGAGCAGCAATTCTACCCCTGGTTCGACCCCTCTTCTTCCTTCCACAATTACACCATCCACTGGAACCCCTCCCAAATTGTGTACGTTTTTATTATCTATTATTATTATTATTATTATTATTATTATTATTATTATTATTAATTTTAAAAAGAAAAAGGAAAGGAAAAAAAATAAGACTTACGAATTACCTGCAGGTGGTCGATCGATGGGACTCCGATCCGGGTGTTCCGGAACTACGAAAACCTGGGCGTCCCCTTCCCTCGCCGGCAGGCCATGAAGGCGTACTCCAGCATCTGGAACGGCGAGGACTGGGCGACTCAGGGCGGCCGCGTCAAGATCGACTGGAGCAGCGCGCCCTTCGTCGCCAGCTACACTCACCTCGGCCTGCGAGCTTGCCTTTCCAGCGACGTCCAGTGCGTCTCCGCTTTCCCTGCAACCAACCTCACCTCCGATCAGCAGACGGCAATGGCAAACATCAGGAGCAGCTACATGATGTACGATTACTGCAAAGACGCCACCAGATTCAATGGGGTCGTGCCTCTTGAATGCTCTCAACCGCAAAACTAATTATTTGTTTATTTGTTTGTTTATTTATTTATTTGTTGTGTTTTGTTTCAGAGGAAATAATAATCAGCTGCGGTCGAGTTCAATTCATTCCTGAATGAATCCTGATCATTCATTCATTGTAATGTTATATGAACCATAAGAAAAAAACATCAAGTTATTATTCAATTCATTCATTTCAGGGAATATTTAAAGAAAAAAAGATAATAATTCTGAGCCAAAATTTTATATGCTATCCACAATCCAAACTAAAGCAAAGTTTTATAAGGAAAAAATATCCAGTTTGGTTTCTGAATTGACACAAAAAATACATAGGCATCCTAATCAGCAAGAACAAGAGAATTCATCCATTTTCTGTATCAACTTGTAGTAGAATATCTTTTTCGGTTCGGTTCGGTTTTGTAACCGAACAAATTGAATTTGGCTGTTTTACATAAATAGTGTAGACTTGGCTGTTTTAGCCAGTTTAAACAAAAAAAAAATCATCATTTTATCAATAATAAATCATCAAGTCCACTTGAAACACATGGTATACATCAACATCAAAAAACAACATAAACATCAACCAACTAACTAAGTAGCAATATTATAAAGTCTTCCGAACATCAAAACCAAGAACAATAAATCATTAATTTCAATTTTCGGTTCTTTTGGGAACCGAAGCCGTACCGATCTTTCTTATTCGGTTTGGGTTCGATTTTGAAACCGAACTTGCCACGGGCCAAACCAAATCGGACCGAAAAATTTGGTTCGGTTTTTCGATTCAGTTCGGTGTGACCTGGTCCCAACAATGGACAACCTTAATCTTATGCATAATTAAACTACACTCGTTACCTTGGAAAGAGAACTCTTGGCATTCTTTACAGTATCTGATATATCTTTCTCCTGTGATGTAAAAAGCATGTAGAGTGAGAATGGAGATGAAGTGGAAAAAAAAAGGAAAAAAAAAAACAAAATACAAGGTGATTGGTGGTGGGATCAAGATCGAGCTAAATCATCATATTAGGAGCTAGAAAAGCTTGTACTCAATCGATCAATTAGCTTCATGCAATGATGAGTTGGGACCGAAGCTGTTTTAGTGCCTAATTCCTCTAAGCTAAACCTAGTGGTTTTCCCACTGAAGCACTGAGAGCGAGAAACCCGGTCAGTGCTACAGAGTCACTCCTTGTCCTCACACAGAGACACAAGATATATATGTAGTAGTAGTAGGGACACTCCATAATCCAGATATTGCTAGCAAAGCAAACACAAGTATTATTTCTTCTCACTAGGACAGAGAATGAGGGAGAATCTTGGTTTTTCTTTCTTTCAAAAGGAAACCATGATGATGCTAAGATGTGTAATGCCATGATTTCCTTTCTCCAGGGAAAATTAAGGAACCCAAAAAGAAAGTTCTGAGCAATCATGGTTTGATTTTAGTGATGATACTTAATTATGTCTGCCATTAAATATTCCAGTAGATAGTGCAAAATTTTTTACAACGGATCAAATGTCAACAATTTAAGATTGATCAACCTGTCCAAGCAAAAATAATATAGCCTTATATATTTGTTTTAAAAGAGCAGATTCACTGATATGAATAGAAGGTTTACTTAATTTTAAATGATTAGATAAAACATCAAGCTTGTGTTCATACTAGCAGAAAGAACTAGAATTCCTATCTTATGTTAATATAAGAAAAAAAATCCAATATCACAGAATTTAATGCTCCACTAATCAGCAATGTGAGATAATGATTGATAAGTATCTGATCAAACCTTCAATATTTTGCAGATGAGAGCGGCTTCTTTTGATGCAGCGTCGTCCCATCCTACATGGAAGTGGAAGAAGAATCAAGAGGTCCACCAAAGAAAATAATGATGAGGAGCGCCGTTCGCGGACGTGTAGGCTCACCTCTTTATTGGGAAAAGGATTTGATTCACCACCCACTTCAGTGCACGAGCAAAGCTTAAAATATATCCATGTATCTCAATCTCAAGCTTTTTGTAGCATAAATACCAATCCATTTCAAGCTCGGTGATCATCGTATACTTCTCGGCTCGCCAGTTGCTGAAAGCTGTAGACTTTGCTACTGTGCATTTGAAGATTACGGGAACGACTGGAATTTGAACTCTGTTTGCCCATCTAATGGTTGATTTTCATGTACTGTCATGGAGAGGTGCTCGTATCCTCGTCGTCATCACCATGCAAGAACTGCATCCGTGAGGCTGGAGAACATCGAAGAAGAGCACCCTGCGAGCTGCCTCCCGCTGTCGCTGCTGCCGCCGGAGACTCCCACTGAGGCCATGGAGTTCCTCGCCAGGTCCTGGAGCCTCTCGGCCGTAGAGATTTCGAAAACTCTGGCCTTGTTCGAGCACAAGACCCCCTCAGATCCCGCTGGCGTCGCGAGGCAGCACAGCAGCCCGCCGTTCTCAGCAGCCGAGTCCCCGGAGAAAGATGAGGTAAGGCGAGATTCGCCATGCCGCCATTAGACAACACGAGTGTTTGATAAAATGGCATGCCTTCATTACGCAGATGCCAACGGTGGAAGTCAAACTACCAGCTCTCAGTGAAGCAATTGGGATCAGTCCTCCCATTTCTCCAAGAGACAACATAGATATGAAGGTAAACAAGCTTATCTGCTTACTTTGTGACTGACTTGTGATCAGGATGAATCCTCTGGACTAGAATCGATGCTTTCTTCCACATGAATCAGCTTCTTCGAGGTGCAGCGAGAGGGAAGACAATGGGAGGATGGCTGAAGGACCAAAAGGAAAAGAGAAGGGAAGAGGCACGAACCCGGAAAGCTCAAGCATATGCTGCAACCTCAGTAGCTGGTGTTGCCGCTGCAGTGGCTGCTGTTGTTGCCAGCACTGTCTTTTCACCTGATGGATCCAAAGCTAATAGTGGGAGCAAAATTAATGCAGCCATTGCCTCTGCTGCAGCTCTTGTGGCATCACACTGTGTGGAGATTGCACAAACAATGGGTGCCAGTCATGACCAGATCATAAAGGTCATCCACTCTGCAGTTGGTGCACAAACCAGTGGAGATGTCCTGGCACTCACTGCTGGAGCTGCAACTGGTAATTAAACTTTCACATAACATGACAAAATTCTTCATGATTCAGTATGTTGTGTCTCAGAACAAAAATACACTATATGATTTGATTTCTAGACATTTGGTCAGATAGATGCTCTACGAGTACTCACAGCAATCATATAACAATAGGAGAAAGGTGAGAGTCAGACAGACTTCTATATTCAAAGAATAATGATGATTTGATATGAATGTTTGTGAACATATCAAAACATGACTGATTATATATGAATGCTAGTGAATGTAAGTTAAGCATCAAAATAGGACCAAACTAAGATTGAAGCACAAAGAAAGCATTAAAGATCTCTGAACAATAAGTTCCCCACACAATGATCACTATCAGAATTAAATCATTTCATCTGAATGTATATGATCACTATCACAATGGTCACTCAAAATTAAGTTTAGAAACTGGAATTGTTCTCATGTCAACTTCAAATCCACTCCTGTTATAATGCAGCCTTGAGAGGAGCAGCAACATTGAGGGCAAGGCTCTATAAAGAGATTCAAGGTGCAACAGCAACAGGGGATGACAGGGAAGCAGAGAATTTCTTGTCTGCCTTAACTTTTGTTGCTAGAGGAGGGGAGCTTATTAAACGCACCAGAAAAGGTATTCACTTATAATTTATCTGATGCTCAGAACTACAACAAAGGGTTCTAAAGCCAACTGAAAAAACATCAGCCATGGCTAGATTCAACTGAATTTGCTTCAATGAAAGTTTTGAAGGATGAAAACTAAATGAATTTGTCAAAATCACCATGCTAGAGAACTTTCAGATTACACATTTTATAGAACTAAAACAGAGGTCATTCCCTGATGTGGTTTTGTGAGTGATCCATCTGTGCCAGGTGTACTTCACTGGAAGCAAGTTTCAGCATATGTAAACTCCAACTGGGAGGTAAAGTATACAAAAATGCATATAAATTTCCATGATTGGTATTTCAAAATACCTAGCTAAAAAGAGTGCCCATCTTGGAATAAATTGCAGGTGGTTCTTAAAACAAAAAGCACACACATGGCTGGGACCTTTGTCAAAAAGAAGAAATGTAAGATCAATAGGAAAGTGGATACTTTCTGGTTCAGATAACGCAGTAGGTAAAACTTTGCTCTCTTGCAGGTGTTGTAATTGATGTTTGCTCCAACATCCCAGCATGGCCTGGAAGAGAAGCGGAAGACGGAAGCAATCAGAGAGCATACTTTGGGATCAGAACACCAGAGAGGTTAATCGAATTTGAATGTAAAAAATGCGACAAAAAGACATGGACTGAAGGAATCCGTCAAATGCTAGATTGTCGAGCCAACATGAACATAGCAAAGCCAATGTAGATAATATTACATCTGTATAATAAAAATGGTTGTGGGTGGAGTACTGCAAACTACATTGGTTTGGTATTGCTTAAAAGTACAAACGAATCTCAAATCTACAATGTGTTGTGGACAACATATGTTTCCTGCTTCCACAAAGGTAGGCAGAATGACCTATGTACAAGATCAGATCCGATATGGGTGTCATACAAGAGTAGTCGGTCAAAATGCTGTTTAAAGTAGGCAATTTATGCTCCTTGAGATGTACATGGTGGTAGATCACTCCAGTTCTTTAGCAAAATCTATATTATCAACAAATACCTGCAAAATAAATGATGTTCCATACTTAGGCCCATATATATGGTAAAGTAGAAAGCATAACATATTGCTACTGATTCATGCAGAGCAAGAAATTTGGTAAACCAAAAAAGCCATTGTCAAAACAGGACTTCAAAGATTCAGCCGGACATCATGATATACACAGGTAATGCACTATCCCAACCAGCCTTTTAAGAAAGAACAATCAAAGATCAGCTAAAGAGGGTCAACAGATTAGTAGATTTAACCAAGCCAAAACCACTCAAAACTAGAGACCCAAGGCACGCTATAAACTTAAGGAGGAATGAACATAACAAGTAGCTCACCAAAAACATAAACATCATATTCTAAGGCTGCCAATTTTAAACTGAAACATATTGACTGAGAAGAGGTTAAATGCTGATGCATACAGTTTTCCAACCATCTGGATCCAAGCAGGCAGTAATCTTGGTACTGATGCCAGGTAAGGGACCGGGTTCACGAGTGATCTTTCCTCCATGCAGTTTTATAGCTTCTGCTGTCTTATAAACATCATCCGTGCCAATTGCAATCTAGATGAATATAAAGTGACAAATTCAGAGAATGCGATTCAACTAAAGCACAAAAATCTTAACAGAAAAAAGAGAAACATCAATATATATGATATATAGTCCACAACAACTTTCATTACTGAATATCTGACCAAAATTTACCTGAGCATAAGCATTCCCTTTCTCATATTCTTTGACTCCGTAGTTATACGTCAACTCCAACACAGTGCTCTTATCTTCAGGACCATATCCCATCATTGCTATGCTGTACTGAAAATGAACTTAAACATTGGAAACAATACAAATAAAATGTGATGTGAAAATACTTGAAAGAATATCAAGAAACCATGAACAGAAGTAGTTATTCCTTCTGGACAGAACCTTTCCAAAAAAAAGAATTATAAGCTTAGGTCATGCACGAATTTGAACTAACATCTTGCTAAGTTTCCACCAATAAATGAAAAGGAAACTTGCAGACAAGGCTACATTCTATGAGGCTGTAACAGTTTCATATCAGCAGAGTTCAGAAGGGTATGTGTCTTGGTCTTCCAAAGAAAAACAAAATCTAGTGAACATATTCACAGTCAAAATTGATGAAACTGATACGTAGCAGGGTATGGATCAGATCACTTGACTGCCAATTTTTGGTTACATATTCATAGTTTTGCAAGTGATATGGCACGACTGAACTCAATGAGAAAAGAGACCAAGCAGGTCCTCATCAATGGTGGACATAGCAGGAGCGCAGCGCACAAGGACCCCATCAATCTAGTGGTCACGACTAAAATTTAAATTTCACTATAGAAAGAAAATAGTCGGTCGGGAGTTTATATATTGATTAAAAAATTGAAAATATGAATTCAGATGCAATAATTACCTTGTATTCAGGATTATCTCGTCTGCGGAGAAGCTCCATACCAAATGCCTTGTTAATGAGAAGGAAGAAAGAAAAGAAAGAAATTTAGAAGACAACAAATGAACAGACAACATTCTTCAATAAATGATAGGTTAAAATAAAATGATCTTGGAAATAAGATCAATTTTACAGAGAAGTATTACCTTCTCATGAAATTCTATGGAACGATCAAGATCTCCTACACGAAGCATCACTTGACACAAAGGCTCTGGTGTTGGGCCCCTTTCAAGAATCTCAAATTTATAACCATCAGGATCTTCAATGAAAGCAATTACAGTTTTGCCACCTTTTACAGGGCCAGGTTCCCTGGTCACCTTTCCTCCTTTTGCTTTTATAAGATCCACCGTCTTGGCTACCTGCCACCAGAAAACAAGTAATAAACCATGAAGAAACATGATTAATAAGAATGATAAATTTCATGTAAAGGTCAATGCATGCTGCTTAGATTACAATACGTTTTGAAATTGAAGATCATGAGGAGATATGCATTCAAGAAAGAGAGGGCTCAGCACTCAGCAGTGGTATTAGTATTCGCGACTCTTACATATAATAAGATGGCAAAATTGGAAATACACCTGTTCATTGACAGAGTAATTTGAGGGGGTGGGATCAGGTTGTATCCAACAAAGATTCATATCTGAATCAGATAAGAAATTGAATGCAAGACAAGAATATTTGCCCAATCTTTCATGTAACTTAGTACTCTTTTCCTAAGATTACAATTTAATCATCCAGAAACATGTGATTGGCCCTAACTACCATGGCAGCATAAAAACACTTTGGTCATGCGTCTAGATTCTAGAGGCTTCATCCATGTCTCAATTTATCCACTGAGCATGATTTCATACACATGCCAGATTATCCAGAAAAATTCATGCAATAAACAATATCATAGTCTCATTACACAACATGCATAAACTAATAATATGAGCCAATGTGCCTAATGCATGAAAGAGATCTTACATCTTCAACTGCAATACCAAAGTGTCCGAAACCAGTTCCAATGTCATACTTGTCTACTCCATAGTCTGCCAACATTTGCATAGAAACAAAACTAAATCAAAATACCATGGTGACAAATATTTTCTGCTATCAAACAAAAAAGTATAGCAAACTATGAACCCCACAACTAGCAAGTGAATTACTATAAAATCATGTTAAAAAATCTGATGCAAATGCTTAGTATGAACTGACATCAAGTAGATATCACCGATGTAGCTTACTATATGTCAGCTCAATAACAAAATGAGAGTCTTCAGGTCCATATCCTAGGAAAGCATTTGTGTATTTTTCCTCAGGAATGTCTCGTTTCCGCAGTAACTTCATTCCCAAGCACTCTGTGTAGAATCTGCACAAATTCCATAGATGATATCAGAGGAAGAAATGTTATGTGTAAACAGACCTTAAAAATAAAGGTGAAAAATAAACAAAGATGATGTGATACTTTATTGTCCTTTCCAAATCACCAACACGATAAACAACATGAAGCATTCTTCGGTTATCATTTTTCACCCATTCTAAGGCCTCTTCTTCACTAACAGTGGTGCTTGTTTGTGCCATATTGCTGGAAGAACTGGCTGCTACACAGTTTGCTATTTTCATCAATCTGGAAGAATTTATTCCAGACGATTGCGCTTGATGTATTGCTGAATAATAACAAATAATTGAGAGATTAAGCCATTAAGGTATAAAACTTGAGCAGTTCATATTACACTGTAGGTAGAGATAGAGGAAAAATGAAAAATTATTTGATAAAAAGTTAATTTCTAATTTGCCCCGGATCAGAATGAAGTTAGAAAATATATATCCAATTGCACACATTGTCTTTAAGCATTACAACAACAACAACAACTAAGCTTCAATCCCATACTAGATGGGGTCGGCTATATGGATTCTCTGTCTCCACATCTCTCTTTCCAAGGCGAGATCCGCCTCAATATCTAGTAATTGTAGAACCTTAGACATTATTTCTTTCCACGTAATCTTAGGTCTACCTCCACCTTTCTTCCTACCTTCTACTACTAAACTATCACATTTTTGAATCGGGACACCTGGGGTTCTCCGTAGCACATGTCCAAACCATCTCAAACGACCTTCTCTTAATTGCCTTTAAGCATTATTCCCAGAAATTTTACTCTGTCAGTTCAATTAACCAACCACTCCCATTCAACTGGGTGAGCAGGTTCAATAAATAAGAACAAAGAAACAAGCCAGAATGACTAACTTAACCAAAATCACTTCAGAATAAAATGCCTAAAAACATAGTAGAGATCAAACGAAAGAAAGGCCGAGCTATCTCCACCTACTAATGATGCTTTCTGCTAAAATATACATATACACGTAACAAAAGGATGCATTCTTAAAGAGAAATCAGCCATTGCAGTCAGGTAATTCACCAAGAAATCACCTAGCATTCTAATTACGATACCAATCAAACCAAAATAAACCCAGAAAAAAAAAACTAAATTTGTCAAAAATGAGGCACTTTAAAAGAAACTGCTACCGCGAAAAGTAAGACCATTTACCAAACAGGAAAAGGACATATGACCGAGGCATCTCCATAATCAACAATGCTCACAGTAATCAATGTCACACAGACTAGCAATTCAAACAAAATTCAAAATGCTGATACTGAAATAACTATTACGGTACAATAATTCATTAGCTATAAATCAATTAAATTCCAGATAACTAAAAATGAGAAGGCAAAAAAGAGGGCTTCTTTTCCCTAGACAAATCGATACTACGATAAGCCAAATGGGAGGAGATCAGAGGTCTGCTAAAGATGAGAAAAAAAGGTGGAAGCTAAGGCCTAGGGTTCGAGGAAAGCTGAAACGAGAGCTCACAGCAGCCGCGACCCACGAAAGCTGAGAGTGACCGGGAGGAAGAGGAGCACAGGCCGAGCCGATGATAAGGAGAGACAGCATAGAAAGCCATGGAGGAGGACGGAACAGAAGGGCGGAAGGCAACGAGTTGGACGACGGAGGCGGCGGCGGCCATGGGAGCAATCCTCGCCATCCGCTTCTGAGCGCTTCGCTATCGCGTCTCCAGGCTGACTGTCTATCACGTGATCATCGCGTGCCAGAATTGCGACCTTAAATGGTAAGGTTTCTTTCCATCTCAGCCGTTCCTCGATCATCGTCTCCATCTCAACTGTCGATTGAGTCTATTTGACTTGGCTAACCTGACCAAATCCGGTTCAAATTAACTCAAGTTCAACCCAACATTGTCAATAAATATGTCAACATGCTCCTATCAAAATCAACCCGCCTAATAAATATCTCATTCCTATTTTAAATTGACACTTTATTTATTTCATAGACTCAATTGATACTAGTAAAAATTTCCTTGACTATGGACCCGTTAATAGTTTAGCGATGATATATTCAGATATATTGTCAATGGATCATAATTTAATCCCTAATTATTTTGTTTATGCTATTACATTATGATGTTACATTAACATAACATGAACCATATATACAATTATATAAATCAAATTAATATTTAGTATTTTATTTTATGATTATAAATTTTAATATATATGATATTTATTATTACTTTAAAAATTTTGGATGTGAATATTATTATTTTGAAGTATAATTTAATTTATCATACTTTTTATAATTTTTTTGTCATAGTTTTTAAAACTTATTAAATTTAATTATGTACATATATGCACACCACACGAATTTTCAACTAGTTTTGTAAATAAAATGTAATTGTTTGTATGGGTAAATAAAATATCTAGTAAATAAATAAAGTGGGCAAATTTAAATGGTCTAAGAAATTAAGTAGATCTTTTGAAAACGAATTATAGAATTTTGTGTTCGGTATAATTTTTCTTCCTATTATTATCTTGTTTTTAAACATCAAATAGTCATTTAATCAAGCATTTATGCGGTGCAAAATGATGTATACGTTTAATTTATTTTAGCATATATATAATATTTTTAATATTTTTATATTTTTATCCAAATAAAATGATTATTTATTAATAATATTTACACGTATTAATCATGATTAAATACATTAATTTAATAATTTTGATGATAAATTGTAAATAACATAAAATATGTGAAAATTAACATAAGCACTTGAATAATTAGAATCTATATATATATATATATAAGAAACGGCACATTTCAGTCTAAACTTTCCCCACTTTCACAAATTTTTACTTTTATTTTTACTTCACTTATACTTTTATTTTTATCTCTCCCCTCGAACTATTTTCACTTTATTCATCTAAATTTTTTCATCCCAAATTTTTACCCCACTTATTTTCTCTATATGCACCTATTTTGATATTTTTTAATTTTATATTTATTATTTTTTGAATAATAATTATAAATATTTTTTATAATATTTCAAAATCAAAAGAATTTATGCTGTTAGAATAATTTAAATATCTTATTTTTTATTTTTTTCAATTTATTATCTTATACTTATTTATATTTAATTTTTATCCATATAAATCTTATTATTTTTGCATTTTTAAATTGTTTTATCATTAAAATTTATATAAATTAATTTTTTAATATATATACATTTATTTTTTATATTATAAAATATGAAAATTATCCAAAAAAAATCGATGCACTATTCTATTTGTATATAAACATATATTAAAATATAACATTCAATTTAAATTTTTTTAATTTTTAAAATTACAAATTAACCGTGCAAAGCGCGAGTATTACAGCTAGTCTATATATATATATAAACAAAAAATAATTATTTCCCGCCTAAATTCTCCCCACACCCTCAATTTTTTCATTTGTTTTTATAATTTTACCTCACTTATATTTTTATTTTTATATGCTTAATTTTTAAATCTTCAGCTTTGATGAAACTACTTTAATTTCCCTATAATTTAATTTTCAAAATTAATTTTTATATTAAATTAATTACAAATTTTATTAATTGTGAATTTTATTTTCCCTTCAATTAATCATGCTTAACTTTTAAATTTTTTGAATTTAATTAATTATAAATGTTGAGAATTATTTAAAAAAATAATTTAAAAATAAATAAATAAAATCTTAGTTTCGAATTTTGTTATGTCTGCTTAATTAAATATGCTTAATTTTAAATTTTATTAATTTCCATATGGTTATAATTAAATTAATTGTGTTAGTGTAATTTTTAAATCTTATATATTATATTATGCATGTTTAATTTTTATTTTTATTTTTTCTCCGTAATTATGTATGATTAATTGAAATTTTTTTAGTATTAAATTAAAGATTTTTCGGTTTCAATTAAGTATACATGATTTTATATTTTCAATTATGTTTAAATTAATTAGACTTAATTTCAAAGTCAACACTGTGAATTTTTAAATTTTTGAATCCTTTCAATCGTGTATAATGATTTTTAGAATTTTATTAATTATATAAATGCATATTAATTTCAAATTTTATTAATTTAAATCTTATTAATTAATGAAAAATAATTTTCAAATTTTCAAATTAAATTTTTTATATTTTAACCGTGCCCAATACGGGTATTGCAGCTAGTATATTTAATTTTGAAATGAAAATAAATAAATTATGAATATTACATTGACACGAACAATAAACCGTACAAATTATTTTATTTTAGTACAAATTTTATTTCAATGCAATTGTTTTATATTATGCTTTAATACTATTTTTTATTGAGTTATTTGTTTTGATTTGGAGTATTATAGTTTACTGTTTTTGAAAATGAATTATAAAATTTAATGGTTGGTGTAATTTTTCTTCGTATTATTAGCTCATTTTTAAACATCAAGTAGTCATTTAATCGATCATTCATACGGTGCAAAATGGTGTATACATTCAATAGGTGTAAAGTGATTCCTCAGAGCATGACTTTATTAAAATTAATTGTGACGATTCGTGGTGTAATGTGCATGCAGGTGCAAGTTTTATTGTACGGGTTTAAATTTTTGCATTTATACTACCAGCACCTATTTGGAAAATCTTCACTCCCCGGCTTGCTAAATCTTATGCAACTCTACTTGCCCTATAATTTGTCATTCATCAGGATTTTTCGAGAATAATTATTGAGACATACTCCAAGTTGCTCCTTCAAGCAGTAAAAAAATAATGTGATGTCCCTCCCATATTGGCATCTACTATAAAGAGAATTCAATCTATCATTGAAATTCTTATTGGTTTTATTGTTTTTTTTTTTATTACCGTGAAGATAATAAAGCGGCCCACTGGGTTGCAAATCGAGCCCGTCGCCTAAAAGAGTCTGCTGTTTAGACCTCAATTAGGCATTCGGAACTCAACTCTATTTTGTACTTGGACTTTCCAAGTCCTATTTATCAGTAATTTAATTTATGATTTTAGGTAAAAAATATTTTTAAATACATTAATTTAATATTTTTGGTGTGAAATTGTAAATAACATAAAAATATGTTAAAAATAACACAAGCACTTGAATAATTAGAATATATTTAATTTTGAAATGAAATATAACAAATTATGAATATTATATTAACATGAATAATAATTAGTACAAATTATTTTATTTTAGTACAAATTTTATTCCAATGCAATTATTTTATATGAGACTTTAATACTATTCTTTATTGAGTTATTTTTTTGATATGGAGTATTATAGTTTACTAGTTTAGTATTTTCAAAGAAAATCAAAAAGGTCAAATTGAATCAACTATACACTATTAGTAAATATATACTAAAAGCAATTTTAGTATTAAAACAAAATCCAAATGTTATTATTGTTACTTCTTAAAATGTTTTTTTTTTGTTAATTTGATTTAGTTTTAGATTTTTTATATATTTTTAAGTTAAATTCCATATAGTAATATATTTAAATATTTGTTTAAAAAATACTTTTGTAACATTAATTATGTATTCAATATAAGTCGAGTAATATTAATGCACCGTAGAACAAAAATAATTACTTTTATTTTTATAATTAAATTGATTGGACATTAGCCTAGGGTTCGAGCTCTAAAATTTGTCATGCAAGTCGTGATGTTTATCATTCAACTAGTCATGAAATAAATTCATCCAAAGTTATGCCCTATGTACTTGGATATGAATATTCATCGGGAATTATCTTTAATTGTTGGTAGATGTGTGAATATTTTTCAACTAGTTTTATTAATGAATTCAACCGAGCTCCAACATGATTGAAAATAAACTAGCTGAGTTAAAATATTTCATAATTGTATCCTTAATATAAATATATGTATAAAAATATATAGGTACATATATAAAGTAATTATTAATTATTTAAAACTTAACTTTTATTAATAATATCAATAAAAATACGTTATTTAAAATTCTAAAACATTAACCCTAACTGAGACCGTTACCATTCCCTCTCTCCCATCTATCTATTCTCACGCCGCATTCAGGATCTCTCCGATCTCTCCCAAGACTCACGCTGATGCTGCACTCTCTCCGATCTCTCAGTATCAGGTATGGTTCCGACCTCCTCCTTCTTCTACTTTAGATCCGGGCCCTTCTTCTTCTTCGGATCCGGGCGCTTCTTCTTCTTCTTCTCCGGCACCGTCTTCTTCGCCCTTCTTCTTATTCTTCTTCTCCGGCCCCATCATCATCATCATCAGATCCAGAGCCTTTCTTATTCTTCTTCAGATCCGAGCCCTTCTTTCCTCCGGCCCCTTCTTCATCTTTTCCGGCCCCGTCCTCTTCGCCCTTCTTATTATTCTTATTATCCGGCCCCGTCTTCTTCTTCTTCTTCTTCTTCTTCTTCTTCTTCAGATCGGAGCCCTTCTTTCCTCCGCCCCCTTCATATTTGTTGCTTTCGTTAGAAGAAAAAGAAATATCAAACATGCGTGCCAAGATTTAAAGAACGAACTAAACTAACTAACTGGCACCATATCAACAAGCTCAAATACAAGCAAATGATTATTTTGACATGTGCAGCCACTGAAGCAGATCTCCGTCGGATCAGCAAGTGGACCCAACTAGGAGACTTGCTGCTGGAGCTTCCCTGCACTTGTAATTCTCAAATTCACAAACATCGAGACATTCAAGTGAGTTGCATAATCCTATGTTTTGCTTGTAATACTTTTATATGTCAATTGACGTGATTCTTCTTGTTATATATACAATGTCAATATGGAGGCCTTTAGTTGACACTATACATTGAGCAGATTATATAATTAAATCATAGGTGATGCACGCTAGAGTTTCATTTAATTTGTCCATATGTTGTAATAATTTTTATATTACACAGATCAAAAGTCATCTCTCTGCCAAAAGTAAGAACAACAACAATTTGAATAAAGAAGGGACAAGATCAAAATCTGATAATTCCTAGGAAGAGAAACAAATTATATGGATCATCTAAAACAAAACAATTTTGCTTTATCTATGTAAATAACTTTTCCCGGGGCTCTTGATCAAATAATAAAACGAATCAAATAAAAGATGACTCCCCAAAACGAAGTAAAATAAGCGTAAGTCTACCACTAGTTTGCAAAATTTGAAACCCCGAGTCCCGACAGAGATTACTCTAAACAACGTAGACAATCCATAATATAGATCTTGAACCAAGATCCATAATAACCTGTCATATATGCAAGAACACGAAAATCCCATCTTGTAATATATTCCCGTTCCAGTTTTCCAATCAAAACACAACTCTGGTTCATACAAAGATCTAAGAATGAAAGGGATCATAGATCGAAATGATGGATGCAAGAAACAGATAGAGAGACAGAAAAAGTTTTTGAGGATGATTATTTTTTCCGCTGTGATCAAGGGAGATGATTTTTTCTTGAACAATAGCCAAATGTACAATTCTTTCCTACTTTTTTATTTATTCCTAATCTATCTCACACTTTTGAATTAATAGCAAGTACACCTGAGCATCGGCCGATGCTTACTAATTTAGTCATTAGATGCAGACGTGGTAGTCCAAATATAATTTTTTAATATGAGATGTCGCATCAGCAAATGTCTTCCTTTACCAAGATATATTTTTTAAGAAAAAAATGTTGATGTGATAAAAGAAGGTATCTGCTGACGTAACATCTCGTTAAAAAATCATATGTAAGATGTTGATTGGGCTGCCACATCAGCATCTAAATTAACAAGCAGTTAAAGTGGAATATAATTGCTATCAATTCAAAAATGGCAGATAGATTTAAGTGTAAATAAAAAGGTGTTATGGATTTGTTAATTTTACCATAGTTTGAAATATGTTCATCAAATTTCCCTCAAATTTATGACCCACCATCAAATGCTTATTAATTTGACGACGTGATCTACACACATGAACCATTTATATATGCTAATGTTATTCATTACACGTCATTCATGTAAAAATAACAAAAAAAGTAAAAACCATATCCTCATTTGTTCCACCAAGACAATTGTGCCAAATGAGCAAAATTTGGTTTAAATTTTTTATTTTTTATTTTATATATGGATGGCATCCAATATGGAATGACATATATAAATGTGACATTTTAATTTGACTTTTGATTCGTGTGAGAGAAGAATTATCACAACACGCTTTCTGCTTTTCCTTGTGCAGGATTTAACTCTGGGAGGCTTATACCCCTGATCCATTTGTTGCTGAAGTCTTCAGATATCAGCTTCCTACAAATAGGATCTTATTTTTCTTCCAAATTTACCAGACCACTGCATCTCCACTTGCTATAGTCATTTGCAGTTGAAGTTGAATTTGTTAAAATGAAAACATTTGAACGTGCTGCAAATGTTGCTCTTTTAGGTTTGATTCCTTTGCTTACTTTTAATACAACGTGATCTGATTTGGATTACTCATTGTTTGATTAGTTGTATGGAAGAATTTTTCACATGTTCTTAACTGAATCAATTTACTTAGGCAATTTTTTTTTGTCTTGAAACTGGTAGTATTGTGGGCAATTCTTATTTTTTAAAAACTTGACGTTAGTTGTTTGCTAGATTTTATTTGTTAAATCTTAAGAATGGAAGCTTTATAATTGTTAGTTTTGAATTACTTGAAAAGATTGTTAAAGACTTGCTAAATATGGTTTCATTTCAAGTGCAAGGCTTCATGTAAAGTCTAGGATCTTTTACACTAGTACTTTGGCATGCTCTACCCCTCCTTTGTTGACTTACGCTGTTCTGGAGATAGGACTTGGGATCAGAAAAAGGAATGATTCCTTCACTTTTCCCCATATTGCTACTCAGAATCTCAGATGAACAGTGATGAAGCGCAATTCATTTAGAACTCAAGTTTTAACATTTCAGCCCAAATGGACATTTTCTAAATGGCATATCCCAACACATGGATGCTGAAATGTAAATCCCTAAATAGATTTGTCAGGACTGATTTCGACAGAATGTGTTAGCTTTGAGATTTCTTCATTAGAGAGTGGTCCATGTACTAATGCTTGGATGGAATAAAACCCAAAGCTCAAGTGATATTTTTTTATCACTGTTGCTAGGTTTTACCCTTTATTGAATTTTTCTGTCATTTTCTATTTTTGAAAAGGTTGCGAATGAGTTGTCTACTACCTTAGTTATAAGAAAATGTGTTACTTCATTCATAGGTTTATGGCTTGATAATATATGTTTCCTTTTCTTTTTCTTGCAGGATTGACCTTAGCCCCACTCGTTGTGAATGTAAATCCCAACGTGAATGTAGTTTTGACAGCATGCCTGACCGTTTATGTTGGTTGCTACCGTTCAGTCAAGCCAACACCACCTTCTGTGAGTAGTATTTTTCACAAAAGTTCATGGGCCTATTAGGCTCCAGTTAGTTGTTGTTGCCTTAGATTAATAACTTATATGAAAAGTACTTCCTGAAATGTTCATGTATTATGTGCAGGAGACCATGTCAAATGAACATGCCATGCGATTTCCCTTAGTTGGGAGTGCAATGCTGTTATCACTGTTTCTGCTTTTCAAGTTTTTCTCCAAAGATTTAGTTAATGCTGTACTGACGGCCTACTTCTTTGTTCTTGGGATCGTGGCTCTGTCGTATGTAATTTTATAATTTCAGTTAAATGAGATCCTTATGTTATTTACCAGGACTAATTGATCTAGCACCTCAGCTGTTGCTAACACTGACATGCAGGGCAACATTGCTACCAGCAATCAAGCGCTTTCTTCCGAAGCATTGGAATGATGACCTCATTGTTCTCCGTGCTCCTTACTTCCATTGTACGTCGTTATCATTTTCTACTTTATTTTCTTGTTTCTTGTTTTTGTGCCCTGCCAATTAATATATGTTGATTCTGTCTCATGTGTCATTGCCTCTGTGTTGGTTTATTTGATTATTTGTTCCTTAGGTTGGTTCCTTTGTAAGTTTCTTATCTTTGTCTTAACTTATGTACAGTTTCCCAGCTGCTAATATATATCTGACATGTATTTAGATCAAATGCCTTTGAAGTTGAATTCTTCTATTCCTAGTTTGTGATACCAACATGGTCAACTAAAACTATGTGTGATGGAGCGAGATGGAATTAAACCTTACCTCCATTTTTATCCACATTATTTTGAAGTGAACATCCAAGCTGGGGACCTTCAGATTCGTTTAATCCAAAGTTCAAAACAAGCCCTAAGTGCATTGCAAAATCCTATTTGGGGAATTCAATTATTTTTTCCAAGGAAAGATGGGAATGCTTGAAATAGAACAGTGTGCATATTCCATTGAAAATTTTGCTGTCTTCCATGCATCAAAATTTCATATAGATCTTATTTATATGAGATCATTTGTTTCTTGAATCACAATGGTCAGACATTCTAACTTTTGTTGAGTTGTTAACCTCTATGTTCTTGTGCTCTCTCTTTTACTTTTTCTTCTGTACCGGGCTTTGGGAGACAGGAAGACCTTGTGCTTTCAGGATTATCCTGCATCCTTGTTGTCTCTGATTATTTTTTTCTTAGTTGACACTTATTTTTAATATTCCTCGTTGCAGCTGCTTCACTGGAGTTCACTAGGTCTCAGGTTGTTGCATCAATACCTGGAACTTTCTTCTGTGTTTGGTATGCTCTCAAAAAGCATTGGCTAGCAAATAATATTTTGGGAATTGCATTCTGCATTCAGGTTTGTTCTTCTTCAACCGTAAATTGCATGCAACAGTTCTTTTTATTTAATTTATTTTGGTTGATGGTAAAATCTCTCATTGATATGCTGGTCAATATTTCTTCCTTAATTAGATGTACTTGAAAGTGTCCTGTTATTTCCATCTTAAACTTCGATGCTATAAAGGATCCTTTTTCTGGTTCTTTAGTTAGACCTTGTCAAAGCTTCAGATGATTTCTTGGTGATTGATCTGAAATAGTTCACACTTTTTTACTAGTTGAAGAGAAGACATGGTATAGAGAAATCACATACACATCATAGGATGTTAGAAGAACAAGCAAGCTATAATTCTTTAAGATTATAGCTGTTGGCTTATAGCTGTTGTTAGTATAAGGCACTTGGCTTATAGCTGTTGTTTCATATTCTGACATATGAAGTAAGGTTTGTCTCCTTGTGTCTGAAGCTGCAATGGAATTAGGACCTCTTGTATCCTACAAATACTAGCAAATTAATATGTAAGCAATTCATCTCCAATGCATTGGCAACAATTACCATATAATGATCAACATCAACAACACAGGGCATTATTATTATAATCCAAGATAACAAACCAACTGATACTTATAGATTTAGTGCATTACTAGGAAGTGTTACTGCTAGCTTTTTTTTTTGAAAGAAGAATCCTGCATTCCATTCAAGAGTTTTGAAAGGGGTACAGGGAAATGGGGGAGGAGTAAGGATAAGTCCTTAAGAAAAATAAGTTACAAGTCAACTAGAGCAAAAAACATAAAAATTACCCTCCGAGTGTTACTGCTAGCTTGATGAAGCTTCTCAGTCACAGATAATTAAGGGTGTGAAGGTGAATGAAGTTTGCAGCTCTAGATAGAGAGAAACTATCAATTTATTTGTTACCCACTCTTAATGTAGTTTGATTTTGTTTTGGATAATCATGTTTATCTTATCACTTGACTTGCTTGAAGCTACTTTCCTATATAATTTAGGATAATATTTAAAGCCCACCTCTATACATTTAGAAGTTTATTTCAGCAAAGAGAGTTCAAGTGCTGCAAGCAAGTGCATTCCTTTTTGAGTGTGTTTATCTGGATATATTCAACAAGTTTTTCTCATTTATGCAGGGAATTGAGATGCTGTCATTGGGATCATTTAAAACTGGTGCTATTCTTTTGGTAAGAGATCAAACACAATTTTTTGTCCCTGCATAGAGGGATTTGTTTTCTTATCCTTAAATTTACTCTAAATAGTTGTTTGAAATATTAGACCTTTTTTGGTAAAAAACTTGAAGCATTTGCTGAAAATTACACAAGCCCAATAATTGTGGAAATTGATGGTAGTATTCGCTACCACTCATGATTTACCTCAAGTAATGGGCATTTAATTTGAACATGGCAATGCTATTTGTTTTGGTTTTTCTGAATTAATTTTGGGTTAATTACATTGTATATCCTGAGTTTTAGGGGCTTTTCCAATTATATTCCAACTTTTTATTTGTACCAATAGGGTACTCCAACTTTTATTTTGATTCAATTATATCCACCATCAACCGTGAGATTTTTGTTCAATTATATGCCACTGTCAATCGTGACATACACTCCTAACGTGGATCAGTAGTCTGACACATTAAAAATAAAATAAAAATATATAAATCGCCACGTCAACATATTTAGAATGAGGAAAAAATAAAGTTAATTACATTATATCTTGAAGTTTTGGAGTTTCCCAATTATATCCTAACTTTTTTATTTATACCAAGCATCACAAAACATGCCTCATAGCAATATAATCATCACTTCATATTATTGATACATTATATAAGATTTAACAAATATGGCTGCGTACATCAACCATCAACCCTTCCCATAGCCCATAAAAGTGGGATTGCATCGTGCATTGGGTTTAGACTAGGAACATTGTATGTTTATGAAAATATTCAAGCATTTTAATGGAGTAATATATGAAAAGCATGATTTGGAGTATGAAATTGAAAAATAAAAGAGGTTGGTGCAGTTTCACTTGTACTTGACTATAACATATGTCGGCTAATTGCCGAGATTTGTGCCAGCACGAGATTTTAAACTATGCTCGGGTTACAAAAATTGAAGCACAAAAGAATTAAGGACCTTTAAATTCTAAGCTATGCCATTAGGTATTAAATTTCATCTATAAATGGCTCTAGAATCTAATATGGCCTTTGGAACTGATGTGTACAATGCTCTACTGCATACTCCAGGAGTGGGTGGAAGCAATATGATCATGACTTCATATTATGTTTTGGACTCCTTAATGGAATCGTGTAGAAAATTATCATGGCATTTGCTGTATTCTTCTAATGCATTATAGAATAATGATAACATGAAAATATCAATTTCCATTAGGCACTAGCAGAATTGTTTTGCATATGTTTGTGCTAACAATCTTATCACTCAGGTGAAACTGCCTGTAGTGTGTATTTCGTTGCATAGCTTTTTATCTTTATATGATTTGTTTCTGTCATGAAATTTCATATTTGATAGTTCTGGCATGATGTTCACCGTGCTAGTTATGTTAGTTCCTGATAAAAGGGACTTGATGAATACAAATCCATAAAGTTCTAGTTCTTGCATTTTGAAATTAAATCTGTTATCTCTAAATTTAGGTGGGACTGTTCTTTTATGATATCTTTTGGGTATTCTTCACGCCAGTGATGGTTAGTGTTGCTAAATCTTTTGATGCTCCAATAAAGGTCAGTTCTTTTGGTACTCTGTTGATCTAGAGTTGTATTTACATGCAGTTGATTTAATATGCTGGTATTCCTTTGTGTTATCAACAGCTTCTATTCCCAACTTCTGATGCTGCACGACCATTTTCCATGCTTGGCCTTGGTGATATTGTTATTCCTGGTCAGTCATTCGACTCTTGCACAAATCCTTGAGATAAAGTGATCATCTTATATTTTATTAATTAATTACATTAAAGACTCAAGTTACAAGATTAGTATGTTTTGGCACCATTGATCCTGTCATCAATAGGTGAAAATTTCTGAGCAGTTGGATAACTGGTTTCTTCCGACAGCTGGTTAGCATCCCTGTTTGCTGTCATAACTACTAAACTTGGTGAATTTTGCTTTGTATCTCGCATAAATCATCTTTAAAAAATCTTGGATCTGGATAGTTGGGATGGTCCCATTATTGTTTAATGGGACTATAGAATGTTTAGGGAGGTTCTATTTCATCCTGAGCTACTCCAGAACAAATCCATGGAGACCTTAGATGCTATAACAGAGAAAGGCATCTTTTTATTTTGTTCCAGAGTGTAACATCACTACAGCAATTTTTATTGCCACAACCAGAGCAACCAGAGGATAAGTGACGGCACTTGTATTTACTGGATGCTGGTCTGTGAATTACGTCTTATGGGGCTAATACTTGGATTTATGTAGTCAATTGGAGGGTTCTTCTTGATGGATATAGGAAAATATACCATAGTTCTTTGTAATGGAAGTTTCTTGACTTATTGATAGGTTAAGTATTGTAGAGGGTCTCAAGTGAAATTAAACAATGGTTAAAGTTCGCATTGTCACATTGTAGGTTATCTGGTTTCTCCTTGAAAACATACCTTCTTTTGCTTGTATCCATCAGTTTTTGGTCTTACTTCTAATGCTTATATTTAATTATACGTTCTAATTCATATATATTTAGTGGATTATGATTCAGATAGATTTTCTAAATATCTCAAGTCGTCGGTTGTTTCAAGAGGCTATCTCATAGTTGTTCTGTATTACTTTAACGTACCTTAACATGGCCGCTTCTGCTTCAGGGATTTTTGTGGCATTGGCATTGCGTTTTGATGTATCTCGAGGGAAGCAAATACGCTACTTTAGCAGTGCCTTTTTAGGTTACACTACTGGTCTGGTTGTTACAATCATTGTCATGAACTGGTTTCAAGCAGCACAGGTGAACATATATACTTATATTTTACTGTAAATCTATTTAGTACTTTTCCTCATTGTAATGTCATGCTAACTATTTGCTTTACCACACGCAGCCTGCTCTACTTTATATAGTACCAGGAGTTATAGGATTTCTAGCTGCTCATTGCCTATGGAATGGGGAAGTAAAACCGGTTGGTTCTATATCTCTTTTCCCTAAACAACCTTTAATTCAATTTTCTCAATTTGCAAGTAGCGATCTAAAACTCAGGTTCTTCAAATACCAAATTGAATTTGTAACCTTAAATTATATGAAGTATTCCAAGTATCAGTGTCATCTAATTATTTCTATTGTTTGAATTAATATGATAAAGATCATGTTTGCTTATAAAGAAGGATAGGATAAGGGATGGATTTCAATCCCTTGGTTGTTTGGTGCTTGGATTAGAAGAATTTAAGATTAGAATAATATAAAATTGGTGTTATATCCGGTATACACCGGATAAAAAAATATTATCTAATTTTTCCTCTCTAAAGAGGTTGGAGTTAAACTTTTTGTTTACCATTCAAGAATCATGTGGAAAGACCCTTGTTTGCTCAATGAGATATTTTGAATTGGTTCAATTTCTGTTGATGATACAAGACTGTTGGAATGATAAGGCTTAAGCTTTGTGTTATATTTGTTTTAATACTGAATCAAATTTAATCTGTCCTTGGAATGAGCTAATGGCAATTTCTTTTCAATGTACAGCTGATGGAGTTTGATGAATCAAAATCCTCAACTGATTCGAGCAGTAGTTCAACTGAAGACAAAGATAATGTTGACAAGAAGGTGGATTAGTTGTTCATTTGTTGTTAAAACAATTCAGGGATTTTGTCACTGACACATACAACTGACTATTCCCAATAGGTTATTGAAAAGTCATATACATACAACTGAGTGTTCGCAAATAGGTTATTGAAATGTCATAAGAAATCTTAATTCCTTAATATGTTCACTATCTCTGAATTTGTCAAGTCGTTCTTTTTATTTTCAAGTGTATCCTCAATGCATTAGGTTCCTCAATTTTGGCTATATGGTTGTTCAACAATGGTTAGAGCAGGCTATATGGTTGTTCCCATTCCTTATGGAACCTCCCTAGATCCCCTGGTTATGGTGACTATTTTGTGAAACCTGGAAAGCCGTAGGTTATGAGACATGTTTTGTACTGTAAGGAATGGCAGTGTTATGTTTCCAAGACTCCTTATTTGTTGAAGATTGGTCTGAACTTTGCCAGGGACATACTATGCATTTTCTGAAGGGTCGGAAACTTGCATAATTGGCTACTAGTACAGAGTACCTTCGAAATAATCTTGATTACTTCGAAGAGAATGCCAACATCATCATCTAAATGTCCGGTATTATTTGCCGACACCTTGTTTACTGTAGGAATACTTCTTCTTTTTTACCATACTGTAGGAATACTAGTTTCATGCTCATCCTCTACAAAAAACATTCGCTAGCACCACAACTTGCTGAAGCGTATCAGACGCCATCGCTTGGACGAGATTGTCTACTTTACTGATGATGACAATGTGTACTACCTCGGTATGTTTGATCGATTAAGATATTAGATACTGGATACTAGTAGCAATTTTAATATTCTTCCACTTCGCCACGATTCTTCGTTTGAGAATTATCTCCTTGAAGGTTCTGACCAAATGAATTAGCATTAATGCTTGTCGAAAGTCACAGCTTAATTGAGATACTAGAATATGAATAACATACAATTTCAATTCCATGACATGCTCATTACTGATAATTGAGGAATAAGCTCGATAATGATATATCACTAGAAGGGTTTAGAAGTTAGAACTATATGTAACCTAATTTAGAAGATGCTACTAACTTAACCAATAACCATGCATGTTGGGCTGTGGTCATAATCTACTTCTTATCTAAGTTAAACAAATTGGTAGTAAATACAACGTAGAATCACAATAATTGATTACTTCTTCAATTAAATTATAATTTGTGAGGAAATTGAAGGACTTTGGCTTATCAATTAAATTGACGAACATGTGGCTTTGCTGTCTTGTTGTTTTCTTTATGAATGCTATTTCCATCTCATCATTGGAAAGTCCACTCTTGAGTGTCATGTGACAAAGATGAAAGCAGAAGGGGCATAAATGAATAATAAAATTCAAGGGGAAGCGTACAAAATCATGCAAAGTACCCACTTTCTCACTGTGCAAGAGCTCAATCATGCAATAAGAAAATGATCTCCACCTAAGCCTTTGCTTTGAAGTGGTTGACAATTAGACATGCATGCATGTACCACCTATGTGCAAATTTAATTTATTTTTTGTGCAATATCTATTAATTATTTAATTGGTACTTTTCCATGGACCAAGGAAACTTTGACAGGTGCATGTGTATGAGTTCCAAGCCACTGATTTTGATTCATATCATTTGTTTGTAAAGCATAATTAGTCATAAATATTTATTAATATTAAATGAAAGTATATATTCACAATTAAATCACAACATTGAACCTCAAAAATAATTTAATTCCATTTCATTTAAGTGAAGTATATTGTATCATTTTTTGTGGACCATACATCAATTGATCTATCAAATATAATTTCCAAAACATTGAACAATTATTATTTTTCTGAAAAAATAATGGTGGTGACATTTGCATAGATTAATGCAAGCCCATTGATATTCCATCACTGTGCAAAACTGTGAAAGTCAACTTTTGCTTTAAGATGAGGCAAATCCCAAAAAAATAAACAAATAAAATAAAATAAAATAAAATAAAATAATTTGCTTTAAGATGTTGCAAATCCATTATTTAATAGACGCGTGCCAAATAATTAAGGCTTAATTATATATATATATTTTTTGTATTATAATATAAGAATTAATTTGATTATTATAAAGTGATGATGTGATAATAAATATTTTTTAATTCTAATTTAATGTATGAGAATGCTAATATAAGTCAGTTAGAGTTCTAAAGACAAAGTTAATTATTGATTGACTTCAAGATATAATTAATATAAAATAAAAATTGAAATATATTATTGACATAAATAAAAAGTTGAGATAAAATAAAAAAAAAAACTCTCAAAGTTTAAGATATATATCACGTAAATATATAATTGACCTTTTAAAAATGATAAAATTTTAGATCTCGTCATGGTTAATGTAATATTTTTTTTAATAAAAATAAAAATAAAAATATAATGGGCTAAATTGTTATTTTGAAAATCTACAAATTAAGTAACTTTATCGTTAACTTACTCGTAACTTGTTAGACATTTGGGTATTTTGCCTATAGGTAGCGGGTTCAGTCCCTACTTCCAGCGTGTTACAAGTACTTTTGTCGATTCATCCATAATTTGATGGTTAAATATCTACTTGTGTTACCTAACTAATTATTTTCCTTCTTTGTAATGACCGAATATAAAACTATTTTTATTTAAAAATACGCAAATTAAAACTAAATTGATAAAATATTGAAACATAGTATTTGTATCACAATTAGCAGCATAGTTAGCACAGTGCATTAATTAATTCATATAATTTCATCAATTAATTTGCATTATATATAATTAATGCATATTTGTCTTTTCTTCTTCAAGTCTATTTAAAGCCAACAACACTGAGAGACCAAAGCGCCATCGATTAGCCTCCCCTTCTCCGCTCTCAGCCATGGCCAAGATCGCGCTCGGAAACCACCGCGAGGCGGCTGAGCCCGGCTGCATCCGCGCCGTCCTCGCCGAGGTCGTCCTCACCTTCCTCTTCGTCTTTGCAGGAGTCGGAGCCGCCATGACCGCCGGTTATATATAACTAATAAACTCTCCTCCTCCTCCTCCCATGTCTAATATTTGAGATCCATCATCTGATGTTGCGTGCATGATGACGACTGCTGCAGAGAAGATGGTGGGCGGGGACTCCATCATGGGGTTGACGGCGGTGGCGCTGGCGCACGCGCTGGCGGTGGCGGTGATGATCTCGGCGGGGTTCCACATCTCCGGCGGTCACCTGAACCCGGCGGTGACGCTAGGGCTGGCCGTCGGGGGACACATCAGCGTCGTCCGCTCGGTGCTGTACGTGGTGGCGCAGCTGCTGGGCTCCGTCTTTGCCTGCTTCCTCCTCCGCTACCTCACCGGCGGACTGGTAATATATTAATTTAGCTCTCCGAAGTTTAATACATTTTTTTTATTGAGAACTTTATTTTTTTATTTAAAAAAAAAACAAAGATAAAAAATAATAATAGTGACCATGTTAATACTCGAATCTTAAATTTTTATACAACATATAATAAGTTGTCATCAACTATGCTACTTATAGTTGAGTTGAATACTTCCCATTTGATCATATTTTTTTAAAGCTTTTATTATTAATTATTGATTATGATAAATTTTAATTATTTATCAATAAATTGTTTATTGATCAAAATATTATTTAAATAAATATTATCAATAACTTATTAAAGTTAAAAATAAAAATTAACTCTTGGTGTGATATTTTATAAATTGTGCAGCATAATAATTATTAACAAAAATAAAGGAATGTCATTTTTGAAATTTGATCTCTTTGCATTATGATATATAAACTATTTATTCTTATGACATATTTTTATATTGATATAAATATATTTTAAAATTAAATATATTATTAAAATTATTATTATTATTATCATTATTATTATTATGCAACAGATTAAACTAATATTAATATAAATTATATAATCTCATGGAGTGCATGATGTTGTACTGGTTATTTTAAATTTTTGATGGACACACTTTTATAATATTCTTGAATCTTTCTACCAAGGAAATATTCTCTTTAATTGATATTTTTCAAGGGAATATTACCTATTATTGGAGAACTGACATGGTGATTTTTTTGGGTAGACTATGTATATACATTATGAGTCAATTAACCCTATTAATTATATATTACTATTATAGCTTTGGACCAAATTCACCTCTTTATATAAATTTATTTTCTTCGGTTAATATTTCAAGTTATTTAAATCCAACCATGAAACTAAATACTTTTTCAAAATAGAAGATGTTGTGAGAAGTCTTTCTTTTGATGAAGACAATTAACAGTTACATGAACACTCAAATTTGTTTCAAAAATGGAAATAAAATGACAGATCAAAAATAATTAACCATGGCTGTTCACAATTACATCCATTAATTAATTAACTTCCCTCCTTGATAAATTTACAACTTCAATGTTAAATTTATAGTATACTTTTGAGTATTTATTTCTCTCCAATTGTTTGTAGTTGTCCTAAAAGACAAAACTAAATATAGCTAGAGTTTAGGATCACTTTTTTTTTTGTCCGAGATTCTTTTGTGTTGTCAAAATGACAAGACATATATAAAGATTAATTAATTTGTAAAATGTTATATTCCACATGTGTTTTCAATTCTCATCATGTCATGTGTTTCCAAAAGCCTGACCAATTCTTGCTTTCTTTTATTGCTTTATTGTTTGTATACTTTGACATTATTGTACCTTCAATAGTTTTTCAACCTTATCTTGTGTCGGAGGGTGAGTGAGGCCAGAAGGCGTAGTAGATGAACAATTGAATATTCTTGTATTATTTCTGGTTGACACGAAGGAATGGAGGAGGCTAGGTTAATCGAAAATGATTATCGATTTAAGAACTCAATGCGATCTAGAGATGATAATAAGCCGGGGGCCGCCCATCGACGACACAGGCCTAGTTTGATTGGGGCCGTGTGCCAAGCTCGACACAGCACGGGCCCAATTGGGCCTGGCCTTGCGCGCGCCCGCAGGCTAGGCCTGGTGCCACCCGGGCCTAGCCTGGTTTGCACCCAAGTCTGGCCTAGTCTTCTATGTCGGGCTTGAGCAATAGTTACTATACTAACTAAAATTACATAGAGATAGATAATAAGTATTGGTGTGGTGGTTAGTTCATCACACAAAAGATTGAAGGTTAGGGATTTGAGTCTCATTTTTGGTCTTAATAATTTTTGCTATTAATATTTTGGCCCGGCTCGAGCTCGAGCCCGAAGGGCGGCCTTAGGCCTGGGCTAGGCCTCCCCTTTGAACAGTCGGAACGAGTCTAAGTTGGCCCAAGCACAGCCCATTACCACCTTTAATGTGATCTTGCTTTTTTAGGATAAGAAGGGGTAGAGGAAATGCCTCATGCTAATGTCCGAGTACCAACCGCTACGGCGTGGAAGTAACTCATGCCATACTCGTAGGAAAAGTTTGAGCGTCCTTCAACAAAAGGATACTTGTACTCGTAACCAACACAGGTGAGTAGGTAGAGAATACCTAAGAGCACGAGACAACTCGTTATGGGGATCTCGATCGGCAAAATAGCTCGAATATACTTTTACATAAATAATTTTTGCATGTGACCACTCAACTAATTTGAAGGTGTTTAGTTCTCGCAAATACAAATGCTGAAAAAATATTTGCATATAAAAGTAAATTGTCCATGAATAAGAGTTGCAATCTACTTTTTGGTTGCCCGCACGTAGACTTATAATTTTTATTTATAAGCTTTTGACTGATCGTAAATAAATAAGAGAGAGATTGTTGCATCGAGAGAGAGGTTATCACATGGCGAGAGGAAAAGGAAAGTTGCTGCAAGCAAGATGAGGATTTCACGAGTTAGAGGAAGATGAAGACTGTCGCAAGCGGAAAAAGATTATTGCGAGAGTCACGAGAGAAAGGAGGTCGCCGTGAGCAAAAAGAAGAGAGAAATTAAATCCTATCATTTACCTACTGCAAATTGAACTTGTGAGCTCTTTCGAGTACTGCAGCCCAATTTGCTAACTTATTTGCAATCAACCAACTAATTTAATTGATCAGATATTGCAAATCTAATGATCTAAGAATGCTCGAAGCCCATTTGAAGTCAGCCAAAAGTTTTATATATATATATATATATAATTTCACTCAAAATTAGCATATATTATTTCATTTAAATTGATTATTAATTTGGGTAATTTTTCACCAGGACACACCAGTACACACCCTTGCAGCAGGGATGGACGGCCTACAGGGAGTCATCATGGAGATAGTCCTCACCTTCTCCCTTCTCTTCTCAGTCTACGGCACCATCGTTGACCCCAATAAGACCAAGGGCATCATCGCCGGACTGGGCCCCCTCCTCGTGGGCCTCGTGGTGGGGGCCAACATCCTCGCGGGCGGCTCGTTCTCGGGCGCCTCCATGAACCCGGCCCGGTCGTTCGGACCGGCACTGGCCAGCTGGAACTGGACCGACCACTGGGTCTACTGGGTCGGACCGCTCCTCGGCGGTGCCCTCGCGGGGCTCGTCTACGAGCACGTCTTCGCGGTCAGCCCCTCGCACGTTCCTCTTCCTCGAGACGACGAAGCCTTTTAATCGGAGTTGACTGAATTAATTAGGCGTTGACTTCTGCCACCCTACGGTTGTTATTGTCTGATGCAGTTAAATGTTGGACGTACGTTGCATGAAATAATTACGTACTTGCATGTTAATATATGTTCCAATTTCAGGCTTAATTCTGCTTATTTTACTCTTCGGGGGGTAAATTTGGAATTATCTGTCAATTTTAAATTTGTGTAATATTTACTATTTATTTCCATTGCGCTATTTCCTCCTCACCATCGAGTTATTATTATTCGTGCACGAATCCTTTCCCTGCATCACCCTCCTCGATCGCCATTGCGACGCAGAGAGAACGAGAACGATAGATGCTTCTCCGGTAGGAAGAGAAGAGACACGACCATGTCTTCGTCGCCGACGAAGAAGACGCCCATCAAGTTCGCGCGCCGCACGTCGAGCGGCCGCATCGTCAGCCTCTCCCGCGACGACGACATGGACCTCGGAGTCTCCGGCGAGTTCACCTCCACCTCCTCCGGTGGCCCCAATGACTACATGAACTACACCGTCCACATGCCCGCCACCCCTGACAACCAGCCTTATCCGGCCTCAGCGTCCTCTGGCCCCTCCGCCTCCAAGCCCGACGACCTCCCGGCCCCTCCCTACGGCGGTGCCACCAAGCGCCCCGGCCGGCGCGGCGGCGGAGGAGGAGGCGGGCAGGATGGGGATTATGGCGGTGGGAGCGCCGGCGGTGGCGGAGGAGACGCGGCGGGGAAGTTGGACCGGCGGATGTCGGTGATGAATTCAACCAAGTCGATGTTGATGAGGACGCAGACAGGGGATTTTGACCACAACCGGTGGCTGTTCGAGACGAGGGGGACGTACGGCATCGGGAACGCGTGGTGGCCCAAGGACGAGGTCGAGTACGACGAGGATGGGCTTCCGATGAGCATCGATGACTTCATGGAGAAGCCGTGGAAGCCGCTCACGAGGAAGGTGCAGATTCCCCCCGGCATTCTCAGCCCCTACCGTCTCCTGGTGATGGTGCGGCTGGTGTTCTTGACGCTCTTCCTCTCATGGCGAGTGCGCAACCCGAATCCGGACGCCATGTGGCTTTGGGGGTTGTCCATCGTCTGCGAGTGCTGGTTCGCCTTCTCGTGGCTGCTCGACCAGATGCCCAAGCTCAACCCCATCAACCGCGCCGCCGACCTCGTCGCCCTGCGAGAGAAGTTCGAGACGCCGTCCCCCGAAAACCCCCTCGGCCGCTCCGACCTCCCCGGCCTCGACGTCTTCATCTCCACCGCCGACCCGGAGAAGGAGCCGCCGCTTGTCACCGCGAACACCATCCTCTCCATCCTCGCCACGGAGTACCCCGTCGAGAAGCTGTCCCTCTACATCTCCGACGACGGCGCCGCGTTGCTCACCTTCGAGGCCATGTCTGAGGCCGCCGCCTTCGCCAAGGTTTGGGTTCCGTTCTGCCGCAAGCACAACATCGAGCCGCGCAACCCCGACAGCTACTTCAACGTCAAGGGCGACCCCACGAGGAACAAGAAGCGGCCGGACTTCGTCAAGGACCGCCGCTGGATCAAGCGGGAGTACGACGAGTTCAAGGTCCGTATCAACGGCCTTCCCGACGCCATCCGCCGCCGCTCTGAAGCCATCAACGTTCGCGAGCGCAAGATCGCCCGTGAGCAGAGCGGCGGCGGCGGCGACGCGAGCGCCGGTGCCGAACCCAAGCTCCCCCCGAAGGCCACGTGGATGGCGGACTCCACGCATTGGCCCGGCACCTGGGCGGTTCCATCGGCGGACCACTCCAAGGGCGACCATGCCGGCATCCTCCAGGTCATGATCAAGAGCTCCCACCACGACCCAATCTACGGCGTGCCCGGCGACCACCCCTACCTCGACTTCACCGGCATCGACACACGCCTCCCCATGTTCGTGTACGTCTCCCGCGAGAAGCGACCCGGGTTCGACCACAACAAGAAGGCCGGCGCCATGAACTCCCTGGTGCGCGCCTCTGCCATCCTCTCCAACGGACCCTTCATCCTCAACTTCGACTGCGACCACTACATCTACAATTGCTTGGCCATCCGTGAGGGCATGTGCTACATGTTGGACCGCGGCGGCGACCGCGTCTGCTACGTCCAGTTCCCGCAGCGGTTCGAGGGCATCGACCCCTCCGACCGCTACGCCAACCATAACACCGTCTTCTTCGACGGCAACATGCGCGCCCTCGACGGGCTCCAGGGCCCCATGTACGTCGGCACCGGCTGCCTCTTCCGGCGATACGCGCTCTACGGTTTCAACCCTCCGCGCGCCAACGAGTACACTGGCCTCTACGGCCAGTACAAGCGTCCGGCCCCGCCGCCGATAGGACCGCGCGTGCCCAGCTCGAAGAACATGGAGGAGGTCATCCCGGAGGCGGAGCTGGAAGGCGTGCATCCGGACCTCATCAATCCGGTTAGGTTCGGTAACTCCGTCATGTTCATCAACTCCATCGAGGTAGCAGAGTTCCAGGGCCGCCCCCTCGCCGACCATCCGGGCATCAAGAACGGTCGTCCGCCGGGCGCCCTGCTCGAACCTCGCCCACCGCTCGACGCGCCCACCGTCGCCGAGGCTGTCTCGGTCATCTCGTGCTGGTACGTGCTACTCTTTCTCTGAGACACTCGATCGAACAGTTGGTGCGCTGAGTTATTATTTCTTTGAGGCATTTCATCGAGTTACTCAATTGCACTCTTGATCAAGCTAGGTATGAGGACAAGACGGAGTGGGGGGCGAGGGTGGGGTGGATCTACGGGTCGGTGACGGAGGACGTGGTGACCGGCTACCGGATGCACAACCGAGGGTGGCGGTCGGTCTACTGCATCACGAAGCGCGACGCCTTCCGGGGAACGGCGCCCATCAACCTCACCGACCGGCTGCACCAAGTGCTGCGGTGGGCGACCGGCTCCGTGGAGATCTTCTTCTCCAAAAACAACGCCTTGCTGGCCTCATCCCGGCTCAAATTCCTGCAACGCGTCTCCTACCTCAACGTCGGCATCTACCCCTTCACCTCCCTCTTCCTCGTCATCTACTGCTTCCTCCCGGCGCTCTGCCTCTTCTCCGGCAGCTTCATCGTGCAGAACCTCAACATCACCTTCCTCGTCTACCTCCTCATCATCACCGTCACCCTCACCCTGCTCTCCCTCCTCGAGGTCAAGTGGTCGGGGATCGCGCTCGAGGAGTGGTGGCGCAACGAGCAGTTCTGGGTCATCGGCGGCTCCAGCGCGCATATGGCGGCGGTGTTGCAAGGCCTGCTCAAGGTGATCGCCGGCATTGAGATCTCCTTCACGTTGACGTCCAAGTCGTCCAACGAGGACGAGGAGGACATCTACGCCGACCTCTACGTGGTCAAGTGGACGAGCCTCTTCATCCCGCCGCTCACCATCATTGTCGTCAACCTCGTGGCGATCGTGATCGGCTTCTCGCGAACGGTGTATAGTGAGATCCCGCAGTGGAGCAAGCTGTTGGGGGGCCTCTTCTTCAGCTTCTGGGTGCTCGCCCACATGTACCCCTTCGCGAAGGGGTTGATGGGGAAGAGAGGGAGGACGCCGACCATCATCTGGGTATGGGCCGGCATCGTCGCCATCACCGTGTCGCTGCTTTGGATCACCGTCAACCCGCCGGACGGCGGCAAACCCTCCGCTACCGCCGGCCAAATTGAAATATAAAATCGATACACAAAGGCCTAAATTAAGTTGAAGATTTGCATGCATTAAAATTTACGTAGTATTACACCATAATTTGTTTGAGCTCTAATTAATTATAATATTAAGGATACAGAGAATTGAAGAAAGCTTTGTAATTATTTATGCAGAGGAGATATAAAAGTGTTGTAATTGATTCTTTTTTCCTTTAAAATTTTGTTTACTTGATTTTTATGGCATTTAACTATCACACTGATTGCAGATTTTTAGCTTCAATTGTATTCTGATAAATTATTCTGCATGCAAATATATATATATATATATATGATTTTTACATTAACTCGATCAGTTATACAATATAGTAAAAATTCCTTTTCAATTTTGTCTTTTTAATTTCCATTCCAATAAAACTAATAAAGTTTATTTTTTGAAATCGAAAAGATATCTGATCAGTTTAATCGATCCATTAATTTAATTATTTTTTGTCAATAAAAAAATAGATTAGAGGCAAAATTAAAAAATTACGAACTTAGTCCACGTGAAAAATTTTACTAATAAAATTAACGGGTACAAAAGTTCATCCCTAGTTACTAGTTAGTATCATTTTAGGTAATCCAAATCTCATCTCAAATAACATAATCTCATCTCGACAAATTCAATAAACCATCACTCAAAAATAATATGCAAATCGTCGAGAAGAACAACATATCAAAAAATCATCAAAATAGGAAAAGAAACGATAGCCCAATTTTAGCAAATTCTATTTCCAAAGAAGATGTGACTTCTTATTTATTTATTTATTAATTAACCCACATGAGTCCCACACCACTTAAGTTGAGTGCAACTTAAATCAAACTCCATAGAATTTTCTATGGTTCATTCTCAAAAGAATGAATCTAGCCTTATTAAAATTGAACCTAGTATGATTAAGGATGAAGCTAAAGTATATTGAACCTGTCTGCAAAAGAGGTTCACTGTAGATTCAATCTTAATGATGCTAGATTCATTATTAAAAATTGCTAGGTTCACTCATACGAGGGGCTCCATCGAATTTCTATGGAGCTCGACTCCATAATAATTTTTTCCACTTAAGTGAGAGGTCACAACACAGAGCGGATTTTGTTTTAGCGATGGCAACAACAACGCGAGAAATTACATGATGTTCAGAGTAAGATTTCAAAGATCCGAGCCAAAATAATTTCAATCTATATATATACACTCAAATAACCAAATTAATAATAATAATAATAATAATAATAATAATAATAATAATAATAATAATAATAATAATAATAATAATAATAATAATAATAATAATAATAATAATAATAATAAAAAATAGCACTTTTTATTTTTTTATTTTTTCTCCAAAAATGGATACTCCTGATATCATATATAAAAACAGTAAACATTTAGCATAAAAACCCTGGCTAATTTTAATTTTAATTAATTTGTACATACAAACATAAAATATATATATTAGCAATTGGGTACTCTAAAGATGTGCTCTTCTCCACTCTCCTCGTCAACCTTCTTCACCCATTTGCTCTTTCTATGCGGCCTCCCGTTCCTCCTCATCATCTTCTTGATCACCTCTTCGTCGCTGAAGCTTCTCCTATGTCTCCGTCCGAGCTCGTCATCCCCAATGATCGTCGTCACCTCCATCCCCTCCCCCATCAGATTCTTCATCGACCTCACTCTCCCCATCCGCTTCAGCCCCGGGCAGTCGCCGCACAGCCCCTCCTTCCCCCCCTCCAGGTGGCTCGCCACCACCACTGACCGCGCCGGGTTCACGTCCAGCAGCTTCAGGAGGTCCTTGTAGGACTCGTTCTTGCAGTCGACGAGCGAGAAGTCGACGTTCTCCAGCTCGGGGAGCAGCCGGTGGGGGTCGCCGATCTTGAACTCGACCATGTCGCGGAGGCCGGAGTGGCGGACCACCCGCTCGGACGCGGCGAGGGAGCCCGCCTCGGGGAGGATGCAGACGAGGCGGCCGCCGGTGGTGCGGGCGGCGGCGGCGAGGGCGACGGTGGAGTGCGAGGCTTCCGGGGATACCTCGACGATCAGCTTCGCGTCGATGCCGGCCGCGAGCGCGGAGATGAACTCGTTGCTCTCCGGCTCGGCTGACGCGCTGCTGCTCGGAGCGGCGTTTTGGTGCTGCGAGCGCTGAAACAGGAAGAGAAATGATGAGTATAACTCATTTGCAGTACATCAAATTGCTCGTTGTCTTTGCATGCATCAAGAAGAAAAGAGGACAAGTAAGAGAGAAGAACTTGAAATCAAGAGGAAGAAGATGAATTGATTACCAGCTTGAGAGCGTCAAGATAAGCGTTGGCTGCGTTCTGAGGAGACCAAATCATGGCTTGAATTGACCTCCAAACACGAGTAAAGCTTGAGAGGAAGAATTGAAGAGAGATTAGGGTTGATAGAAACAGCTTGTTCTTCTTTGGCTTATAAATATGAGGGCGAAATTAAGTTAGGGTTGTCGTCGAAACCGTATCCTATTCTTTGGGGGACAGGAGATGCCAATTCCGGAGATCGATATCTTCGCTGACGCTTTGACTTGGTGCAGAATCTTTTTCTTTTTTCTTATATATATATTAATTTTGTATATTTTTAAACAAAAATTGATTTTTCATATCTGCAATTTTTTCTTTAAAAAAAAACAAAAATGCTATGATTTAAATCCTAAATATTTAGGCAATATACGACATGTTACCACCAACTGTGCTATCCACGATTGGCTTCATAAAAATTACAACCACAAATTTCCTCGGTTCATTGATCGGTCCGGTTCACGAAACGCCGCCTCACAAATTAATATTCCCCTAATGTTTTCTCGTTGGTACTAAAATGCACTTAAATTTTTTTGGATAAAAAATATCTTTTACATAATGAAATTTGGTATATAAATGATCCTATAAGCTAACGACGTTAATGGAAAGATAAATGAGCTGATGTAACTGATGACTTGAACACGTGGCACACATTAAATCAAGACTTGTCACATTAGCAACACGCCACATGACATATCAGCAAGGGGTCCCACCACTGATTTTTATTTATTTTTTTACATCATGAGATATAGATAGTGAAAGAGACGTAAAAGTGATAAGAGAGTGAGTTATGATTTAATACCCTTGAGTGGAGATGAAATTTTTTTAATATTAGTAGTGGGACCCAAGTTAGTGTGGCATATTAAGTGCCGCTTGCATGATAATATGTTCTCTACATATATGTGCGTTATACATAAAGTCAACATCCCAATCAATATTTACGTCATCTCCATTAAGTCTTAGTAAGTTAACTTGTGTGTCATTTTTATATCATTTTCAATAATCTCGAGGGTATTTTAACTCCATTACAAACGATAGAGATATTTTAGTATTCGGGTGAAAACTTCAAGAGCATTTTAATTAGGGCTGAGCATCGGGGGGTCGGGTCAATACCCGACCCAACCCGATCGGGTATTGACCCAAAAATTTCAAAAAAAATATACTCGACCCGACCCGATTTTTCAATCGGGGCCCGACCCGAATAACCCGAAAAAATTGGGCCCCGACCCGTTTAACCCAAAAAATATCATCCCTTCAATACATATCCTAAATTTCTAATCAAATATCAACAAATAAATCCACAAATTAATCAAAAAATTATTACATGTTGTTTGTTGACTATCGGATCAGAGTGTCGGCCTGTCGGGGATAGCCGGACACCTAGACAGGCATCGGGCAAACATTGAGGAGTAAGGGGAGGATCGCCGCCTCACGGGGCAATCGGGGACGAGCGTCGGGCAGTGCCGCTGGAGAGGAGGAGGATTGTGACTGTCGACTGCCGATTGCGGAGAGGAGGAGGTGAGGAGGCCAGAAAGACGCCGGACACGAGCTCAATGTCGCCGGAGGAGGATGCAGGCATTGACGACTCGGCGGGAGGAGGAGAATGCAGGCGTCGCGTCGGCGATTCGTCGGCGAGATAGGCGTCGCAATTGGGAGTCGGGATCGGGGATTCTTAGGAGTTAGGGCAGAGAAATGGGGGGCGGGTGAAGTGGGGCAGGCGGGTAAAAAAATATAATATAAAAAATCGAGGGGGTCGTGTTAAACGGGGTTTTCACCCGAACCCGACCCGAAATAGTAGACAAAATTTTATAAAATGCAACCCGACCCGACCCGACCCGAAATACCATAATAACCCGACCCAAAATGAATTTTTGAGTCGGTTTTTCGGGTTTTTTTGGGTCGGATTGAGTTTTGCTCCCTTTCTTAAATACATAAATGTTGGGGTTAAAATAATAAAAATTACAACCTCAAAAATTTCCCGGTTCGGTTCACGAAACGCTGCCAAGTTTTCCCCTCCCTGTCACCGTCACGAATTAATACACGAACCCACGAATTAGGCGGAACCGGCTTTTATTATTCTCTCCCGCTGTCGAACTACCTCCGATCGCGACGGAGAGCGAAGAGTACGATCGCCATCTACCGTCGCCGTCTCCTTCAAGCCGCTCCTCCTCTTCCTCTCTTCTCATCTCTTCTCCAAATCGAGAGGCGTATCCTTCTCCCCGTCACTATACCTTGCATCACGGAAATGGTTCGATCTTTCTCCGTCTTCTCCCCTGATTTTCCATTTCTTCCCTCGTCGACTTTTCTTTCTCGTTTCGGTTCGGCAATGTTGATGTATTGTGTTTTGATGTGATGACGCTCCCAATCTGGAAGTATAGATTTGATTTCCTACATTGCGCTCTTCTTGCATCTGCAGGCTTGCGATTGGAGGATGTCGCGGATCTGATCAGGTTGTTGACTCCGGGTATGATGAAACTCTCTTTTGCTTATTAATCTCCGTCGCCTTCTCGAAGGTTTGTGCTTATTTTTGCAGTTGTTTCAATAGATCTCTGTTGTTTATGCGTTCCCCTTTTTTGTTTCATGAAATGGATCAAATTAGTTGTTTGCTTTCTCTCATCACGGTGGATTTTATCTAGAGATATGTAAATTCGAAGTAGCTATATCTGCGCAATTACTTAAGGAGCAATTATGTTTTTTTCTAATCTAGTTTCGTGGTTGATGATTATCAGATACGTACCTTCGAAGCTGACATGATTTAATAGGAAATGATGTTTATGATTTTGTATTTTGACCTAAAGAATTGGCCATGAATGAGTTGAACAAGTTTGAACTTTACTAGCTTTCTTCTTGTCAGCTAATGACTTCATATTGCAATGTTTTCATTGTTAAACTCAATAATAACTTATTTATTAACAGGTTCAGATGCATTAAAGGAGTTATAATGTTGTTAATTTCATCGGAGAAGCTATTATTGCTATTCTAGAAATTTTAACACATCTCAGACTATACTCCTATCGAGATCAATACACATGTAAGTCCTTACAACTTATCTACATATTTAATTGTTTAGGAAACTAAATTATGACCTTTTCTACTAACTAAAAACTTGTTTCCTTTCTCATGCCTTACCGTTTAATTTTTGCATTTGTCAAGAAAACATATGATGGCCTCAGAAAAGGACGTTTTTGACATCTCGGGACCAGTATATCTATCTTGTGTAAACTGGTAAGTAGTCTTCAAAAAGTTTTCTATGATTACTACTTCATACTTGGATAGAGTCGGCAACAGTTCGGTTAATCACATTTTTTGTAATTAATTGAAACCGAAATCGAATTAAAAACTCGTTAACCGAAATTGAAATCATTTGGTTTGAAAAACTAGTATCTGAAACTGAAACCAACTCGATTTCGATTATCCGATGGATAACCGAACGGTTCAAATAGAACCGGTTATCCATTTACTAACGAGTTAACCGGTTAGTAAATTAGATTTTGAAATATCTTAAAATTATCAAAATAGTTAATTATATCGATTTCAGATCCGATTATTCGTAGATAACCACAGGTTATATTTCAGTTTCGATTACCGATTATTTGTGAACCAATAACCGAAACCGAACCGAATTTAATCGGTTTTTCATATTTTCTAATCGAAACCGAAATTGAACCGTAAATTCACTATCCGAAACTTGATTTTGAGGTTTGGTGGTTTCAATTGCCATCCCTATACTTGGAGGTAGGATTTGCCCTCATATTGTTCATGGGCTGAGAATGGAGAGTTAAACTCTATGAGGCCGAATCTCCCATGCTTTCCATGTTGCCTGATGTGGATAACGATTTTCAAGGGAGATGCACTTCTTTCATCTTGAATCAAGCAAGTCCACTATCTTCCTAATACAAAAATGGTCCTCATATAAGGTGTTCAAGAAGAAGAAACAATTTTTCTCTGTATCATTCTTAGATTTCTTGGAATAATACACAAACATGGTTCTTTATTTTTCTAGTATCATTTTATTATCATATGGATTTCTTTGTCTCCCTTTCATGTTGAGAATATCCTATATATTTCTAATTTTGGCCAAATTACATTTACATTTAAAAGGAAATGCTCACACCATCGGAGATCAGTTGCTGCATGCCTAGTTCAAGCTGTCTACATCTCGGAGCTCGATCGGCAATACAACCGTAAGGGAAATGAAGCTGTTGCATCTCCTTGGTGGGAGTTTTTCCATTTTGAACGGACCAGCACACTCGTCGATGATGCTGATTCTTCAATATTTGGTGCCATTTACAAATTCAAACCTCTTCCTTCCTCTCAAGATTCCTCAGTTCAGGATGCTCCAAAATTTGTCATTGCCTTCAGAGGGACACTACCTAGTAAGGACTCTTTAGCCAGAGATGGCTCATTGGATCTCCAAATCATTAAAAATGGCCTTCATCAAACTTCGCGGTTTCAGATTGCAATGCAAGCTGTTCGAAATCTAATCTCTGCTGCCAAGAATTCAAATATATGGCTGGCAGGCCATTCTCTGGGGGCCGCCATTGCAACATTAGCCGGTAAGAACACGGCCAAAACAGGAATGCTGCTTGAAACCTTTCTCTTCAATCCGCCTTTTGTGTCAGCTCCAATTGAGAGGATCAGAGACAAAAATGTGAGGCAGGGAATTCGGATTGCAAGCAGTTTTTTGACGGCTGGTCTTTCTCTTGCCTTGAAAGATCGTCATGAGAAATCTACCCTGGAAGAATCCTTTGCCACTTTATCGTTATGGATGCCTCGCCTTTTCGTGAATCCAGGTGATTATATTTGTTCAGAGTATATTGGCTACTTCGAACACAGAAAATTTATGGAGAAGCTCGGAGTTGGAAGCATCGAGAGACTGGCAACACAAAACAGCATAGGAGGTCTATTCTTGAGCGCATTAGGGAAGGATTCCGACCCTTTGCACCTTCTTCCATCAGCAAATTTGACAATTAATCTAAGTCCCTGCCCTGACTTTATGACAGCTCATAGTATACACCAATGGTGGAGGGCCGATCTACATTTGCAATCTAAGCAATATCATTATGGTTGATAAAATGCACCATGTGGTTCTCTTTAGTGGAACACAACCGTAGCATGATTCTTTTGTATAGTTATTCATTGTTACTCAGTGGTCTTTACATTTATGATACGGCACTGTAGCTTGGAATAAGATGCTGCACAACTATTATTTATTTGAAGTATTCAGTATTTGTATTCTGAAATGTGTTTGCATATTGCATAGTATTCTTTCGGCAATTGCATTGTGCAAGCTGGATTAGCTTTTTGCATTTAGCAGCAAAACAATGACTAAACTGCGTTTTCCAATTCCATATCCACTTTTGAGTATGATTGCTTTGAAACTAATGCAATGTACCTCTAATCTTTTCATGTACTTGTTTATATCACTTGACTTATATGACATGTGAGTTTGCAACTCATGCCTTCAACTCCAAGCTACAAAATTGTGATTCTACAAGAAGACCATGTTATCAAGACTAATCTGACATGTGAAGTTGGAAGCTAGAGAAAGTTATTCTGGATCACTTTCTTCAACTCCTCTAGCTTCTGAATGATCTTTGGGTTCATCAAGTCCCTTGCTTCCTTGATGAGTGTGCCTTCTCTACTAAAATTGTAAGCGTCTACCACAGTATTTATCCAAGTATTTAATGCTTCTGGAGTTCTGCAGGCAAAGAACACAAGTTCAACCAATACTACTTTGCAAAGCAAATTTGGAGAAAAGAAGAATATTTGGATTTTGTGACAAGTCCTTAGAACTTACGTGTATAAACAGTCAACATCTTTTCCTTCCAATTCATTTCCAGGTGTAAATGCATCTTTTAGTGCACACAGTTGCTCCTGAGGATCCTCAATAGTGAGAAGATATTTAAGTATCCTAATTTCCTTTGGCATAAGTCTCTGAAGATTTCCCATAGCAGTCTTGTATAAATGATATAATACGTCTTTTGCCTGGCCATAGTCCCAACGAAAAAAGAAAGCAAATCCAAAGAATTAATAGAATAGTGATAAAATCTATTATAACTATCTATACAGATAATTATAGTTTCCTTTTTGTTCAGCTTCACTAAGAAGCGAATCAATTCATCCAAATACATTTTTTGTAGAAACATAAATGCCTTCATATTATAAGTTAATTAAAAAGAATTAATTTCACTTTGGCTCATAAAGTTTACATCAATTCTCACTTTAGACCTTACAATTTTAAAAAAATAAAAAGTGTCATTTTGATCCCTGAAATTTATTTCAGTTTCCACTTTGGCCCGTAAAGTTTGAAAAGTCTCACTTTGGCTCTTTGATTATAATTTATCCTTATAATTTGAAAAAAAAATAAATCAATTTGGTTTGTTAAATTAAAAAGTCTCTTATTTTTTCACGAACCAATCAAAATCACTACTTCAAAATAAGATATTGAATTGGTGAGATTTAATCCAAGATGGCATGTTTGAGGAAGGAAAAAAAATGTAATTCTAGTTACAATAATTATTAATATCATTGTCTCTAACGTATAAGTCAAGTTCATTGAATATGACAATTAATGAAACCCGTAAACACATGAGGATTTCATTTAATATGTGGAGACAACATGATCTAGTTAGTGATTTTTGGATGATAAAGAAATAAAAATTAATTTAATGGGCCAAGTGAGATTTTTTTCACATTGTTAGGACCAAAGCGAAAATGAGAATTTTCAAACTTTAGGAAGCTTTTCAAATTTTAGGGGCCAAGGTGGTAATAGATATAAACTTTAAAGACTAACGTGAAATTAACCATAATTCAAATGATTAGCAAGTCTTATACCTCCTCTTTCATCATGTTTGTTTCTTTAGCAGCTGCCCAAGCTTTGGTGATCATCAACATTAATGCAGAATCAAGTTCTTTTTTATCAGCTAGATTGTCAATCTTCCTGCAGGCAGCATCTACAGTAGGTGAACTGATTATATCATTGAACTTCAGCTCAGCAGCATTCAGAGCCTCCATGCTTTCGGATGCATTGTCGTATGACTCTACAGCAGCAAGACAAATATTTCCCATCCTTGCTAGATCTGTTGAACAATGACCACAATTGATGATTCCATCGAAATCAGAAGATTTGTCATAAGGGAAAAAAAACATAAAAATTAAGTGTAATCACTGCCAAAACCTTCTAACACTCAGAACCTAGTACATCATCCTATGTCATGAAAAGCCAAGTAAGGAACAAGTAAAAGATACTTTTTTCTCCACACACACACACACATATATATATTATAACATATGTCCAGTGCCTTTAGGTTGCTAGTCATTTTAAAGCCTTGTAATACTTACCTGCACAATTTATCAAAAAAGTATGATAAACAAACTGATCATAGTTTCACACTCTTATCCATAGTAATTGACTACTGAATGAACAAGATACAGGTCATGGTCAATTCAAATAACTTTCTTGTCTACAGGAAAACCAACATGGATTAATAATATTAAAACATTTAGATGTTCATATAACAATAACTAAAAATTAATAAGGCCAAGAGGATAAAAAGTACATCATGCAGAAAATGAGAATAGTGCTAAATTAACAAACCATCTGGAGATGTCATATCTTTGTATGCAACATTAGAGTGTTGGATTAATCCTCACTATTTCTTTTGGTGGGTCATCATATAAAGATCTACACACTGAAACACAAATTTACTATGGGAAATCCTAATGTTATAGTGTCAGGTTAAGATTTACCATTTTGTTTTTGTGGATCATCATAATAGGATTCTGTTACAGTATGAAGATGTACAAAGAACTCCCTTGTGAAATCCTTACGGCGCTTAGCAACTATAGCATCTATTTCATCAGATGCCTCTTTAATCACTTGAAGAAGTTCATCATGCCTTTGCACATCATCATCAATCTGAAAAGGTCGAATAGGCAAGATGAGAAAAAATAACAGAGAAATTGAAAAATGTCCAATGCAGTTCCATGTCCTGATGTCCGATAAAGAGATAAACTTTATAAACTATGCATGAATTAGATATAACAAGCTGAAAGTCAAACTAATGAAAACAATATGATAACATAATAACTTATGTTTAGCACTGCCCATCAGAATTATTATTTGACCTGGGCAGAAGCACTTAAATGGAATCAGAGAATTGCAAGTGTGATGAGAGTGATGTAAGAGTATTCGCCATAAAAAGGTGCAAAAGTACCTCTTTCAACTTCCTGCCCAGTCGAAGAAACTTGTGCTTCATCCCGGGATCACTCTCACTATCTGCTCTTTCCTGACACCGCTTGTAAAAGTGTGGCCGTATATTACTCCATTCCTTGCTGAAAGCTAATAACCTTCTCCAATCAGTTGTTGTCGGCTTATCAACCATGAATACTTCAATTAGCTTGTCACAAACTCTAACCATTTTGAAATCATCTATATTTCCTGGGCTACAGCTTCCATCATTCGTCCCCTCTTCATCTTCAGGAAACTTTTCAGAAATAGTCAGATCCTCGGACTCAGTAACTTTCGAAGGAAACCTTTCAGTTGAGCTGCTTGGAGCCATTGTCATATCACCGAATGCTGCAACAAAACAGGAGAATGAGCATCTTGAAAGAACCAATAAAGCACAAGTGACCCAAAATCACAGAACCAGTCTTGTTCATCTCTACCTCAAATTATCATGTCAGCGGCAACAATAAAGGTATAATTATTTCAAAAAAAAATCTTCAGAAATAACATTTACAGACAATTCTAAAACCAACAATTCCTGCTCTATAGTTCATGGGGAAGCAGAAATAACCGGCGAGTTGAATGGTCGAAATCTTTCCTCTAGAATCCTGACTGTCTATTAGCAAGAACTAAAAAGATTTGAAAGATTGCTAAATTTACCTCTGACAGCGAAGGAAGAGGAAAGGGTTTCCCTTCGGCGACAGTACTGGGTTGGAAGAACCATCGCAGAGGGCATCCGGGGAGGAGCGGAGCATAGGCCAATCCTAGGGTTAAGGGGCGCAAGGGATTTCGAGGAGGAGGAGGAGGAGGACGACGACGAAAGAGGCAGGCGGACGGCAGCGACCTGGACGGCGGAGGTGGAGGCGGCCGCCATGGGAACAGTCATCGCCATCTGCTCCAGAGAGAGAGCTCCGCGATCGCGTCTTCTAGACTTTTACTTGCTATCCGTCACGTGATCGTCGTGTGCCGAGGTAGCCATCGTTTTATCGTTAAGGTTTCTCGATATCTCAGCCGTTCATTGACCATCATCATCATCTCAAACCGTCCATCACCGATATTTGTGGCACAGAATTCTCAAACCGTCTATCACCGTTCAGGTATACAGAAATTCTATATTTGTGTATTTTGGTTCGTATCGGGTCGGATATTTTACCCGACCCGATAATACCCAGATGAAGAGCCATAAATATTTCCACGGTTTCTGTGTGTTATTGAACATCCACATATCCTCAGTTCCTCACTCTCTCTCTCTCTCTCTCTCTCTCATGGCCGCTACGTTTCTCTCTTCAACTCCTTTTCAGCTTCCTCTCTTCCCACGTCATCTCGCTTCTCCTCTTCCTCCTTCCACACCCCAACCTTTCCTCGCAAAGCCACTGCACAAATCCACCCTTCTCTGTTCTTCGTCTTCTTCTTTTACATCAGCTATATATCCAATTGTCACCGAAGAAGAAAGCTCCACCGCACCACCTGAACTGGAATCATTTGTTCCAGGCACACAGGACCCCGATTTCAGGTATCCCGTGACGCCAATGTCTCGTCGAACAGCTTGATTCTATTGAGTGAGCTATTGATTTGATTCTTTTGGTTAGTAGTTTCTTGATTGTTATTTAGGGGAAGTCCGAAATCTCTTCATTGTTTGGTCTTGTTGAATGAATTAGCGTAAGAGATACTGTGTTGGAAAATTTAGGGCATGTCATGTGGATGCCCTTTTAAAGTTATTATTTAAGAGCTATATTAATCAAGCAGTTAATTGGATAATTTGCTATGTACAGTTCATCAGTGCTACTCAAATTAAGCAATTGGGGCAATTGAACATTGGTTCTTAGCATATCTGTTGAGATTCCAGCATTTAAACTTTTCTTAGCATTTGAGATTCCAGCATTGAATATTGGTTCTTAGCATATCTATTTAGGCTAGCAGTGGAGAACCACTTAGCTTGTAAAGGTTGTAACTTGGTCTTGGAAGGCCTACCCAGTCTTCCATGGTCTTTTCTATGACAATATTGCGAGGGGTCTAACTTCGAAAATGGACAGTGCATCCAAATCTCTAGGATAAATCATGAATAGTCTATAAATGTGGCACTTTTCTTCCTGATCAATCAATTTTTATGCCATCGTCTAGCTATTAGTTCTCCATCATATTGCATAAGAAAACAGAGTGAAAATAATTGTTGCAATCTGAGCTATTAATGGTGGGAGATTTTGTCTCAAGGGGATGCAAGGCCTGTGGAAGAGAGGAAATTGAGAAGGGTTGCAATGGCGAGGGGCGAATTCAGGGTGGGATCGCAACTGTCCCCGGCTTCGGCTGGTGGCCAATAAAAGCCTTTCGGCCTTGCCCAGGGTTTGTGGCTTCTGGTGGGAGATACAGGAGGAAAGGGCAAAGCATGGATGAGGTTGCATTTGGCAGGGGAGAAAGAGAGATGCCCACTGAGAACATAGTTAAGTCAAAGTCAAGGTACAAAACTACTTGTTCTCATAATTTCCTCTTAGTAACTGAGCAATCAATATGATATTAGCTCACCATTCTTCTTTATGCAGCAAAAGGAAAGCAAAGATCAAAGAGACCTAAGGGATGAAAGCAATGATGGTGTGCTTGATTGCAGTGGAGAAACCTAACAAGGGCATATCCTCTCATTGCCAAAGGGATTGAGAATGACAATTCAATCACATCCATTATGTGATAGATTGGTTTGTGGCGCCTAATCATGAATAGATTAAATTAAGAATTAGTACCAACATCATAAAGTAGTAACTTGGAACAAAATGGTTCCTTCATTGTAGTTATTCAATATTTCTGATTCTAAAAGGCATGAAGAGTTTTGCTCTTTCAATTGATCTTGTTGTGACACTCCGTGGAAGTGTGACATTCCACTGACTTCAGAATTCAGATATTATTCAGTCTCTCTCTATCAAAGTTGTCTTTTAGCTTAGATACTAGAGAAGATTATATATGTTCTTGTTGAAGAAGCCGCATTTCACTACATTAGTACATTTCTGCAGTATCATGGAGAAGAGGAGGCACGGTTGCTTCCAAAACACACGATACCTATTCATTTACCGAAGTCTTATTAATGCCCATCATTTGCACAGTAGTTTATGGCCTAGAATCTCATGCCAAGTGCAAGATGCTCTAAACTCAGTGAGACAGGTTATGAAGCATTTTATATGGTTATGGAGAAACATCTATCTAAATGAGAAGCTGTATGAAGAAGGAAAGGGTTAACAATCTTCCCGTGAACTGTCAGAAATTTAGGAAGCCCAAAGTATTGTGTTTATGATATGGAATTCCAAGTAAAATCAGTAGAAAAGATATTAATGTTGAATATCTATTTCTTAAAGCTATTCTATTGATATAAAGTTGTATAAGTTTTGCTGCATTGCCGCGGATGAAAACCTCCTCTTCCACAAGCTGAAGAATTATCGCCAACAGCAATAAAGCTCCTTTAAGATGAAATCAATGGTAAAATGATTAGGGTAGAGACATCAAAAAGGACTGCATCAGGTGTAAAATCAATTGACACAGCCACAGCTTGCCATAAACAAAAAAATTCAAAGCATTAGAACTTGAATTGCAACAACCAAAACATGGTCATCAAGATGCCTAAACAAGATCACAAATTTGTTATATGTCCATGCTATATCTTGTGTGCTTTAGGGCATGTCCAATTGGCCGGGCATAATGTCCCTTGCCCTTTTATTGTTGAAATAACTAGCAGGTTGTGTCAATCTTTATAACATGTGTCAATCTTTTATTGACGAACAATTTTTCTACTCATAGATCCCAAGAAAGCTAAAAGGTAAAAAATACATGCGACCATGCTTAGGTATCGTGTGTTTTGGAAGCATTACTTAGAGTTTTAGTTTAAACAAGAAATGCAATCATCAGTTAGAAAAGATATTAGTCTCTGCGGTCTCATGTATGCCAAGAAAATCTATTGCTTTTAACTCAGAAAAAATACACTAGCACTTTGATATAGGAAATATAATCTTACCGTAGAATATCAAACTGTTTATGCATTGCACATCCTCCACAATTCACATTAGTATTTTGTGAAAAAGCATTTCTAAAGTTAGAAGGCATCATGCTTACCTTGAGTGCTTGGGAACAGATCATCTCACATTTTTTTGAGAAGAATAGATCTCACATTTGGGCAAGACAAATAAATTTTCCTTGCTATACTTTCATCAGATACTCGGAGACTAGCTATGATCGCCTCTCAAGAACCTGAAATTGGAGCAGTGCTTGTAAGAATAACCACTCAAGTACTACACCTAGGCTTGAGAAAGATGGTGCTCCTTAGGGAAAATAAATACAATAAAACGAAAACAAGATGGGGGCTTGTTCAGTTATTCCATATAAACAACTTCAATTCTTTAAATGGCCAAAAAAAAGTTATTTGAGGAAGGTTTTAGCGCTTCATTCTTCGCATTAAGAAAATCGAAAAGAACATCAGTTATTTCTGTCTTGTCTATGTTATCCTCTATTCATTATGTAAGATATTTGCTTTCTATCATTATTGGTACAATATTCTCAACGATCTTTTCTATTTCAAATAGTAGAAATTAGACAATAAGGTCAACAGAATTAAATTTAACAGCTCGAGATGAAACTCAAGACTTTCTAATTAATAAAAAAACTGCAAAAAGTCTAATGGAAGAATTTTATCTATAGATAGAATCATCAGGCATTAACCAAAAGTATCCTTTATAATACCTCCTGAACCAAGGTGATGAGAGATGGAATCAATACAACTCAGCCAATCTGCTAAGGGCTCAAGTCCTCTTGGTTTGGTCTTGGTTCACTCGGTGTGAAAGGAACATGAGATGTTTTGAGGGCTCGAGAAGGGAGTTCTTGATCATACTTCATCAATGTTGTCCTTTATTTGTTCTTACAAGATAACATAGTCTAGGTTGGGTTTTGTTCAAGATGTTCTTTACCTTGTTTGTAAATTTCTATTTTAAGTTTTCCCCTACTCTCTCCTTTGTATTCTATTCTTACTCATGAATTGAATACAATGTTTTTTTATCAAAAAAAAAAACTCCTGAACCTTATATCAAAGCAAATTAAAAGTTATGTACCTGTTTCAAGTTCAGTGCCGTTTCTCTAAGGTACTTCTTGTACTCTTCTTTTTGGTTGATGAACAATTTTTTCACATCATTTAGCAGTGTTTCTTCTCTTTTCCTATCTTCAATAAGCCTTTCCTTCTTCCAGGTCATAAGCTTGAGCTGCTTTTCAATCTCAACTACATCTGCAGGTAGTCTTGATATCCCAGAACTCACCGGAAATTTCACCTCAGTATTTTTTCTAGACGATATACAATTAGTTTGAAAGATTTTTATTAATATGGATTCATCTTAAGGAGAAAATTTCAAGCATGGCTTAAAACTAGACACTCATGAGCATTTAACATCATCTATATATTCTGACACGCATGGGCACATAGTGTATTGGTTATTTCATTTTTCATGAATACTAGGACTTCAATATCATATCTTAAATAGTCTATTTTAAGAACCAGAAAATCTACAATCTAATGCAACGTAAAATAAAAACCCATACGAAATCAGCTAACATAATGCTTATTATGTACATAATTTCAACTCCAATGTTTTCTGATGGGACGAAATATGCTTGCAAAATTCTATGCGGAGAATTGCATATTTTGATGAAAAATTTCAAGCTTGCAGTACTGAACCATATATGTTACCTGCCACCAAGGTAAAACAAGCCATTGCTTTTCATTATGCCCCCATCTAAAGAGATGGCACCTTCATTTATATATGGTATGGCATGTTGCATATCCAATCTGGTTTTATACACTTGCAGGCGGGAAAACAAGTTATAAAAAAGAGTCTCTCTAAGGCCATGTCCACTAGCTGTGACACAAGACAAGTGCAAATGGTCCAGGTAAATCATATTAACAGCAAAGCCTATAAATCCAGGCGGAGTTTCCCCATTAGGTAACCTTGGCTTCAGCAAAGCAAGTCTCTTTTGTGGATCGTCAGCCACAAATTCACCAGTATAAGGTCTGCAAAAGGAGAAAGAAAATGGTGACGTAAATGTTATGTGCAACACAATCTAATTATAAAAGGAGAAAGATGAAATTGTAATATCATTGAAAAGGAATTCATAAATCCATACCTTAAGTTCTCAATACAAAAGACAAGATATCTTCCAGGTGGCTGCTTCGCAATAGACAAGAAAAGTCCATTAACGCCTGACCTTTTCTCAATCATGCCTTCCTTATCATACTTCTCAAGGGCTGTTATACCTTGATACGTCTTGCAAACTATAGCCAGCATAATTTCCAATCCTAAGTACTCTGAGAAAAGCCTGACAGACAAGAGGCAGAAGGGAATGTGTGTCAGAACATGTCCATGGATACCATATATATGGCCAATTAATACAAGGAAAATGGACCAGAAGATCCAACTTAAAGTTACTCAACTGGCTAAGGTTGTCATCATTTACTTTCCCAAGTGTTGCTACAACACCCAGCACATCATTGGTCAATGGTGACGCTGAAGCTTGTTGCCCATAACGAAGTTTTATTCGGTATATTAAACCAGCTGCAGTTTCCTCCCGCTTTAGTATATTTTCAATAGTCTGTCTCTCGGTGTCTATCGGAGAGAGATTGTTATTTTCCTGTGCTCTAGCTGATGAATGATGCTTTCCAAGATCAACTAAGAAAAAAAATATTTTGTAAGGAGACAAGATTAATTAGGATCAACCAATATGTAATATTAACAATAAAATAAAAGCATAAGAAGAACCTCCGACCAATTAGAGATTTAGAGTATTACAAAAAAGGCATCAATATCTGCAAAATGCTTCAAAAGACAATAGTTAGGGGTGAACAGATCCTGTACCATGTATTTTTCATGATACCCGGACCCTACCCTGTATAGGGCCGATTCCTAGGTTTTGAACTTGGGATATGGAACCTGAGTAGTACAGGTTCCGGGTATCTTGTTTGAACCTGTTCATTTAGAGGTTCTAGGTATCTTGTTGAAGTTGTTGTTCTAGGGTGCAGGTTCTGGGTGCACGATTCTAGGACTCTAGGTACTCGATGTGTTGGACCGGACCCTAACCGAATTTAATTTGAGTCTACCCGGAACCTATTCAATCGGGTAGGTTCCAATCGGTTCCCAGTTTACCCAGTACCCATGCAAACCCCTAACAATAGTTAGTTTTTCTGGTTACCGGGCTAAAATAGTGAAGGAAATATACATTGGTACCAACCTTGCATTTGGAGGATAGACTCATCCATTTTGTCCATCTCAGTCTTGAGAAATTTTAGGTTGTCCTCATGATGTTTAATTTTCAGCCCCAGCATTTCTAGCTCCTCTTGTAGTTTCTGAAAGGTCAATAATAAAAATCACACTTCACTTCAGATGGCACGATCAAGCCTACTGAACGAATCATAGAAGCTTGATTGCACCACGTACCAGATCTTATAAAACTATCCAAAACAGAAACATCGGAAGGAAAGCTCTTCACGTTCAATGGAACAGTAAAGAAGATACACATTCAATGGAACAGTAAATGAGATACACATTCAATGGAACAATAAAGAAGATATACTGGAAAAATGGCATGTACAGTCATATCATCGTAAGAGCGGAACAACATTAACGAATCAAAAGCTTATGATGCACAAACCTGAGATTGGCTCCTTACGATGTCCACATCAGGGAATTCGCTTCCACCCACTTCTTTCAGCGACATTGAGTGAGCAGATACTCAACTCAACCAGCAGATATTCCTGATAGCACAACACCCAAAATACTATTTAATCCGCCAGTTTTTGTGATTCAAAAGCCTAGACGGAGCAAAGTTGCCATGGCGGCCCCAAATACACCACCAGAATTGGTCCAACACGCAGACACAAAGTAACTTTCGATATAAATAGCAAGAAGAGTGCAGATGTCGAGGATATGCATCGCCGAAACCCTAAACAGCTCGATGGATATCAACTTTGCTTTAGGAAGAGAGGAGAAAAAGGCTGACCTCAAAAATCTCTTCGCAACGACGGAGGGTCGATCAATGAAACACTATTTCCCCCTTGCCGAAGGCACCGAGATTCATATTTTCGCCGCTACGAACAAGAATGAAGAATGAGAGGACGAAGTGGTAGGAGCGAAGGGAAGAGCAACCGCCTCGACGCGATCGGCGTGCAGCAGCAAACGAGAGCAAGGCATCAAATGAGTGAGTCGAGCAGAGACTTCCTTTTGTAGCAGGTATTAGTTGCGGGTACAGGCAGACGCACAGGAGCTAAAAAAATGCTTTTTGAGATGGAAACCCGCCTTCGGCCTCGAAATCCAAATTATATTTTAACGAAACGGATGCGGATCCGGAATGAGATTGCCTTTGCATTTGCATACTGGAGTTTTTTAATGTTTGGTTAATCTTATCTTATCCCAAATGTACCCTGAAGTACTTTTATTAAAGGATCGATATTATATATATGATCCATTTGGATAAGTCTTTCAATATAAATTTAACAAAAAAATAATAAATAAATAAAAATATTTTTTGAACAATATTATCCCTAGGTATTAAATGGCTAAGTCAACATCTCATCCACTCTTACAAAATCTCGTTCGCAGTTATAATATATCGTCATGTTTATAACATCTTATCCGTTCTCAAAATAACTCACTCACTCTCATAATATCATGTCTGTGATTATTATATTTTGTCCACTCTTACAATATTCTATATGTGATTATAATACAATGCGAATAAACAGAATTAATTAACCTTTACAATTAGAATACAAATTAAATTTTAGTGAATTTGAATTATCTTAATAGTAATATCTTATCATAGTATCATTTCTCAAAAAACAAATTATCATTTTTATACTTTCTCTATTTTATTATTTGATACATTAATGTCCTAAAATATTCACGTGCTATCTAAAATCTTTAGCCTCTCAAATTAAGAATTTGCTTATTCAATTAGTTGGCTCATCTAATTTCTACCGATAGTCATAGTCACATGTTAAAATAAGCTTGAAATAAGTATAAATTAAGTCCAAGCAAAAGTTATATTTGATATCCTTATCTAAATTCAAGAAATGAATATAGAAGCCATCATCAACGATCGGTGCCATTTTTATCATCGTAAAAAAACACTAATGTTGAGATTTATCATCATAATTTGATCTTTTCATGAAATGAATAAAACACTAATGCTGAGAAAAGCATCTTAAGTCGACCTACTACTAGTTTGATGGTTAAACATCTAAACAATATGCTTGAAGTCTAAAGTTCAATCCATAGTTGATACCATCTCGTGCATATATTTTTTTCATGTGATGTGTACGCCTTGTAATCGATAAATTATAAAACCTAATTTTGAAAAAGAAAAAGAAGGGCATCCCAACAAATGCATATATTTACATCATGGAAGTCCATATGGTGGAGAAAACAAATATGAAATTGGTGTCAATTTGACTGTGATGTTCCCAATATCATCCAATTATGGGGAAAGAGTCCTAATAAAAAAAACAATTGAGAGGGTAGAACGAGTCGTATATTAGTCATGCTTGGTACAGTTGGCACTTTCCTGTTCCAATGCACACCGAACATTCATCTGCATCACCTGCTACATGGCTCAAACAGTGTTTTATCCGATCATTCATGACATCCTGCAAACCAGACGAGTTAACGACTTAACCAGAATTCCGGTAGGATAATAAGAATCAAGATCCAAAGGTTAACATCAAAAGAATTAGAAAGAAAAAAAAAGGAGCAAATTAGTTTATATGATCTTTGAAACCACTCAATCATGAATGTAGGCAGACAAACAGAAACAATGCACGTAAAGCAAAAGAAAAGAAAAGAAAAGAAAAAAAGCAATCTAACCAGTGTATATAAGTGAATGTTAATTTGAGTAGAACCAACAATAATGTTTAAAGAGGGGAAGATGAACAGAGAGACCATAGCAGCAGCATTGTTATATTTAAACACTGCTGTCCATTGATATGCTAGCAACAAAGTTTAATTAACATCATCTAGCTTTCCAATTTTCACATTATTGACATCATGATGAGTCAATATACTGACGTAGTCACGTAGGATGTATATGACATGGCACCTGTGTTTTCATGAACTTATTGATATCATGTAGACCAAATAAGCATATTATATACACAAAAACAAGTAGTTGGGGGTTATCTCACCACCAAAAGTTCATGTAGACCAAGAGGTGCTGTTATGACATATGATATGCCTGAATGCTCCTTGGATGCATCAGCTACTAAAGCCGGGATATCCTAAGAAACGAGAGTATCAATCTATGTTATTTTGAATGTTTTATTAAGAATATAACAAGCATACCGTTACCATATACACCAAGCATACCTGCTGCCAATGCCGTCCTGGGAAAAGGAAAAATGGACTAACGACAACACGTGTAGCTCCTTTTTTCACGCACAATTCAAATGCATCCCTGATTGATGGTTTGGCCAATTCCTACTTTTTCAAACAAGTAATAGTTCAACCTTAGTTACTGAGAATGTCAGCAACAGTAATGAGGAAAAAAAAATACTCCATTAAGAATAAACTAAATAGATCTCCATAAAATAACTTTGAGCAAAAGGTATATCTGTTAAGAATAGATGAAGTTGATCCAGTAACAGGATAAAAACTCAAAATGCCAAGCTTTACCTGCAGCAGGAGTGACGTACAGATAAGTGAGTCCCTTCCATCACATTGTTTGACATGCACTATATAAGTGATTAATGAAGCAACTAAAGTTATGGAAACACATTTGTACATGCAAAGATGCTTGATATGCATTGGGCACATCTTGAAAAGCAACAATAGAAAAGTTTACCAGATACCTGAGTTGATTTTTAGCATGAATCTATCATACCTCATTGTTAGTACAATAATTTCAGTAGAAGCCTATATATCACGAGCTCTAAACAATTCAAGACCTAGGAAACAGATAGCAAAAGGGTTTAACAAAATCTCTTATATTCAACAAATAATTTATCATTTACCAAAATTTATTAAAAACATGCCAGTTATCCATAAGTTTAGGAAACTATTTTTCATAGTGATCTTTCTTTCTTCAAATGTTATTTTTCATTTATTCTTAGCGCTTTCCATTACGTAATTTACTCTTCATAGACTGGTATTTATATATATAGCATACAAAGACATGAATTTCTAGTTGATTATCATGAACAACACCTATGTAGTTATGTTGCACCATGACAATCCATGAAATTATGTTGTGCACTTGTACCATGCTGATTGGATGTGATATTAGCATGATGTTTTCTTAAACATGCATAATCATCCCTATGTGATCATTGTGGCTATGTGAATTATGTAAATCCAGCAGGATATTGTTGCCAATAATACAATCCCATTGATAAGTAGAGGACATATATCCCCATGAACTGCCATCCTTTCCTGGATATTGAAGAAAACAGTGAAGTGAGCCTCTTTTACAGCCTCGTGGAACCCCAATAAGGACATTATATTATCTTCTGAAGTATATCCTTAAAAAATAAGAACTTCTTTCCAGTGTTGTTACACACAAAACAATGTATAAAAATTAATCTCTATAATACATAAATTTCACATATACAAGAGAGACCGATGGATCTAGAGACAGAGAATTCATTTAGCCGACCCCATCTTAGTATGTGATTAAGGTTTAATTGTCCTTGTTGTATACAAGGAGACCGAGGGTTACACATTAATAATATGAGCACAAAAATAATAAGAAATTTACCATGTGAGCAGGTTCAACTATCTGATAACCAGTTCTAGCTTTAAACATTGCAACAAACTCATCTGCAATATCAAGAAAAAATTACCTCAGTTTTTTTGTATGATCCAATATGAATAAAACGCCAAAGAGGATGATGAAAACACAAAATAAATGGTAGTTCAAGCTTACTTAGCATAACATTAGATTCTTGCCTTCGAGATCCATGGTCCACAATGATTACAGCATCATTCTCACCAATTGTGTGTGCCGCTCTTCCAGTCTCTTCATTTCTGAGACTCGAAGTAGACTTTGTAGAGAGGGGACTACTTGTGGACATAATTCTTTGCGGCTTGACAAATTTCGGAAAAGGCAACTTACGAAAAACCCTCACACAAGCCCTTGTTGCAGTTGTTCTTATTTCAAACAGAAAAAAATATGTCAGAAGGACAAGATTTGCCACAACATTATAAGCAAAGAAACTTCGTTATCCCTTTCTGTGGACAATAGTATTTTCTATATATAATCTTCTCAAAAAGAAATGTAGCATAACTCCACTCCTATAGCTGACAAAAAAAGAAAAAGAAATTACAAGAACATGCAAATCCATGAACTATTCTACGAACGATTTCCATCCAAAAAAAAACTAGTATAAGCAATAACAATCAAGGGATGCAACACATCAATCTACCTTGTGATCGGAACTTGCGAAGGTGCTGTGGCAGAGTGCATCATCCGTTCCCCAAATCCCTAGAAAGAGTTGAGCGACCGAAGGCGGACTGAAGAGCCAAATCCGAGCTGGTACGGCCTTATAACGAAGGACGGACGGACTTGATGACTTCTACTGTGGATCCAACCGTTGGTGTCACCCTGAGGCCCAATCTCGAATAGCTAAAAGACCAATTTAGTGTCATGGAGATCACACTCCAAATAACCGAGAGAACAAGCAGAAGTTGCAGCGAGCACAAATGGGGGATTTGACATAACAGGAGTACGGAACCCAGCAAGAAGGAACACCTGGAACAAATATACAGATAGAGGGAGAATGAGAAAGTAGAACTGACTTCATCGGAGGAAGGTGGCCAAGGATGAGTGCTCGTCGCCGAGTAAAGATTGAAGAGCCGATCAGAGGAGAATGAATGGAGCAGGTCACGGAGGTGTAGCGAGAGAACACGCCGCAATTTCAATGCTGTAGAGAAAAGGAGGAACATCGCCCGCATTTTCTTTTACCCATTTGCAAATATGTCCTTTTTAGAGTGTTGTTTTACCAATTAGTGTATTATTTATCTTTGTAAAAAACCGTGCATATACAAACTAAAAGGAAAAATGGATGAATTTGTTCATGAAATAATTAACAAATCTATAAAAAAAAAGTATTTATACTAAATTTATCTTAAATTTTGTGAATTCATATCAATTATATTTCAACGTCGTATGTCTATTCTATTAATGTAATTATTAATTACTGATGTGGCAGTATAGTCAGCATCAAATATTAAGATTTGCCATATAAATTCAAATGTCAGTATTTATTAATGAAAAAAATTAAAAAATCCTAAACCTCTTTTCCCCTTCTATATATTTTAATCTCAAATACTAAGATTTATTTTTTAAAAAAAACATTAATATATGCTAATATTTGTTAACGTGACAAATCTTAATGTATATATTAATGTGTGTATATAGATATATATATGATGTCGGGTAGACTGCCATGTCAGTAAATAACAATTATATTAACATACATCTAATTGTGGGATACAATTAATATGAATTTAAAAGTTTAGGATAGATCATGTGTAAACAAAAAAAAAAGATAGATTCAATAATTTTTCAAAATAAAAATTATAATAATTAAAATTGAAAAGTTTACATGCCTTTTAATACTTCAATTCTATGAATTTTTATTTCCTCGCAAGCATTTCTCTTTTCTAATGCTGAAAGAAGAATTATTGTGATTATAAGTAATAAACTAATAACACAAGTCAATGTGATTTATTGTGGCAAGAAAAAAATGTATAGGACTATGATAATAGAGATGATAACGGTTCACTTAATCACTTTATATATGGATAACTAAAATCGAAACCATTTATAAATTGACTATTCAAAACTAAAAACTGATCATTAAATAGTTAACCAACTACTAAAAATAAAATTAAAAAAATTACAATAGTTGAAATCATGGTTTAAAATACCGATACCGGTCATCATCTCGGTGGATGACCGGTACCGGTACGTAAATGGCGTACCGAACTCTTTTTTTTTTTTTTGATTTTGTGCTAAAAATAACTCCAAATCTCCAATAACTCATGATTGATCAGGAAATACTTAAATTTCATATCCAAATGTCAAATACATGAATACAATGTTTAAAATGCGAACGAATGACGTCCATCGTACTCGTACATATCTTGGGGACATACACGACTAAGATCAACACCGTAAGTCTGCAATGCCCATATCTGAAAATGATCTCATGTCATCATGTCTTGGTATCCATTATATCACATACCCATCAGTGTTTCTTTGTTGACCGTCCAAGAACTAGTCTTTGTATCATCAGTTGAGTAGGTACTTGATACGGAGTGGGTTGATTCGGAAACTTCTTGCAAGCTACTCATCATATCGTGGTGGTAATCTTGCAAAGCTGTCGGTCCACCTCCTCAACGCCGGCCTTTCTTCTCGTACACCCGAGTTGTTTGTCTGGTTCTAGCACCGTGATCCTGATCTTGGGTGGAGTGGTCGAAGTATTGCTCATTCGTCCACAGATCGGTAGGTGCCAGTGTTGATGGTACGACAGTGTCTTCTTCCCCAGCTCCATCATCATCTCCTCCGTCTTCTGTGCTGCTACTGCTACGAACCGAGGGCTCGTCTTCTTCGTCCTCTTCCGCTTCTGCAATCACGTCCAAATGATCAATTGGTCGTTTCCCTTTCCCTTTCCCTTTGTCTTTTGCCTTTGAAGGTGAAGGTGAAGGTGTCTTCTTCTTTCCCTTTAATTGTGAAGGTGGAGAGTCGGACGTGGATCGTCGTCTTACTCGTCGAACTCGTTGAGAGTCCAAGGGAGCAAAGTTCATGTCCCTCTCAAGAACTTGACTGTACGTGTCTTCTGGTTGACTCTCGGACTCAATAGCATCAGATATAATTGGTGAAGGCCGAGGTGGTTCGCCTGGTTGAGGTTCATCAAGAAGAGGCGGGTCAGTCTCCATTGCACTCCACCAATCAATTATTGGGTCTGCATTGCCTTGGACGAACTCGACATGGAACGGATCTACATGTAGAATTTCTCTATCTTCGTTCCGTGACGCCCGCATTCGAAGTCGCATGTTATAATGAACATATACGAGCTTCTCTAATCGGGCATACGAAAGGCGATTGCGCGGCTTCGTATGAATCAAGGCGAAGGTCGACCAATTCCTCTCGCATCCACTTGATGATGTGGTTTGCGAGAGGATGCGTGTTGCAATCTTTCGAAGAGTTAGAGATTCGTTTCTAAATTGCAACCACCATTCGACTGCAGCAAATTTAAAATTAATATTAGTAACGAGATTTTATCTTTGATAAATAAATTGACAAAGAAAATCTATCTACCTAGATCCATAGTATCTCGGATGGAGATTGCAAATGAATCTCCGAAATTGCCAGTTGCATCGCGGAACCATTTTAATTCATTGAGAGCTTGTGCCGCTTCTTGGTTGGATCCCGACATTCGTTGTATGACCTTGCGGAGGGGATATAACAAACTATCGACCATTCCAAGATTATACCGATATTGGTATGAAGGATTTAAATAATACCCTATAAAAAATTAAGCATAATAAATAAGTAATTAAGCATAATGAATTAAATTTAAATAATTTTTTAATATTAAATTAAAAATACCTGCGATGTGTATGTCACGGCACATTTGATTATCCCATCTCTCGGAGATAATTTTGATGAATGGTTCATACTTGGCAGGAGAAATCATAACCCTCTTGATTTCTTCTTGTGCTTGGTGGATGTAGTGGTAAAGATGACTCATTTGAGGCGTCTTTTCCATATCCACCTGTCGTAGAACCTTGTACAAAGGTTCTACGGCGACGACTATTTTTGCGATGCAATCCCAGAAATGCGTGTTGAGGATGAACTTCTCTGTTTGTTTTCCATCGGTTTTTCCAGCATATCTTGATAAAGTCCATTCCTCACTTGTAAACATGGTTCTAAGGGCCGCCTTTTTTTGTTGGAGTGACCTTAATGCGATGAAGGTGGTTGCAAAACGAGTCGCTCCCGGTCGAAGATTTTCACCTAAAATATGAAATTATCATTAGTAAATATTTATGATAAACTAATTAATAAATAAATATTAGAAATTACTTTAAAATTAATAAATTACCTTCTGTAAATTTTTTCATTAGGGCGTGTACCCATGTATGGTTGTAGATGAAGCGGGTAATTTGTTGCGCCTTCTTTACCGTCAACTTCACCATCGGTATATCACCGATATCTTTCATCATTAGGTCTACACAATGGGCTGCACATGGAGTCCAACATATGTGAGGATAATCTTGTTCAATTATCTCACCTGCCTTTTTGAAATTGGCTCCGTTGTCGGTTATAACTTGAACAAGGTTCTGAGGTCCAATCTCCTCGATCACCTCCGTCATCAGCTTCGAGATGTAGTAAGCGTCATGGATTTCATCGGACGAGTTCACCGACTTGTGATAAACAACTCTCCGATTGCAATAGACGAGGAAGTTGATGATGCTCATTCGGGTTGGCCCGGTCCAACTATCGCACATCAAACTGCATCCGTACTCCCCCCATTGTCGCTTGATTCCATCGATCCAGGTTTTTATTTCTTCGACCTCCGCTTCTAGGTAAGGACCTGAAATTTTATAGGGAGTTGGAGGGGCAATACCTGGGCCTACCTTTTGGATGGTAGACACCATGGTTCGGTAGTATGGGTTGTTGGCTGCATTTGCGGGAATCCGGCTGAAATGGAACCATTTGGAGATGGCTCTCCCCAACTCCCACTTCTTCGACTTGCCGTACATATCGTCTATGCGTTGTTGCTTTGCCGATAGAGGAGGAAATGCCCTGGGATTAAGATCAGAAACATTAATATTAGTTTTCCTATCACTTGCTCCGAGGTTTGTGAAGAATCCACGAAGGCCTCCTCTGCTGCTTCCTCTGCTCTGAGTTTGAGGTCCTCTCATGCTAGAACTCCGACCAATATAAGGACCGGAGGGAATTGGACCGCTTCGGTCCATTGCTCCGGCAGCCGAAGTTGAGCCGACGCTGCTTATGCCACCGCTGCCACTGCCGCCGCCATATTCGAATTGAGATCCGGGATAATACATCCGTTCTCGTTCGAATTAAGCATGCTCCAATGAAGCTCGGATGTCGGCTTCAAGTTCCGGATCCTCGTCGTTATCGCCACCTCGAGCCTCATAATGGCCACCGCTACTGACATCTTGGGTAGCTCGTCGGTCGAACTCGGCTTGTTGAGCTGCATTCTTAAGACGTTGCTCCTTCTTGTTGGTGAGCATATCTTTAAACATTTGTCGAACTTCCGGCGATGCTTGGGTGCATTTGACGACGTCGCTGGATGTTCCGGCCAAGTGTGCCTTTAATCGAGTGACGCCTCCACCACGAGAAATCATATTACAGTGGATGCATTTCCAGTGGTTAGCCTTCTCCAACCGAACACCGTGTTGCCATGCGGGGTCGACTTGAAATTTCGGCGTCATTTGAGCAGAATTTTGACGTAGAAATTAAGAAAGTAGAGAGAGAGATTGAGAAAGATTGAGAGTTTAGATGAGTAGAGGGGGTGAGTGAGAGTAAAAGAGGTGTTTTGGGGGCTATATATAGCCACCAAAACATCCAAAAATGACCAAAAACATCCTAAGAGCCGTTTTTGGCTGTCGGTGCTACAGTGCTGGCTGTCGGCACTGTAGCAGCCCAACGGCTCTTAAAAAGAGCCGTTTGGGTTGGGACGTTGGGTGATACCGGGTGATACCGGGCGATACCGCCCGGTATCATAGCTCTTACCGCTCGGTATTTGCTAAATACCGGAGAATACCGGGCGATATTTATCGGTATACCGGTATTCCTAAAGTATACATATTTTGCTACAGTGCAAAATATCATACCGGGCGGTATAGCCCGGTATGATAGCAAATACCGCCCGGTATTTCATAAATACCGGACATACCGGGCGGTATTTACCGAGATACCCGGTATTTATCCATACCGGATATCTCGTATACCGGTTTTTTCAAAAACCGGTAAATACCGAGCTTACCGCCCGGTACGGTACGAGATTTGAAACCATGGTTGAAACTATAAAAAGTCCTTGTGGAAGTATAGAAGTTAAAAATATCTCAAGACAAAATATGAACAACAATAAAGTATACCCTAAACCATTTATTTTTTATTTTTTTCAATTAAATTAAATATTATTAACATAAAAGTATAATCAGTTTTTACCTGCAAACGAAAATCAGCTGCTGTAGACGCCACCCATTCCAAAAATATTTTCAGAAATGACCTTAGTCATCAAGCAACAGAAGAACTTCTTTTTTCTAGAATAGCTGTACGCAAGATCTTCTTTTTTCTGTGATCCTCAATAGGCCTGTACATTGCCAGATTGGTTGTAAACTAGTCATATTCAGTCTACTAGAGAAGAAGTACAGAAGAACTGGGGAAAGACCGAAGGTTACCTTGTCGCGAGTAGCAAAGGGGATGAAGGCTGCCAGGGAATGGGGAGTAGGGGACTGCCGCTCTTCACTGTTTTCCTTCTTAGAAATAGTCGGGCTGCCGAGGACTCGCCACTTCGCCAGGGACTTCCGGTGACTGAGCCGGGATTCCAGGGAATGGGGAGTCGGGGAATGGGGTAGTGGCCGAGGGGGGGAGTCGGCTGTCGGCGCAACTCGAGGGTGGAATGCGCGCGTGACAGCGGGGAGAATGGAGATAGGAGGGGGGAGGCCGCTATCGGCGCCGAATGGGGGAGAGGGAGAAGAAATGAATTTAGGGTTTTATATATAAGGATAAACGGGTTATTGGATAATGGATTTTGAGTTCAATTAAATATTTAATATATATAAATATTAATGTTGCATGGCTCGGCCAATTAATTCTAATCCTCATATAATCTATTCAATCAATTATTAATTAATGCCTTTTGCGCAGGTTTCATGTCTGCTCAATTATCATTAATTAATGCCTTTTATGCGTCAAAGTCCATGGAGATGCTCCCGCGCTGTATCACCGTCTGAGTGTAGGTCTCCTACTCGAGATTAGTTTTTTGTTTCATATTTTTCCTAAAATTTAAATTATAAATAAATAATAAATAATTTAAATAAATATACTTACCATAATGACTGCAGTGCGGGTATCGACGTACTCTCAGACCCCTTATCCCATGTCCTCAACGGTGAGTCCGCTCAAATACCTCCATCGGGGAGGGTCGTTGGACAGTCTTGTCATCCATCACCGTTGTCTATATTTACAAAACAAATACATTATTTATTACACAGAGTAACAAATAAAATATATAATTAAATTTAAGATATAATACTTATCATACGACGAGCGTGTACTACAAATGATACTGAGTTTTTTAATACATGCCTCAAACTCGCGCCATAGCATGTCGACGTGCTCATGGAGCACGTGAGACCACGTGGGTCATGCCCCTTGCATGTATCATCGGATGGTAGAAGATATGGTCCTCGGCGCATCCTCCTGCTCGAACATGCACAACAAAAATAAAGTTCAATATTATATTATGGTATAATGAATTTATAATAATTCATAATTCATAATTCATGATATAGTTCACTTGAATTGCACTAAGTGTTCATGAGATGTTTATATTCCATTCGAGATTTATGTTATTTATATTTGCACTAAGTATTTCTTTTAACCGCTAACTTCATTCTAAATTTCGGCAGCATCTCCATACAGTTCTCCGAATACGCATATCATCTGGGCACGTACTGGAGAACAAAAGAGACACAATAGCCAAAAATTAAAAATTAATGAATTAACGATTAAAATAAAAAACTAAGTGCAATACAAATAACTATGTTCTCAAATTGTCCAATCAGGGACAATTCAAGGGTTATACGTCGTATAAAAGATCATCTACTTCTTTTACACGAACATACAACCCCCGAACGGATCTAAGGTTTTGCTAAATCATATCTGACTCATCGATGCGTACGTGAAACATATCAACTCGTCGGATAAATGATTATTTTCTAAATGTTTCGATGTCGCACTACCAGAAATTGGTTCTTCAACAACGGCCACTTAAGTCGTTGCTATTTGCAACGACGTTCTTACGGTCGCTCAAGCCGTTGTAGATATGCTATATCTACAACGGCATTCTAACGGACACGTGAGCCGTTGCAGATATTAATTACCTTAGCAACGGTTTTCCAATAGACACGTTAGTCGTTGCTGATGATAAACTTATCAGCAACGGCGTTCTAACGGTTAAGTGAGTTGTTGCTCATAAGTTTATATAGGGCAGAGGCGGGCGCCCGCCCCTTCCTCCTCCTTCTTCCTCTTCCTCTGCTGTTGTGCGCTGAATGCTGAGCTCTTCCGACGCCGCCGAATCCTGCAGTCGCTGTCGTTGTCGACGCCACCACCCCGTCCTCAACCATCGATTCCGACCGCCGCCTCCGAGTCTATTCCAGGTATTCCTCACCGCCTCGCCTTCCCCATTCGTTCTAGCTAGGTAGATCCGGCCGATGGCCGCGACCGGAAGGTTATATAGTGTCCGGACACTGGACTCCGACGCTGAAAATGCAATAATATTGATTTTTATTTTTTAATTAATTTGTTTAGATTAATTATTTAATTAATTAATTATTTAATTTGTTAGATTAATTTTTAGGGTTTAGATTAATTGTTATGATTTAGACTAATTTTAAGATTAATTGTTAGAGTTTAGATTAATATTATGTTTTAAATTAATAATGGTATGTTAATTATTTAAATTAGTTAAAATATTGTAGATTAATATTAATTAATTAGTTAAAATGTTAATTAGTCTGAGTAGTCCTCAGTGGACTCGCGTCGGAATCGTCCACTTCGGACTTGCGCCAGAATCGTCTATTTCGGACTCCCGCCGGAATCGTCCAATTTGGACTCGTGTCGGAATTGTCCACTATGGACTCGAACTGACTCGAAACATTTAGAAAATAATCATCCATCAGACGAGTCTGATATGATTTAGCAAAACCTTAGATTAGTTCGGGGATTGTATGTTCGTGTAAAAAAAATAGATAATCTTTTATACGACGTACAACCCTTAAATTGTTCCTGATTGGATAATTTGGGAATATAGTTATTTGTATTGCACTTGCGTTTTTTTTAACCGTTTACTTATTCTAAATTTCTGCAGCATCTCACTTGTTCTCCGATACGCGCCCAAATGATATGCGTATTCGGAGAATTGTAGGGAGATGCTGCTGAAATTTAGAATGAAGTTAGCGGTTAAAAGAAATACCTAGTCCTATATGAATAACATAAATCCTGAATGGAATAGGACCATCTCACCTAAAGGCATTAACCGAAGAAATTGTCATTGATTGACATAATCATATCGGCTGATTGAAGTTGGATGTACCGACATCTTGATCGTGGAGCTTTAACGAATGAGTTTCGATTAGGCGTAACTTACTTCCTAAATTTTGCCTATTCGAATCGGAAATTCGTTAGTGTCGGTGATAAAATCTGATGTCTGTGCCGCATTTGCTTGAATTGACGATTTTTGGATCAGGAAACTGTCACTATGCATCTATATAGCAAAGGATTAGTACCAAGATATTTTCTATGAACTTGTCATGGGGAGTCACGTGAAGTCGGGACGTTGAGCAATCCTGCCCAGAGAGCACGTCGACGTGCTATGATGCGAGTTTGAGGCACGTATTAAATTTTTTTATATACATGCATGATGATTAATATTGGTACTGATATTATTATTTTGCAGGCTCGCTATACATAGGCTGAGGACCAGAGGTCCTTCATTTATTCTGACAGGGAGGCTATTTCTCGGGCGAGGTACACGGGCAGCTGGGGCAGGCCCCGTCCCAGGCAATGGCCCGAGCTGGGACCACTAACATCGTGGAGACTCGGGGATACAATCTCGATTAGATTACTCTGGATATATGGGATCAGCTCGTGGCAATATGGTCGACGGATCGATGGCAGGAGGTTTCTAGGACTGCGGCTAGAAATCGCATGTCGAGGGGAGGAGCGCGTCACACTGGCGGCTCTATTGCATTTGCAGTACACGCGAACCTTATGGTAAGTATACCTTACTTTTAATTATATATTTTATTTGTTACTCTGTCTACTAATTAATGTATTTGTTTTATAAATATAGACGACGATGTTGGACGACGGGACTGTCCAGCAACCCTCCCCGATGGCGGTGTTTGAGCGGACTCACCGTCGAGTACATGGGACGGGGGAGTACATCGACAACCGCGCTACATACATCATGGTAAATATATTTGTTTAATTTTTTCATTATATATTTATAATTTAAGTCTTATGAAAAATATTAAACAAAAAATCAAACTCGAGTAGGAGACCTATAGTCAGACGGTGATGCAGCGCGGGGGTACCCCGAGGACCTATAGCCAGATTGTGGATAATTATAAATATAAGTATAATTATTTTGATGTATATCTGGGTGTATTTGTGACATATGAATGAATGTGTGTATGGGTGTAAGGGTGTGTAAGTTATTTATCAAATAATGTATCAATGTATTAATGGAAATTTGCAATTTTAAATTTTTTCGGTTGCAGGTTTTAGTCATCAGCAATGGCTTTCCCACGGTCGTCTGTGGGAAAGCCGTTACTAAAAGTGTATCGTAAGTCGTTGTTGATGTCATACAACAATGACTTAGCAACGGTCTTGTCACGGCCTCCCGGGCCGTTGATAATAATTTTATCAGCAATGGTCGCGTGTCCGTGGCAAAGCCGTTGCTGTTAATATTATTAGCAACGCCCCAAGCGGCCGTTGCTGATCTGTTGCTAAATTATCAGCAACACATTTTTTTGCCACGGCTCCGTTGCAACAGACCGGGCCGTTGCAAGCCGTTGCTGATGCCTATTTTTCCAGTAGTGCCGGTCCGAGTCCACAGTTGACGATTCCGACACGAGTCCAAAGTGGACGATTCTAATTAATCTAAATACAAAGATTAACAAATAAAATTAATCTAAATTAATATAATCTAAACATTTATCTAAATTATTTTAAAGATTAACATTAATCTAATTTAATCTAATATAATCTAAACATCTAAATTTACCATAAAAACATTTAATTAATCTAGAATTGGGATTTAATAAAAGAAAAAAAGAATAGGGTTAAAAAAACCCTAAATATTAACTCAGGACTTCGACGCTAGCGTCTAGTGTCTGACATATGTCGGACACTAGACAATGCTCCGGCCACCGACTGAAATCTTAAACCTAGGATTTCGGCCAGCTCTATAATAAATAGGGGGTGTTGAAGTTACCTGGAGCGGGCGATGACGGCAGGCGGCAGCGGCGAGTGGCATCGGCGAGCGACGACGACGGGCGAACGGATATCGGCGGTGGCAGCAGCAAGAAACAAGAAGAAGGAAGGGGCGAGTGCGACGAGGGTCGAGTTAAATAAATTTATTAGCAACGGCTCACTCGTCCGTTAGTACGCCATTGCTGATAAATATTTTATTTTCGCGTTGCAAGTGCGCGATCGACTAAATAGTGACAGATGCAGTAGCCGTAAATAAGTTGTTGCTAATGTGATAATATATCTGTAACGGCTGGAGCGACCGTAACAAAATCGTTGCAAATATATCACATCTACAACGGCCCGAGCGATCGTAAGAATGCCATTAGAAATTGCAACAACTTGGACGATCGTTGCTGATCGCCGTTGTTGAGTAACATATTTCTACTAGTAAAATTTAAAAAATTACAATAGTTGAAACTATAAAAAGCCCATGCGGAAGTGTAGAAGTTAAAAATATCTCAAGACAAAAAGTGAAACGACAATAAAGTATACCTTAAACCATATTTTTTTTTTATTTTTTCAATTAAATTAAATATTATTAATATATAAATATAATCAATTTTTACCTGCAGACGGAAATTAGAACCGGATCGATTTTAAATAATTTTTTAAACTTACAAATCAAAATCGAACAAAAAAAATATATCCATAACCGAATTTTGTGATTCGATTAGTTGATTAACCATGATTAATCGATTTTAATTATCATCCCTATTAATAATATTTTATATACTTAATTATTTATTATACTTAAATAATCGGAAAAAAAATAGATGTATCATTCTTTAAATATCTTAGAATAAACACATCATTCCTCTTAATTTCAAAAACTCTTGTGACTTTTTCAACTTCCACTTAACCCCTCTAAATGCTACATATTTGTTTTTTATTATTTTTTCAATGCCACATTATTTTATCAAACTTTTATCTTGTTGAGTAATTATATTAACTCATTAGCAAATTCATCTAGAAACAAATTACTAAATTGATAGGTTCAATTGAAACAAATAATAAATTAATAAACGTTACATAGTACGTGATGTGGCATAAAAAATATTTTATAATAATAAAATATGCTAGTTAATACATGTATCTTTAAGACATTTAGACGGATAATATACCTATTTTTCTTTAAATTTTAATTAATAATCATATATAGTTTAGATAAACTTGACCCTTTTGTCTGAAGACTTAACTTTATTTGACTTCTTTAATTTTTAATTTTTAATACTAAGTAAGAAAAGTGGTGTGTATAATTTTTTTTTATCGAATAAAAATAAAAAATGAATTAATAAAAGAGCGCCTATAAATTACTCTCCATTAAAAAGAAGAAGAGACCCGAAAAAGAAAGCAAAAGAAGAGGCCAAAATACTCCCGACTGCCAAGAAGAACCAGCTCCAATGACGGCGATGCACGCTCCTCGACCACCGCCGACCCTCGCCGCCGCTCGCCCCCACGCTTCCCCCTCATCCGTCGCCTTCCAGCCTCCCGTCTGCCTGTTATCCGGCCACCGCCTCTTCTCCCCCCTCCGCCTCGCTGTCTCTTCTCGCCTCCACTCATCCAATCCGTGCTCCTCCTCTTCCGGCGCCAACGGCTCCCTCGAAGGCTCATCCTCTTCCTCCTCCTCTGGAGATTCATCCTCTTCTTCTTCCTCCTCCTCCTCTGGAGATGGCGGTGAGCTCTACCACGGCCTCCCTCCGCCGCGATCCGGCAAGGGAGCGCCGGTCTTCGTCACGCTCCCGCCCGATGCCGTCGGGCCGTCGGGGCAGATGACCCGCAGGAAGACGATGGGGGCGTCCTTCATGGCGCTCACGGCGGCCGGCGTGGAGGGGATCGTGGTGGAGTGCTGGTGGGGGATCGTGGAGAGGGAGGCGCCGGAGGTGTACGACTGGGGCGGCTACATGGATCTGGTGATGATGGCGCGGCGGTACGGCCTCAAGGTGCGGGCGATCATGGCCTTTCACCAGTGGGGGACGGGCCCTGGAGATCCTGGCTGGTCTATCTCCTCTTATCCTATTTAATTATCGCTTATCTCCATTTTTAGGCTTTTGCTGCTTTACGTGGAGTACTTCGTTCTAAAATGCTTACATAAATAGAAATTGGGTCCCTTGAACTGATTGCACTTGTAATAGTAGGAAGCAAAGCATGTTTCTTTGGTGGGTTTATTATGTTTTAGTAATGTTCCTTTCTGGTATGTTAAGCATTCCAACGTGCTTGATTCATGAGTGACGCCTATCTATTTTCCTGCCAATAGTGGACTCAAGCTCATTGAAAAATGTATAAGTATGCGCATGCACATGCATTTGTGATGCAACTATAATTGTCATTACTGGATAAATTTGACAAACTGTGACACTTTTATGGAGAATGCACATATAAATAGTTCCTACCATACAGTGGTTCCAGAAATAATGACATAGGTAGCTTTTCGGGTATACTTAGATTATCATACTCTTACATGTATATTTTACACATATCATATGCAAATAATCCTCCACACAAATTTCCTTTCACTTCATCCTATACATTTTCAGCAAGAAATGACAATTCTGCTAGGTGTCTTACAGTAAGACTCTTACTGAAGGACTAACTTTGATTATACTAAAAATGGTATTACTAATCGAAAAGACTGGAAACAATATCTGCTAGGTTTTGAATACTGGAACAAGTAATTGGAAGTTTTACGCTGTACTCTTGGTACATCTGTGCTCTGTTTTCTAGAATTATCAATTACTGAAAATATTCTAGCATTACAAGTGACGTTTTTATATGAGAAAGTATTAGACAACACAGCTTACCAAATGAAAAGTTATTCTAGACTCTAGAGTATGATTGAGGTTTCCTTATGTTCTAGATATTATCAGTATCCTGTTCTAGGTGTACCATATGATTATATCAGTGATTGAGCACAGATATTTTCTTTTTCCCTAAGTGATTCCTACTGCAGAAATTTCTCATCATTTATCTTAAGATATTCATTCGATTGGTAAAGTGGTACTGTTTATATATTGATTAGAGTCCTGTTGGTGTTGAAGAGTTTCTGGGTCTTTAACAAGGACATGGGCTAAGTTTGATTTTTAGAAGTTGGAGTAATGAGTTGTCTGATGGAGACAAAAGATAGCGCACAGTACACAATGTACCTAGTCTATGATACTAACCACTGACGAATCAGATCTTATTACTGCAGATTTGGAAACAGAGAGCTTGCCATTTGTTGATGTTGGATTCTATAGAGAAATGCAAAATCTCATGCATTCTTTAGATGATGGATTAGATTATAAAGTTGGTGCAGAAGCAGCTTCTTATGCAAATTAGCATTTTGTATAAAGATGTGACGAAGTGTGTTTCTACATCTTTCTAATCAGATTCGGTGTTTCCTTTATTAGGATACCACTGCCACGATGGGTACTTGAAGAAATGGATAAAGAGCCAGATTTGGCTTTCTCTGACAGGTTTGGCAGAAGAAATAAGGAATATATCTCTTTGGGATGTGATGTTCTTCCTATTTTAAGGGGACGAACTCCAATACAAGCTTATTCAGATTTGATGAGGAGTTTTAGGGATACTTTCAGGGACTTTCTAGGAGCTGTAATAACAGTAAGACTTCTAAGACTGTATTTTGATGTGCTCACTTCTAGTCTTTTTTGTAGATTAAAGTTCAGTTTATCTTTTTTTCTTTCTCACAGGAAATTCAAGTTGGGATGGGGCCTGCAGGTGAACTTAGGTATCCATCTTTCCCAACTGAGAAGCTAATTAAAGCAAGTGCTGTAGCAGAGATAGGCGAGTTTCAGTGTTATGATAAGGTCAGTTGGAAAATTCAGCCTCCATAAACACGATAACTTTTTTTTGTTGTATATTTGTACCATCATGTTTCATACTATTTTTACTCAGTGTTATGGTTTGCTTATGATTTAATTTATTCTCATTTTTGGCAGTACATGCTGGCATCGTTAGGTGCGCAAGCACATAATGTTGGTATGCATGAATGGGGATATGGTGGCCCTTTAGGTGCAAGTAACTCGCTGCAGAACCCTGATGAAACAGGGTTCTTCAGAAGCGATGGTTCCTGGAACATGCCTTACGGCCAGTTGTTCCTCGAGTGGTACTCTGGTTTGCTGCTCCTTCATGGAGAGAGGTTATGCATGGTTACTGATGCAATTTTCTGGGGTACTGGTGTTAAGATCTCTGCAAAGGTTGCTGTTATACATTGGTACTACGACACAAGCTCTCATCCATCTGAACTTACAGCTGGTTACTATAATACTCTTATTAGAGATGGTTATCTTCCAATAGCCCGCATGTTTGCTCGGTATAGAATGGCATTGTGCTGTACATGTTTTGATATGCAAGATTCAGATGAAAGGAGTAATCCCCAGAGCAGTCCTGAAGGATTTCTCAGGCAGCTTATATATGCTGCCAGGAAGTGTAACCTTCCAATTACTGGTGAGAACTCTTTTGCTAGGCTGGATGAGGCATCTTTGAATCAGGTGGTAAAGAACTCTCGGCTTTACTATAGTGGTGCTTACGAGGCTTCATTATCATTTAACTATGTCAGGATGAATAAGAATCTATTTGACCCCCATAATTGGAATCGCTTCACTAGATTCGTGAAGCGAATGTCAGATAACCAAACCTTTCGGGCCAAATTAGATATCCGAAGAAGTGATTCGTATCTTTCTCCTACATCTACTATTGAGGAAATTGGGCGTTCTTTGGTATGTCACTGAGATATTCACTTATTTTATCTATCCTAACTTTGCTGAGCACTTTGAAGTTGATTTGATAACTGCGGGTCTTTTATGTGCCAAAGGGAAAAAAATGTCTATGCTTCCTCACAATATTTATCTGTAGCTCAAATGTATATTCCATTCCATGCATTTGTATCATTTGTATCATTTGTATCCTGATAAAAAATGTCTGTATTATTTTCTTTAACCTTTTGTATCATTTGTATCCTGATAAATATTGTTTCAAGATTCAAAATATAGGACAGATGGCTTGTAAGACTTAGAATCATGGTATTTCCGCCTTTAAATTAATATTGTGTTTGTTGAAGAGCTGGTTTTCTATAAGTAAAAGGTATGAATGTATAATCTAGCTAAATCTATGGTTTGCTGTACTAACATTACTTAAACATTTCTAATGCATCAGTTATTTGTTTCTGCTAGTATTATAGTATCGAACTGTGCATACTTTTATAGTATCTGTCTATTTTGTACTTTGTTCAGTCCTTGTTCTGCCGATGTTATTTAGGGAATGCAAGCACAAACTAACAGCCATTCCCAAATGTGAGGTTCTGTAATAAATAATATAATTTGATGGAAAATACTAACGATGGTTGATACAAGTGGTTCAGCCAAAGTCTTCTTAGTGGGCTGATCTAAAAAAAAGCTCATATAATTGTAGGGTTTTATACACTTTTCTACATCTCTGTGTGTTTTGTAAAATATGTCTTAGCGTATAATTTTTGCATCTTTGTATGTCTTGTAATGTTATTTTACAAAGCGTAAGCTTTAAAAATAATAATTTGACGGAAAATAAATAAGATTATTCTACGAAAATTGGAGTGCTAGATATCAGGACTTGGTAGGCTCGCTCAACTCACTATTGCGGCCTGGTCCGTATTTGATCTTTTGGCGGGCCGGTCCGGTCCATTTAATAAGGTCGAACCGTGGGGGTATTTGGTCCACTAGGCCCGGTCGTCTTTCCGACGCCTTTTGTTTCCTCCTCCCTGCTCCGGTCCCCTCCACCAGCCTCCCCCGCCGGTCCTCTCTCTTCCTCGACTGCCGAAAGCCGCCGCCACCGAGAAGCCTGGCAGAGAAAAGCCAACGGCATGGCAGATTGGGCGTCTACGCATCGTCTTTGGGAGAAGTGGGGCGTCCAACAATATCGGTTCCTCAGGTGCGCTTCGCTTGGGAACCCTAATGCGTGCATCGTCCTCGGTAGCATAATTCATGTCCCTTTTTTTCTACTTCTTCATCGTTTCCCCCTTTCGCAGTGGTTCAGGCTGCTTTGCTGCTCAATTACAATCCAACCGGCCCTTCTCGCCTCTTGTCCCTCGTGTGTACTGTGCTCAATCTCTTCCTTTATTGTTTCTCGTTTTTCATTCTTTGCATATAGTTCGAAAGCGCAATCTTATCTTTAATTTTGGTGTCTTAGGAATTTGGTCTTTCTTTTCAATCTAAGTTCGGCAGTGTAATTGACTCACATTGCTATCTGCATAGGATAATCAAATTTACTTCTTTTTTTTCCTTCTCTTTATAGTATTTGGTCATTCTAGAAAAGTAGACATGAGACATCATTAGGTTTGAATAGTTTTTAGGAGATTGAGCTAAGGTTGATGCTCACCTAAAAACTCATCAGTCATGTCTTAACTTTTGTACATTCTCTTGTTTATCAATTGATTTATTTCATTCACTTGATGTTATTAGAGCAGAACAAGAGGGTATGGAGTTAAAGGCTGTTGACTTGAACCCATTCATTGACTTTGTCAAACGAAATAACCTCCAGAAGGAATTTTTCTTCATTGGACCTAACCAGTGTGAGTTCTCATTGTTATCCTCTATTTATCATGCTGAATTCTGAAGCTACAATTTTAAGGTTTAGAGCTTGTGGTCCAAACCATAAGTTTAACTATATATTGATAAGAATTCTTCCCATTACAAGAATACATACTGTAATCGATCAGATTTTTCGTAATAGCTGCTAATAAGATGTTTCTTTTCATTGATCAGTTTTACTCTTAGTTTGTGCTCTTTCTTTCCTTGATATCAGATCTAGTTACATCGAATCATTGATATACGAGCGTTGGTTTTGCGCTAGGTGTGTGAATACTCTCCAGCCTGGTGATGAAGGTGCTATAGTCATGCAGACTGGATCATACCTACTGATTGCAATGTAAGGATAGGAAGCAACCAAGAACATATTTTTCATGCAAAGTGACTTTCTTCAGGACATTTCTTGCACTTGCATCAGATGTTGGAAACAATCCTGTAATTAGACACATATCAGTTTATTTATCTCCGCTTCTAACTGTGGTGCTCTGGCTGGTGTCCAATTCATAGGTATGAAGGTTCCATTGGGTCTGCGCCCGTGCGCGATGGTCACCGCAGATCAGTTTGCCTGGCAACTGAGTAGAAGAAGCCATTGACAAAACTCAAATTAGCTGCAAGATTTGGCTGAACGAAACCGTAGATCCTAATTCCATATTTCCCAGACTTTCCTGCATATTGTAAAGGAAGTTATATCGCATAGTCGGATAACCGTAATTTAAGATATCATTTATCTTCTTTGAAAGTCTTTGTAACAAAGCACATTTTCATCAGCTATTTGTGTGCAAAAATTGTTTCCACTCTCTTTTTCTTGGAAAGATGCCACAAATGATGTGAAAAATGATGCTCTTGTCTATTTCCAATCAATTCTGCTTCTTGTGTGTGAGAAATTTTATTTATCAGATTCGATAATGAGATTAAAGGGCATCGTTAAAGTTATAGAAAATAACGGCATCATACTTCATTCTCCACAGGCAAAGTTCTGAATGTCCCACGTGATTCTTGTATAAAACTATGAGCATTTACCCGAATCCATAATATGGATCCGGGAAATTCTCAAATTCATAACATGGATCCGAATTTTTTTTTTATCCATAACTCTTTACTCAAGAAAATGCTGATTTTACCTTCGAACAACCAGATCGACATGTGCAAAAAGGCCGGGGTAAAATCGTTCTTTTGGGTAAAGAGTTGTGGATCCGGGAATTTCCGGATTCATTTTATCGATTCGGGAATTTCCCGGATCTATAAATGCTATAAAATTATCATTTATAAAAGAAAAATTCATAGATAATATCCATTTATTAGTCAGCCTTACAAAAAGATACACATATACATAGTCCATGCATGCACACTCCGCAGTTATTAAGCTACTTTATTTAAAACACAACATGCTCAAGCATGAAAAAAAGCAGCAGAGAAAAAAGATTAGTTTATTAGGGTACACAAAGTAACTAAGAGTCTAAGAACAAGATCATGTCGGCAAATTCTTTGTCCTCCTCAGGCAGGTAGATGCTAGCTGGTGATGAAAAGAGAAGCACCATGCCAGGTACCACACCACTCCATCACCATGCATGTATAGTTAACTTCGCAATGGGATTGGGAGAGAAGAGACTAATTGATCGTGAGCTCAACCACACGCAGCAGGTGGCACTTTTGAGACCCCTCGCTTCTGTAGTTCCACCAGCACACTGTCCACCGCAGGGGGCTTCAATCCAAGCGGCAAAGGCGACCATGGCTTCGTTAATACATCTCCAATTGCCGCGTCTATGCTTTCTATTGACTGCAGGCATGTCAACACACATATTTTGTAAAATAAATTACATATATGTATATTATTATGCTAATAACATAATTAATCTTTAATATTTGTCTTAACACAGTTATATATTTAAAAGAAGACTGATTAATTCAGAAACATTTAATATATATATTTCATTCACTACAAAAAAAAAATGGAATGAAAATCGGGCACCGATTGAAGTTTAAAAACCAACGCCGAATCAACGACGAAAGCAGATCGAAAACGTGCCGGATTGAAAAAATAATTAATGTTTAAAAGATATATTAATCCTATATTAATAATTTAATGAAAGATTTGAAGGCTATTTAAAATTGTCAATGAAGTTTAAGAAAAATTAACCGAACGATGTGGAATTAAATGTGCAAAAGATGATAAATTTTTTGAAAATCCGCGTCAATAGAAAACCTATGAATAAGTGGATATGGGCTTTAAGCGATTGAGCATGGATAAAAAAAAAGGATATGAACATGGATAGAAAAGGTAATGTATATGAACATATCCATTTATTTTCTATCAATGTTCAGTCGCTTAAAACCTATATCCACTCGTTCATAGATATTTATATGGGCAGACTGCCCATATAAGTTTTTTCCGCCAGATTGGCACCGGTATATCGGAATCAGGTGCCGGTTGAAAGTTGGCGCCCGTTTTAAACGGGCGCCTTGCACTCGAAAGTGGGAAACCGATACCTATTTAGTCGCCAATTTTTCCATTACAGGCGCCTACCACTAGTAGGCGCGGGTAATTTTCCACTTATTTCTTACTCTCTTTTTTTTTTGGGTGGATTCATGATCAGTACATATATAGCAAATAAATATGGATGAAGAAATCAATTAATATGCACTCACTGGATGAGCATCCAGCTGAAGCTGCGAGCTCGCATGCTTGCTCGTCGGCGGAGGAACTGCTCTGTACATTGGATGATGAGGAACAATTCCCGGCACCTGCGCCGCCGCCGCCGCCGCCGGAAACCTCTGCATCCCCTTCACCATTAACAACGCATGCAAAAAACCACATCAAACGCAGCTCTAAAACCAAATAAATCAAGCAAACCAAATCAATCGCGCGCCAATTCAATTCTATTACCGCCGCTGCCGGCAACGGCTGAGCAAAGCAAGGCGTTCCCTGCGTCATCGCATGCGGAATCCCCCTCGGGTAATGCTGCTGCTGCCAATAAGAAGACGGGTCAGCCGCCGGCGGCGTCGGCGGAGCAGCCCACGGCACCGGGACCCGCGGCGCCAGCTGCCGAAGCCACATGTGGACCACCGGCGGCGCCTCCCCGGTCGGGTGCCCCCACACGTGCAGCGGCCTAAATCCCTGGTGCGCTTGCGGCACCGGCGGCGGCGGCGGCGGAGGGAAGCCGATGGTCGGCGCGAGCCACGGGCTGATCTCCGGCCGCTTCGGGGGCACGCCCGCTGGTCCGGTGGAGGCGGCGGCGTACACCTGGCGGCGCTGGCTCCAGCTCGCTGCCTCCGCCTCCCTCGCCAGCAAATGCTTCCGATGAGATCGATACTTCTGCATGCGTAATCATCGCATTAATTAAAATCAAAACAAAAGATAGGAAACATTAACCAATCGAGTTGCATTAAATGCAAGTGGGGTTCACTGCATTAATAATCAATCAATTATTAGGATCTTCTGGCTGATATCAACTGAGTTCTGACATGAAGAGGTCGATCGATGGCGACGAAACCAAACGAATCTATTAACTAATTCATGCAAAAATGCAAAGTACTAAATGTACGTACTATTGATTGAGGTGAAGAATGTGAGCAAAGAGAGATAGATGCAAGTCCCAGTCAAAAAGTACATGTGAATTAATCATCACTTCCTTGTACTTAATTGGGAGAGATCGAGTTAATTTATTTACTCTTAGATTTTGGTGAATGAATAAAAATAACTTTACATATCTCTATATTTGATTTCATAAGAAGTTGGGGAAAAGGTGTTTTTAATTAAATAAGTGTGTCAGTATATATATACTTGGAGATGGCTTGCAATATTGTGGCGAGTGAGGCAATCGATTCCCATGAGTTCTAGAATTCTCGAGGGCACCGCTTTGTCGATTCCCAGCTGCTCCACCGCCTGCACGAATCTCCGGTGAAGCTCCGGCGTCCAGTCCACCTGTCCACACGACGAACACATCCATCATTCACAAGCATGTATCAAGAAATTAAAGTGTGTGTGTGAGAGAGAGAGAGAGAAATAATAATTAATATATATAATTGATTTCTCACTGTTCTTCTCGTCAAGAATTTCTTTTGCTTTTTTCTTGTGACTGTTTCTAATAATTGGGTGCAAACGATAGCAAATCTATGAAATATTTTACTACCTAGATAGCTAGATTGGAAAAATCTAAGAAAAAAACCTTGATTTGGTGGCAAAAGCTAAGCTATCATTCGAGATCAACAAATCTTACAAGAACGCTTGTTCTCTTTTCTCAGATCGATCCTCAAATTGAGAGAGAGAGAGAGAGAGAGAGAGCAGGTGTTAGGGTTAGCAGAAACAAAGCACTCACTTTTGCCTTGCGCTTTCCCTGCGACGACGAGCCCTTCGCAGGTGCCGTTGCGGCCGGTGGCTTCCGTCCTTTATCGCTCATCACCTGAGCCGGCGTCTCGCAGTGGCTGCTCGCCTCCTTCTCCTCCTCCTCCTCCTCCTCCTCCTCCTCCCTCCTCTCCCCTTCCGCGGCGGCCGCATCCTGCGCCGCGCCAACTACAGTACCGATCCCCCCTCCCTCGTCCGTCGAGGCGCCCGAGACGACGTCCTCGCCGGCGCCAACTGAGAAATCGGCAAAAATCTCAGCCGGATCCAGCTCCAGGTCCGGCAGCACGTCCCCGTCGTCGTCGAACCCCATGAAGAGGTCGCCGAAGTTGATGTCCTCGAGCAAGCCCTCGTCGGCGAAGTCGTCGAAGCTCCCCCTCGCGCCATCGCGGTCGTCTCCATTGGGCGCCCCTCGCAGCGGCTCGACCGCAAGCATATCGATCCAACCGCGCGCAGCTTGCAGACGACGCACTCGAGCTTGAAGATCGAGGCAGCTAATTAATGACACAGCCAGGAGACTTCACTGCATGAGATGGCCGCCGGAGACTTCACATTCCACAAAGAGAGAGACGAAGACAATGGGAGCAATAATAATATAAGAGTTGGAGAGATTAATGTCGACCACAACTTCATCGAGATTTCTCTCAAACAAGGTTTGTTTGCACCTGTGACAGACACACTCTCTCTTTCTCTCTCTAAATAATTCAAAAGGCTTGTGGATGAGTGGTTTTTGGGGGGGTTTAGTTAATTATATAAGAGAAGAAAATGAGGGGAAATAATCAAATAGATGCCAAAGAGAAGGGGACAGAGGAGACAGTGGCTGCATGCATATCTGCAGGGCCTCATATATTGTCTACTCATCTTCTCTCACTTGATTAATTTATAGAAATAAAGAGGGAAAAAAGAGTGCAGTGGTCTTGTCTGTTGTTATATATAGGATTTTGGAATTCTGTCCCTTTCTTCCCCCTGTTTCTATATTTTTTTTTTCCACGGTCGATATTTTTTAGGAAAAAAAATTATTAGGAAGCCCAGCTTGGTAAGAAAAGTTTTATGGAACTAGCTTCGAAGATGAAGCACTAATCTCAAAGTAAAATAAAAACTATTTTGAGATGCGTTCTTCACCATCGGAGTCCGATTTCATACAGATTTTCTATGGAGTCGGGCTCCTTAAAAGTTAAGCTCTTTTTTGGGGGGCTTACGTATATATCAATAAAAGGGAAGATGCATTCAATTTATATACGAGCTTGCTAGGTTTTGAAAATATATTTTAGACTTATTTATATATATATATATATATTATGGATAAATAATTAAAAAGTTTATATTTACAGTACTACAATTTAAATAGGATATATATATATATATATATATATAATTTCTTTGCCGTGCTTTGAGATAATTAACATAAATGCTAAATCATCCTATCTCATGTGCCTAATAATTTTCCTAATACTCACATATAATAAAGTTCTTATAATTATTGATGAAATTACACTTCATGCCATTGTGAGTGATTAGAAAAATTATTAAATTAATTTTTAGGAAAATATAACAATACTCTTTTTCTTTTCTTTTTTTGTATATATTCATATCTTCAATTTTAAACACTATAACCAAAAGTAGTTGATACATCTCCTCCAAACCTACACATGATACACACACTGATTTCACCCTTAAGCCCATGCTTGTAGCTAGTGGCACTTGTTTACTTGAAACCGATGTCGTATGCTTCGTGGCACCAGTTTCCTAGACGGCGTCGATTTCTGCAACTAGCGCGAAAATTGATGCCTATCCCATATAGGGGGAGGAAATCGACTCCTTAATCTCACATCGATTCATATTTTTTTTCTTACCGTCCTTAACTATAATAAACAACTGCTGATTGATTCATTAATGTATCATACATTCTTTGATTAGTCCATCTTAACATTAAAAATCTTCACCGCCCATTTTTTCATTTAAAATAGTGTTGTTTCTTTTTTTATTATAGTGTAATATATATATATATATACATAGATGAAAAGAAAAGCTTGCCCTATATATATATATTGTTTTTAAAAAAAATGTTGTGAAATTGAAGTAGTAAGGAAGCCATATATGCACCATGCAAGTGTCTAAATTTTTGGGCTAGAAAGTGAAAAACTTTACAACCTTGCAAGTTGCAACTTGCAATTAAGGACCACCTTCTTGATGCTGATCAACTACGTCAAAATTTGGTGCAAATAAATAAATTTAACCAGATTATATATTTCAATTATAAACTTTTTTCCACATCAATTGTGTAGTGAATAATAGGTAAATTATAGAACTAGAGGAATGAGACATTGTACCAATCAACACACAAAGTACCTAATATATGGTTGCTGAAGAGAATCTAACAAAGATTGATCCAACATATATGTGCATGGACCACTACGTATAAAGCCAATATATGCATGACCCCCAATTAAACTCATATTTCAATTTATAAACAATTCCATTAATTGTTTGGTGCATATCCATTACACACTAGTATGAATAGTCCTTTTCAATATATAATATATTACATCGGACACGCGCATATATATATAAAACTAATTTTAATATAATATATATTGGTTGCTAGAATCACTATTTCTAATTTAACTATGACAATTATCAATTAATGGTATAATTTTTGTTAGGGAATGGTGTATTATAATTTGAGAATTTTGATAAAATCATAAAAACTTTATGGTTTGTGGGCCAAGTCATGAGTAATTTATGATATTTGTCAAAATCACGATTATTTTATAATATACCCAAATTGCCTCATAGTTCTATTCAATTATTTATTTATAATTATATTGATAATTAAAGACTTTGATAAAAAAATTCAAGTGCTTATGTATGCATTTTATTACATAGAAAATTTTAAATTTGACATGCTTATGAATTTAGACATGTCAAGATAAAATGAGATAATAAATGCAATTATATTGACAGTTATAGACTTTGATAAAAAAATTATATCTACTTTCATATACATTTTACTACATATAAAATTTTAAATTTCACATATTCGTGACTTGCGTACTTATATTTTGGGAATTAAGCAGATTATCCAAATTTATAATTTATTAGTAATTTTAATTAGTACTTAGAATCAAATATATAACTATGATGCATGAGTCAATTCATTGCCATAAACAATTTAGTGTACAAAAGAGTGCAATGATTAATATAAGTGTCCCAATTATAAATAGATAAACTCAGTAAGTAGATACAGCTTGTTGATTGTCTCATTCCATTGATAAAGTGGCAGTTGATGTTACAATCTTGGTAGAGCTTTGCATTTAGTTAATTGATACTTCAACTATATATTCCTAGCTATATATGTCATGTTAGTTGATAATGACACAGAAAAATGCTTATATATAAATATTTTGGGGATTTTATCTTTTTGTTTTTGATTTTTATTACTTAGTGGGCCATGTTTTGATTTATATTAGTGCAGAAGTTTGCTGAGGATTTTTTGTGGAGAACTAAAAGGTGTAAATATAAAATGATTATTAATTATATATAGTGATATACAACATGTTACCCTTAGAAAAAAAAATTAATAAGAAGATATTTTTTGTTCTTCTTTTGCCAATTCAAGGGATCTCCCTAGTAACCATATATAGGTTATTTATGATTATCATGACTTAGATTTCTTAATTAAATTAAATATGATGTTCTCCATAATTCATAAATTATGAGAATTAAATCTCATGCCAGAAAAGATTTTTTTAGAAACCTAATTAATTAGTTTGTCTATTTTTCATCAAGTTTAAGTATTATCATATATTATTTTCCTAAGTTAATTAATTATTTAAGAAAAAGTAAATTAGTTTTGAAGACATATTTCTTTATGGGATAAGAGAATATATCATAATAGATCAATTTTAATCTATTATTTGTTTCATTGTTTGATGTTTGGATTAGAAAAATATATGATTAGAATTATATAAAATTAATATTGTTTTATTCAATGTACACCAAGATAAAAAAATTATATCTAATTAAATATTGGGTTAATTATAAAATATATCCCGACTTTTGACGTGTTTCTCAAATTTATCCACACTTTCTAATTTTCTCAATTCAGTACACAATTTTTTGATTTGTTACAAATCTATCTCACCGTCTACCCAATGTCAACTTTGCCGTCAGAATGCTGACGTAGTTAATAATCCCAGTCAGCATTCAGATGCGATTTTTTAAACTTATTTTTTTCGGCCCCAACAAATCTAGTCAGCAACCATTTAAGGATTAATTACAAAATATATATATCCTGACTTTTGATGTGTTTTCCTAATATATCCTTGCTTTCTAATTTTTTTAATTCAGTACACCACTTTTCGATTTGTTACAAATTTATCACACCGTCTATCCAGCGTCAACTTCGTAATTTTCAACAGAGAGAAGAAATCTCTCTTTTGTTAAAAAATTTCTTGTCAAAACAAAACCTACAACGGCAAATCATATTTAACAGTATCATTAATGTTGAAAAATTTTACAGTATCATATGAAATCCTACACTTAATAGTATCATCACCGATGGGAAAATTTTAGGGTTTATACTAACCATACCAGATGAAAGGGGGGAAGGAGAGCGAGCAGGTGAAAATTAATAGAGAGATATTAGAGTCGACGGGAATGAAGACTGGGAGCACGAAGAGATGCAGGTGACGTCGGGGATTGAGAGAAAGACGAGCGACGAGCAGGCGACAAGGTCGGGGAAGAGGCGAGCAGACGATTTTAAAGGTGAATTTTTTTAATTAACTTGTCGTGATCTGCTAACTGGGTTTGGTGGGGCCGAAAAAAATAAGTTAAAGTTCGTGTCTGAATGCTGATTGGGATTATTAGCCGCGTCAGCATTCAGATGTGCAAAGTTGACGTTGGGTAGACGGTGGGATAAATTTGTAACAAATCGAAAAGTGATGTAATGAATTGAAAAAATTAGAAAGTTAGGATAGATTAGGGAAACACGTCAAAAGTCAGGATATATTTTATAATTAACATTGTTGCTGACTAGGTTTGGTGGGGCCGGAAAAAAATAAGTTAAAAAATCATGTTTGATTGCCGACTGTGATTATTAGCCACGTTAGTTGCGCCACGTCAGTATTCAAACGACAAAGTTAACGCTAGGTAGACAGCGTGATAAATTTGTAACAAATCAAAAAATGGTGTACTGAATTGAAAAAATTAAAAAGTGATGATAGGTTTGGAAAATACGTCAAAAAAATAGGATATATTTTATAATTAATCCTTAAATCTTTGATTCTCTCATTAATTTATTATCTTATCTTATTCTATCCCAATAGTAGTAAAATTATATATATTGGTAATCCATCTAAATCACATTTCACTTTCACTGTGCTATAACTAATCTTCGTAGTTCATTGAACTAATTAATTAAGATGCTCCATATATACCTACAAAACCAGTTTTATGTTGCGCAATCTTAATAATGCCTTAATTTAAACTCTCAATTTATTCAGGTTAAATATTCAATTTTATTGATAATATATAAGATTGATTTCAATTTAGTCAGGAGTTCAATTTTCTTAAAACCTAATGCTTTATTTTTTTTAAAAAAAATGATTTCAATATAACTGAGAGGCTAGCATTGTTATTTTTTAATTGAATTACATATATGAGTTGCACATTTACAACATAATTTTTTAAATTATTGTGACATTACTCATGCTAATGAAGTCTTAGGTAAAACAAAAAATTAATGAATAAAGTATGAATAAAATATCAATATTGATAAGTAAATTGTATGAGTAATTAATTTTGTAATCGAAGAAGGTTATTTTTTAATGAAAAGTAGTGAGGTCAGATTTTTAAAAATTATTACTGTGTTATAATTAGATACAATTTAATTCAACTACTAATAATTAATTAACTAACTAACATGATCAATAATTAATTGGAGGGAAATAAAAGATGGGATGGTCAATTAGAAGTCATCATCAACTAGTTTTCATGAATACCAAGTCACTTGTTTGAAGAATCTCCCATTTTATGTTGTCATTTAGGCAATTATTTCTAGGAAAATTTCCAATTAATTGTGGCTAATATTAATTGTCTCCGACATATATAATAATAAAAAAAAAAAAAAAAAAATTGGACTACATTAAAGACAACAAATACAAAATGCCAAGAAAGCTAGTCACAAATTAGCTTGACAATTTGTCAATTCGGGATGAAATCAACAATCTGATCGTGATCAATTGAGCTCGAGTCAAACTCGAATTGTCCATATCATCGATTGACTCAATTTTGGATCAAGTAATTGATGAATCATGTTCGGATCAAATGAACTTCTTTATAAGCTAAATTTATGAGTAGTTAAATAATAAAATTATATACAATTTATTATTATTATGATGTAAATATGATTTATAAATATTTTAATTTGCGGGTATACGAAGCGGGTCGCGAGCGTGGGAGAAAAGTATTTATTATTGCGTCCGAGCCAAACCCACATTTGGCTCCGCCCATCGAAATCACCGGACGCGGCAGACTGAGTCCACGCGCTTATCAACCAAGTCAACGAAACTCATATAATGATTACCTCGAATCCCCGTTTTGCCCAACTGCTTCACCTGTCAAGAATTAAGATCGATTGCTTTAGAGATCTTAATTCGGGCTTGGACCGAAATCTGATACGGTTCTACTCGGCCCGACTGAGGGGTATTATAGTCAATTCAAGGGGGTTGGTTTTGAACCACTCACGACGGCAGGCGGCAGCTTCTCGTCTCCTTCCTCATCATAAGCATATATATATATATAACAATGAAGAAGAAGGCAACTAAGAACAAACCGCCGAGGAAGAAGAAGACGAAGACGAGAAGGGAAGAATTAAAGCATGGACGACTGCCGGCCACTAGGGTTCTTAATAGGTCTCCCCTTCGCCGTCCTCGCGTTGGCTCTGTCGCTCGTCGGCGCCGTCGTTTGGATCATCGGGTCAGTCACATTAAATCTCAATATCTCATCATCATCATCTCTCTCTCTCTCTCTCAAAGATGTTTAATATGATGCAGTTGTGATTAAACCTTGCTTGGTTTTCTGCAAATGCAGGACGATCCTGAGTTGCCTGTGCCCCTGCTGCATCTGCTTCTCCGGCCTCGCCAACCTCGCCGTCGGTCTCATCAAGATGCCGGTCAGCGTCATCCGCTGGTTCGTCCGCCAGATTCCTTGTTGATTGAGGAGGAGGATCATTCTTAATTTGATTTATTCCTTCTTCCTGTTTCTTTTTTTTAGTAAGAAAAGATGATTGATTATGTGTTAGTATAAAGGTTCAGGATCTGCTGAACTCACAAATGAGATTATACCAATTACTGCCCTTTGTGATCATTTGGTTGTAAGTTTATTGTTGGATTGAATCTCTCATGTGAATGTGATAAAGTCAATTTTGGTGATGAGACGAAAATGACTAAGTATTGTGAACGAGATAAAGTCAATTTTGATGGGCAAATGAAAAAATGTTCAAGTTGAATTTATCTCACCTTGCATGAAAAAATGTTTCCTCTAATTCACATCACCTTCTATGAAGAAATATTTAAGTTGAATTTATCTTTTTTATTCTTCATTGTTAAGCACGCGAACATTATAAATAGATGGTGATGTCATTCTTTTATGTGAGGAACCAAATAGAAACTGAGAGATAGAATTAAGAAGTTTTGAGTGAGTATTTCAGAGCGAAAAATATTTGTGTCAGTTCTATCTTTTTCAACTCTAAATTTTAGTAGCAAAATGGTTGTTTGTACTTTGTATATATAATAGTTGGAGAAGACCTGCCACAAAACCCCAATGTGGATAAATAATTACTTACAGCCTGCATCAGTATTACGATGTGAGAACACAAAACATTATGACAGAAAGAAATCAAAATTATCTACTTTTCAGCTAATTTTATGCTTCCACTTGATTGTTGCAGAGAAGCCGATCAGTGCTGATAACAAATGTTTGACAGATCATTATTACACATTCACTAGTTTTTAACTGTTGCTTAAAGCATCTGCATTCTACATCACATACCTCAAACACTTAAAATAATAAATAGTGCTATCAGAAACACTACGACCAGGTTTTAAAGAACAGCAGCAATGCCAATGCCTCATTTCTGTTTCATTATGTGCCCATATGTACATGAAGAACACAACGTTGTAAAGAAGAGGATGAAGAAACTTGTTGTTCTTGATTGTGTTCTCCTCTTTATCATCATTAAAAGCTATATGTTCCATCTCCTCATGATTCCCAATGACTTTGCCACATTTGGTGTTTTTTTGCCCATTATGATCCTCACCCGCATGATTCCACTTCATCATCAACAGTATTTACTTCCATGGATTTGCCCTCTCCTTTTATCTCTTCAATTTCAGTTGCTTCATCAGCTCGAGCTACTTCCATGAATTTGCTCGTTAATTTCCATCTGCAATACCTTTTACATTTTTAATTGGCTCATCATCATATCCATAACTTGAGGTTGAACCAATTTCACTTGATGTAGATGCACTGTCTTCAGTGTTATCTGCAACATAAACAACAGCCTGGTTTTCTTTTCGATTCCACTTAGCTATAAGCGGTCTGCAGCTATCGTCAAAATCCCTCATCTCTTGTGCATCTGCTGATGCATTTTCAGATCTCTTATGGGGCACTAGAATGTATCGGTCATAACCACGCCAATGGCGATGCTTATATGGCTGGTCCTTTTTTCGTATACCTTGAATGGTTTGGTAACATTTCTCGTTGTTTACTTCCTCGAAGGAAGCTTGAGCAGAGAATCTTGCAAGATCAAACTGTTGGGTTTCATTCACACTGCCAATTGGTGATTCTGGTGGATGAACCTGCATGGAGATGGTTATGAGATTTTAGCAAGAAGGTTCAATATCTAGATAAAGATTATCTATCATGGGCTCATGGCTATCCCATTCTCTGATGCAATCAGTGATGAGAAGCATACATACTAGAGCAAATTCTTCATTACTAGTTTATAATGCAGTGAGAGACTAATGAATTGAGTTCAGATTGTGAGCTACCACTTAAATCACTGGAAACAAAACAAGTGATGATATGATTACTCATATACTGGTAGTCATTTGATGTGCGATCCTGTGCTTAACTATCCTGGTAGTCATTAGTGTTGCTTTCTATTGAAGGATAAGGTTGTCTGATGTCTAATGACACAAGGACAATCAATTCACAGTCATTCCCATTTATTGTGAAAAAGCTCTTGTGAGTAATATCAAAGACTCAATCAAATAAAAGTGACTATAGCAGAATTATATACAAGGTTCAAATCTTCAATGGACCTTTTTATTTAATAATATAAGAGAATAATCAATAAAACAATAGACATGCAGTTTGCAACTGAAGGTAAAAAAATAAAACATTTGTTCTTAATAAATGAATCCTGTTGGCAAGTTCATCATCATAGTTGCTCTTTTAGGTTTTAGCTTATCTTTATTCTGATATAAATGCTGAAGTAATCACTAAGAACTAAGTCTTGAACCTTATGGGTAGGATTATTAACAAGTTTGACCTGTGTCTTCTCCATTTTATGTGAACTATCATCATCAAGCATTGCATTATCTGATGAATAAACAAGATTGTCCAGTTTAGTAACAGGGTTAACAGCATGGCCGTCAGCAGGTGAATAATCCTCGGGGACAAGATTTGGCACATTCCAGTGTTCTCCTAATGGAGATATGATCTGGACCCGGCCTTGTTGAGACTGATGGATGGCATCTAATCTCCCAAATTGTAAAGGAAAACATGAAGTATCATATGCATGTTTATTTGAAATCTTAACTGAAGACATAGGAAAATGAGTCTGGTTGACATTTTCATATTTCTGCATCCAACTTGGATGTGTTGGAAAAAGCTGGTATTCATGGACAACCCTTGGAGCTTCGGCAACATGTGAATGAATATATTGAACTGTAGAACCTGTTTTATCTAATGAACTCACCACCGAACCATGTTCCAATCTGGGCAAGAAGGTTGCTGCCTGCAAAACCCACCCGAAATTACTGTTAAGAAGCAAGAACTTGTTAATGAACAAAAAAAATTCAAGAAAAGGGAATATGATTAAATGCTTAAACTGTGGAATTAAGTTTTTCATATTGCTAAAGAAACAGGTTCCAGAAGTATATGAATGCATTTGAGTGTGCCAAGATGTCAAGTCACATCCAAGAACCTAAAGAACGTTCATATGACAATTGAAGAAACAAGACCTTTGCTAGCTCCGCCTTTGCTCTCTTAATTTCTTTATCATGACAATGTCGTGAAGCTAATTTTTGCTCTGCATTTACTGTCAAAATAGTCAACAGTTAGCGGCAAAGTCAAACCTAACATTTTATATATATAAGCATTGATATTATATATGAAGTTAATATCTAAAAATGTAAGAAACATAATATTAAAAACATTCATACAATTCACTATGAGAAAACTCATCATATGAAGACCAATCTAAAAGGCAGCAGCATCCTAACATCTTAGAACAGAAGCCTTTTAACTATTTGAATTTTTAGGATGAAATATATTCTAACCATTTATTCAATCAAGTCTATGGTTTGGTCCTCCACTTATAAACATATTTATTTTGATTTTTATATGTAATGTTTTATGATTCTTTTTAAATTTAATATAAAAGATTCATCACGAGAAAACCAATCTAATAGGCAGCAGCATCCTATCATCTAACAGGCAGCAGTATCACAGGTATGCAATTCGAACCAACGAAACATGAGAACTGTATCCCATGATCCCATCAAAATGCAGCTGCTGAAACATCTATTGCAGTGCTAGAACAGAATCAAAATGGTGTGATGTTAGTAGTTTTCAATGTTGTATCAACAGACAATCATTATCAATTGATTTGTGACAGCAACATAGCCTAATTCAGCAGAGTAACAGTAGTTGGATGGTATGATGATCCCAGACTAATCTAACTTCATAAATAAGTAGAGCATATTTGTTCTTTCTCAAAATAATAGCAAGAATCACATTACCAATAGGAGTCCCGAAAGCTCCAGGAGGCAATGGTTTAAATTCAGTGCCGAGAATTGGCCCATCAGCTCTTAAAGGATGCCCAAGCTTATCCTCAACATGCATGACCATCTGTTGCAGCTTTGGCAATGGCAAAAGATATGATTGTGTCATCTGTGGAGGGACTGGTACGACCAGACCCATTTCAGGCTGCAGCATGGATGGTCCTGCATGCATAAAGGTCTGAGATGAATCATTTCTCCTCAAAGCTATGGTCGTCGCCCCTGTCCATATAGATCCAGTCAGTGATGGCCCGGCTCTCACATTTGTGAAAAGTGGCATGTCCGAGTTCCTGTCAGGATTGAACTCCGATGCAACCTGCGCAGATTTTACACCACGCAGGGAGTCATTGCGAACTATCCTAGGTTTGCTCCTCCGAGGACCATGCTTGTCGAAGAATCTCCGGTTTCCAAACCAGTACTGGACTTGCATGTAATCCAGCCCCGTCCTTCTTGCCAGCTCCTCCTTCATCCGCGTCGATGGATTCGGGAACACTGGAGAAACCAAACAAACGCCAGAACGGAAACAAAAACCCATCAAAATCAAACCTGAGGGGGGAAATTGATTTAGTTTGATTTTGACAGAAGAAGATCGAAGTCTTCGAGAAGCACCCAAAAAGATTCAAATTTTGGGGCACATGACGAACCTTGATAAACTTCCTCGAGGATCCGCACCTGAAATGGACTCTTCATCTGCTTCTTCGCAGGGAATCCGGACTCAAAAGGCCGCTTTTTGTGGCTCCACTCTCCTTCACCCATCTCTAACTCAAGATTCGCTCACCGCAACGGAAGCGAAGCGGGGAGGAGGGCCAAGGCGAGGCCTTTCAGGGTGGGAAGGGGGCGAGGGCACACGGGGAGCAGGCGAGATGCATGCACGCGCAGCACGAGGAAGCGGAAGGAGGAAAAGGGTGATGAACGAGGAGATATCCATCGTAATTACTAGGAGAAGGGGGACGTTAACAACAAGGTGGAGCTCGGCGACGGGTGGCGCAAAAAGGGAGGGAGACGGAGAAGGTAATTAATGCAGTGGGGAGAGGAGAAGCGAGAGGGGAATGAATTGAAGTGAGGAGAAAAAAAAAGGAGGGCTTTTTGAAAGGGTTTTTGGAGGTAACGGAAGAACCAAAAAATTGATGCGAAGGGAGCAGTAAATTATGTGACAATTTTTATACATTTATGATTTATCCACTCAATAAAAAATTGAAATTAAGGGATTTTATGTGATTCTCTGAATATTCTAATCATTTTAGAGAGAGAATAAATAAATTTATAAACATCCATTCAATTTCTAACATATTTGATTAAAACTTAAAAGTGATACGCAAATAATTGTTCTAGGGATGACAATTATATTCACGTCCACCGAATATTAGCAGCATTCATACCATACAAATCGTATGGATGCAAGCATGAATGTAAAAATTCCTTACCAACCCGATATAAATATATATAATATGTTACTTTACCTAGGCATGACAAATCGTGTCGGGCTCGAGCTAACGGGACGAACAAAAGTTATGGTAGGCTCGCCCTGATAAAACTTTGGGCTTGGGATCTCGGGACCAGGCCCAACACGACACCCGAAATAAATGAGCCGTCCGACATGGTCTGTTAGCATGATAAAGAAAGAAAAAAAAGACCAAATCATATAATATGTCAGCCCGATTCAACACGATAGCTTAAATTGTGGAGTCTTTTTTTATACAGAAAAATATCATGCTATCAAATCGTGCTCGACCCGTTAGTGGCACATGCACTATAAAGATTGAACCAAGTACGCATGGCAATCGTGACGGACTTGAGTCATCGAGCCGCGCCGAATCAACCCGAAAAATTCGGGCCTGGAATCACCGGCCCAACATGACACGAATAATAACGGCCTGGCATGACCTGGTCCGTTTAGCTCGATAACACAAAAATGATTAAAAAACGGATTGAATTGGCTTAAACCCGACAAAATAACAATTTTAATCTGTTAATACCCGACCAGATAGTGTTTATCGGGCTATCGAGCCGGGCCGATAGCGCTTGCCCCGGTCCGAAAATGTTAAGGGTTCGAGCATTATCGAGCCAACCCGATAACGGTCCGAGCACGATAATACTATGTCCGAACCTAATTTTATCGAGCCGGGTCGGGTGGGTCGGGTCGGGCCTATAATTGTCAGGTCTAGACCCAAGCATAATTTTATCGTGCCGAGCTATCGAGCTAGGCTAAAATTTACCAAGCCTAATTTTATCCTATGTATTATAACTTATATATTATTTTACGTAATATATATTATAAATTATATAATCATCATTTTACCTCATTAGTTTTTATAAAATATATTATTTTATTAACTTTTATTAAAAAAAATTGCAAATATAAATATAATAAAATAACATGATATTGACACCGTATCCTAAATCCTGTCGTCGTCCTGAATCGTTACTAACCCACGCCATTGATTGTCGTCCCAGAAAACAGTCACATGCAAACCTGCACCAACTTTTTTTCAGGACGAGTCATTATTAATCTCCCATCCCCAGGCGCACCACCAGCAGAACAACACAACACAGCAACCTCGATCCAAGCTGGGGAGCAATCGATGCAACAAAGCGCTAACGAGACGACGAGCACCCGAAATAAAAGAGGCAAAGCGGCTCCACGTCTTGTCATCCCGATCGCTCTCTGTGAATTTCGGCGTCAGACAACCATTCAATCCTCCTCCCCCCTTCAATCCGTAAAGATTCCACATAATCCAATTAAAAACTCCGCTACTCCCGCAGCAGCAGCAGCAGGCAGGAGGCAGTTGGCAGCAGCGACCCACCGATAAAGGTACGTCGAAAAAGCCAAAGTAAACATTTCATCGAACACATGACCTCTTCTCCCTTACTACATTTGTCTGTGGGTTTTAAAGCTTAAAGGCTACGGCCACGCAGAAGCAACACCCGGTTCCTACTCGCCATTGGGTGCTTCAACGGGAAAAGATAGCATAAGAACAAGTCACTGGCCACTAAACAATGGAGAGGCATTGCATTCATACACTTTTTTTCTCTCTACTGTAATCTACGGGGTTTAGAACTCAAAAACAACGCAATAATACCTGCTTCCACTGACCAATGGCTGCCTGCCTCGATGCAAACATCAGACCAACATTTCATCAAACAACATGCACTCGTCTCTCTCTCTCTATCCGCAGGATTTTAGCCCAAAACGACAGAGTAATGTCCTGCTTCTACTGGCAATTGGCTGTCTTAGCGGGAAACATCAGCATCACAAACTATATAAAACAATATTATATGACAGATAGAGAAAGGAGCGAGGAAAGAAAGAGTGACGTTGAGAGGAGGGTGAGGGCGGCAGCAGGATTGAAGGGGGGCAATGGAGCAGAGAGTACGGAACAGCCCTGTGTTAGTAGCAGGTGGCTTTTGACCTCTGCTTTTGGCAAAGCTGATGTTTAGAGAGAGAGAGAGAGATGGACCAAGAAGAAGACGATGGCACGATGAGAAAAGGTTCCGTGAACGCTGCTTTGCTGCCTCCGCCATAGCAAGCCTTGGCTCGCTTTATTTCTTTGTTTTCCTTTGCATCTTCACGCCCCCCCCCCCCCCCTCTTGCATTTTTCCCTGTTTCTTGCGCCTCTTGTTCTGCATTTCGGGAGAGGATGAGAATCGATCTAAACGCCGTTGAGGAAGAAGAGGCGGCACCGGAGGCGGGCTCTGGCGGTGCAACTGTGAGCCTGGAGCTGTGGCACGCCTGCGCTGGGCCCCGCATATGGCTGCCCAAAAAGGGGAGCCTGGTGGTCTACTTCCCCCAGGGGCACCTTAAGCACCTCGGAGGCGCTGCCGTCGCCGGCGGCGGGCTTGCGCCAGACGATATGCCTCCTCATGTTCTCTGCCGGGTTGCGGATGTCAAGCTCCAAGTCCGTTCTTTTGGTTTCCTTTTCCTTAGCTTACTCTCTGTCTGGTTTTGCTGAATCAACAAGAGAACAGCTTTCTTTTACTCTGCATCTCTTGCAGGCAGCAGAGGACACGGACGATGTCTACGCTCAGCTCTCTCTGGTTGCCGAGAACAAGGTTAAGGTTCTTTGCTTCTTTTGGATGCACAACCTTTGCATGTTCTCATCTTGACTTGATCGTTCCGTCCTCTGAAAAAACCTTTGTTTCTTGAACTCTATTAATCCATCCAACATTGGTTGGCCTTATATATTAACCATCTGCTTAAAAGAACTTTTCGGAACAGGAATTGGAGCCAGAGCAACAAGGTAATGAGGCTGGAGAAAATGAGCAAGTTGAAGAGACTGATGATATTAGCAGGTCCCAAACCACACGCATGTTCTGTAAGACTCTAACTGCTTCTGACACGAGCAACCATGGAGGCTTCTCTGTCCCTCGCCGAGCTGCTGAGGACTGTTTCCCTCCTTTGGTAAGTGCTCAGTTTCTTGCATTCTTCCCAGCAAACTAGTATTTGCTAGATGGAGATATAATTCCAGTGAAATAAGTGCTGACTACTAACGATAATTATCCAAGTTTTGAATAGATGATTGTCTATTGTAAGTTTGGCTTCCACCTGTTTAGGATTATGAACAGCAGAGGCCGTCACAGGAGCTTGTTGCTAAAGACTTGCTCGGCACTGAGTGGAGATTCCGTCATATCTACAGGGGTATGCTGATCAAATACCTTTTGGTTCATGTTTATAGCTGAAACTACAGTTTGATACCAATATGTACCACTTCGGCGATCTTCCAAACTAAAAATGAACATATTCACAGACAACATTTATCTTTTTGTGGTTAACAATTGAAAGATAACACAATATTAATCTGAAATATTGATATTTTCATTAGAATTGTATGTTATCATGGACATTGTTGAATTTGTGAAGCCTGTTGGAGAGCCCCTCTTGAATGTTTGATTATCCTTAAAAAGAAATGGTTTGCTGTTATAGAATCTCATTTCTTTATCTTTTTTATCATATTTATCACTTCATTTGCTTTGCTGTTATCCCAAGGGAAGATCAGATTCTATAGTTAGATTTGCAGCAATATTGATCTATTATTCTTATCTAGGACAACCACGGAGGCATTTGCTGACAACTGGATGGAGTGCATTCATTAACAAGAAAAAGCTTGTCACTGGAGATGCTGTACTCTTTCTTAGGTATGCATATCTGATCTGTAATTAGCCCAGTCAAAGCAATTTCCCTGCAACTCAGTTTTCCTTAAATATAGGGGGAACAATGGGAAGCTTATGCTCGGCGTAAGGAGGGCTGATCAACCTAAGAGAACCATTCATCCTCCTATTGGCAGTCAGAAAGATCTTGGGACATTCTGTGATGTAGCTAATGCTGTGTCTAAAAGATTGGCTTTCTGCATTAACTATAATCCAAGGTATGCTTTAAAAACTTGGTCTTGTTGCCTTGGCATATTTGATTCTGAATAGTACAGAAAATGTGCATTTCTATTTATATTTTACCTACCAATATTTAGATATCAACGGCACGAGGTTTGAAAAAAATAGCTGCAATTTAATGACATTTGACTACTCAGTCTAGATAAAGGCATTTAACAAACCATGAAGGCATGAACAAATGCTGATAGCTTCAAAATGGCTGGCAGATATATATCTGTGACATTATGCATTTATATGGTTCAGATGTTCAGTTGGACTAAATTTGAGTTCATAATTTCTTTATTCTGAGATATGTGTTTCAGACATGGATGGCATTTGCCTCGACTAGCCATACAAAAAAATACCATGCTTAAGTTTGTATTGTAGTTATGCTAACTAATGCTCAAGCATTCATTTAGAAGTTAACCTTTCATGCTTCATCCTCTTCTATTGATAGTTCAAGTTGTACTCATTTTCAACATGGGGTTCTTGCAGGGAAAATGGATCGGTGTTCATTGTCCCATACTGGAAGTTCAAAAGGAGCTTGGGTCATTCTTTTTCAATTGGAAAAAGGTTCAAAATGATGAATAATAGTGAAGATGGGGCAGACAGAAGGTCAGAATCCATTAGTTATGAGAGATTTTAGCTCATGATAGATTTCTAAAATAACACTAATATGGTTGCATTAACAGATCCACAGGGCTTATAATTAGGACGGGTGAGCTGGACTCGCTTAGCTGGCCCGGTTCAAAATGGAAATGCCTTTTGGTATGGTGTAAACTTTAAAGTGCTTCCTTAGTTTTTATATAACTTAGTGCTGGTCAATATATAAGTTTCTGTACATACTATAAACCTCAGTTTCCTATGTCAACCTAAATGATCTGCTATTATAATTTTTTCTTGAAGCAAGAGTGTAAGCACAAACATATTTCCTGATGACTGTCAATTCGTTGTAGAATTAGTCACAACAAAATAGTAGGTAATTTGTAGGTGTTTGTTCTTAAAATAGTAAAAGTGGTCCAAACATGAACATTATATTGGCAGTTTATGTCAGCAGTTGTATTATCATCTCCTATGGTGGGCAAGAGGGAAAGTCCTATAAATGGTCCTTGCATTTTGCTGGCCGTTTTAGTAAGACTTTCAAAAGGCTTATTGCCAATTTAGAGAGTCGAATAAAAGAGGTACCAATTCTGGTTCATTCATCCCTTCGCGAAAGACATTACTTAGGACCAACGGGTCACACGACTGGTGCACGATCGACTTGGCACTCTCCATCTTTCATCCCTTCGCTTATAGGCTTGGCAGGCAAGCTACCCTGATTGGCCTTTGGCTCCGATTCGTTCCTCAGCAGCTCCAACAAGTCATAAAGTTTCTTGTTGCCTAACTCTACCAAGAAAGCGCTGCATTACGTTTGATCCTATGAGCCCAGATAATGCAATGCATTCTCCACTTTTGGATCGTTCTCTCTCATTTGCGGAGCAAAGAAAGCAGGCTTTGCTACCTATATTTGCTGCCACAAGCTGCCATGGGGAAATCTATGGAATGATTGGAATATTGACCTTGATTATTGATTCTATTGCAAACTTATACAGACTACACCATGTTTGAGTTCTTAAGAAGTAGTCGAACTTCAATTATTTGTCTCCAGCATCAAAGTAACCATGAGGATCATTAAGCAGTATTACTGGCTACTGCAGTTTACCATATAGTTGCTGCCAAACCATTATATCAAATTAGATTTCTGTATTCTTTTGCTGCTTGGTAATCCACACAAGTCATTTTTTTTGAATAAAAGCATTGTATTCAATTCAATTCATGGTAATCCACACAAGTCATGATCATGCGAGAATTGACCAAATAAAAAACAAGTACTAGTTAATTGTTTTTCTTAACAGTAATAATAGTTTAATAGTGTCAGTTATTTAAATGATTAATTTTCTGAGAAGTAGTGTATGGATCAAAATTTATTATGCTATTAGGTCCAGTATTCACATACAGCTAGCCGCATATCAACTGGCATTAGGAATTTTTGTTAGATGAGCACAAATGCCAAAAACTTATACTGGTAGCAGAGGTCCCAATTACATTTCAGATATCAAATGGTTTTAGTTTAATTGTAATTTCTTTTTCCTTCATCTTATAGTTGTACACCTACAACTCTGCAATATCTACTCATAGTTCCTATGTGATGAAATCAATGTGTAATAACCTTCTTCATACATAGTTCTCATACTATTTCTCTATATTGGAGAAAGTTTTCAAACATTATATTCTGAAATCTTAAGGTGAGATGGGATGATGAGGAAGATATCACAGGAGATAACAGGGTTTCTCCCTGGGATATTGAGCTGACAAGTTCTCCTAATGCTCTTCCCACTTCTGGTCTGAAGAGAGCCAAAATTTGCCACCCTCCAGACCATCTGGATCATCCAATTCCAAGTAAGTTCTTCCAACTACTGTTTTGTATTGTATTGTATCCTGGCAAAGAAGATTCTTAGTTTTGTAGTGGAATTGCAGTTCTCATAAGACAAAACTCTGATGCCTACTGCAGATGGAGTTGGGTACTCCGACTTGTTGGAATCTCGCAGATTCCTCGAGGTCTTGCAAGGTCAAGAAAACATGGGTTTGAAAACACTTCGGCACGAAGGTGTTCATGTTAACAAAACTGGTATAAGAAACATTGCCGGTATACCGCCCGGCAATTCAGGTTTTCTGCAGAAGGCCTTTGGAGTATCTTCGCAGCCCCACAAGGTCTTGCAAGGTCAAGAAATACTCCCACTTCTCCCCACATTTCAAGAGACTCCAGCTGAAACTTGGTCCGACAATGGCGCGAGGCTCTTCAGGCAGTTGCTTGGCACAGGTGGTCTTTGGGCTAGAACAGTTCATGAATTCGATGGCCTTGGGAACCCATATTCTTTTTCAGCTCCAGCATCATCTCCATCTTCTGTCCTGCCATTTCAGCAAGAAGGTACACGACTTCCATGCCCACCTACAATGTATGTCATGGGTAAGCCTGATGAGGGTGACAAAGTCAGTTCAGCTAGTTTGCTTGGGACAAAACAAATGCCTTTTTTAGTGGATTGCAGATCAGCAGATGATGTTTCTAAGCAAAGTGGTGGAAACAATTGCAGACATTTTGGACTTCCCCAAACTAAGAAGATCACATCATCAAACAGAGAGGAAGAAGGCATTGGAATCGGGAGATCAACAGCGAGAGAGGCGCATTATGATGAATCTATCTCACTCTTTAAGTCGCAAATAGTGAAAACATATGGTGATTTTGCTAGTCTTGCAGGCAGCGCTGCCGATCACCTGAGGCTGAGTCCTTGCAATGATCTGGTGCTTCAACTGGGGGCTGTTTGACATGGATTTCTAAGGATCTCAGAGAGTAAAATTGAATGCTTGGTAGCTGATTCTTGCAACTTAGTGTCACTGAACGCTTATTCATCTGCAGTGTCTCTTACAATTCTAGTAAACATTGGATTCGTTCTTTTATAGAATTCCACAACACCTCCAGAGTTTCGATTTGTACAATCATGGTGACTTGCAGATCTGTTTCAATGTGTTGGTATGCTGATCGAATATCTTTGTTTCTGTGGCTGGAAATCTGTGTAAAAATTGGTATCCTCTGAATACTAATATTTGATACAGAGGAGATTGCATCATTTATTGTGGAATTTGATTCAATTAGCATTTGCCATGCTCTCTAATTTCATATATTCCTTTTATTTGGACTAATTGGATTGGTTGGATCAATTAAACAGGCTGATGAACTGATATATACCACTACTGAGTTTAATATTCAGTCTGGGTTCTAAAATACGAAGGAAATTTAGTTGAATATAATTAGAAAAAGAATATATCAACAACAAATAAGTGCTACGAGTATATATTAAAAAGAATTATCCTACTGACTCTCATAATATTATTGGCTCCAATATTGCATTTGCATCGAGAAAGCAAAATTAATTAATTCATAGCCACAACGACGTCAGCAGTGGATTCAATTCATAGCCACAAGGCTCCAGCTTGCTTCAGAATGGGCACTAGCTCGCCGGCGATGTGAACGGCCATGAGCCGGTCAAGGCCCCCCACCAGCCTCCCCCCCACGAACACTGCCGGCAGCGCGGCCGCTGGGTCCTCCGGCATGGAGCCTGCCACGAGTGAGGCCGCGGCCGCCTCGTCGTCGTCGCTGACCTCGCAGACGACCGGGTTCACGCCCTGCCCCAGCAGCAGCCTCCGAACCACGTGCACCATGCAGCAGCCGCTCCGCCCCACCACCACCACCGGGCTCTCCTCCACCGCTTTCCGGATCTCTCCGCTGCCGCTGCCGCTCTTCTTGAACGCCAGCGTCTCTGACGTCCGGTCTAGCGTCGCCGTCGACCACACCCTCCCGCCGCCGTAGGGGATGGCCTGCTGCATCACAATCGAATCGCTCAAGTATTGGCGAGAGAGAGAGAGAGAGAGAGAGAGAGAAGCAGGCCGAGTATTGGCGAGGCGCGCGCGTGGATATATAACGCAAGCGATGACGTCCCGCGTCACAGCCACCGACGCGTCGAGATCTGCCGCCCCTCCGGCCCTCCTGTCTGACGTGGACGGGCCCCGCCCCTCTGTGACGCGAGGCGGTATGCACGCGACGTGCAGTCCATCGGATCCGCTGCCCAAAACGCGACACCGTTACCATCCATACCGCCATGTAATTGGTCAAAAAATGTCGGGCCCACTTCGACTCCGCATCCTAGTCGGCATCAACCATCAAAGTACACGGGCGACCGGTTCGCTCGCTCATCCCCACACGGAGTACCGCAGTTGACCAACGGCCAAATGAGGACGTACGATCGAGGAAGATGAGATGCTGCCCGTCCATTTTTTAATCCATTTTTATCCAATATATATTTCATTAAACATTTTAATTTATTAATTTACAAAAATAACGCAATAAAAAATACATGTAGGCGGCCAAATAAAGAAGGAATCAGCGAGGAACGTGTGCAGCACAATATAAAATACATTATCTTTAACTTCACACGTTTTTTTTCAGTTTAAAATAATTAATCTGGTGAATCTCTCGAGCCTGCCATGTTGGTTGACTGTCTCTCCAGTGTCAGATTCGCGAGCCAATGTTCTGAAGATAGATTAATTCACGTCTCGTACATTACTATTACTACGGAGAAAGGATCGAATGAAGGGGGAAGAAGTTAGGTTTTTCTTGGGTCCTTTGGAAATTCACCCTGTCCCAAAAGTTAAATTATTTTATTAAAAATTATTTTACCTTAGGTCCTACTTAAGATCAATTATGATGCCTTTTTATTTAATTCTACGGGTAATATTGGTTTTGTGGTGTATACTAATAGTACTATATAAGTTAGTCAATACAGACTAGTACTATACAATGTACCAAACGCTCTTAGTATTTGGGCTCTCCTTAAAGTTAAAACTGTGATCCACCTCCCCCTCCCCCTCCACACCCCACCCCACTGTTCAGTCTGTTTGGGACTCGACTTTCTAGTTCTTCTCTAATCACACTCATCCAAAGGGTACCGCCTATAGACATGCCTTAATTGCTAATGGATATTGGTACATCTGGTACGCTAAAAATACTTTGATGCACGAGGTTAGGCAGCCTACCCTCTCTCTCTCATGACACATATTATATTATTTACTGAATCATATTTCAGTAATTATTTGCGTGAGGGAAATTCATCTCGTACTTCTTCCGTTATTAAATGGAACCCCTCATCACATGGCATACTTAAGATCAATTGTGATGCCTTTTTATTTAATTCTACAGATGGTATTGGTTTTGTGATTCGTTCTGCTGATGGTGAATGTCTGTATGCCTCGAGTTCTATGTTGAAAGAAAATTCGATCATTTTTTGGAAGCAATGACAATCAAATGTTGCCTTATTTTTGCCTTGGAAAGAATCCTCCCGCGTTTTTAAGTAGAGGCTGATTCCAATATTTTATTTGAATCATTGACCAGAAAGATCAGCGTCCCGTGGGAGATTCATTCCGTGATCGTTGATATTTGTCGTCCGCGCATAAATAGACACGTGTCCGTAATTTACGGCCCCCGCATGCCACTAAAGTACGTAGGTGTAGTTTTCCGCGGTCGTATTAACTGAAAGCTGTGTGTGGCTTATCATGACGACGTGGCCCATCTCGTCCGGAGGCAGGCATGCATGCCACGTCGTCTTGAATTTTATTTAGCAATTCTATTTTTTTTCCTGCATCAAATAATTAACGGATAGACAAGTTTCTGCGAAAATGTCGGAGCCAAACATAAATTATTGATTAATAATAATTGAGTGAAACAAATCACGTCATTTCGACGTCAGCAATTTGCGATCCGATCGTTCGCCGTGACACACGTGGGGGATAAAATTAGTAGGTTGGCGTGCCGACCACCACAACACGTCAACACGTCAGGAAATTGACATGATGTGCGATTAATTTAGTGGGGACCACCAAACACATAAAGAAAAACGTGATTGAATTCGACTCGGTTGCCAAAAGTTTGACCTTTTCGTCGTTTTGGATTGTATTTATGACGTCATCAATGCTTCAATCAACTTGTGACGTTTGCTGTGATATCATGTTTCTGATATTTTTGTTGTTTTAGTCAAGGGTTTGGGGTATCAGATTAAGCCACCTGGAAGGATCTAAAGAGTTGACTAATGACTTATTTTCTTGCATTACATCGGAGATGTTGCAAGTCTTTCTAATTGTTGGTTGAACGTAGCCTTGGAGCGATCTACAAAGACGATCGGATGCTCAACTGATGACGTATTTGATGTGGTGTGCGTAAGAATTGGAATCGAGATGTATATGTAAACGTCGAATTTGAATTATAAGGTAATCTTCGACGGATGATGATTTGGCGGGGGATTTCTCTTTAATTGTCACGGGGATATGTCTTGAATGAATTAGTCGTCATGCTTGACCCCTTAATTATGTCGTAATCGAGCACAAGTTAAAGAACGAAAATGCCCCATAGTTGGGCAGAGCCCCCCCCCAAGCTTGACTTGGGCTGCCCCCAGGCCTTGAATGGCTCGGCCTCACTAGGCGAAGACGGGCCCGATGATATAGTCTGATCTTGAACTGAACTAGCACTTATAACGTTCAAAAGTGCTCATACTCGTTAACAAGACTCAAGTCAAACCAAGAGGCTTCACCCTTGCCATACAAATACACTCATGTCCTCATTAATTACGAGAGATTCGTTATTACGAACTCGATATCTCCAGGGATTTGGATCAGTATCGACTCATTCTGATCAACATACATACGAGATCAACATACATCATTATTGCCAACAATCCGTCATCCTATAACATATATACAGACACAAGATACATCAAATGGATTTTAATTTTTATTATCCACACATCGATCATAACCTGACTTGAGCGTCAGAGTATCTTCTGTAGATCCTCCCGTCAGAGTTGCACCTGATCACTAGGAGACATACTAGATTGAGCCGTATCGCTCAAACCTTAGACATGAACAGATCCAACCCACTAAGTAATTTCCTTGTTAGGCTTTATTTTACATGTTCAAAATGATCACTAAGTAAAAATATATGTGCTCAAATTAGGGAATTTTTAGTTGCTCGTAATTAGATATCTTGTAAATCTAATTGCAATAATTTAATAAAAATCTACGTTTAGTTAGCTGGAATTGTTTTATTTCCATAGTTTTATATATGTAGTCAAGACTCTCTAGCTACAAAATAAATTGGGTTAACGGGCCCATTAGTTGGGTTGACTCAAATCGGATCCAATATAATTTCATTTCTCAATTGGGTTAACGGGTCGGGCCCGATCCATTAGTGGCTTATAGAAGGCTTCATTAATTGAGGGCTTTCTATAGCTCAAAAAGTTGGCCCATGTCCACCCAACTCTTTTCTCACGGGCATTTCATCGAACAGGATTCAGTCGATATGCTTCCACCATTGTTGGGTGTAGCACAGCATGTCCTCGGACGTAAGCGGCATATTGCAATGGAGTTGGAGTCCCGAACCCACAAGGCCGCAACCAAGTGCGGCGCCGTGGGTGAGCTTCGAGTTGGATGCTGGAATTGCCAAGGAGGACAGCGTAGAGGAGGAGCCGAGGAGAGGGGAGTATTTTGGCTGGGCGGAGCTGAGCTATCGTCGAATATATTCCTAGCTCGCTTTTGCCGCGTCTTCGCCTTGCCTTTTCCAGATTCCTTCCTCCCTTCCTCCCTCCCATTATCTACCGCTCCATCCATGGCGGTCTTCTAGTGCTCCCATCTTGTTACTAGTCTCCCACTTCACACTTTTCTTCTTTGATAGCATCAACAAGGCAGGAGGCGGAGTGATAGATTTGTAAAACTCGTCCTTTTTTGGCGTGTAAATTTTCAAAAATCATTGCTTTGACGGTCGAGGCCTCGAGAATTTGATCAATTGGATTGATCGAAAGGGGATGCGGAAGGGGTCGAAGAGGAGCGGCGGGGGCGCGGCGCTGCACCACCATCATCACCATCGACGGGCGATGAAGGAGAAGGCCAAGAACCGGGTGGACGACCTCCAGGGGATGTTCGGTGACCTGCAGTCCGCCCGCAAAGAGGGACGCGTCGCCGACGCCACCGTCCTCGAGGAGCAACTCCACCAGCTTCTACGAGAGTGGAAGGCGGAGCTCAGCGAGCCATCCCCCGCCGCGTCCTCTTCCTCCTCCCTCCTTGTCGGCATCCTCGTCCTCTCTCTCCCTTCCTCTTTCCTCTCTGATTTTATTTTCTTTGTTCTTGTTATGGTGGTATAAGTCTGGGTTTGTTCTGTTTTTGGCTGCGAGAAGGGGAGTAGCCGTGGGCCTTCGGATCTGTCCTCGTACATCCGCCGCATGCTGCAGCTGAACGAGGAGGACGAGGAAGACGATGATGCCACGAGCAAGTTGGCCAGGCTGCCGCCCAAAGATGAGCCGCTGGAGGTGGTTGGTCCGGACACAGGGAGACTTCAGAGTGGAGGTGGCACCGGCGCCTCTGATTTCCGGGAGGTGAGCTTCCTTATGGCTATTTGGAATGCATAGTGGTTCAATCTATTTCCCAAGTTGTAATCCGTGTTTGAATTAGAAGATTAAGTAGTCTTCAAACTTTAACGACTACAATTTTATGTTTTATGCACTCTGAAACCAATTTAGCTGAGGAAATCTTTGTAATTTCTTGTTTGCTTGTAAGAAGACTCCTGAATTCAGTGAAATGAGCTACAAAGTGTCTCATCATTACTGTCTACTGACACTTGCTAGGGATGATGCATCCACTTTTAACTACATTCTTCTCCAATATGTCCTTTACCAATACAGCAAGACTTAATGCCTTCCCCAAACCATTCAAATAATATCATGGTGAAGATCAGAAGATCTAAATGAGATTCATTTAGGTCAATCCATCTTATGATCTAAACCAGGCTATCATTCTAAACCAAATCTTTTTGTGTATGTTGTCATGAATAAATATAAAGTGAGGGATGGCACCAAGTTGGACACCTCCAATTTTAACTTCTACTTGAAACCTTTACATACCTAAGGGCTCATATCCCTTAAACCTAAATTGGTTACTTTTTCTTATACCATTCCAACCTGAATTGGTGTAATGTGTACCCTAACCAGTGCATACCAATATAAATATACTATATTGAAGGTCATAAGTTGAAATACCTGTGAAAATTTCCCCCACCCAAACCTGACATGGGTATTGAATCTTTTAGTTGAACCCAATTAATGGGGTACTTGAGTTGAACCTAAGTTTAAGTGGGTTGGGTAGTGCGGGCACCTGAAAAAATAGCTGACATGTTTGTATCACTATGTGAAATAAGTGCAATATCCCACTTGGGTTTGCTTCAAACATCTTTTTCCCTGCAGTTGAAAAAAAATAAATCAAAAGTGAACTATGGTCATTCTTCTGGAGTTGTTAGGACATTTATTTTTATAAGTTGATTATTTTGTATGCATTTTTCTTTATGTATCTCCAATACCATGTATGTATCTATATATTGCTCTATTTTTCCTCAAACGGAAAAAAACTTGCAAGATACCTACTAGCCAAAAATTGGAAGGTAGCATTATTTCTAAGCTCAATGCTTTCATTATTGTGTTCCACTGCTAGAGTGTCATCAAGGTAATGTACAAGGCTACAAGCTACTTGAATATTCTTTCAGGACACATTTCATTTCCACTCTCATAGTGATATTTTGCTTAGCCTTTCTGTTATCTCTGATGCATGCAGATCATGTAGGTAAATTCTTTTCATTTGAGAAACTAAACTACACTTACTTAGCCTTTATTTAGAATTTTCTGTTTTGAGGCTAATACGAACTCTTGAAGGATTTGGTTACTCATCTTTTCACTAAAATTTTAACTTTCATATGAGCATTAAACACAGAAGTAGTATTTTGTATGGTAAAGTTATTGTCTGAGCATGTTGATTTAAGGAATCCAATATCACTTACTGGATCTTTCAATTTGCTCCTCGTGAAGGTTGAATCTAAAAGAACAGCTAATATGTTCTAAATGATGCTTTCATTTATACTCGTCTTGTTCTTTGTCATTATATCTATGTTATGTATCACATTTTATTCTGGTGAGTGCTGACCATATAGAGATCATCTTTGGCAAAATTTTATCGCTTTCACCTTTAAGATGTGGTTTTTCTGCTCCTATGAATAATATAGCAATGCCTATGATGCTGTTTCCAAATTACCTTGCAGGAATTTTTTGTGACTCAGGAAATGCCTGGTTATGGATTTCTAGGGGCTCAACAACATGCTTCTTTGCATTGCCTAGAAGGAGCCAATAATCTTGATTTTCATCATTTCAACCAGCATCAAGAATCACCACAAAGTGTATTTCTTGGCTTTAATGCTGGAAGTTTTGATGTAGGGGAAATTGCACCGTTTCTATCAGAATTCATTCCAGCAATATGCCCTCCACCTTCTGCTTTCCTAAGGCCAAAATGTGCACTCTGGGACTGTCCTAGGCCTGCTAGGGGATCAGAATGGTTTGAAGACTACTGTAGTAGTTTTCATGCTACTTTAGCACTAAATGAAGGACCCCCTGGTATGACTCCTGTGCTCCGTCCTGGTGGTATTGACCTGAAGGATGGTCCACTCTTTGCAGCTCTCATTGCAAAAACACAAGGAAAGAATGTTGGCATCCCAGAATGTGAAGGAGCAGCAACTAATAAATCCCCATGGAATGCACCTGGTATGTCTAAAATAATCCTTCTCCATGAACAGTTTCTTAATATAGGTTCCACAAACCCAACCCTGTTGTTAGCTTCACCAATTGGCATTTTCTCTTTATTCCAACTATGATGGTTTTCCTCTCTCTCTCTGCAGAGCTCTTTGATCTCTTAGTTCTAAACGGCGAATCACTTAGAGAATGGCTCTTTTTTGACAAACCTCGAAGGGCATTCGAGAGTGGGAACAGAAAGCAAAGATCACTACCTGATTACAGTGGACGTGGTTGGCATGAATCCAGGAAACAGGTAATGAAGGAATTTGGAGGACTTAAGAGGTCTTATTATATGGATCCTCAGCCACTGAGCCATTACGAATGGCATCTCTATGAATATGAGATCAACAACTGTGATGCATGTGCCTTGTATAGACTAGAGCTCAAACTTGTTGATTCAAAGAAGAGTTCCAAAGGGAAAGTAACAAGTGATTCGCTTGTTGATCTGCAGCAGCAGATGGGGAGGCTTAATGCTGAGAATATAATGGATAACAAGCGATATGCTAAAGGCAGACCAAAATTTCACTACAAGGATTCTGCTGAAACAATTTATTCAGCTCCAGATTTCATCAACCAAATGGAAAATGGTCAAAGTGTACCTTCATCTTTGGATCAGAAAGGACCTATTTGTGAGGGGATTGGTTATGGGCCAAATTTTCATTCCTCTGTGGATAGCTTGAATGCTTATTATGGGACATAAGCAGTCACAAGGAAGAAGATTCAAAAATTTGTTGCATTAAGAAATGATGCTAACTGACTTGTTCACAGCAAACCAATTAGATCACTTCTAGCAGGGAATAGAGTTCCATCCATTAGTTATTTTTAAGTGAGGCCTGAGGAGTGTTTGTTATCTTCATGTGGTCGCTGAGTTTCTTTACTCTTGTACAGGCACTAATTGATGAAACCATGATTTGACTGTATTGGTATTGGAACATCCCAAATACATTGAGAGGAAGGAGTTTCCATTGTCTATTATACACATCAAAGCACATATTTTCTGCAATCACAAATTATAAAGTGTTTGTCCATTTAAAGCTTGTCTCAAACAAGATGCCGGCCGCAGGAAAGTACTTCTTTTCATATATTTTATCTCGAAACAAAAATTATACCTTACATGTCTATGCATAACTCTTAGCTGATGTGTACAATAAGTGAATCATGTAAATATACTGAAGAGTGGTCGTACTGCTATTTAATTCAATGCTTGATTAAGATAGTCTTTGAACTCAGCATTGATTGTTTTTGCTGCTGATATAACAAATACATATTGTTATATGATATTGCTGTACTCTTCTCCTTCCTTCAAGAAATATTGTTATTTAGAACATGTTCTTGCTGAAATATTCTTGATGTGTTTAAATGCTCCTTTGGAATGAGTTCATGTCCCACCATTGTTGGCAACAAACTATATTTTTTCCTTGAGAGCTTGTTAAGTGGCATTAGTTAAATTAAGGATGAGTTTGTTTGTGTGGATGAAAAAGATTATACCCAGAATGTAATGGAGGATGGAATCAGATTCAGCAAACTTTATGATAACATGAACTAAGTCTTGTTGTTGTCCAGCAAAAAGATGTTGTTTTCTCATTTGTTTGTTTGCTTTGTGAAAAGTGATTAGGAATTGTGAGGTCGGATACTAACTCAGATTGAAATAGAGCAACTATTAGCATATAAAAATGTAAACTTTATAAAAGAAATAGATCATCTACTACTAGAGATTGAGTGGGGTGTATGGAAAACATATTAATATACATGAAATTCACTTGAGGTGTCATACTCTTATGAGGATCAGGAATTTAATTCCCTATCCATTCCCAAGCTAGGTAGCTCTGATAAACTATAGCAAAGCTTGAAAATAAATTCTCTCATATCCTTAATTCTTTCATGGGTTTTTTATTATAAAGAATATTACATGAGTGCAAAACTTTTTCTACAAGTACTGTCAAATCTTTTGGCTATGAACAGTGTTATTGGCATCTACTAGGAACTTATCAGCCTAATACTGAGATTTTTGTGTGGTTCAACATTTTTGTTGGTTTTTCCAGGAGTTCACTTGCTAACCTCTGAAAATATCTTTTAAAATATATTATTCCAGACATATTTGATTTTTTTTTTTTAATTTTTTTTTTTGTAAGTATAGTTATTCTCACCTGAAGTTGGGGTGCTGCAAGCTTCCGCGTCTCCTTGGTCCAGTGTGGCTCCGATGGTGTCTTGCAAAGACACTTTGACGCTCAAATGAGAAGGAATCCCAGGTGGTGGGTATGAAATTGAATTCGAAAGTAACCTTATGTGCGTCATGTTTGTTTTATGAAGCAGTTCGACGATAATGTCTTATAGAATCTCACGGGGATATATCCTGAATAGGTCGAAATTTATCCCGAAGATGATATACTCATTATTGTTGAATCCCAGGTAATAAATGAAAGATGTCAATGTCTTTGTTTGATCGGATGGAGCCCTCGGACTAAGTTGCAGTTGGTTGAATTTTTTATGGCATGACATTTGTAGAATTTTTTATTCATTTAGGGATGTTGACGTGACAATATTGATCCACGTTAGTAGTGTCACGTCAGCATCCAAACGGTAAATTTAACACTATATTGACGGTAAGATATAATTAAAAGTAATTAAAATACAAAATATATTATTGAGAAAAATTAAAACTTGAAATAGATTAGGTAAATCATCCAAATGATGATATATTTAGTAATTAATCAAAAAATTACAAAATGTGGACTATATTGTAAAATTAAGAAATTAACGTGTTATGTTAAAAAGCCCTAAACTAAACCCCCCTTTCCGTCTCTTCTCCTCGACCTTTCCCTTCCAAATGCCGCTGCCCCTCCTCCAATCTCCACTTCCTCCCTCCCTCTTCCTCCTCCTCCCTCGCTGCCCTGCAGCTGTCCCTCCCCGAACCCCCACCTGCTGCCCTCTCCGCCTCCGCCATCGGCGCTTCCGGACCTCCGCCCTCCCCATCACCGACGACGAGCTCCTCCGTGCCATCACCGCCCCCGCCGGAGTCGATGCCCCTGGTGCCCGACTTCCCGCGATTCGGTCCTACGACGGCGACCTCGCCAGCCTCACCCTCATCGGCGCCGTCGGTTACGATCAGGCTGTCACAGCCGCCGCGGCCGACGGTGGCGCTGCCGCGGAGGAGCACCTCTCGTCGGGCGCCTCCACCATGGTCGTCGAGACCGTGTTCCCTGGTGGGTCAGACGAGTGCAGCACGGTCTCCACCAGGCTGGTTAGTTTGAAGCACTCCTGATCTTGCCTCGATTTATTTGCTTTATTGCCTACATTTTCTTCTATGTTGTTCCGCTAGAAAACCGCATGCATTGCCTAGTAGAGAGTGTGATGGTAAAGTGCTGATAGAGAATATGATGGTAAAGATAAAGATTGTTCTTTTAACAGTTTTTACCAGCTAAAAGGGTGGAGGAGAAGGCCAACAAATTGCGCAGTAGTCTCACTACAGACATTCTGGGAGGCAATCCAACAGTATCCAAGAATATACTTGCGATGACTTTCCGACAAGTCATCTTGCTGCAAGTCTGGAGTTTCAAGCTCACATTGTTTTGTCCAGGGACTGAGAGGAATATGGAAGATCTTGCAAGCCCTAGAGAGGTTCTTAACTCGTATTATTTCCTCTTTATTAACATTACACATTAAAGTAGTAACAATATGATAAAAATAATAATAAATAAAATCATGATGCATTATTTTTTGGGAAAATTAATGAAAATGTTCCGAACTATTGAGTTTTTAACAAATTTGACCTATACTTTTATTTGTAACTAATTTATACTCGAACTTTCATTTTGGTATCAACTGTATACTCCCTTCAGCTGGGTGTTAAAATAGTCGTTATATGCTGACGTGGACTGCACAATTAGCATAAATAAATTAATTTTTTATTCAAAGTTGTCTCATCATCAAATGATCCACGTCAGCAAGACCAGTTTAAAAAAACAAAAAAAACTCTTCAATTGTTTTTTTCCCTCTTTTTTTTAAGGTATGACTGATGTGACATTGAAGAGTTTTTTAAATATTTTTTTGAACTGATCTTGCTGACGTGGATCATTTGATGATGAGGCAATTTATTTATGCTGATTGTGTAGTCCACGTTACTTTAACACCCAGCTGACGGAAGTATACAATTGATATCAAAATGAAAGTTCAAGTATAAATTAGTTACAAATAAAAGTATGGGTCGGATTTGTTAAAAACTCAATAGTTCTGGACATTTTCATTAATTTTATCTTAAATAATAACCTTTTAAACAAATCAAATTAAATAAGCATACATTGGAATTAAGCTAATTATATTAATTACACATCAAAAATAAATTATACATTCATTAGAGTTAAATTAAATTGTATAAATCACCTTGGAAATAAAGCAATGTAATTAGATATGCTTTCGAATTAGGTTGAGAAGTATTAATTATACCTTGAAATGATGTATATTCCATGTTATAACTAATATGCTTAGGCTTAATTCCCAGTTATGTCTAATTTTAATTTAACTTATTTCCAAATTATAATTAATACAATTTTGTTAAATTTCTATGCATGTCTAATTTATTTCTGATATATAAATTAATGCAATTAGCTTAATTAGGATGCATCTCTATCTAATTTTATTTTCAAGGTTATTCAATCTCTGTTATCCATTTTCAAATTAGATCAAGTATCAATTTGTCAAGTATTCCATGAATGTATATTTTATAATTGTTTCAACTAATGTTGATTTATTATTTATAATACCAAGAATAATGCATCATGTTTCATTATTATTATTTTGTTATTATTATTTCCATGTGTAACAGTTAATGCTTTCTTTTTTGATTTTTTTCATTTCATGCAAATCTGTTGTACTCATTTAACAGGCCCCAGTTGACTTCACTGTGAGCTCATCAAATGTGAGGATTCTTTCTATACTTGCTGAAGCTGTCTGTTCTTTTGCTCTTGAGGGTGTTGAGAGGGGGCATTTTGGCAAGGCGGATAGTTCTCATTTGAGCTACATGTTTAGTTGGTTCCAAAAGCCCCAAGGGAACTGCTCACTTGATTCTTCAATTTGTGTGTATAAGATTTCCGAGCGTGAGGTTGTAATGAATGCAATGAGCCAGTTGGACAAATTTAACTCAAGCAAGAGGAACTCCTCATACACTGATAGGAAATTAGATTGTCGTTGGTGGATGGCACCTATATATTCAAGATTAGAGAAAGCTGGGGGTCCTGAATTTAGTATTTGGGCAAACGAGTTTGTTCCTTCCTATAGATTACAAATTAATGCAGATAAGTTTAAGGATGCAAAGCTTGAAGGCTGGCACCAGATAGCCAATAATAGGTGGGAAGTTCTTTTGACCCATTTCCAAATGGTATATTGATTCTTCCTTGTATCCCTGATCATCATCTATGTGTAGTCCGTAGAACTATTTTGTCATTTATGCATTTGCAAATAGAAGTTTGATGCTGAATAGAGCTAACCCACTGGGAGATTAAGGAAAAGGGGATGCTAAAAGTTTGATTTTCAATTATAACACTATATTGTGATCTTATGGTCCTTAATGTTTTAGATTTGAAAGTAAAAAAAATAAATTATATCTAAATATTTACAAAAGATTATTTCAAAATTGAATGTAAGAGCATAACTCTATCAAGCTCCTTTACAAGTTGAGCTCCTTGGATTCAATTGCTTGCTAACAAGAGACATGTTGAATTTTACAATAATTGTAGTATTTTTTTCTTATTTCTTATCATATAAATCTTAAATTTTGCAAAAACATTGAAGCTTATAAGTGACAAATTTGTAGGTGCAACTTGCAAATGTTCTAGACATCTACTATGAAGATCGGTATACTCTCCCCAACAAACAGCTTTTGTGCAGTTTGATTACTGGATCATCTAAAATCTCAATGAATAAGGTGTCTACTTGTTCCCCCTCTGCTTGTCAAGTACTTTTTTTTTCTGTGTATTATATGTAGAAAATTTTGATCAACTTGTACCTGAGAAGATCTGGTGGCTTTGTAGTTTTGTCTTACTTGATAGGACAATACAAGGTTCTTGATAGGAACATAGACAAATTGCTTGCTTTTTACCTTTTGATATCATCTCTGGCACTTTGGAAGAATCAACTGATGACGAAGATAGTTGTAATCATAATTATGCTCAATCATATCTAATTATTTGCAGAGTTCATCATGGAAAATGCTGATTGTTACTTTAGCTGGAGCATGCATTTTTATTGCTCTCAGTATTGTAGCTCAAATGCGGCATCCACATCTTCTTAAAATCAAACCATTTACTGAAAAGAATAACTTGGTTTCTTCAAGGGAAATTGATGGCTCTCATGACTGCCATATCCAGTCCAATGGAACAGCAGAGGTATGTTAACAGGTTTGTGGATGGTAGTTCTCCTGTGGATAATGATTTGATCGTAAACTGTGTTGGATAGGTAGGGGACTTGTGCATATTAGTTGTCAAAAGCATCAAAGATGCACTTGGCTGGCCTGGTGATGTACATTTCGATGTGGAGATTGGCGCATGGACTGGAGTACTTCCAAGCTACTTGAGGAACAATGATCCATCTCTTCATGCCCTTGATGGTGAAGAATATGTCAAAAACTTCTCTGATAGTGATATGCAACTTCAAACAGAACAATCTAACAGTACAATTTCTTCTTCTGGAACAAATCATGCGGAACATCTTCATGCACAACAGTATAACAATATAGAAATGAACAGCATGGATTCTCATACTACTGTACAGGACATTGCTAGTTTTCAGGTAAGTTGGCAATTAAATATTATTTATTGATCTCACACAGTCAAGGGATTGCTTGGTTAAACAAGATATTTTTGGCTCTTAGCACCCTGCAATTTGTCTAATCTATGTCATCCAGCAATATGGATGGCATTTTTCACCATCCATATGATGATGATGTACTTTGGAATATAAAATTAAGATGATTAGTATGAATGCATCTAGAAAACAAATCACATGAAGATGTTTATTCGGTAATCTCTTGTACTACCCATGTTGAGTTGTCATGCTTGGCACTAAATTTGTTTGCAACTGGGTCATTATGCTTCCGGTGTATTGAGATGGAATCTAGAGAAGAGTTAATGAAGTTTATGATCCTTATGTTTGATTTTTAGTTAAGCGTTTGTGTGGTATAGTTGTAACTTGTAAGTTGACCTTCCCTCTGCTATGCAGGTTGCTTTATCTAGAGATGGTAAAATTATTGGGTTACAGCCTACGAGCCGTGTGGCTGTCAACCACTGGGCATCGAATCCCCTGGCAAAATTATTGTACAAGGGCCGAAAGTTGTCTCCTGGTTAGCTCAACAACAATAACTATTTTCTTTCTCATTTTCTAACTTCCTGCTTCTGGATATAATTAACATTTTAGCTGGTTTTTTCTGCCTAGGCCTTATTGAGCCAAGTCTAAATATTTCCCTTCCACAAGAAGTTTTTCTGCTTGAATTATTGATGTCAGTAAGTCCTGAATCCTCTTTTGCATTGGCAAGACCAATTCAAATAAGCTGACAAGTAAGATTTGGTTATTTTGTAGCTTCCCTTTTCCATTTAATCATCCATCTATTTGTCAGAACCTCTTAAATTCTTTACCAAACTGCAGGTATCCAAGTTATGTGCCGAATTGGAAAACAACATAAGCATTAAGAACTGAAGGGTCGTAAATTCTGGTCAAGTAACTGGTGTAAATTCCAAAAGGCATTGGAAAAGAAGGTTTAGCTATTCTGGTTAGTTTTTCTGAGAGAAAAACCAGTTCAGGGCTGTGTGGTTTAACTGCTACATATACCTCAAGCAATGGCCGCCCCGCGCATGGCGCTGGTGGTATTCTATGGTGTGAGTAATGAGCCTTCTGCTTGGCATAAATTCATTACCTCTCTTCAAGTTCTGCAGGTATACCAGCCGAAAGACAATGTGGTTTTAGAGGATTAAGAGGTGGTATACAAAGATAGACCAACTGCACCATAGCATTATTGATACCAGAAGACACTTTGCATATCATACAGGGGTTCTTATTAATCTATATAATTTTCATTGTTATTTGATATCATGTGATCTAATTTGAAGCATTTTGTGTGGAATTAAAATTTTGTCGAATACAGGCTGGTAATCAATACGAGTTTGCAATTGATAATATTGATTACATGAAAGATTGTGCTGTTCATTACCATGTGAAGACGATTCATTTCAATCTACTCAATTGTAATCCTGATGGTGGATTTATCAGGCATCCCAATTCCCATAGACCATCTTCTGCATTATCATTGTGGAATACCTACTATTTTATTTTCAAGCTAATTTATTCACAGGTTGAAAACATTTATCATCTTAAATAAAATATTAACCAATCACTAAATAATGTTATCTAATTGGACAGTGTAGCCCATCAAAGGCAACAAACCCTTGCTAAGAAAATTCATTTTGATTTCAAGCCATACAGAAAGGTGACAAGGAATTAAAAAGGCACAAGATGAACATTCATATACCAAGCCACACTAATTCTTGCTATTAAACCTCAGGTGATGATGCTCAATTTCCTTGGAGCATGCCTTCACAAAAAAGCACATCTCAGTCTTTTAAGCAACCAAACTAAATAAGAGCCAAAATCTAAGTCGAGCAGCAGCTGCCTTTCTTAACAGCTGATACATCATCTTTGCCTCCTATGTTGATTGTTTCTCCCTTCGGCAATGCCGAAGGATCATCGCCAACATCAAGAGCTTTTCTGCTTGTTACTCGGTAGATCTGGGTCAGCACTTCTGTAAATGCATTTTCCACGTTGAGTGACTCCAGGGCAGATGTCTCCATGAAGATGGTTTTCTCCTTCTCAGCAAATGCCTCAGCATCCTCCGTGGACACTGCCCTCAGGTGACGCAAGTCAGCCTTGTTGCCCACAAGCATGATCACAATGTTGGAATCTGTATGACCTCGAAGCTCTTTCAGCCACCTCTCCACATTCTCAAAAGTGACGTGGCGAGTGACATCGTAGACGACTAAGGCACCTACAGCTCCTCTATAATATGCACTTGTGATCGCCCGATAGCTATATACATGGATTGCATACAAACTAGTAAGTCATATAGATGGAACCAGAGAGTAAGCACATCAAAACTTATATGGGCAGCCTGGCATAGAAATTTCTATAAACAAATTGACTGAATGAACATGAATAATAAGAGAATGAATATGGTTAAATGAAAATGAATTCATATCCCTGAATAGAATGTTCATTCGTTCATATATTCATGTTCATTCCTTTTCTACCAAATGACTTTCTACATATTGATGACCAGAACTATCTATCAATAAAAGAGAGTGCCAAACAAATAATAGAATAAAATTTAAATTTGCATGTCAACAAGCCGAGATGTCAGGTGACCAGCATTCTCCAATGTTAATCATTTCACTTCAAGGAACTTAGAGCATCAGATTAATAAAGAACAATACAGCTTTTGTAAACTATTTATATTCAATAACACCTCAACAAATACTGCTTCAAATTAAGAGCAATTATTGTTCATAAAGGCTTGACAAGATAATTATGTTAAGAGTTGGATACAGAGACGTTTGTGTGCCATTTTCACTTTTCAGCTTTTGAAGGTGTAAAAGCATCTATAAAATTCAAATTAATTAATAAATCCAGAGTTACTGACTCTGACATCTTTTGAGTTGGATGTGTCGTAGGCCATCTCTGGCACATGCACTGCATAGTGCACTATCGAACGCCACCGAGGCATTATTAGGATGCCCTCATTTCATGAAGGACATGGCGAAACAGTTAGATCTGCCAAACCCCCAACTCTGGGAGAACAAATGGCAAAGTTCAGATTGGTTTAAGGTAAGTTTGAATAAACCCCCAACTCAGACTGATCTAACTACTTGCTTGTACATGAAGACTGAAGTTGAAGTGAAGTCAAACCGAATATTGGACGAGAAAAATGTGAATGTATTCTGGCAAAAGAAGACAAGTCTAGTATTATCATCAACTTTTAGGGATCTTGTATTACATCCCGGTAGACACCATAAAATTCCAAACAATGTAGCAGGGTAATCTTCTGATCCAATTGTTGGACAGGATTGCAAGATCCATCTTAACTCTTGAGTGAATAGAGGCATACTACGCAAAAAGTCCAAATTATTCCCAAAGTTGTCAAACAACTCATTTTTTCCTAGTCAATACTAATCTAATCCAAGGTTATCTAACTTATCTTCAAAGCTGAGGTGGTGACAAGAATATCTAGAATCCTTCAGCATGTGCGTATACCTAATTGAAATCAAAACACACTCACATCGCGTCCTAAAATTTTAGGGAAAAAATTGAAAAATATGGGCTTTTTTTAAGGGAGCGGAGTTTTCGAATACCAGAGATCTCAGAAGCAGAACGCATCGTGATCCGAAAATTGCACTGGTCAATCCATGTTCTTTAATGATGAGAAGGAGGGGAGGGGATACCGTTCTTGGCCGGCGGTGTCCCAGATCTGGGCCTTGACGACCTTGTCGTCAACGTGGATGGTGCGGGTGGCGAACTCGACGCCGATGGTGGACTTGGACTCGATGCTGAACTCGTTGCGGGTGAATCGGGAGAGAAGGTTGGACTTGCCCACCCCTGAGTCCCCGATGAGGACCACCTTGAAGAGGTAGTCGTACTCCTCGTCCGCCCGGTACGCCATTGTCAATATCGCCTCCCTCGTCCTCCTCTACTCCTCTCCTTCCTCTAGCTTAACAAGGCGACGGAATGGGCCGAGTGGCGTGTTGGTGCGCGCCCACTCAAGGACGTCGAGAGGAGGTGGAAGGCAGGAAGAGGGCGAGGAAGACGTGAGGGGGAGGCCGACTTCGGCTTTTAATAAATAGAGTCGATAAGAGATTAAGAGCTCACGCGCAGTAAACACAGCTTTTAAAATGAATTATTCCAAAACTATTTGGTTAATGAAAGTAATATTAATTTTAATTGATTGAAATGAGTAAAAATTTATTTGATTCTAAAAATAATATTAATTTTCATTAAATAGTTTCCAATATAAACAGTTTTTGTAATTTAGTATGATTATACACGTAAATTACATACCGATAAAGTAAGATGAATTCTACACTGCAACTTAGATTTCAAACCCTCAAAATAAATTTACTATAAATCAAAATATGAATTTTCGTACTTATTTTTTTAAAAGTTGAAATTTAATTAATTAAGAAAAATAAATAACTCCAATTATAAATGTTATTAGATTTTCAGTATAATTATTAATTTTATTTTATATTTAATCTATTATAAAGTTGAAAATAGAATTTTATTATAAAATATTAATTATATATTTATAGTTAGTTTATAAATTTAGTTTTTTTGTTAATGTGATTACAAAATATTTATAATATTTAATTAGATTATTGACCATTTAATTTTATATTTTGTTCAATTAGAGGTGAAATCAATTAATAAAAATTATATTTTTAGTAACGAGTTAAATAGTTTAAAATTAGTTTTAATTAAATTATAAATATATCAATTTTAAGATAATTAAGTTATTTTTTAAAAAAAGTGGTTTAGTTAGATATAGATTGATTTAATTAATTTATCAATTTTAAAAAATAATTCGAGTTGAATACAATGATTCTTATTTTAATTTTTATAAATTAAATATAGTTTGATTTATTTATAAATTAAAAAAATTATAAAAAAAATATTTATAATTATAAGTTTATCATTATATTTTGATACCTAAATCAACCATAGAAAATAATATTTTTGGCATTTTTTATTGAAAATTGATTCCATTGAAGTAAGTTTTCATTATAGATTTGATTTAATTTCATAAAAACATCGAACCAAACACATTTTCACAAATAGTTTTGACGTTAATGAAATCGATACCAAAGAAATAGATTTGCATGTGAAATAATATTACATCTGAATAAAAAATAAGTATATTTATAGTAATTAAATAAATACATTTATACTACTAAAAAACCATAAAATTTTAGTCTCTATAACTAAATAAGGAGGATGAGATAAGAAATAAATTTTAGGTCTTGTTTGGATGAGATGAAACGTGATTTAGTAATGTATTGTATGGTATGATATCGTATGATATGATACTTTAATTATCATTATCTCATTTGGAAAGATTGTATGATATGATATGGTTAAATGACATCGGCTATGGAGGAGAACAGAGTCTTGACTAAGTCGATCAAAAATGAAAAGTAAAAGTCTAATTTGATATGAGTAAATAAATGATATGAGAGAAATTATAAATTTTGATTTGAGATATTTTATAAATAATAATTCATGAAATCATGAGAAACCATCAAATTCATAGTTTAAAAACTTGGCCAAAATCCATAGTTTTCAAACCATGACCATCCTTTGAAAATCTTCCCAAACAAAAGATCAAACAATACTATATCATGTAAAACCATATCTTACCATGGTTTAGTCTCTTATTTTTTTTAACAAAGATAAAAAATTACAATATGTGACTATACTAAAATTTGAATCCTATATCTCTAAAAAATATACAGATATGTTGCCACCAACTGTGCTACCTATTTGACTATTTTTTTATGCTTGAATTAAAAAAACATAACATTGATATTATATATAATATAAACCATATAAAAAATTATATCCAAAATTCTCTCATCTTTTATTTCATCATATTTTTATCTAATAAAACAAATAAAATTATATCGATCATTTTAATTTTGTTGTATTTAGCAATCATTTGTAAAGAACTTTTTAGCACGACTAGGCCAGTGCAATTATACGTTTCCTTTATTAATAAATTATTGGTTTAAATAATTATAACAACGACATGAAAGCTCCGTTGTAGTCTAGTTGGTTAGGATACTCGGCTCTCACCCGAGAGAACCGGGTTCAAGTCCCGGCAACGGAATTGATTTTATCATTTATCCTCCAATTTCAATTACAGCAATTATAAAAATAGAACTAACAGCGTATAACATCTCCGTTGTAGTCTAGTTGGTCAGGATACTCGGCTCTCACCCGAGAGACCCGGGTTCAAGTCCCGGCAACGGAAAATTTTTATTATTTATCCTGCAAATTTCTATTTTGTTTTCTCTCCAGTCTCCCCATCTCTAATAATTTTATCGATAAATTATTTGAAAGCAAATTATATGAAGGGTAAAAATTGCTTATTCCAGAAGGGTCAGTGCCGTAATTTCGTCAAAGATATAATTTCATGGTTACAAGCTTCAACTTTTGGCGCGGAAGCCTAAGGCAGTTATATATATATATATATATATTATTTCCCCACAAATTCCCCTTTCGATCAAATCAAATTAGGGTTCTTCTCACTCTCCTTTTCCCCGCTCTTCTCACTGCTTCCTCCTCTGCTCCTCATCCTTCATATGAAGCGACGCAGCAGCGAACGAAGAGCCACCGCCGCCGCCGCCACCAGCAGCTGCAGCCAGCATCAGCAAAAGCGTCACGACAACAGCAACACCGGGGCATGGGAAGAGAACACCATGGCCATCCTCGACTCCTCCGGCATCAAGGATTCGCGTGACGTCCAGGATGACCGTACTCTCCCACCTCCTTTTCTTTCCCACTATTGTTGTCCATGGTGGCTTTTCGCTTCTTGTTCAGTTGTTCTCCTTCTACTATCGCAGAGCTCTGCTTCTTGGAAGCTGTGCGATCCGCTTCCCTCGCGTCCGACCCGCCGTTGGCTCCCTCTTGGTACCATCTATTTCTCCGCTTCTCTTCCCTCGTATCTTCAACGAGACGTTGAGTTCTTACGTGTGGTTTTTATTTGCTCTCGTGAAGGAGGATATTGAATGCCATCTTCCAGATTCTCGTGGACTGTAACTCGCTCGAACTGATGATGGCCAGTTACCAGCTTCTGATCGATTTGGATAAGGTTTCCTTTTTAAAAGAATTGGCATTCTAGTTTTAGCTCTCGGTTGTAAACTTTGACGATTTAATTGGCTTTTCAGCACTATCCTAGAATGTACTTGTCAAGATCAGATAATCCCGAATCATCGTCCAGTGATGTCAGCAAGATTGTTGTGTTTGAAGAAGTATTCACAAATACTGGCCTTTTCATGTTATTTGGCAGCTTTATTGGTCAATCAGCGATATGTTAAGTTTCATAAGCTTTTCGTCTTTTCAGGCATGGTCACCATTTAATTTTGAATTAGGTGGAGAGGAGGGAACTTCTATGGATTCATGCTTGTTTGACTCGTTGGTGAGCTGAACTTCTCCATATACAAATACTGCATTATACTTAGTAGAATACTAGAATGCCACTTAGTAATGAGTAGCGAGCATTCATAAGCCTCCATCTGTTCTAATAAAAAATGTTTTTCTTCTCATTTGCACTAAATATTCATGTAACAGTTACAGAACATCCATTCTAAAAAAGAACTAATTACATAACATCAGCCTTCATTTTTGGGAGACTAGCCCCTTGAGAAACCTTTCTTTACAACATTGTTCTACCGTATGACATGACACCAAATTTAATACCCTCTGGCCTCTATTTTATTTGATCAATAGATGACACCATTTGCATATAACTTTTCTATTGTCAAGACTGTATGACCAGAACATCTGGTGGATTATATAATCAAAGCCAGCAAGGACTATTACTTATGCAGACAATTTGTTTGTAAATTTCATGACATCCCAAAGATTCAATATGCTCTCCTAATGGATAGGGTGTAGGTTTAGGTCAGAACTCAGAAGCAGTTGCTGAAAGAATGTAGTTTCTAGAACAGAATAGTAAGAGGAAGCCCAAATGATTCATAGAAATGTCAGATCCTACCTCTCTGTTGGAAGTAGTAACCATAATCTCATAACTTTTTAGAGCTCCCTATGATAACATACCACCATTATTATGGCTGCGCCTTGAGTCTAAAGATGCCATCTTAAGCTCTATGATAGCAAATATAGTCTATCTATCAGTTATGGCCTAAACTCAACAAAAGGGTTGTTACCATGATTTTCCTTGTAGTTGTGACGTTAGAATACGCCACCTTTCTTGAAAACGTTAGTTAATTAAATGATGATACGTTTTGTGCCCTGCATGGCTGCATCTGTTCAAAAAATTGAATTATGAGGACAACAAACAATTATTTTTTGTTGGCCGTTATTCTGACACCTGTACTCACCATGTTTTGTGCTTTATTTCTCTACTTGGTATGTTTATCCAAAATGAATATTCTTTTGGCTTTAACCTTTATATCTGAGGTGTGTACGTTTGACTTTTTTTTATTTCATTGTGTCCAGAGATTTTCTAACTTGATAGAGGATATAGTTGAAACGGTTAACAAATCGAATGTTGATTTGGTGATTAAGGTAAGTCTAAGTGCTCAATATATAGACTTTTCATATTATCTTAAATTTTGTTCAACGGATATCTTTCTATATGGTTAGGTGCCTACTTATGCATGTTGAAGTAATTATAAGAAGACTTTTGTACATTTTTCTTCAAATGCAAGCTTGCAACATTGTTGAATACCTACTGAGATTTCTCTAGATGTACAAGGAGAATCATGAGATTCATGCATAAACCAATAAACATGGAGGAAAATGCTTTTGTTCAATGTATCATTGCTGTTAGTAACCTGCTTAAACATTAAAACCTATTCAGTGCTATTTGTTTGACTTGTGAATATTATTAATCATGGCTGAAACTTTCTTCTTATCATTTAATACGCTCTCATTAAAGTGATAGTTGTACAAAAAATTGTTGCATGGTTTTCATAATAATCTACTAGATTTTTAGGTGCCTACTTTCCCGTGTAGAGTTTTCTTATAAAAGGACTTCTATAAGTTTGTCTTCAAATGTCGGTTTGCAACATTAGTTGAAATTATATTTGAGAATAACCCTAGATATATACTGCAAGCATACCAATAATCATGGAAGAAAATGCTTTTGGTCAAGGTATTATTTCTGTGAGTAACCTGTTTAAACATTCCATCGACCAATTCAGTTATACTTGCTTGGTTTGTCAATGTTATCAATGATGAAGGTGACAACTAGATCAGTTGGTAAGCATTTCTGTTTGTTTTGATAGCAAAGGTCTTGGATTCAAGTTCTTCCTTCATAACTTACCTTAGCAGACTCATATTAATAGTGACCGGAAACTATCTTATCATATTTTTTCCCTAAACTGGTAGCTATATAGAGAACTGTTACATGGTTTTTACTATAATCTACATGTAGCAAATTTCCTGCACATGCGATAGGCTAATTTATGGTGGTACTAAATTAACATTACACTTATTTTTTGGTTATAAAACATTGACCACTAAAATTCCACTAGTCATTACTTTAAAACCTTTCAAATAATGTCTTAATTAATCTGTCTGTCTCTTAACCTAGTGCTGCTCAAGGTATCCAGGCTTCTACTTTCTAGTTCTCTCGTTTCTTTTATACATCTAAAACACCACTGCATATGAATAAAGTGAAATAGCAGGAAAATATTGTTCTTGATATTTGAGATGAGATGTTTTAGTGTATTGATCCAGCAAATGTTTTCCTCTCATTCCTTCATTTGTTTATGTTTTATCTTTGTTTGTATCCACTCTAAGTCTAATATTGTCCAATTCTAATGTTTAGCCTGTAGGAAACTTGCTGGTGTTCCAATATCTTATCAATGTCCTTGAGGAAGATCTATCACTTCGTCTTACTTTATACAAAGGCAAAGGGCCTGCAAATTGAGTTTTTATTTATTGTACATTCCATATTCAGTTCTTGTTTTATTTGTTTTGCGGTTTTCTGCAGAAACATCAAACTGGTTACTTCTTAGGGAATCTGTACTGAATATTCTTCTGGTATGTTCTGCACCTACCAAATTCATGAAAGCTATGATTTTGTACTTTTATTTGACTTTCTCTTGATGTTATTATTTTTCGTTTCAGCATTCCCATGGCAGTTCCTTTTTAAGTACCTAGGATTTGAGATATATTTATCACAAAGTTGGTTTGCAGGGATCACGAAAACTGAACTTTAAGAGTTTGGTTAGGGATTGTATGTCCATTTTACTTAAGCAATGCCATCACAATATACTAAATAACTCTCAACTACTGAGGACTTCAGAAGACACTTGTATTCAGTCAAATCAGGATTCTGTGGTTGCTTTAGCTACTGCTTTTTCTGAACTAGAAAAAAAAACTTTCATCGCAGTACAGATTTTTCTTAAGCTGGTGAGAAAGAATATCCCATGTTCCAACTTCTAAGTTCCATGATGTACCATCTGTTGTTACCTTAAGCATTTGGTTGATTACAGATTATGGAGTTTGATGTTGTGAGGAAGCAAGCCGATTCTCTTGGACTTACCTCTCGTCTTGATAGCTTTAGGTGCTATGCTTCTTTTTCTCCGCATATTGAACAATTGCGAGTTTGTAATTGTTTTCAACTGAAGCTTAAGCAAACCATCGTGTACTCTGGCACAGGCTTCCTATCCTGGACATTATTGTGGACGAACTAACCTACGACAAAGACAGCCTTCCACAATTTCTCATGGTATTACAAGATATCTTAACGTCTCTTATTTATTTATTTTCTTTAGATTTTTCATCTTTTACTTCACTTTTCCAGCGAACATTTGCAATAGCTACTTGCTAGGCACAGTAAATGCACTTCTGAAGTTTCATAGTTGTTTATTCATAATTGTTTTTGTTGAAGATGTTTGTTTATAAATGTTAGATATACATAAATTTAATGCTACATGTTTCCTTGAATTCTGATTTTGCTTTTTCTAGGAACTTCCAGTAATGTATTATTTTCCTCTCCTGTTTGCTATATGAAGGTAATGCCATTTTTACAAATTTAACTGATCTGCATTTAGTTCAGCAAAATGTAAACCATGTAATTCATCGCTGTTGAAAAATCAAACTTGTCTTTCTCAAGAAATTATGTAGAAATGACCTATTTTACATAAATGTCGCTAATTACTTTTCTTGAATTTTTCAACCATGAGAAAATGTGCACTTATTTTCTTTATTTTGCATACCGCAGGCCTTTTCGGACCCTAAATGGAAGTTGGAGCTTATTTTGCAGTACTTCTCAAAATATTTAACAAAGGTAGGCATCCTAATTTAATCTGCTACTAGAGTAGATTAATTATATTATCAAAATGTTTTGACTAACAGAGCAGTGGGCAAATTTTTCATGAACATATCTGAATTATGAGCACTATTCTCTCATCTCTCTCAATCTGTACCAAAACATGCACTCATATCTCTCTAGTCTCTTCTACTATATTTGCTTCTCCAGTTCATATGTGGCATTTCCAAGGTAATAATTAGATGAGCTTTAAGGCTTAAAAGGTCATAATTCTAATGGAAGATGACTAGTTCAAGTATCCACTTGCTAAGAGAGTCTAATTCGCCCATAAAGTTTACACAAACTGTATGGATCAATCACCTGAATTTTGAGTGTAAGACGAGACAAATTGTTTCAGATTTTCTTCGAAAGCAAATACACTGTTAAATAAAGGTACAACAAGGATGACAAAAGAGTGTTCAGTAGGTTCTTGTAAAATGTCATGTATTTTGGTATATCTACTTCTTATTAAGTATGTCAACTAGATTGTTTCCAACTTTATTTAAGAGATATCAACTCTAACATTTGTCCTACTTAGATAAGTTGTTTTTCTGTTTTGTTCTTAATCTGGGGTGAAGCTTTAAACAAATTGAAATATGTTTGGACATAGTAGCGCCATAGTAGCGCCATAGTTATTTATTGATGATCCTAGTCATCAATCTTAGCAGTGGCAGGCAAACTAACTTAATCCTCTACTGCTTGTGTTAGCAAAAAGACAAAAACTTGTTCAATTTTGAAGTACACCATATGCTTGTTGTTTTTGCTAATTATTATGTTCCAAACATAAAATTCCTCTTTGCTTCTTAGTCCTCAGTTCGAACTCGAAGATCTAATGATACGCAAAATGATGAAACATTGAAGGGTATTCTGAGCAACTTTTCAACAGCTACTAAAACCAAGAATACTGTGAAAAAAGTTTCTTCAGAAGCAGCCCAACTGCTTTTAACGCATGCTTTTCAGGTACCTATGTTCAGACATGTTATTAGAGATCAAGGATTATTGTGGTGATTAATGTGCGTCTGCATGTTTCAAATTGTATCATGCTGGAAATCTATGAATACACTATGCCAACTTGCTGATGTCTTAAGTGAATTATTTTTCTTGTGCCAGCTGGCATAGTGCTTACCAATTGACCTAGAAAGTTTTGTCACACCTTTGTACAATATCAAACCTCTTAGATATAACTATTTTTTATATGAATTCACTCTTATTTCAAATTGCAGTTATCACTTTTATGCATATTTGATGACCCTGAACAAAATGGTTCTAGGATTGAGTGTTTTGCGTGTTTGTTGCTCTTTAGAATGAACTCATGTTATTTCACTGTTGATTGGTGTTTATTGCCATCCAACTTCTTAAAGCTTGATCCTTCGAATTTTCCTATCCTGCATTCTGTATTACACAGGATTCTCTGTGTCGAGTACCTTGACAATAATCAGAAAATGTAAAAGAGTTTTGCAGTAGAAACTTATGTTTTGACTTTAGATCCAGTCATATGATCGTCTACTAGTCCAGTGTTTCCAGAGATGTGCTAATCACATCAGATTATTTTTTTAGCAAAATTATCAGGTTGCTTGTTGATGATGTGTTTTTTGTATCAAAATTTGATACAGGTTTATGTCTCTTTGTTTTAGACCTACTACCCATTGGTCCATTTAAGAGCTATTATCTTACATTTTGTTGATCAGACTCCTTACAACGGAGCACTCTTGGAATGTCATGATGTTCTGGTGGTCCTTGTAGCCATCTTGTCCTCCAGAAGTGTAGATATATTAGCTAGTTCTTAGTGACACTGAATAATAGTTTGACACTTGAAACTTCATAGTAAAGAATCATTACTTTAAGTTTAAAGAAGAATGGACTTTCAGTGTAAAACCATTTGGCCTAGAAACACATCTAGAATTATATGTTCTATAGAAATTTGAGCAAGTAGCTACACCCATTGGAGACCCCTAATACTGTTGGCGAGGACATGGCCAAGAAGGAATAGCATATGATGCAGAGCAGTTCCTTGTGATTTTTCATAAATAAACTGAAGGGTGTATAAAAATGAAGATCTGAAATCCTAACCTTTGGATGTAAAAGAAAACTATGGAATATATGTTCTAAAACACTCTCATTTGCAGCTATATTGAAATTTCAGCGATCTTTTAACCTATCATTTGTAACAAAATTATTTATATAGATCAACAAAATGTTGGGGTTTTGGTCTCATTTGGAGTCATTGTTTCATCTACTTGTTGCAAACGTTTTACAGGCCTGTCTCTGCCTGGTACATGGCCCTAAACAGATCGCTAGTACTATTGAAAGAACAGGTGCAACACTTCCTGTGATTTGCAACAGCTTAATTTCTGCTTTCAGAAACCTCAGAGAAGTTGATGAGTAAGACAACTTATTTTTTCATCTGTTTTCTATTTGTTACATGTGTTGACAACTACTTCTCGAGTAAATTGCTTGTGAACATTATTTTGGTCCAAAAACATGATACTCCATTATATTAGTTTGTAGGGAACCTATCTTCAGGGTTGAAGGTACTACGAGTTTGTTTATGTATTCTTAAAAAGTGAGCATTAATCTAAATGGATTATTTGGTGCCTTCATATTTTTTCAGATTGGAAGAAAATATTCTAATGACACTGGTTGAGTTTACACTAATGGACTTGCGGGTTTGTGAGAGTTAATAAGTGAGAACTGAGAAGCAGACTTAAAAGCTAGCACATTAAAAATGTAATTGCTATACCATAACATAATTGCGAATCATTTGAATTCCTCACCATTCTGCATATTAAGTTAATGACTGCAATTAATCATTTAATCTTTCAGATAATATTTGAAAAAATCATGTACCAACTAAATAGCATTCTAACTGTGTACTCAAATTTTCAAAAATTAGTGACGTTAATACTTCTGTCATTGTTCTAGTTGATGTGATACTTTAAGCACACGACATAACATATCTCCTGTGCAATTTATTCTGTTTTTTTAATTGGATTCACTCCTATACAGAGCATATTATTTGGGACAAAAAGGAAGTAATTATTGTACATGATGTTGGAAAGTACAATTATGTCAGTTTTATTTGTTCTTCTGTTACCAATGCTTTTTTATTTTGCTAAATCTGTTGGGATTTTTTTGCCAATCCTATTCCTGCCCAGTTTTATATGCAAGTCCATGCAGCTGATTTCAGTACAATGTATTTAGAAAAGATTGATAATGATTTTTTATTTATTTATTTTGCCTTCCTCTAATGTAAACACGAAGATTACTTATTGACCTATTATATAAATGGTCAAATTACACTTTTACAGGGATTTGGAGATAACATCTTTCGCCAAGGAAGCCCTGTTTACTGCTGCAACAGTTCTGAGAAGGAAGTGCTAAATGGTGATGCCAATATACTACCTTTTGGATTTATTCTTCCCCAAGTGACTTTTTGTCTTTGTACATGCAACACAACACTGAAAGGAAGAGAAAGGAAAAGAGACCTTGGGTTGAGCCATCGGTCAAACATGGTTCAGATTTTGGAGGCTTCAACAAAAAAACAGATGGTATCTGTATCAGTCAGCAATGGTAGTCTGAGCAAGTTCCTACATCGAATCAGCTAACTGTAATGGAGGCATTGCATTTAAAATATAATTGTATAATGTTAAATTTAAATTATTACAGTAGGTTTTGTATTTATTGATACATAGTGAAAACTAGTGACGTACATGTATTAAGTCCCTAAATATTCTTGGATAATGCCTGTCAAATTAATGTTAATTTGGAAGGATTATTCATTGCTGCTTGAATAATTCATGGCAAAGACCCAGAAGCATGGACGAGGATAAACAAGCTCAATCTTGCAAATGACATACAAAAATTTGTTCAGTAGAAGGTCTTCATAATAATCTTTGAGCATCTCATTTTTCTTTTGTTTGGTTGCAAATCAAAACTAATCAATTGTACCATTTGCTATTTTGCCTAAGCTACCCAAGAATCAATCATGTGGATATGGCTATCAGTTGGGATTTCTTTGAACTAGAATTTTCATTTAATTGTTGAATCAGAAATTTACAAACATAGATAATTTCCAGACCAGCAATGATCACATGAAAGAAATAGGATTACACATTTGGAAAGAAGTTATTACAATAGATAAATAAATATGACAAACCAAAACGTTAAAATAATATTAGGGGGAAAAGATATTATAATAAATAAATAAATAAATAGGATTTACATTATTATATCTTTCACCAGGACTCATTTCAAGATATAAAATAATTTTTAAAATATTAAATTTAAATATTTTAAAAATTAATTTATTACATGTTAATAAATATATAGTGATTTTTTACATGTTAATCTCTAATGATTTGTTTTTTATAATATGAAATTAAATTTTTAGATGCGATGTAATATAATATGAGTTTTATATTTTTCTGACCTTATTTGCCTATTTTATTAACAAACATAAGCGATCAATATTTTACATGTATAGGTCTTAAGGTCTCCCGTTCCAAGTTCCCGTCCAGGGTTTAGTGAGCACGATCAGTAGCGGAAATCTTCGACTCTGGAAAGCGGGGAACTCGCTTGAGGCGGAGGAGATGGCGCCTGATGCCTCTAGAGAGAAAGGGAAAGTCCGAGAAAATAGCCATTATTCCAGGAAGGAGATGGAGGCCATGAGATCCTGGGGTGCGGCAGAGCAGCGGCGGCGGTGGGACAAGGTGTACACGGAGCTGGAGGAGGTTACCGCTCGAGAGTACGATGGGCTTCGTGCGGATAGCGTCCGGAAGAAGAATAAGCGCAGGGGGAAGAAGAATGAAGCCACGGCCTTGCCGGTTGTCAGTATGTTCTTTCTTCCCAAAACACTGAAGGTTCCTCTTTTACATTCTCTTGCGTGCCTACTATGTGATCGGGATAAAGAATCTATATATTGATTGATTGAATACTCGGATCTCCAGTGTTGAAATGTAGTTGCTTTTGGTTTTTCATATGATTCAATATACAAACAGTAGTTTCCGTTGAAAGAGCTGGTCAATTATTCTATCTTGATCAATTTCTTTAGTTCCTAAATAAAATGTATGCAATGAATACTAAGAACAACTACAACTTGCTTTGAAAATTGATGATAATAATAATACAAAAATCTCTTGTGAATGACTCTTTTCGAGAAGAATGAATAAAGTGTTTGCCGAGGAAAGGAAGATAGAAATTACATTAGAGAAAGAGGGAAGGTGAACTGAACCACAACCTAAAGGTCCTATAGCAGAGCAATGAAAACACCCAAGCTTTGCTTGCAGTGATTCCGGGATTCTCTCTTCCAAGTCTGGAGCAGCTGTTTCAAGACACAAAGCAAAGATAATTCCTTTTTAAGCCAACCTTGAATAATAGTATATTTGAGTTTGGCAATTGCATTTACATTCATATTATTGTTTAAACAAGGCCAAATGAGGAGTAATTTGGAGACTAAAGGAGAACTTATTTGTTGATACTCCAACCAATCTGGACTTCTCCGAGCACTGGGAGCATTCGTGCATGAATGTATCCATAGTTGAGCAGCATAAGCAGCAAACCAGTTGACTCGACTGACAATTGTCATGAGTCTGACTTGGAAAAATTGTGTTTCTTAATACGTTTTCTTTGTTTTCATCTTTGAACATGAATGACCTAACTGGAAATACTTGATGCAGTTTTTGATATTAACTACATATAACAAAAATTGTTCCAAAGAATTATATATCTGACATAGTTGGTTCTTGTTTTCAGATTATAATTATGAGTCTAAAATCCATACTTTCTACTATTTCAGGTAAAGACGTTGCTGCAAATACTTCTGAAAATTCTGATGTGTTAATTTTTTCCAAAATTAGTTGTGATGACTCAATTGTTGGAAACCGAAAGGATTCAGCTATAGAAGAGAGGTGTCTTGATTGTGAATGCGGTAACAACATAGATGGCAGCGGTAAGGATGAGCCTGATAGCATTCAGGAGCCTGCCTTCTCAGTTGAGCAGAATTTTGAGTTAGGAGGGAGCTTTCTTGAGCCGAAAAATAGAATGTCTGTTGCAGCTGGAGAGAAGGGGGAAGACAAAGGGAAGTTGTCAAGAAGATGCTATTCCAGGAAGGAGATGGAGACTATGAGGTCATGGGATGTGGATGAACACAGGCAGAGGTGGAAGGAGGTATATGAGGGACTAGGGGAGGTCATTGCTCAAGAGTACGACGGGCTTTGTACAACTAACACTCAGAATCAGAAGCATGATAAAAAGAAGAAAGAAGCAAAGGCCTTGCCTGTTGCGAGTATGTTCTTTCATCCTGAAAACCTTGATAATTATGTCTTCTTTTTTCTTTCTCACATACACATGTCAAATGAGTGAATGATTTGATCAGTTTCTTTAGTGTTGATGCCCCACTAAAAATTGTTATGAGCAACTTTTATTGTTGACATATATCAGATGAAGAAGCTGCTGTAGGTACTCCTGAAAGTTCTGATCCATTGGGTTGCCGGGGAATTGCTTGTGATGATGCTAATGTTGTTAGCCAGAATGGCCAAGCCGTAGAAGAGTGGTGCTGTGAATATGAATGCAGTAACAATGAAGATGACAGCAGTGATGACGAACCTGATAATGTTCAGAGGCCTGCCTTTTTAGTTGATGGAGAACCTGATTTTGATTCCGGTCCACCACTTGATGGTTTGGAGTACCTTAGACGGGTCAGGTAAAATGCTCAAAATCCTCATTGTTGGTTTTATGCATCTATTTCTGGGGACATTTTATTAGAAACCTAAAAAGTATTATATGAAAAATTCTATCCTTTTAGTTTTTAGTTGCATGTCTTCGATAGTTAAATTATCATTATTATCATCAGGATTAATTTTTCTTTAACCAATGTGAATGGTCAAATGGTTCATGATTTAGCTAACAAAAATTTCTTCTATGGAGAATGGAAATGCGTATTGGTTTGTAGAGATGTTCTGATTGCAGTTATTTGGGTAGAAATACACAATTTGGCTTATTTTTAGTTGCTGTATGACTGAAAATGGTAAGGGGTTGGTAAATATGTCTGCCTACTGACCTACATATTTTGGTTGTATCCTTTGTTAGCAAAATGTTCACAATCTATTTCGCATTAATTCTATGTTTTCTTAGTTATCCTGGACCTTTCTACACAAGTAATCTTCTGTTTAGGTGAACTTGCAATGTAAAAATTGAAACGACAGGGAGCCAACAAGATGGTACTGTTTTCTGTGCAAGCTAGTGATATTCTATGGTTTTCTGTGAGAAAGTATGGTAAGGGCATGTTTGTTTCATGGGTTAAAGGATGATAGGATTAGACATGAATTTTAATCTCTTGTTTATTTGGTGCTTGCATTAGAAGAATATAAAATTGATGTTATATCTGGTTGCAAGACTTTGGTTCCATCATGTCAACTGCTAATATATATTGCTAGTATAGAATATAAGTGAAGAATACGATAAAATATTGTTATCCTGTCGAGCCTATGGTTCCATCATGTCAAGCCTTTGGTTTCATCATGTCGACAGGGAAAAAGTTAATTTTTATAGAATATAAGTGAATTTTGTCAACTGCTAGTATATATTGCTATCCTGATAAAATACGATACAGGTGGGAAGCTGCTCAAATTCCAAAAGTAAAAGTGGCTAAGCTGAAATCAACTAAACAAGGAAGTGAACAAACACCCTATATGCCCAAAATACCAGAGATTGAGGAGTGCCCTATTAAATTGTTGCCATCAAAACTTTGGCAAGATACTTTCCTAGCTGAGTTTTCAGAGTTAAGACAGGTAAATAACTCCATCTGCATTCTTTGTTCAACTGCTGTTAAGTAGTGATGATGCATGTGATGCACTTTGATATTCTAGTTGATTAGCATTATATCTTCACTAAGGTTTTTGTCTTCCTTTCACTGTTTTAGTGGTCTACCTAATACATTGATGATTCTATGAAAGGTTTACCATTCGACGATTGATATCCTTTAGAAGTAGACTATACTATGCCTTTGGTAATCTGTCTCAGGTTCAGGAAATCCATTAAGCAAACAAAAAAACAGAGAAGTAATACCAAGCCATCTATAAGGCTATGCATAATAAGTCCTGCAATTATTGCCTGAAAAAGAATTTTAACATTATTTGTGTATTGTCTAGCTTCAACGCCAATGACTAAAAAAGAGAGGAAATGTCAAATTGTCTAATTCTTTGTTTTATGTTTGTCATAAATTGCACTAGTCCAAAGTATTTCACGAGTGTTCTTATAATATCATCATATTTGCCGTGTCAGGCATTTTCACAGCTGGAAGAATCGTGCGGTCAACTTTCCACAATATATCACAATGGAAACTCATGCAAAGACTCCGACTGCAAACAGGATCCAAAGAGTTATCCAGCAATGGCTTGTTTACGAGGGATGGATGCAGTTTCCCGAGCATCGACGCTAAGGAACTACATAAGCATGTTTGAGAGTGCAAGTGAGTTGTCACGGGACGACTGCCTTTGGTTGTTTGCACTCTCTGTGGTAGTCGACACTCCACTTAATGCAGACATGTCTGCTTCCATGAGGTGCTTGCTGCGCAAGGCCTCAAGTCTTCTTGCTAGAAAAGCAGAACCTGATGATGAGGTTGCAATGCTCAACATACTTATTGCAATTTCAGGCAATTACTTTGGGCAATCTGAAAAGCAAAAAGAAAACAAAGGGCAGGTACAAGTATGAAAGTATTGAACAAAATCCTAAATTCACTTGCTGAAAAATACACTATTTTGTCACCAGAAGTCAATCCAAGTAGAATTTCTTTTGTTGTTTTGTAATAGCATAGAACTTTTATATGGATGTTCCAGCAGACAAGTTTAACATCAACATACAGTTCTGGTGTTTTGTTTATCTTTCCTTGTTAGCTAAAGCTGCAATGAAATGTTAATTTGATAGATGATCATCTTCTTGAGAAAATTAATGGTCATTGACTATAGATGTTTGTCAATGTGCTTCCAAGTAATCCAAATGAGCAGTCTGATGGAGCCTGTAAGTAGCACTTATTGCTAATTGTCAACCAAGTGAATCAAACAAACCTTGTATAAATGGTGAAAGAGTTAAAATTGCACTGTAAACAGAAGAGCTCATTTGATAATCATACATTTTTCAAAGATTGTTCCCATCACGGACACATGAAGAAATCAAGTTGATACTAAAACCAAATACTTTAGCTGCAAAAGATATGAGAAAACCCATAAATAATTTCAAACCATACAGACTTAGTGATTATAATCCATTAGTAGTTCCAACATCAGGCAATTCGTTATTTTAATATCTCTAGCAGAATACAGAAAAATTAAACCACAATTTTTTGACAAGAAAAGATGTTCCTGATCATCTTCCTGTAAATTTTGTGTTAGATTATAAGATACAGATAAGAGGGGGAAAAAAATCAAATTAAAACACCAAATACAAGTATTTCATAATACCAGTTCTCAAACACAAGCAGTGTATATGTTCACAAGCTCTACAGATTTATATACTCCTTTTTATTGCATCAATTGGTCGAGCAGCTGAAGTGCGCCACCCTCGCACCACTCAACTCTCCGGCGATCCGCCCTCGGTTACATCCTGCGGAGCCGCAGCCGCCGCCGCTGCCGAGAGGGCGTTGACGAGCGCGCGCATACTCTTCACCTGCATCTCCAGCGCCGCCACGTAGTCCACCGTCTCCTCCAGCAGGCTCGGCGCCGACAGCTTCCGGCAGCCGGGGACCAGGCGGCCGAGCAAACGCAGCCGGTCCCTCACCCTGTTCCCCTTCCCCGGAGGCGGCGGCATCGCATCCGGCCGCGGCCGTCCGCCGCGGCTGCGGGCGGCCTTGCCGCCGGCCTTCACGAGGAGCTTGGCGCGGCGGTGGCGACCGAGGAGGATCGCGCGGCTCCAGCGCGAGCGGCCGCCGGCGGTGAGGGCGAGGGCGGAGTCGGCCGCCTCCTTGACGTCGCGGGGCTCGGACGCCCGCCGCCGGGCGGCTGCGCGGAGGGCCTCGACGAGGCGGCGGCGGTAGGCTCGCTCCCGGGCGGCGGCCCGCCACCGGCTCCTCGGCGGCTTTGCGGAAGCGCGGGGGGCGTCGATCATGGTGTGTGCCGGGGGTTGGGCGATTGGGAAAGGCAGGAAATGGAGCGGATTAAGGTTCAGACAAGCCTTTTTTTCTTATATAAAGCAATCTTTCCTTCTTTTAATTATTCATTAATTAATAATTAATAATCAATAATCAATAATTAATTGAGAGGTGGTTGTCTTGATGCCCTTCAAGGTGGCTGTGGGGCATTTTTTTTAAAAATTATTCATCCTCCATAAATTATTATTATTATTATTATTATTATTATTATTATTATTATTATTATTATTATTATTATTATTATTATTATTATTATTATTATTATTATTATTATTATTATTATTATATTTGGATAAATTATTTTATTTTTTTTAACTATATATATTTATACATATATAACATACAATGTGGTTAATTTTGACAAATTACCTAGGGGCGAGCGGGTTCGAATATCCTACATTTTTCATGATATATCATGTATATGATCAATTTTTAAGTTTTGGATCTGAATTCTATCCGGAACTAGAGGGGGCAATGGGTTAGGCCCGTCCATGGGCGGCACGAGCCCGACCAGTCAGTGCCCAAGGAGCAGGTTGGGCTCGCCCCCTGGGCACGTGGGCCGTGCTAGGCATGACATGCGCACCATGCTGGCCCGAGCACGGCACACGTGCCTGCGCTGGCCCGATCAAGGCAAGGTCTGACGCGCGTCAGACCTGGCCAGACGTCTAACGCGCGTCAGACCTAGGTCTGGCTCGAGTCTGGTCGAGCTAGTCTTGATTAATTTTTTTAAAAAATATTATTATTTTTAAATTTTTGAAAGTTTCGGGCCGGCCTATTGGAACATGTTCATTTACAAATTTTAGGGTACAAATTTAAGGTATCTTGTTAGAATATGTATCCTAGAACCTTTAAATGAATAGGTACAGGTTTCGAGTACCTGGTGTGTTGGACTCGGTATCGAAATCGATTTTAACTAATTCTTTAAATTTTATTTCGGATCATATCCGAATTTAATTTGGGTCTATCCAAAATTAATTCGGATCTATCCAAAATCTATCCGATCAGGTAGGTTTCAATCGATTTCGAATCCATAATGTACCCGTGCACCCCAAAAATTGCACATGATTTCCTTGCTGAATAATTATGATATGTAAATACCTTGCGTATCTTAGTGGGCTAACAATTATCACTAATTAATTAATTAATTAAAGAAAAAAATAGACGTCATAATCCTACACAAGTGTGAGTGATTACATGAGATTATTAATAATAAGTTGGGAAAGGGTGTGTTTTATCGAGGGAAAATTAATAAAAATATCCCGAATTATTAAAATTTTTATAAATATGACTCATACTTTTATTTGTAACTAATTTATACTCGAATTTTTATTTTAATATCAATTATATACTTTCGTCAGTTGGGTGTTAAAGTAGTTGTTATATGCTGACGTTGATTGCACAATCGGTATAAATAAATAAAATTTTTATTCAAAATTATCTCGTCATCAAATGATCCACGTCAGCAATATCAGTTATAAAAAAATATATTAAAAAACTCTTCAATACCACGTCTGTCATACCTTAAAAAAAGAGGAGGGAAAATTAAAGAGTTTTAAATATTTTTTAAAAGCTGATCTTGCTGACATGGATCATTTGATGACTATATAACTTTGAATAAAAAATTAATTTATTTATATTGACGGTGCAGTCCACGTCAACATATAACGACTACTTTAATACTCAGTTGACGAGAGTATACAATTGATATCAAAATAAAAATTCGAGTATAAATTAATTATAAATAAAATTATGAATAATATTTATTAAAAATTTAATAGTTCTAAACATTTTCATTGATTTAACGATATGCTTGGAATTGCTCCTCACACGCTGGGCAACATTACATCAACCTTTGTCCCCACTTAGGGCAAGCAACATGCAATGTTCTCCATCTAGCTAGCTACTCCCTACGTATTAATTTAGCCCTAGAGAGAGAAAGAGATGAGTAATTAAGGAGTCTAATTATAAATTAGAAATCAAGCAACAATGTTGGGCCAAATTAGATGATGGATTTAATTAATTGCACAGTGTTTAATTATGATATGTGTGTATGATATGATGATGTCTGACCATTCAACTTCCAACTGCCTTCCATTTAGCGTACAGTATACCCATCTCTTTTAGGGTTTAATTAGGTTAATTATTTGGAGATGATCATGTGAATTAATTAGGGATATGGAGGAGAAGAATTAAGGGAACAACGAATTTAATTCATACCGGGAATAAGAAATGATTTTATTCTCGAAAGTAAATTTTTTTTATATAAATAAAAAAGTAAATATCAGTATATGTTATTCTCCGCGTATCATTTTCAATTGGTTCGATCAATTTTAAATATGTTCGAAAAACTCATCCTAAATTCATAATAAAATCATCAAAAATCTATTATTCATAGGTAAATCACTTTCATAATTTGTATCAATAAAATAATCTTTTTAGAGTTGGAAATCATTTTTTTTCACCATTTTCAACTGGTTCGGTCAATTTTAAACAAGTTCGAAAAATTCATCCTAAATTCGTAATAAAATCACAAAAAATCTATTATTCATAGGTAAATCATTTTCATAATTTGTATCGGCAAAATAAGTTTTTTGGGATTGAAAATTATTTTTTTTTCATCATTTTAAATTGGTTCGGCAAATTTCGAACGACAATTGATTTTCATTATTAATGGTGAAAGACAATTGATTTTCAACTTAAAAAATTTATTTTGCTGATATAAGTTACGAAAGTAATTTACTCGTGAATAATAGATTTTTTATGATTTTATTATGAATTTAGGATGAATTTTCCGAATCTATTTAAAATTGATCGAATCAGTTAAAAATGATACCCGGAGGATAATACGTGTATATAAATATTTACTTTTTATTTTAAAAAATAAATAAAAATTTTATTTTTGAGAATAAAATCATTTCTTATATATTCTCTTGGAAATTGCCGACTAAGGAAATACTTGCTTGGGCATGGATCATCGATCAGGGATTACCATTACAAGTGGGCACCTTGTCGAATGGTAGTACAAGGCAGTGAGAGGGACAATGCATCGCCTTTCCCGGCTTTGGTCGCACTCAAAAATATGCATGCATCAACTTTTTCTCTCTCTCTCTCTCTCTCTCTCTCTCTCTCTCTCTCTCTCTCTCTCAATTTTGGGCAATTTATACTAATCGAGTCGAGTTAGGTTAAGGATAATTGTTTGATTAAGTGTAGTCAAAATACCTACTGTTGGTGATTGGTGAGTGGTGACTTTTAATTGGAGTTAATTCATGTAGAGTGATAGATAGTTTGTTGTTCTTATCCAACTTTTTTGCTCATCAATTTACTATTTGGTAATTTCTTAAAATAAAATAATTATATTGTTATATATTTTATATATTAGCCATTTAAACAGGTTGAATGATGAGTCAGCATAGTATTCACTTAAATGTAGGTCAAATTAATAATACTAAAAACTCCATTGAGTTAGTACTTAATTTCTCTCCGGAGACGTTCGATAAAATTGGAATGATACAGAGAATTAGCATGACCCCTGCACAAGATGACACGCACACATTGAAAAGTAGTATCAAAGCCGGGCTTGAAAATGATTTGGTCTTGGGATGTCAACGGGAGCGGGTTCGGATCGGATAGTGTCACACCCGCACCCACACCCGTTTATTAAACTTGTCTCCCGTACTCGCACCCACCACCGCAGTGGGTATCCATCACCCATCCCCTCGCGGTTAATTGATATCCGCGGATATCCACAGATACTCATATATTTAATATATGATAAAAAATTTTATTTTATTTTAATAGTGTATCATCAATAATTCTCATTTCACCCGTATTAATAAGTTGATTGAGAAACATTAAATCACAAAATAAACTACGTAATAATTAAATTCTAAACCATAAATTTATTTTAAGAAATAGCAATATCCATTAGTACAACATCAAATTTAAAATCAAAGTACTTTTAACTAAAATTGGAAATTGATATAATATAAAACTATATTATATTTAGATAAATGAAATCTAATGAATAGATAATTTAGATTTTTTAAAGATTTTTTTTCATTAGATATTAATATATAAAATTATAAATTCAACATTTCATATATATTGACGGGTAGCAGCAGGTATTCGCAAGTGTGGATAATATAATATCTATACTCATATCCGTTTATTAAATGAGTAAAAATTTATACATGTATACATACACGTGGGTATAATATGTTCTCCATACCTGACTCGTGGCAAATAAATATCTGCGAGTACAGATAATATTGTCATCCCTAGTTTGGTCAAATATGAGGTGAAGCCGCTAGTAGTCTGGGTCTCACATTTCACCAATTTGGATGTGATTCTGAACTTTGTGTTAGACTTGAGTTGAATTTTGATGAGAATATTGAGACATAAGTGAGGGAGATTATAGTAACTTATTTTACTCACACATTCAGAGTATATATACTGGACATTGTGTTTATTAATAAGGCTCGATGGATATACTATTATCTTTGGCTTAAGTATTAATTAAATGATTTGAACTTACGAAAAAAATTTCAAATCTTATTGAGAAAAAAAGTTCCCATCTAATTGGAGTAAATTAGATGATTTGAACCTAGGAACGAAAGATAGATTCACCATTTAAAATTAGTGAAAAAAAATCAGTAAATAATATATTTAATAATGCATATATAAAGAATAAGTTTATGCTTATGTTTTTCAAATTTGAACTGTTGTTGATCAACAACAATTCACAGGCCTACAAATAAAACAACAAATTCAAGATAAAAAATCATTAAAATATTCCTTACTAACTAATCATTAAAGAATCAATGATTTTTATAGAGTTGTATATATCAACTCCAATAATTTGCTTTCTTGTTTGAACCCTAAAAATATTTTTTTTTCTTTTAATTTAATTAATTATTCATACACATACAACATAGCTATTAATTAAACTAATAAGATATATATTCCAATAATAAAGGATGGTTGGCATAATTAGTGGGTTTGGTGCCCATCACTTAGAAATTGAATAATGCATGCTTCTATCAAATGGAATGCATCCAAAAATCTAATTGATGAAATATATATATGTGACATAAAAAACTTCATTATCCATCCTTTCTTGAGTCAACTCAAACACAATGATACATAAAGCAAATAGTAGATGAACTTTTTGTGTTGGCCACATGCAATTGCTTCTATAAATTCTAATGTGATAAGCAATGATTGTCTCATTTTGATGCAATGTTAGCTTGAGGATACTTCTAAAATAGTCTACTGTGTTGATAGTGGAGTAGGTGATGGGCTACATTTTTTGGGGAATATATGTTTGTCATGAACAATGCCTTCTTTGATTCTTATTGGGTTTACATATTTATCCATTTAAACCAAATATTTAATTGTATTATTTACCCTTATTATTATTCATGAATCCAATGTTAATCTTATATTTCATTTATGATGGTTTTAGTAGTGGCATATGAATTTTATGTTGACATATATGTTTATTAATTAATTAACTATGATGATTATATTTAAAACTTTATAATTATACATGCAAAAGTAATAATTTGAAGTGAAAAATATACATGATTTTCCTTTTATATGTATTTAAAAAACATTTTACCTAAATGCAATATTTATAATTTTATGTCTTTTATGAGCTCAAGTTACTAAGTATGTCCATCTATATTATTGGGTGCATCATTCAAAAGAGGCCCAAAATAGATATTAAGCTTTAGCCCAAAGCTAATTTATATTTGCTCAAGGGAAAAGTACACAATTGCTCTTAACGTTTTCTTACGGGCATTAAAATACTCATATATTTTTTTTTAATAAAAAATACCCCTTGTTAGAGATATTTTAGTACTCGTGAGAAAATATTAGAAGTATTTTAGTACTTGTGAGAAAACGTTAGAGATATTTTAGTACCCGTGAGAAAATATATTGGTCTGCATGTGTGCCACGTCTTCACGTCATCAGTCTCAGTCATCAGTTATGTCAGCTCCGTTATCCATCAATTAACGTCGTTTACCTATAGAGTCATTTTTGTACCTAATTTCATAATGTAAAAGATATTTTTTATCCCAAAAAAATCTTATAAATATTTTAGTACCCGTAAAAAAATGTTAGGAATACATTTCCCCTTTGCTTAATTGCTTTATATGTATAGAAATATGGCTTGATTGTTTTAAACGAGGGTGTTTGACTTAAAATAGTTGTTGCTTGTGATGACCAAATTATTATAGAGCTGGTGGGTGAACGTGGTTTTCTAATGTCAGTCTCCATCATTACCCAAAAAAAACAAATGAGGAAAATAATAAGATACAAGAGACAAATTGACCTTCAAATAAGTCTTCCAAGGAATCGATATATACTTTTGGCTTCATTTAGATTTGGTAGGAATCTTCTTATTTACCAACTATATATATTAGAGTAAATTACACTGATCTCTCCAGAGATTTCGTGAAATTACACTAATCCTCATCTATTTGTCAAAGTTACAATAATTTTCTCCGAGTAATCTTTAAATAATTTTTTTAATGAAGATTTATGTAATATTTTACAAAATTTAGGGGAGGTTTGTGTAATCTTATTTCGTAATCGAGGAGATTTGTGTAATCTTTTACAAAACTCAAAGAGATTATAAGATAAAATTACAAATAAAAAAAATGTCAGTATAATTTCACCAAACTTCAGAGGAGGTCAATGTAATTTACCATATATATTAGTGTGTGATAAAATACAAAAAAATATCTTCCATAATTGTAATTCATAACTCTTTAGCTATTCAAAAATTACACTTTAATTATACCCCTATATTTTTTTATATTTAATTTTATAATGTAATAGTAAATTAATTACTTGCACGGTCCCTATTAGTATTAACCACCGCGGGTTGATCTCTCTTCCTTAAAAGAGTGTATGGTTGGATAAAATAAAATTATAAGTAATAAAAATAAATGAGAGATTGAATAAGCAAATAATATTATTTTCTTATTTGGTTAATATTAAAAATGTGTCATAAATAATTATTCTTTTTTAGTTAGCATGAATTAATATAAAAAATAATGAAGAGAAAAATGACAAAAATATTCTCATTAATAATATTGAATATATACTAAAAATAGTATATTTATATTATATTTTATTCTAATTAATAGCGAGATAATAAAAGTATTAATTACTATACAATAAATTTTAAAAATAAAGTATTAACTTAAAAAATATAATAAATGTAAATTAATTAGAATACTTTATTAATTTGGAAAAATAATAAAGTTGTCATTAATCTATTCCTATAAATTTTGAAGAATAATATTTAAAAAAAGTCATTAAGCATTAATGGAGAATATGAATATTTTCTATCCATACAAAAATACTTAGTCTGTATTTAATTAAAAAAATAGGTAATTTACTTCTTTATATTTTTGGAAAAAATAAGACTTTCTTATTAAGTTTCTTATTTTATTTCACGGACTTGGATGTAAATTAAATTATTAAGGGGGGCTTGATGAATAATTGACATTGATGGACAAGGTGGGCATGATATAGAGTAGATTCGGAATCGATTGGAACCTACTCGATCGGGTAGGTTTTGAATAGACTCAAACTAAAATATATAGGGTACGTGACAAATATTAAGGAACCAGTTAAAATCGATTTCAGTTCAGGATCCAACACATCGGGTACATATGATCGAAATCAGAACGGATATTCGAAATATGTATCCTGAAATCTCTAAATGAATAAATTCCAACAAGATACCTAGAACCTGTATCTTAGAACATGTTCCAACAAAGTATCGAGAACCTATAATAAATAAGTTCCAACATGGTACTTGAAACTTGTGATAAATATATTTCAATAGAGTATCCAAAATTTGTACCCTAAAATTTATAAATGAATAAATTTCAATAGAGTATTCGAAACTTATATAACACCACAAATTTTAATAGAATATCCGAAACTGGTACTACTTAGGATCTGATTTCATATCTCAATAAGATATAATTCAAATTCAAAATCTAAAAATCGATTGATTGTCGTTAAAAAATACAAAGCATCCAAACCTACTCAGCCCCACGGATGGTCAACTTCATTGATTGCTAACTTAAGAATTCAATTCAAGGTCTACTCACTCACTCTTATCCTTTACTCGTCAAGCACGCATAACCTAACCGCGGCGTTGACTCCATATAGATGAGTCTGCTTGACTCGTGTGGATTAATTAATTGCCACATTTATCATCGTCACCCAAAATTATACCTAATACATGGCATGAATATATTGGGTGACATGTTTGTGGTTCATGTGTATCCTTTTGCATAACTTGAGGAAATTATTATAGATTGCGTCATCATGACGACAACATGATTTTTTTTGGAGAGATTACAAGGGGATAAAAATTTGTATTCATGTATATTTAGATATGCTTATTTTGTATAAATATATGTAATTTAAAAGTAAGTATACCTGAATAAAAAAATAAGTAATATGATTTTTCGAAAGGTTTATAGGGGGAAATACTTATATTCGTGTATACTTATTTTTATTGTAGTAATATATATGTGGAGTAGCGCAAGTGTACTCTTTTTTTATTACAGATATACTCATTTTATATTCAAATATACTTAACTTTATTTTAGATATGCTTATTTTGTATAAAATATATATCATTTAAAAGTAAGTATATCTAAAGTGAGTATACTTGAATAAAAAATAAATATATTTATAATATAAAATTGAGTATATTACCAAGGGAATTAGCACGAAGACGCAAAAGAAAATATTGAGACATATACACCACCTTTAGAGAGAACAATTGATGTGTTAGACAATACACATCGCTAATTGAGATAAACATCCTCCCTTAACCTAATAGGCGAAACATGCACGAATTGGGCAACAAGTGATCGAGACATGAAGAGAAGAAATCTCAATCGAAATATATAAAAAAAGAAGAAAAAACCAAAAATCTCTAAACAAAGTGCTTCTTACGATCCATTTAGCGAGATAATTGACTCATTAACTTCATATAGACCAACATATCGACCTAATTAAAATACTCAATCTGAAGTTGATGGTAATGTACCCATAAAGTCTTATAAGCCAACACCATATTCAATATACTATCAATGTGGGGCTAAAATTGGGGTATAATAATCTCTCTCACTTATGTCTTGACGTTCTCGTCAAGATCAAACTCGAGTTTAACATATAATCCAAAATCACACTCAAGTAGAAAGCATATGAGGCCTAGCCTAGTAGCAGCTCCACCATAATTCTTTGGCCGCCCTTTCTCGCATAGACTCCCTCACCATGCCTAGGACTAGATCTTTATCTCTTACCATTTGTTACGACTCGTTTGATGGGATAACTGACCCATCAACTTCATATCAACTTCATATGTGAACCTATCAGCTTAATTAAAATGCTCAAATTGTATTTGATAATAGCACACTCATCAAGTCTTATAAGTCAACATCACATCCAATATACTTCTAATATGATACTAAACTAGAGTGTTACAGTGCTCTCCATTGAGATCTCTTTAAAAATAAAGTAGACATACCTTAACGAAGAGTTTTCTACTTAGGGCTCTCACTAAATGCCCACCTAAAAGAATCCTCAAACCAATTAACCATGATGTATGACTAGGTCGTTGGCCGTACACTCAACAAAAAGAAAGTAAAAATAGAAAAAAGCGCTCTGAGTCGTACACTCCACTAATTAAAATACTCAAGCTCTCATTAAATACCGCACCTTCGAAAAAATTGAAAGTAACTATGTTTAGAGTGTACGACTAGGCCAAAAGCTCCCAACCGTACAGCCCACCAAAAATTATAGAAAGTATTTATTTTTTATTTTTTTTAAAATGTATTAAAGCATTCTAATTTTCACGTATACATGGTTAGGCTATGCTAGGCATGTGAGGCCTAGCCTAGTAGCAGCTCCACCACAACTCATAAGCAACCATTTCTCACATAGGCTCCCCCTCATCGTGCTTAGGACTAGGTCCTGCTCTGATAACATTTGTTACGACCTACTTGATGGGATAACCAACCCATCAACTTCACATGTCAATCTATCAGTCTAATTAAAATTTTCGAGCTCAAGTTGATGGCAACACACCCATCAAGTCTTATAAGTCAACTCACATATAATATACTCCCGATATTAGATTAAAATAGGATATTGGTGCTCTCCACCGAAGGCTCTTTAAAAAAAATAAAGTAGACGGACCTTGACGAAGAGTTTTCCACCTATGGCTCTCATTAAATGCCCACCTTAAAAAACCCTCAAATTAACTAACTATCGTTGGCTTATGACTATGCTAAAAGTTGTCGATCGTACACTAGACAGAAAGGAAGTAAAAATAGATAGAGCGCTCTCAGTTGTACACTCCACTAAAATATTGCATACCGAGCTCTTATTAAATACTGCACCTCCAAAAAAATTGAAAGTAACCGTGTCTAGAGTGTACGGTTAGGCCGAGAACTCCTAACTATAGGAAGTATTTATCAAAAATTATGGAAAACATTTACCAAAAATTATAGAAAGTATTTGTTATTTTTCTAGAAAATTGTATTAAAACTTTCCAATTTTCACGTATATAGTATAATATAATATAATATAATAAGAAAAAATGGGTATAAATCCATAAGACTGCGAAGCCGTCGTCACGGACGCCAAATCCAATTCAAAGGCAGCTAAATCCCGGTTTTTGACGCCCATTAAAACCCCACCTTCTTCTCGCTCTCTTTCCTTCCTCCTCTTTGCTTTCCGTCTTTAACTTATGCGCTTCCTCTGCTTCCGGTAGCATCCCGTTTCTCGCTCTCTCCGGTCTCTCGTTGGTCGGTGCGCGTTCGGGAGAGAGGTATAATCGATAACAGACAGCACTCCTTGGACATCTTTTTATCCAGCATTGATCGTTTCTGCGCTTCCAATTTCGTCTACTTCAACTCGGTGACCGATTATTAATCCATTTCTTGTCCGTTTAGTCCTCGGCCTGCAATATCGTCTCAAAGTTGGGTTTTTGTTGATTGTTTTGTGGATTTTGCTTCCGGATTGATCGCCCCTTCCGGTTCTTCTGAGCACGATACTATGTCAGAAAAGATGTCTTTTTCCCTTGTCTTTTGTTTCTAGTGTGAACGGTGTTGGGATTGGACCCGTAGGCATATATTGGGAATTTTGGGATGGTTTGGTGAACCGTTTGGTTTTCTCCTTTCTCGGGATTGATGTAGGTGGTCGGTAGTCAATAATATGACTTCTTCGCTTTCCGTTGTCGCATTGGCAATTTTTGCTGTTTATAGAATAGAAAGTAGGTCTTTTGGGGTATAGTTCTGATGTTATTTACTTATGTTCGTTGATCATAATCTCAATATATTTTTTTTATCTCGACCTTTTTATAAAAAAATCGATGCTGTTTGAGACGATTGTTTTTCTTGAGGAAAATCATGTAAAACTTGCATTTGTTTGAAGGTGTCAGCGTAGTAGTTAAGCTGGTAAGGGCCTCGTTCATTGATAGCTAAGGTGCTGGCCTGCTAGGGTAGAGTCCCACTTTCAACACGTACCATTTGCCAAAAAAATGTGTCGGTTTATGTAGTTTAAACAATGCATAGTGTGTGACAGATACGTAATACATTATTCTTCCTGTCTTATTTAATGTCTTATGTTTGCTTATTTGTAGAGGAAATATGGAACAGTATACAGACAATTCTATTCCAGAAGGTAAGTTATAGAAAAATGCATTTCTTGTCCAACTTGGAATGAGAAGTTATGCTCATCAATAACTCATCATCTCCATATGCTGGACTTTGTACGTGCAGGACGATCCGGTATCTCATTGATGAAGATGGCACAGATAGCTGGAACTAACTTATGGGAAGTTCCATCAGGGTCCAAAGTATTCAATGAATCTAGTTATGCTAGCCTTTTTTCAAGTTCATTGCCAGTTCTTCGGCATGATAAGAGTATGTAGCTGTATTCACAGATTCATTTTTACTACATTTTTCTATTGAACTTTCCTATAATGTGTTTTTCTTATATATGATGAATTCATGGGCTCAGCTGGCACATTGCATTCAGCTGGTGATTCAACTACTAAACTAAGGGCACTCAGTAAGGACGGAGAAGGTAAATTTTCGGTAGATGATTTAGACCTCCAAGGAGCTGGGATCTCATTACCTGATGATGAAGAAGAACTTTTAGCCGGCATAGTAGATGACTTTGAATTTAGAAATATGCCCAAACAAGTGGAGGAATCAGATGATTATGATCTTTTTGGTAGTGTAGGAGGTTTTGAGTTGGATTCTGGTCCAACAGATAGCATTATTGTTGGCATGGAAAAAGCAAATATATCTGATGGTTTTGTAGAGAATGAGATCAGTTGGCAAAATGTTTCAAATGGTATTGGGACTATTTCTGGTGAGCATCCATATGGTGAGCATCCTTCAAGAACTTTATTTGTTCGAAACATTAATAGCAGTGTTGAAGACTCAGAACTTCGAGAACTTTTTGAGGTAACAAATTGCTTGAATGCTCTTTCTTGCAAAATTATAGGCTGTTTGTAGCATTTCAAAGTTTCATAACTTATATTTAATTTTTTTTGTGTTAACTAGTTGCATATAGCTTTCAGGTATAATCATTAAGCACCACATTAGAGCTGTAGTATTGATCTCAAACAATGTAATGTTCTCACTTCTCATGCTAATCCACTTGTTTTTGTTGGTATTTTTCGTTAGTGGCACAACATAGTTTTGTGCCTTTGGGTAATTGACATAATTCCAGATAGCTATTTTTAGGGCTTAGGAGGCTCTGAAACAACTAAAATACTTGAATCTTATCAAGGAAATCACTGCCTGCATAACCTTGCCATTCCTTCATGATTAGCTATAAATCCCTCATACATAGGATCAACTGACTAAAGTAGAGAACCACCCAAGGCGGGACAGGAGAGGTGTAAGGATGAAACTTGTGAGTGCCAAGAGATCCTGGATAGGAATGAACATGACAGTTGCTGTCAGTTTCGGCTGATGCTTTCAACTAGTTATGGGCCCGTAACAAGAATTAATGTGCAACATATCTGGATTTATTTGGTTCACTTGGGTCTATTGCCTTTGCAAACAAAGCTTGGACTGTGGAGCTGAAACTGTAACTATGCTGATTTATGCTAGTCTTGTTGATGTATAATAGCAATCATGAGTTATATTCTTCTTACTCTGATAGTTTATTTATGTCTATAGTATTTTGTGTATTACATTTTTCACATATGACTCTAACCATAGCAAAAGAACCCTTAATATGCAAGATGGACGATTTTGTTCCTTTTTTTGTATTATGTTAATCGTGAAACTTTGCTTCTGTCAATGATGCTGGTTTTACCTCTTGTTGCATGCATTTATGAACTATAACTATTATGCACATTTTTATTCTTGATCCATGTCAGCTCCAAATTTGTTTATGGGCTTATATATTATTTTGTTTTTGATATGCCATAATGTTGTATCTCCTATAGCCATATGGAGAAATCCGAAGTCTTTACACTGCATGCAAGCACAGGGGATTTGTTATGATTTCTTTCTATGATATACGTTCTGCCAAAACTGCGATGCGTGCGTTGCAAAACAAGTCATTAAGACGAAGAAGGCTCGATATCCATTTTTCTATTCCAAAGGTCTGACTGGAAATTTCTCCTCTTATTTGAAAAGTTTTAAATCTTGTTTAGTTTATTTCTCTTCTTCATTGTTGTCCTCTGCAAACCTTTTAGGAAAATCCATCTGACAAAGATATGAATCAAGGAACTCTTGTGATATTTAACTTGGATCCATCAGTGTCAACTGATGACCTTCTTCATATATTCGGTGCTTATGGGGAAGTGAAGGAGGTAGGAACTTAATCATTTTATCTCTCTCTTTATTATAACAAACATTTATTTACTTCCTCGATGCATCATTCAGATTAGGGAGACTCCTAACAAGCGGCATCATAAGTTCATTGAGTTTTATGATGTCAGAGCAGCAGAAGCTGCACTTCAGTCGCTGAACAAGTGCGATATAGCTGGCAAGCGCATAAAACTGGAACCTAGCCGCCCTGGTGGAGCTCGAAAGAAGTATGTATACAACTTCAGGATTTTACATTTGGTGACAGTGTTATATTACTTTGGCTACTATGACCACTGTATTGATGGTGCTGAAAAAGCAAATCTTCTAATGCATTAAAAACTATAAAGAATTCTCTTGTTTGAATAACTTATGACAATAAAAAGGAATGTTAAAATTTGCTATTAGGATTTGTGAAGTTTTTTTCAGTAACATTTACTTGACATATTATGAATAAAGTAACAGATTCCTAAGAATTAATAATGCAGGGCTTTAGGTTTTTACTTTTTAGAGTATACATTTTTTTCATTAGCTTTAGGTATCTACTCCAGAAAGATAAAGGAGTGGTCAATATAAAATGTCTTTAGAATCATCTGTAATGAGTAAAATCAGCATGCTTCCATATGAAGTATGAATTTCTTTTTGATCATTTTGGACCATGCAAATCCTGATTGACCTATTAGTTACAGATGAATGGATAAGTTTATATTTAATCTCTCCAATGTGCTTGTAAAGTACACTGTCATTCCGGATAAGTTTATATGTAATGTTGCTTGTTTACTTGTGTGTATGCAACAAACACTTTGATGAACTAATTAATAAATTAATGACTGTCTTGTTATATTCAAAACTATGAAATCAAGCCTTGCTAGAAAGTACCTCATTTGTTGGGAACTCTCTCTATATATTTATCTCATGAAGTAGTTATGAACTTCCCAGTCATTAACATTGGTACAATGCTATATGGAGGTAGATCGTTAAGCATTGAAATGCAGTGTAGCATTGATTTTGTGGTCAGAAAATGCTTCATGTTGATTAATTACCAGAGGTATATCATGTATGCCATTGCTTTGCTCTGATCTTTCTCTTGTTAGTTGCTAAGGCATTTCATCAAAAAGTCTCTGTAGAGTGCTTTGTCTCTACTCTCTAGTATTTTGTCCACTTCAATTTATTGAGGCATGAGATATGCTGTACTAAGTACTAACTGACCTGTTTCGAGTTTGTTCTCCCAAATTGACAATGATCCACTTTATGACTCTTATTTTCATAAGAAATACACATGTCCATATATGGCCTTAATGTTGCCTTTGGAGCTGACCAAACTAGAGAATTGTTGATATACTCAGACAAGGTAGGAGGGACTGCAAGAATTATGTTAGTGTTCTCTTTCTCCTGAGCTGGAGTGCTTTATGATTTTCTAATTTGTATGCCATTTGGTAATATGAAGTCAAACATTTAACTTACCTTATGTAAGAGAGTTTGAAAACTGTACATAATATATATAATTGACATAGATTTACATGCAGATCTTTATTCTTACATGCTAGCAACCAATTGTTTTGTCAATTTCAAAATACTTGTTCGAATATTGTATATCCTCTGGTTCATTTTTGCTCAATTTCCATTTGATTAAAAGACATCTTGTAGGTCATGCACATTTTTTTACATCCTCTATTGGAGTAGTATGTTTTTTGTGTATTAACATTAACATGCTCCGTGTTTATTTTCATGGCTTGAAATTCAGTTTATACAACTTTGTTATTTTGTTTTATTTTTTATTTCATTAAATGGTAAAAACTTACCTTGAACAGCTTGATGCAACATGCGACTCATGATTTAGAACCAGATGAAAACAGAGCTCTTAATCATCAACGAAGCTCACCTGTTAGTAGTTTTTCTGGTAGGTTTTGCTTTCGTTAGTCCATCTTTAATTTGATCATCATATGAATTTTCGTTTTATCAGAAGCTGAATTTGATGGCTCTCGGATGACAGGTACATGGCACCAATTTAAAAATCCAAATGATTGCAGTCAAATACAATCTCTCGGTAAGTATTCTGCTGGAGGAATAATGAACCTTACAGGTAGTAACCATTTGCCTGGACTAACTACCATGCATAATACATTTATATCAAATACTACAAATGTTGCACCGCATGGGAAAGACCATAAAATGGACAATTATGCTGATAGGATTTTCTCTGGTAGTAATTCACCTCATGAAGGTGGGTTCCATCATTCTCCATTAGTCCTGGATTATAATAGTAGAACGATGGCCTCAAGTCCTGGTACTTTGTCTTCTTTGGGTTCAACATCAAATGGATATGGGTTGGGAGCTTCAACAAGACCTCAGTTTCTTTGGGGCAGCCCAACTTCTAATATGGATCATTCCCAATCATCTTCTTGGCATTCTCAAGTCGTAGGGCCATCATTCCCTTTTAATGAAAGACAGCAAGGGCAAAGCTTTCCCCATTCAAGCTACCATGGCTCACTTGTTGGGTTGTCATATAGTCAGCACCAGGTAGGCTCAGCTCCTCCTGATGCTCCTTTCAAGAGGCACTACAGTTACTTTCCAGAGATGCAAGAAACATCTTTTATGAATCAGGCTGCATCTGGGAATGCACGGATTAGCCAAAATAATGGTGCCATACGGGGTCCAGGAATTGATGTATTCGCGAACATAGAAGACAATGGTTCCACCAAACCAAGAATGACGCCTTGTCAGAGATCTCCTCCTACTTTCTTGGACAATAATCAAAATCCTGTTTTAAGTTCTTCTAGCCTTCAAGGTCTAATGCACCAAGGTTTTAGTGGACAATTTGACATCCGTGGAAGTCAAGAAGATAACAAGATGCAGTATTACCTTGATTTGGACAAAATCTGTACCGGGGAGGATACAAGAACAACTCTAATGATCAAGAACATACCAAATAAGTATAATTCAAAGTTCTACTTGAATTCTGCTTCTTTTTTTTCTCTGATGAAATTTATCTATTATTTTTTTTTTTCCTCTAGGTATACCTTGAAGATGCTTTTGGCTGCAATTGATGAAAATCACAAGGGTACTTATGATTTCATCTACTTGCCAATCGACTTTAAGGTAACCTTTTTCTGTTTCATTACCTTAAAACATGTGAAATTTGTCTACTATTTCTGATGATGATTCCTTCACGACTTTAATCAGAGGTTGTTCTATATCTGCAGAATAAATGCAATGTTGGCTATGCATTCATAAACTTGGTGTCCCCTTCACAAATTATCTCCTTCTACAAGGTATTTCCTGTTCTCCTTGATTTTAATCTTCCTTAAGATTTACTCTGTTTGTTTTGTTCAAAATGACGCTGCTTAAGGAGGGAAGGAAAAAGTGGGAAATTATCATAATAAGCCTGATATGCTTATATCAAACAGGGATCCACTTGAAATCATAGAAGTCTATTAAGGACTTACATATCTATGTACTAATGTGGCATATTAAGGACTTACATGTCATCTTCAAAAGTAAGTTGGGAAGGAAAAATTGGGATATGACCATATTATTTACTTGGTGTACATATATCAAACAAGGGTCCACATGAAATCATACAAGTTCATTAAGGACTACCACTTCTATGTGCTCATGTGGCATATTCTAGTTTGCATATGGTCTTCCAAAAAAAAACCATTTTGCATGTGAAAAAGTAGGCTTTTAAATAAACACTTCTATTTTGTATGGTTTTACTAAATTGATCGTTATATGTACAGACTTTTAATGGGAAGAAATGGGAGAAGTTTAACAGTGAAAAAGTTGCATCACTGGCATATGCCAAAATACAGGGCAAACCTGCTCTTCGTGCACATTTTGAGAACTCAAGTTTGATGAACGAAGAAAATAGATGCATGCCTATTATTTTTGGTTCTGAAGGATCACATGCTGATGATCAGGTAATGGACCTTTCTTTTCAAAAAAGTTAGTAGACAAATTGTATGCCGTGCTCATTGAACAGGAGCTACTACGAAGGGTGGATGTCTACTTCACGTCTTCACATCCACTAAAAGTTAATGATTTTATCTAGCATATCAAATTCTAGAAGAAGTATGTTTTAATCCATTTAGTGTAGGAAGATCATATCCTAGTTGCTAGTGTAGGAAGGTCATGTTTTTTACCCAAACCAAAGACCCAACTCAAGGTTGTGAAAGAAAAATGGAAATATAACTGTGTTGAATATAGAATGTTATGCCCATCATACTGGAAAGTATAATGACCTTGTTTGCGTTCGCAATTTTCTTTATCTCTTGTATTATTTTTGCCAGAGTAAGGTAAATGCACTACAATTGAGGATGACTTCTCTGATTGTACCAACTTTATTTGTAAAGTAAGATATATCCTTCTCTGTTTTCTTTTGCCATGGAGGTGATTTCTAATGGCATTAAAAGCTTTTCCAGAGACTGTTCTCTTTGGATGGCATGAAGAACACTAACATGCATACAAAAGATGGGGACCATTTCAGCAAGAGACGCATCTGAAAGTCCAAAAGAGCACAAAATTGATGAGAAATCAGATATCACCCTACCGTGAATCGCCTTGGAAGGTTATCAAATGCTAACTTACTGAGACTGATCTGCATAATTGTACAAAAAAACTGCAACAGAAAACAACAGAGCGATCATATTAAGGGTTGTGTCCTACTTTTTGAGCAATGGGTGCCCCGAATCAGCTGACAGAAACATTCAAGTGATGAACATAACAATCTGCCGCATTTTGTTTACTGATGATGGTGCAGATAAATTCAAGTGTACAGTCAACTTTTGGCAAATTTGCTGGTAGGCATATTGCCTATTATTGCAATGTTAAAAGACAATTGATATTTATGCTCTCTCTCTTGGTTCTTGAAATGGTGGTGACTGGAAGATTGTCTGCATTTTGGATGTTTGGGGTTGTACTGGAAGGAACAAACTGTTACTATTATTCAAATATAAACTATTTATTAGATGAAATTATTTGATAGGGTATGTGGTATGGAATAATGGAATTTCTATTCGGTTGCTTCATATGAATCTTTTTTGCTTTCTCCTGCCACAAGTATGCATACTTTTCATCAGTTTACAAACAACTTATTTTTTAAGCCTTTCTCCTCTTTGCAAAATTGAATTAGATTGTCAACTTGTTGCTTGTAGTTTATAACATTTTGAGTTATGGGGATGCGGCAACATTTTATTCTTATCTATATAAATCTCTATGAACGAGTGGATATGAGCTTCAAGCGATTGAACATATAAAAAAAGAATGAATATGTTCAGTCGTTTAAAGCTCATATCCATTCGTTCATAGGTTTTCTATGGGCAGCCTGCCCATAGAAGTTGCCTCGTCTTTTATCATTCTCAATGAATTTATCATTTTCGATTTTTACAATAGTTGGATTATGATCTACTCTTTGGACTGGATTATGCATTGTTCTCTTTCTTATAATGGATGAATAAAAAGCTAATGAATTTAAATTATATGTGAAATAAATTAATTTGAAAATTAAATTATTTTTTAGAAAAATATTATTAACAATACCATTTAGCTAGAATGTCTCGAGAATTGAAATCTTAAATTAAATAATATTTGTCTTAAATTGGATATTAGGAATCAAGTACTTGAAATAGTCTACATTGAAATTTGATTTTCAAATGTTTACATGATAACACTTTTTTATTGATTTGGGGTTATACAATGTTTCAACGTTCGAATAATTAAATTGAATTGGTCGTTATTGTAAATGCAGATAATAATCAAAAGTAATTTACTAATTGAACAAGTCTCACAAATATTTTATAACTCCATTTTTTCATATTTGTAATTACAACTTTCTACCTCACTTGCCTCTTAATCTAATTTCTCATAATTAAGATACTGACTTCTATATATATATACACCACCCATGCAGGGGTACAAAATTTTATTTAATTATAAAATATTTTATTTAACTATTTCATAAAAGATCATTTCAATATTTTAATACAAAATATATAAATAATATATTTTTTATGCTTAATTAAGAATATTGATGGCAATATCGACGCGACTAACATTTGAAAGTTTTGCTACGTATTTAGAACGTTATTTAATTTAGGTATCTATTTAGAACATGCTCATGAAAATTTAGATACTTTCCGTACAATTTTCCCGGTAAAATCATGTCAATAATATAAACATTATGTTTGGTAAAAAAAATCAATTAGCGAATTCACCGGAATCGTTAATTTTGAAAATAATCGTCACCTTAGATTTTTCAAATAATATATATTTTCCTCGAAGAAAAAAAAACTTCTAACTGATATTTTACAAACATATTTAAAATTAGTACTGAAAATATACTCATGCCTTTATTTATTCATTTTACAAACATATCTATACAAATAAATTGAATAAATGGATTAACCGCCAACATTAAATGCAATAAACTAATCACTATTTTGTGGGGAAAAAAAAAACCTATAAGCCAAAGTAATAAATTTTGTAATGTTTCTGGTGCATATATTTTCATGCAATAGCTATGTTATAAAATCTATCTTTTGATATAAAAAATAGGATTAAGAGTGATTTTTGTCCACGAACTATTAAAAATAGGATAAAAATATCTCTAAACTCTTCTTTGGTTATTTTTTACCCTTAAACAAACGAAAATAATTGAAAAATGCACTCGAATAGAAATGGGTAAAAATACTCCTAAACTTATTTTTGATAAATTTTTTACCTTTAGACAAATAAAAATGGTTTAAAAAATACTAGTATTTTTACCTATTTCTAAAGGTAGAAAGAGTTTTTTTTCTTAGAAATGAGTAAAAATACTAGTATTTTCAATTATTTTCACTTGTCGATGGATAAAAAATCTGTCAAAAAATAAATTTAGGAATATTTTTACTCATTTTTAATAGTTCAAATGCATTTTTTTAATTGTTTTCGTTGATTTAAGGATAAAAATCAATCGAAAGAAGAATTTAAAGATATTTTTACCATTTTCAGTAATTCTATTGAAAAAATCAACATTCGTCTATAACGGTCAAATCCAATTATTCCTGTGCGAAAAAAATGTCACTAGTTTTGATTAACATCCATTAAATCATATCATTATCTTCGTAAAATTTGAATCCGTGCACATATCTTAACATGCAGATAAATACTACAATTAATTTATTAATTATTATTATTACTATATATATAGTCTTAGCAGTTCGACGTCGTCCTCACAAATTGTCTAGCTTTCAATAAGAGTTGCGCCTTCACCATTCTCGATCGTCTTCTTCCTCTGATCACCACACCAGCGGCGCCGGCCATGCTGCGGTACTGCGATCGCGGATGATGGCAATCCAGTGATCACTTAGGAGATGGGTCTGTTTCCAACGAAGCGGAGGAGAACCGCCCGCAATGCTCATTTCGATCTTAATCTCCCGCCGGATTCTTCCTCCGACGACGAAGAAGAACTCCCCACCACCGTGAGTATATATTCAACCCTCTCCTCATTACTGGTGAGAGTATTGGCTTCGTAAATATCCATCGAAATCAATCAATTAATAACCCATCAATCCATTCTCGATTCCTTTCGATCGGCCCGTTGTGTAATTAGGACGACGCACCGAGTCCTTTCACGGCGAACGTCGGCGCCGGCGGTAGTCATCAGTCGTCGTCCATCCAAGAAAGCAACGAAAGCCAGCATGAGGTATTAATTCGTCGTCGCATGCATGCATGCATGCATTGCGTACTTAAGAAATCATTTACCTGTTCTACGTGCATGTAATTGAAGCTTGAGATGATGGAGTTGTGCAGTTGACTCAGCTGTCAGCCATGAACGTAGCGCAGGCGGGGACGGGCGGCGGAGTGGGGGAGAGCAGCGCCGGGAACAACGAGATTTCTCGAGAATGGATGATGAGAGAACACCGCGTTTCTGTTCGAACGCAGATTGATGATCCCGTAGTAATCGTAGACTATTATTCGTATCAATTGATCTACATCTCGGAATCTAAATATCTTGCTTACTTTCCTTGAATTAGATCGTTGATGGCTGCAAATGGAAGAAGTACGGGGAGAAGACCACAAAAGAAAGCTCGTACCCTCGGTCTTACTACCGGTGCGTGACGGCGGCGCCCGGCGGCCTCGAGTGCCCCGTTCGCAAACAGGTAGTGTTCGCAACTCAAACGTGTCGATCTCCGTTCCGTTCCGTTCTACTGCAATAATTTGCTCGATCGTGACTCGTGAGTCGCGCGTGCGTGTGTGCATGGTTCGGCGCCATGATCGCAGCAGCAGAAGAGCGCGGAGGACAAGATGACCCTGGTGATCACGTACAGGGGCGGCCCGCACAACCACCCGCTGCCGCCGGCGGCCGCGACGATGGAGTCGATCGCGTCGGCCGCGGTGAGGGAGTTACTGTTCTCGGACGAGTCCCGGTCGACCTCCTGCGGGGCGCTGGTTCTGGACCACCCCGACTTCCTCGCGAGGGGAATCTCCCCCGTCGCGTCCTTATCGGCCTCGGAGCCGTTCCCGACCGTGATGCTGGACCTCACCCAGAGCACTGACGGCGTGCGGCAGCGCCAGATGATGGCGGCGCCACCTGCCCCGTTCTTCGGCGGCGGCGGAGGCGCTGGTTTGGCGGCGCCGGCGCCGCAGCAGCAGGTCTTTGGGCAGGTGCTGTCGTCGCCCAACGACCGGCCGCACATCACGGCGGGGGAGATTATGGCGGCCGCGATGGAGAACCCTGAAGTCGTGGCGTCGTTCGGCGCGATCTTTTGTCGGTTCATGATCAACAGGAATCAGCAGGCTGGAAGCGACGCCGTCAACCTCCGCGAAGAAGAAGAAGAAGATAGGCACGATCGAGATGGCAATCAATCATGATTAATTAATTAATTCGCAATTCTTTTATTTCTGGTTGTTTGATTTATTTCTTTGGTTTAGGGTTGATTAGTTCATTTCAAAAATTTATAGTTGATATATTTGATATCTCTTTGCATTTATTTTCGCACTAGTAATTTAGTGGGTAAACATCCGGGTATATATACACTAGTAGGTCTTGGGTTTAGTCTCTCGTTAGGTCGACTATATATGTTATAAAGATATTTTAAAAATAAATAAAGTATTTCTAAATTAATTAGTTGAATTATATATAATCAAATTATAGTGAAAAAAATTGGGTCAAATTAAAGCTCAAATTGATGCTATGTATGACCACAATTATCTTATTAATATCTCTTTATTTATTAAATATTTTTTAACTTAATATTTAATAATTTAGATTTCTGCTTAGTATCATTGAGCTGGATATATCTCCAAATAAAATGATTTTATAACATAATATATCAATATTTCCTAGCTATAATAATAAGTTGAGGCTAATTATAATTCAATTTGAATTTAATTAAGTTAAACCTATTGAAATTAATTCTTAATTTCAAAATGTTTTGTAACTAAACCAAAGTTAAACATCAAATTATTATTAAACCAAATTATTTTTTATTCAACTAGAAAAATAATTAATATTAATTTAAAATTTAAAATTTAAATAATATTAGTATATATTATTTTAAAATTTAAAATTTTGTTTTTATAATAAATTTAGTTATTTATTCAAAATCTCTAAAAGTCAACCCATACAACCTTGTTTCAAAAAACAAATGAACAGACCAAAACCTAATTGTCAACCTCCGATCCAAGTGGATCAGATCGACTAAATTAATATCAAAGTTCTTTCGTTGAAGCAGTGGTCAATATATCTCCATGCTGCCATTTGGAGAGGAAGCTCTTGGTCCTCGGTTAATGGCAAAGTGGCGGAGAGAGGAGACATTATATATCGTGCTCATGCAGTATGTATTGAGCAGCCGGCGACATGGAGCGATCGCCGGAGACTGGAGTAGTACTCATGTACAGTACTTGACATGAAGAGGGCGGCAGCAAGATTATTGGGAGTTTGGAGACACAAACAGGAGACTGAATACATCTATACAACTTGATGGCTTCGTGCAGAGGCTCGTGACTCGTGGGGGAGGAGTTGCCGGATAGCCCTGCAGCGGCGGCGAACTTTACGGGAGGGAGCGAAGAAGCCGTACGCGTTGAAGGGGAAGCAAAGGGATGAATTCCGGTCGCCGGATGTAAATATAAGAAAGTTTACCTCATGATTTTTTGTCGGTTTGAGGCCCCAAAAAAAAATTTCGGGCCTTTTTTTCTTCCTACTGAAAAGCGGTAACCTCACGTGCGGTAACCGTAATTTACATTATGGGTTGGGCTGGATCGAGTGTATTAACCTGGACATAATCTGACACGCCCAATTCACTAAAAATACCTTGTGCGATTTCTGAGCATAAGAAAGTTCAGCTCATGATTTTTTTGTCGTGAGGCCCAAACAAAAATTTTCGGCCTCTTTTTCGTCATACTGGAAAGCGGTAAGCTCACCTGCGGTGATCGTACCACACTTTATGGGCTGGGCTGGAACAAGTGTTTTTATCGGGGCATAATGCGCCAGGTCCAATTCAATAGAAATACCGCGTGCGATTCCGGTCACCGCGTGTAAGCATAAGAAAGTTTACCTCGCGAATTTTTTTGTCAGTTTAAGGACAAAACAAAATTTTCGGGCCTCTTTTTCGTCATACTGGAAAGCGGTAAGCTCACTTGATGTGATTGTATCATACTTAATGCATAAGGTACTTGACCTCATAATTTATGGATTGGGCTGGGTCGAATGTTTTTACTAGGATATAATGAGCCAAGCCCAATTCACCAGAGTACCTTGTGCGATTCTAGTCACCGCGTGTAAGCATAAGATAGTTGACCTCATAATTTTCTTTGTCAATTTGAGGTCAGGAAAAAAATTTCGGCCTCTTTTTCGTCTTGCTGGAAAGCGGTAAGCTCATCTGACGGTGACTGTAGCACTTTATGGGTTGAGCCGAATCTATTGCTTGTACCAGGATACACTGCACCAGGCCCAATTCGCCGGAAGTTCCTTATGCGATTTCGATCACCGTACGTAAGCATAAGAAACTTGACCTCAGATTTTTTTTTTGTCAATTTGAGGCCTAAAAAAAAATTCGGCCTCTTTTTCATCGTACTGGAAAGCGGTAAGCTCATCGAAGGACGAAGGTGACCGTATCATACTTAATGAGTTGGGCCGGATACCGTGTTATTAGCAGGGCACGTCCAATTAGGAGGCTGCTGGTTGCAGGCTTTTATTAAGTTGTCTTGAAGACTTGGAAGGGGAAAGGTAGCTTCGGCCAATAGGCCCACCTTGATTTCCAATAAACTTGGAGGTATGATGCTGGGTGGATTTTATGCGTAGATTTCGATATACATTTCTTTTTAGATAGAAGAATTTCTTAAAATTCAAATTAGCTAAAAGTATATATATATGGCTAAATATTTTTATTTTCTTTCATGGCAAGCCTCCTCTATATATATATATATATATATATACTATTTTACTGCTAAAAAAATGACTAGAAATCTCATGATATTATTACTCGGACTATTTTCCATTTAAAAATACAAAGTCTCAACGTTCTAGGGGACTAATCGCCTTATTAGGATAAGAAAGATCATTATCATAATTCGATTAATCACACTTTACTTAAAAAATTGAAATCGAAATCTATTTTCAAGCATTCTGTTACGCCCCTCCTAGGGCCTCCTTTAAGAAGCAGATATTGTGCAATACCCTCATGCCGCATCGCATCTACTAAATACTGGTACTTCTTGGCCGTAGACTCCTTTAGGTCCATTGGGCCGTAAAGTGTCTCCACTCGAAGCATAAAGCTAACAAGTCGCAAATAGATCATCTTAAATATTAGAGCACCAATGAACATAACATGTGAACATAAGAAATAATACTATAACACTTGTACCTAATGCACAAGGTAAATAACACATATGATAATAATCCAATGACATTAACATATTTTTAGCACATGATATGTCCATTATAATCAACATAATAATACCAATGTTATTATAGTTAAATCATCTAGATGAGCACTACATGTCATGGTTTCAATAATTATGCAACAAATTTCAGAGGATAATATTTAATCAAACATTAATAAATAATAGCACAATAAGAAAGATATCAGGTAGTGTAGGGTTCATAGGAGTCTAGGAGAGGATCTACTATTTAATAACACTTCTTTAGCTCTAATATTAAGGTTAAATCATAAATATACTTAACACGAAAATCGAAGCATTAAAATCCCAAAATGTTCTAATGGTACATATCTCATTTGGAAATATGATTTTACAAATGAATCCAAAACATTGATTACATGAAGATTCATATATAATACGTCGAAATTCGATTTAGGGAAGCCCTTCAGATTAATTTTCGAAAACCTTCTTAATTTTCTCTAAATCATTTATATATAAAACACTATAACATTGCTATAACCCCATATGTCACCGTTACAATTCATTATATCATTGTCACAATCATACACCACTGTTATAATCATATATCACTGTTATATCTAATAAATCAATGTCACAATTTAAATATGATTGTTACAATCCAAAGGTTGGGGGAAAAGTTAGTGTTTCCCCCTTCCTCGTGCGTGAGCCGGCGGCGGCGCTGCCGGCAAATGAATCTTGCGGCGGCGAAGGCAGTCGCCCTCTCCCATCCCCTCGGGTGGCTCTCGCCGCCCTGAGAGGCTGGGGGCAACACCGCCTAGGGAGCTGCCCAGCCGCGGCCCCAAGGGGTCGCTACAATAGCCCCCGACAAGGACTATTGCAGGTCGGGTGCCGGACCCGACTAGCGTCGCCCCGCCTTCCAACGGGGCGATCGATCTGGCCGACGCCCTGCCCCTAGGCGAGCGGCGTCTGTTTAGATCTAAGCCGATTACAATTGGCTTGATGGGATAACTGACCAATCAACTTCATAGGCCAACCTATTGGCTTAATTAAAATGATTAAGCTGAAGTTTATGGTAGCACACCCATCAAGTCTTATAAGCCAACACCATATCCAATATATATACTCCCGATGTGTGACTAAACTAATGTATTATAATATCTCTCACTTATGTCTTGACGTCCTCGTCAAGACCCAATTCGAGTCTAGAATCACACCCAAGTCGGCGGCATGTAAGGCCTAGCCTAGTAACGGCTCTAGCCCATCACTTGGGCAGCTCTTTCTCAGATAAGCTCTTACACCATGCGTAGGACTAGATCTTGCTCTAATATCGTTAGTTACAACACGTTTGATGGGATAAATAACCCATCAACTTCATATGTCAACCAATTTACCTAATTAAAATGCTTAAGCTAAAGTTGATGGTAGCACATTCATCAAATCTTATAAGCCTAACACGACATCCAACATATTTCCCATGTGAAATGAAACCAGGGGTATTACACATTCAATTAATTTTCATATATAAGGGGGAAATGTATATATAATATTAATCTCTAATAATAGATCAATGCTAGTTTGATCATTTCACTTCAAGCGTAGCTGCACATTCCATATCTGCAGAAGCTCCCCTTCTTGCACTTGCGCTTGCAGCCGCCGCAGTTGCTCTCATCACACGTCACGTTAACACACTTTCCCACGCAGCATGCCCACCCAAAGCGGCACCGGCGGCCGCACCGCCCGCAGTTGAGTCCGTCGGTCTTCACGTTGACGCACCTCTTCCGGCAGCAGTCCGGCCCCGGGCTGCCCTTCGCGTGGCAGATCCTGGGGAACTTGTTGCACGCCATATGCTTGGCTCTCCGGGGAAAGAAAGAGGCTGCGATAGGGTACTGCTCTTCTTCATAATCATAAGTTGACGGCAAGGCCAGGGAGAAGGCTAAAGCCACGGCCGCCAATGCCATGACGAAGAGGAGTGCTCCAGCCATCGCCATTGCATGCGTCGACTGAGAACTCCAAGAACAGTAGAAAACTGAAGAAAGAAGCTGAAGTTTTCTAATTCAAGTGCATGTCAAGAACAATCAGATATATAAGCCATAAGTTAGGCGTCCTAATTAATTAAATATCAAAGAAGACAAGGGAATCATGCAAAAGTTGTACGTATGCGATCGAGAGGTCAACGCTCAGTCGTGGTGCATGTGTTGACTAAATGGCTTGCTGGATTATCTTCATCAGCATTTCAATTCAGTTTCTTAATTTTGAGGAGGGTGTTCTGTTAGGTAAAATTGCATTATATATCATACTGGACGTACTTGTTGACCTTAGGTTTGTATGCATGCATGGCTGAAGATCGAACACTGTAATTAATTAATTTCATAGGTCTGGCCGAATGTTAGTTAATTTGGGATCAAAGTAAAGCTCGAAAATCAACTCAAGAATCAAGAGAGATAAATATCAACTCAAGGTAAAACTAAATTAAAAAGTACCTTCAGCAACAAGAAAAAACATCAATTTGATCATGCTAGCTGAAAATAAACATGTAACTAATGAAAAGTCAAATTGAGCAAAAATAATGCAGTAGATCAGATAGCATTTTGAATGCTGCCGAATGTTCTGCATCTTTCACTCTTGGCCTGGGTTCCCCAAAGGTAATATATGTAGCATCTACAGAGTCAACTTGAACAGAGCATATGAAGCTTTTACTATGTGCAGGCCCTTCTTCTTGCTCAATCCTGCAATTTTCAATAAATATGGTGGTTAGGGATGAACCATGGATGATGGTTACATTTTTGAAGCACTGAGAAAAATCTGAAGCATAATTAAAGAATCCTATATAGTGATCACTCGAGCCATTCCAAGTGATGACTCCATGTATGGAAGAAAAAAATGTACAGCACGTATTAGGAAATTATTTCAGTTCTACTCATTGCACAATTTAAAGACCTTACAAATTGTGCAACTAAATTTAGTACCTTACATACAAATTATTTAGTTGAGTCAATTTAAATTGTAAGGTACAAATTATTTGTATGGAAGGTTACATACAAAGTTCTACTCAGTTCTACTTCTTAAATTGTGCAACTAAATTGACTCAACTTACTCGAAGCGAGTGGCACTCCGATGGCTGGACGAGTGAAGGAGAAGAAGGAAAGGGGAGAAAAAGATATGTGATGCACATTTGAAGCCCTAAATGTGTGTTTTTTTTAAAAAAAATACTACTACATTAAGTGGTAGGCCTCGATAGACCCCCCACTTAAAGAAAAAAATTGGACTTCACCCAGGCGCACCATGCGCGCGCCTGAGGCTTTAAAAAAAGCGCAGAGGCACAGCCAAGGCGCTCGCTTGGGTGAAGGCGCTGCGCCTTGGCCATGCAAAGGCGCTAGGCCTGTTTGGCGCCTCGCCTGGTGCGCCTAGGCCCCCAGGCGCTCGCTTTTGACAACACTGTATTATTAGGTCATTAAGTTGATCATTCTCACTGACCATTGTTACTGAAGGTTCAAATATGAATTAATACATATATTATTAAAAAAAATATTTTAACGTAGGATTAAGCACTTGATACTATTTTCAAAATCAATTGGTGTTGGTTTCCATTTTGAAATCGACAAGCTGCATGCATTGTTGTAACGAAAGTTGCATGCAAGACCCCTCTGGTTTTCTCTTGATTATCTAGTTCTCATTCTCCAACTATGGCAAGTATAGTCTCGACCCCGTGATTCTCCTTCTCCGCATGAGCATGACTATGCCTAGAGGCTAGATCTAGCATTCTCTTCCGATGGTGGCGGCCTCCACTCTCGTGTCCAATTTTGACTACGATGAGTGCAGTCCTAAATTGGCTCCCCATGATTAAATTTTTGGCTCCGCCACTGAATGCATTACAAATTTTCCAAGTTTATTGAAAATACTAATATATATATATATAATTGAGGTGGTTGAATTCAGTTTTAATTCGTGTTATTGGGTCTTGAAAGGTCGGCTAACAGTTATGTCATGCTCCATATAGAAAGTGTATCTAGGAAGTCATAAACAGCATATATTAGTTTAATTTCCAACTCCAACAAGCACTGAAATTCTTGTTAAATGCAATCCTATATTATGCAACATATCAATACATGAGCCAATTGCAAGAACTCGGCTTCATAGACAACTAAAGAAATAGCTTGAGACGCTTGACTAAGTTTTTACAAAACATTAAAATAAAATTATTGGTTGGAGTCTACAAATATCTATGCCCTTGAAAATCTTAGGAGGCTCTTTCATTAGCTAAAACTATTTCCTGATTAGGTTTCAATGAAAATGAAAACTTGATTTCGGTTTAGTTTTCAATTTTCTAGAAACATGTTTGGTTAATAAAAACAAAATCAGTTTTAGTTAGTTCAAACTAATGAAAAACTTGTTTGCTTATAGTAAACAAGATTGACTTTCATTATACAGTATTTTTGATATTGAATAAATAGTAAAATAGTTCATAGGTTCATAAAATATTAATTATGTATTTGTAGTAATATAAATTTTTTTTCTAATATGATTGTGTAAGATTTAACTAAATTATTGGTAATTTAAGATTCTATTTTGTTCAATTAGATATAAAATCAGTTAATAAAAATTACAAACTTTCAAAACAAATTAGTTGAATGGTCCCCGATTCCGGGAAAATGCATTTGTAAGAAGAAGAGGTGGAGGAGCTCCCAGATTCCGGGAAAATGCAGCTTTCCCATCAACAAGTTGCACCAGATTTGGGAGAAGAAATCAAAGAGAAGCCGGTGCGGACGAAGCCGAAGACCACATCCTGGAGATCTGCTCAAGGTATGCCGCATGGGAAAGGAAGGGTGAAGCTTCGGTGTGAGAAATGGCAGGTGCAGAGGCGAAGGCCGAGGTCGACGGTGGTGAGCGATTGGGGAAGAGCAAGGAGGAAAGCAACATAGGAAGGCCTTCATGAGCACAGTGAAGGCCTTCACGCAGGCAGGACACAAAAGAGAGCATAGTTATTTTGAATCTATCACAATAGCAAAGAAAGGAAGGAATTAATCCAGCGGGCCCCACCTTTATTTGATCTTGATTTCGACAGCAAAGAAGAAGCATCCAGCGGGCCCCATCTTTATTTTGACTTGGTCAAAATATCAAATCAAAGGAAGAAAATTATCTCCAGCAGGGTCATCATCAAATTAAAATTCCGAAGGGTTTCATATCCACTCCATCGCATCGACTCCCGCTCTTATTTTGTTGACACATCAAATTGACCTCCACGTAGGGGAGATCGTGATTGTGGAAGAAGCACCGACCGAACCTGCTTCCTACACAACAGCAGATCTCCAACTTGTGATGCAACAACGCCAGAGGAAGAGAGAAGGAGATAAAGATAAAAAGGATAGTCTCGTCAGGTCCACCGTGGAGAGCACAGGAGGACAACCTCGCCAGGTCCCCGTGGAGAGCACAGGGGACGAAAAAAGTCTCGTCGGGTCTCTGTGAAGAGCACAGGAGACGAAAAAGACAAAAGAAATGAAACGAGACGAAAGTGTACGCGAGGGAAAGAGACACATGCGTGCGACGTCGGCCGGAAGATGATGATCAAAAGCTTGGGATGGTAAAGCTGGTGTTGAGGGGGAGAGTTGAAGATAATGCAATACCACTTCACATAGATGAGCAAGGCTTGGTTGACCAAGCCATGTAGCTATCATTTGATTATTTTTATTTAACATGTTAGCTTAGTGAGTAATTATCAATTAATTACCGAGTCTTTGGAAGTTATCAAAATATCTTGTAAAACCTATATAAGGCTACTTCATTTAGTGAATTAATGCATCTCTCCATTGCATCTCGTGCATCTCTCTTGTTTACCTGGGCATGTTCAACAAACGCATCACAAGACTAGAAAAAAAATTTATTGCAAATACTTAGATTAGATACATTGAAGTGAAAAGAGTTAAGCAACTCCTTGGTCATATCAACTATTCCTTTAATGTTGTAGCAAACACAATATCTAAAAAAAGAACATCACAACCCTCTTAATAACATTGTAAATTAAGTACTAATTATTGAATAAAAACCATGTCATGGGAATGCTATTGCAACTAAGAACTGAAATGTAGAGCTTGTTACTTTTGAGAAAAGTAGGTGTTGTTACTACATCATAACAATTAGAAGAAAGAAATTATTCATTAACAAGTAAAGAAAACTCACTTGTATAGTGGCTTTTGCCAGTGCTTCTTAGCGCAAAGCTCATTTAATTTCTTCTTCGATCCATCTTTCTCATCTAGCACTTCATAACCAGTTGTCAAAAGCCGATTCACTTCCATATCATCTGCCCCTGACTGTAAGGTAGAAAACTTTTGAAGTGCATCTCTTGCGGCATTTAACCTCGCGATCTTATTTTGTTCGGAGAATCCAGTGCCCACAAGTTTGCCATCAACAAAAACATTGGTGACATTCAAAGAACCCTTCCTCACATTCTTGAACTCGATGCTTTTGCCTTGCTTCTGACAGAGCACGTACAGGGTCGTCACTGGTTGCTCATCCATGTTCTCCGAAGTGATGATTGGCTCCAGAAGCCCCCTGAAAACCTGAGTGCTATCGGACATTATATGCACCCTCAGAGGATTAAGGAGGAAGAATCAGACTCACCTTCCAGAGCAATTCAAGATCGAAACCGGAATCTAGATAGACCGCGGCAGCAAGAGATTCGACGATATCCGCCAGCACTTTGGGGGCTTTCACCGTGAAACCGCCATAGGGCATCCATCCTATGTCTTCATCCCTCTCCATCCTCACAATTTTGGTGAATTCGCTTACCTAATCGAACAATATCGAAAGCATCAGAGGCATTAATGGGGTCAAAATTAAACTTCGAGGTTTGGTGCGGAGGGACTACCGTCTGATCGAGGCTGGACGAGTTGCAGCGAAGGAAGCGGTAGAGGCGGTGTCGGACGGCGACGCGGGCGAGTTTCTCGGTGGAGATATTGGCGGCGCGGAGGACGGAGAGGGCACCGGGTCCGAGGTCGGGGTTATTCAGGTAGAGGAAGTTGGTGAAGGCGAGGCTGAGGGCGGAGTCGCCGACGAACTCCAAGCGCTGGTACGAGGGGTTGTCGGTGTCAGCGAACGAAGAGTGAGTGAGCGCCTCCGTCAGGAGGGACGGTTTGCGGAAGGAGTAGCCGAGGAGGCCCTCGATCTCCCCCAACGCTGCCGCCATCCCGCCACCTTCCGCCGCCCTCATCTTCGAAATCGATGGCATCATGGTAGCGGAGATGATGACGGTGTTCAACTGAGCCTTATTGCGCCTTTACAGGTTGAAAAGCACAGTAATTACTAATTAGATCCTCTCCCGCATATCTGAACCTGACACAACTTACAATTCCACATCCTACACCTCCGTCCGAATCACTTTAGCATCCCAACCGTCCGTGCGATACAAATAGTAAATTTTGGAGAAATCCAGAAACTATGAGGCCATGAAAATGACAGCTTTCATTCACATAATTTCTTACATTTCTTATAAAATTTTATTTTTGATTTCATTTGATTGACATATTTTGTATTTTGCATGAAGCGCAATTTTATATAACTTTACGCAGAATACATAACTTCATACATTGTATTTTTTAAAAAATAGATAATTTTATTTTTACACTTATATTTAATATTAAATCTATAATTTATATGATCAATATTATGAAATTAAATAATTCATTAATTTTTGACTTATATATTTTATTTTAATTTTTTAGTAATATATATATTTTTATATTAATTTAAAATAAAAAATATTTTTTCATATATAATAAATTTTATATTATATTAGATATATATGAAAAAATTATACTATATTATATGTATTAAGATATTAATTTACAAATAAAAAATAATTTTTCATATATACTAATATATATTTTAAAAAATAATTTTTAAGAAAAATAAATATATTGATCATTTGATATATACTTTTTAAAAAGTACATTGTCAATCAAATATGTTTAGTAGTGGAAAGTTACCTACGAATTAATTTATTATCAAAATTAATTAATAAGAATTATAATTTTTCATATAAAATTACTTCTCATGTCAATCAAATGAGGAGGATGATTCCGTTTTAGGTAACTCAATTGCCAAGGCCCAAATAAGTTTGACTATAATAATTAGTTTCTTTCACAACTTAATTGATAGGATAATAAATGGAAAAGAGAAACTAGATCTAATTTTGAACCCATATTCAATATATTACCAATTTTAATTTTTTTTATTTGACTTTAATCATTAAATAAATAAAGAATTTAAAAAAATTCATTTCTAATCATATTTTTCATTATTCCATATCAACCGCATATAATCATTTATGTGCATTTAGGCTCTACCCAATTTGCTTCATAGTGCATCCTTCTTGTTTGGATGTTAATTTTTTCTAATTATTCTTTTTTTAGTACGTTAAAATTTAAAATGCCATACATATACACATATTTTCCTTATTTTTTTTATTTTTCTTAATTTAAATGAAATAATTCAATTTAGTATTTATCTTTAGCAGCTCTAAATCCGAACAATTTGATGTAGCATTTATCTTTAGTATTCAATTTAGTATTTATTCATTGCGTGTAAATTATTTTGATAAAAAGGAATAAAATCATAAATACTTTATGACAATTATATTTTTTTATGATATTCAATTTAGTATTTATCTTTAATATTCCTAAATTGTCTTCCCGTATTATTTATTAATTTAATTATAATTATATTCGCGGATACATAATAGAAGAGCAACATTCATTTTAAAAAAAATTCATAGTTAAATATATATATATATTCTCTAAAATAAAATTAATTCATATTTATTATCTTGTATTTTTTTTTAAAATAATAATAATCCATTTTCATCTTCATTTCAAGTTCATTTTCTCTTTTTCGACGTTGTTTGAGTTCATATTCTTGTGCTCACACTATAATTTTTTATATTGTAGAAAATTGATCTGGGCTTGATCTGTGACATGTTATAGGCTTAAAATTTGACCTTAGCCTGGCCTGTGGCCGGTTAACGAAGCATGCTTCCAATACAAAATATTGGTCTGACTTGTGACATGTGTTTTATTAAATTAAAATAATATTAGTTATTACATTAAAATAATTTTAATATAAATATATAATAAAATAATATTTTATATATTTATATATACATCACATTAACATGTCAATGCCGACCTATCAGACTCAATAGACTTTTAATTGAGCCTGGGCCTGGCCTGATAAAAAAAATAGACTCATTTCAAAACCTTGGCCTGGTTAATTTTTTAAACTAGCCAAGCTCGGCCACCTGGCCTATTTCCACCCCTACTCACACGTGACAGCAACCCTCATCCACGCACAACTATGGTCCCACATGTCGATCCCTCGCGTAGCTCATTGATCGTCAACGCATATTTGTTAAGAAAGATATTTTTAAAATAATTGACAATTCGATTATTATGCAATGTTATTGTTGATAGTTGACCCAAATTGGGTTTGAATTGAACTCAACGAGTCTGACTGGACTAAAATAATAGTTGATTTGATGAAGTTATGGTTGAACCAAATTTTCTCATTGAACCAATTAATAAGTCGGATCTAATTAAAACTAGCTATTGAATAGGGTCCAACATCATCCACTATTGAACGATGAGCAAATTATCTGAATAGGTTTTGTCGTAAACTTTTGGCATGATTCAATAGGCATTCAACGAGAAAAAAAAATATCTACATAAATTTCATGGAAAAAAATTGTAGAATTATAATTAGTACCTAAAGTATTGGGAAGACTTGGCAAGAATGGAATATTAGAATCTTGGTCGAATTGACTGAAAATAATAAGAGTCCAAATTTAACAAATTATTTATCATAGTATACAAGAAAGTAATTAAAATTCTTTATCATTTCAAAAAAAATATTAGACAAAAGCAATAATTAATTACAAATTATTATTTTTGTTTTATGACTTTTAGTTATAAATAGTTAGCAGTTCTTTCCTCTCAATGATATTAAACTGCAATAGCAATCTTCCCCTTGTAAATGGATGTTGCAGTCTTCTTCGAGCAAGAAAATAAAGAGAGTTCAAAAGACTTCATGCTCGATTCTTGCTGAGGTATTGAGGACAATGGATTCATCAACACGAAATAGGTTTTGTAATTACTTTCTACTAGAACATATTTCTAGAATTAATAAAACTCATACTTCTCATCTCTCCTCGTGGACGTAAGAACGACTCATCGTCGTCTACAAACCTCGCTAACTTTGTGTGTCCATTGTACTTATCAATTTTGGATTTTCGGTTGGTTTATGCCGTTGGGTTTGATTTTTATCGATTTTTGGGCCAAAAATTAATAAGTAGTTTTCCTAACGGTCATCAATGCAAAAAGCTCGTAATTATAATTTAAGTCTAAGATATGTTTTATAATTATGTATTATGTATGAAAAATATTAAGGGAGCGTTTGGTTGCATACAAGTGCAAATGCTATAAAATTTATTTATATGCAAAAGCAAATGTCCGCAAATAGATTTTGTAACATACCATTTGATTATCCGCAAGTAGAATTGCAATTTCTATTTAAAAGTGTTTGGTTGGCCGCAAATAAAAATTGCAACTCATATTAACTTAATAAATAATAAATTAATTAATATTAAAAACGTTGATGACCTACAAAAAGACTTTACATATAAACATTACTAAAATATTTTGAATAAATATAAAAAAATAAAGGACATAAACAATATGATGTCTTTGTAAAAGTTCGTATTCCTTACTGATAGAATAAAAAGAAAAATAAGAGTGAGCTTATAATATTCGCCCAAGCGCATAAATTGCTCAGTAATTGAAGCACAAAACTTGTTTTATCCAGTACATCCAATAAACCTTCAAGCAATACAAGAAACTTCAAAAGAATCCTCGAGTCAATTTTAACATGTTCTTGGTAATATGAACTATGAGTGTTTCACAGCAATAAACAAATTTCCTTGTAGTCACTACCACTTCAACTCAATTGATGCATGTTTCATTTTATGTTTAGACCACACTCAGATCAGCACCATGCTTTTGATGACTTCAACAGCTGAAAATAATTAATGATCCCATACTTCAACCTTGAATTAAAGATTGAAGATAACATGCACCACTAGGGGCGGCAAAAATGGGCACAACACGATAGCACAGCACGAGCACAACACGATAACTGCAGGCAAAGCTGAAAAATTGAGCCCGATAAGTTTATCGGGCCGAGCTAACCCAACACGATAATATTGCGAACCGACGCGGGCCAAATCTTACCTGGCCAACCCATTTGACCCACTAAGTATTAAAAAAAATTAATTTCAAATCTAATTTAGAGCTTGTTTAGTGTTTTAAAATTGAATGTGAAGTTAATTCATGGAGCTTTTCATATGAAATATCATATTTTGGGCTTATTTAGTTTCTCAAACATTTTAAATTAATTTTTTTTACAAATTTTTAGCAGATTTATAGTTGATAATCGGGCTCGCGGGCCATGCTAGGCAGCCTGCAAAATATTGCAAACCGGGCTGGGAATTTCCGGCCCACGGAGTTAGGGAGCCGAGCCGGGCCGGCACGCTACCTTATCGTGCCGGGCCGGGACGTTTTGCCACCTCTATGCACCACTAGTCTCCATAACAGAATACAATATACTGAAATAAAAAGGAGCAACCTGCAAGCACTTGTAGCTACACCAACTAAACCTGTTAAACAATTTTACTCATGTCACAAGACAAGTGGAAATAAACCGACCAGGACATGGAAATAATTACCTCCCTCGAATTAACTCATGAAGGAGATAGATTCTTTCCAGTGCCAATTGATAGCATCCACAACTTTGAGACTGAAGGCCTTGTCCTCAGGGTAAAAAGCAATGGGGTCTGAGAGTAAAGGAGCGGGAAGATTGAGTACTCCTTCTAGAGTAGCATGAAGACAATATGTTGAGTATGTGATGTGGTAACCTCCTTCATTGCCTTCCATTTGGATCAAACTGGAGCATAACAAGATCCCATAGTCCTTAGTAAGATTATGAAGACGATAGATATTTCAGAATTCAGAAACTAGCCAGCACAACTCCAATATGGATTCCCTAGAAAAGAACTAACTTATGGAAAGCTTATTAAAAAAACACATGAATTTTTTGACATTAATCCTATACTAAAAATTTTAAAAAAAAAATGCCAACTAACTATAGTAAAGCATAACCTTAAAGAAGAAAAAGCACATCAGTTTTTTGACACTAGTCCTATACTAAAATTTGAAACTGACCGCACTAGAATCTTGTCCAACAACCAGAACAACAAGGTCAAGTTCATATTTATGAACGACAGGAACAACCATCTCATCCATTGCATAAGCATACCCCTCATCCCCTTGTCCCATTCGGCAAGGGTGTATTCAGATTGTAGTCAAACCCACTGCCTTCACCTACTTCATCGATAGAACCACTCTGCAGATGTGTTTGACCCCGAACCACGACTCATATGAAGGGATATTGTAAGAACATTATTTATATAGGCTTATTTATATAAATAAGCCTCTACTTGTTTATAATTGAACATGATCAATACCCAGAGGATCAACACCCAAATAGTAGCAGCGCTTGAACATGCACGATATATACAATGCATCACTGATATATTTGTTCTTGCTATATACAATGCATGATATATACAACGCATCATTGATATACAATCCAACTAAATGAAGAGTTATTCCATTTAATTAGTAAAAGTGATTAAAATCTAGCATTCAATGATGTCTTATATCCGGCTCAATGAGTTGATAGCTAGTAGCAGAGTTGATTGTTATGATTACTTATCAATGCAATGCTTACAACTAGGAATCCAGAACATTGCATACTACACAAAGAGCAACAGAAGTGAAGTAAAGGGGGTAAAAAGACCATGTAAATTGAATTAAGAGGAATCTGCTGGTTCAAATACTCCCCTAACAAGCAAAAAAACCACAAAGATCTCAAGTTACCTAGTCAAAAGATAGAGTGTTCAATAACTACAAACCTCTAAAGTTCCACGACATGTGAACCATACATCAGCTCTAAGACATCTAGGCAGCAAAACAATCCAACTTCAATTACCCTTCATATGAAGGGCTTTTATCATGATTACCAGTAACCTTAACTGGTACTAATTTTCCAAATCAGCACATGGATGTAGAAAAGGAAAATAAAAAGTACAAAATAAAATCAATAGAAAAACAAATCTACACCAACATATGCTATATAGTCTAGAAGAATTAGAAAATTAGCGTCGGACCTTTTCTGAACTTAAAATTATATTGCAGGGAAGTTCTGTTTTTCCCAACTGAAAACTTATAAAAAAGTGATATTTGCTGAATATGTAGGATGCATGACTACTGCTAGCTCTAAAATAGAGAGGTATCCTTCTCAAGCATCAGCAATTTTAGCATTACATATTTTGAATGTTCATTTATAAAAAAGCTACAATCTTGTTCACTGTAAGAAGCCATTACCACACCAACACTAGCTTGTAGCTTAATCTACTTCACTGATCCTGATATCTATATTTCAGAGTAATATATGACCCTATCTTCAAAGAAAGAATAATAAATGAAGCTGAATTTTGTATGGAATATCAAAAGTGAGGATTAAAAATCAAATGAATTGTGGGCTTTGCAGCAATGGGAACTGATGCAGTAGTAGGCCAGGATAAAAACAAACAAACAAACAGAAATGTTGCTGCAAAGAGGACAACTTATGCTGAACTCTCTGATGATGAAGCTAATGATGCTGAACAATTCACAGCATCAGGATTATATCATCAGGAATAAGGAAGACAACTCGAGGGGAGAGTCACAGTTGCAAGGGGAGTCGAGGGCTCGAGGGAAGTTGGGGGCAGAGCACGAGGGCTCAGGGGAGTCGGGGGCGAGCAAGAGGATTCGAGGGCTCAGGGGAAGTCGAGGCGTCGGGCAAGGGCTCGGGGGAGTCGGGGCTTAAAAGAGCCCCTAACGCAGCCTGCAATGTGGGCTTGCAAAGCTTTGGGCCTGCAGTGTGAGGGTTCGGGACAAAATTAAGGAACCGGTTAAAAAATGATTCTAGTTCCGGGTGCAACAAATTGGGTACCCGGAACCTGTTTTGAAACATGTTCCGGAACCTGTTAGAACCTATTCTAGAACCTGTTGGAACATGTTCCAACAGGGTACCCGGAACTGAAGCCTGTGGTTCCGAGTAGGGTAGGGTCCAGTTCCAAAATCTAGGAACCGGTCATATATAGAGTAAGGTCCGAGTATCATGAAAAATATAGGATACCCGGACCCGCTCACCCCTAGCGTGCAATTAATCCAATTGTAGGTAATCAAATAGCCGAAGTTGTAAATGTTGTAAATCAAGTTGCCTGCAACTCCAATTGCAAGCAACCAAACAACCTCTAATTGATTTTTATATATAATACAATTAATTATCTTTTGAAAAATATATTGATCCTCTACCAATTTAAGTATGCTCCTCTTGATTTTGATTCGTAGCTCCGCCACTACGTGTAGAGACTTGCTAAACCCCTGTACAGGTTATTTAAATTTTGATATATTTATGAAGTCAATCAATCTAACAATTTAAAAAGATATGTTCATCGTAGTTATATGAAACTTATGGTTTTAAATTTGCAATTAAAACCACATTTTAAGTTTTGAAGTTCATAATTATATAAAATTTAAAATTTTCTATATAATAAAATGTATAAAAATGATTATGAACTTTTCACTGATGTTCCTAAGTGCGAAATAATTATGATTACCATCTATTATTTTGATAAATACCATTAAATATTTATGATTTTATCACTAAATCATAAATACTTTATGATTTTACCAAACTTATCTAAATACTTTTCTGTCAATAAAAATAAAGCAAACAATATCAAAGACAACACATTTTGCTGCTGCTCAAAGCCTCGAACATGTAATTTATCAAAAGTTAAAACTTACCTGAATGTACTTATAAGTTTGGATCAGGTCATTATATAACTTAGAATCCACTCAGTTCAGTAGATAGCATAATAAATGCTGCTGAGTTTTCTGCTTCCTTCTTTCTCAGCTTTGGCTCACCACAAGCAGAAATTATGACATCTTTGGTTTTAATATGAACAGAGGATGTAAATTCCCTTCGATGTGCAGGCCCTTCTTCTTTCTCAATCCTTCAAGTTCCATCAATGCAGTGGTTAGATATCACTTTTAACTATAGCATGCAAGAAAAAGATTCAAGATTAAATAATAAAATGAAGAAATAAAGAATGCAAGCATGATAAAGTAATGATTATTTCTTCTTATATCTTTTGAGGTGAAGATAAAACGAAAATTATGATAAAGCATTCCTTGTTTTCACCATTAACTACTTTTTTTGCATACAATCATACAAAAAATTGGAAGGAAAATGTTTTTCTCCCTTGTTCTTAGTGTGTACTGTTGAACTAAATAGTGCTTGCATAATTTCGGAAACCAAGTGTAGCAAAAGAAAACATTACTTGAAGATTGGCTTGTCCCAAACATTCTTGTCACAGAGCATGTATAGTTTATGCTTTGCTTCTCCGTCATCCTCTGCAGTCGAGGCCACATCCGCCTCCATATCACACAGCTTCCGCAGTGCATTTCTTGCAGCGTTGAGCCTCGCAGCTGGTTTAGTACCGGAGGATCCGGTGCCCACAACCTCTCCGTCGACCATAGCTTTCGCCATCCAATATGAACTCTCCCAAAAATACTCGTATTCGGGGATTTTGCCACCATGCTTCTTTTGACACAGCTTTTGGAGCACCGATACAGGGTGCTCGAACATGTTGTCAGAGTTGATGATCGGCTCTAAAATCTTTCTAAACGTCTGCGCCCAAACCGTCACAATTCTAGTCTCGAAAACCTAGATTCAAGAAGGAGAGAGCAGGATATCGAGATTGATTACCTCCCACACCACTTCGAGATCGAAATTGCAGTCGATGTAGACCGCGCCCGCCATGGATTCAACGATATCGGCCAACACTTTGCAGGCATTGAGAATACCGCCGCCGTAGGAAAGCTCTCCGGCGTTCTCCTCTCCCTTCGTCGTCACCGACTCCGTGAAGTTGCTGACCTGATGGAGGAAGGAAGAGTGTGAGAGGCGTCGATCGGAGGGAATCAAGGTAAAAGTCGTAACCTTTGAGGAGGAAGCGGCGAGTACCACTCGATCGAGGGCGGCGCAGTTGCGACGGAGGAAGCGGTAGAGGTTGTGGTGGATGGCCGCGCGGGCGAGCTTCTCGTTGGAGACATTGGCGCTGCGGAGGGCGGAGAGGAGGCCACTGTCGAGGTTCGGATCGGTGCAGTAGAGGAACTTGGTGACGGCGAGGCCGAGAGCGGCGTCGCCGACGAACTCGAGGCGTTTGTACGAAGGGCGGCGGTCGCAGGAGCCGTGGGTGAGAGCCTCCGTCAGAAGAGACGGGTCCTGGAAGGTGTAGCCGAGGAGGCGTTCGATCTCCTCTGTCAGCCTGCACTTCTCCTCCGCTTCCGCCCTCAACGACGACGGGTTCATGACGGCGGCGATGGCAGTGGACTAATTTGGCAGGGGAGGTCTTCTGGTCCTCATATATGGGTGGAGATTTGGACTTGAGAAGGACGTCAACCCTCAAACATACCACTCGTCGACGCCGAAACTACTGGAAGTACGATCAGGACCCACGCGATTACGCGAGAGCACTTCATTTCCCCAGTAAAAAAGGGTGGGGGTTAATTTTTAGGGTAACTATACGAGTCACTGAAACCAAGTAAAGGTCCACCTCGGCAACGCCGCGCGCGAAGCCAACGTCAGTCGGCACTCGTGATCAGACTTCTTCACATCACGATTTTAACAGCGACAAAAATCACTTATGGCTGATGTGGAGCGTCATCAGCCGTTATTCTCTCGATGTACGTCAAGAAAAGCATGTCGTAAGCAAATTCGCGCCTAAAACAGTAACTATCTACTTACCTTGCCAGCGCAGGAAAACAAAGCGGTGGGATCCACCTGCCATTTGAATTCATCGTTACTGTACCCCAAAAGAAAACCTAATAATTCGTACCAATTGAATGTACACCCAAAATTTTCTCCCGGTCTAAAGCTCTCGTTGTGTTTGAACCCCAACGTGGGCCCACGGGTGCTACTTCACAAGGTGTGATTAAGAATTTGGGGAAGTCAGTTTCAGAGATAAAATGGATAAAAGAAGCCACCAAATTGACCATTGATTAAAAAAGGTGTTGCTTCGTAATTCGAATGACCGTGGCACTATTTTCAACATGTGCTTATTATATCACTTCCGCTCTACCGGGTTCCGGGTTCAATTTCAGAAGGTATTTACATATCATAATTATTTAGCAAAGAAATCATGTGCAATTTGTCAAAATTAACTACATTTTATTTATTTTATATATGTATAAATTTACATAATTAAGAAAATAAAATGATTTATCCAGATATAATGGAAAATAATAATAATAATTTATAGAGGATGAATTATTTTTATGAACAACTTTGCTCATCAAATAATTAAGGAATTATGGGTTTTCTCATATCTTGTGCAGCTAAAGTATCTGGTTTTGGTAACAACTTGATTTCTTCATGTGTCCATGATGGGAACACTTGAAAAATCTGTAAGATTATCAAAATGAGTTCTAAAGGGTGCAAATTTGAACTCTTTCACTTGGTTGACAATTAGCAATAAGTGCTACTTACAGACTCCATCATCAGGCTGCTCATTTCGATTACTTGGAAGCAGATTGACAAACATCTACATTCAATGACCATTAATTTTCTCAAGAAGATGATCATCTATCAAATTAACATTTCATTGCAGCTTTAGCTAACAATGAAAGATAAACAAAACACCAGAACTGTATGCAACATCCATATAAAAGTTCTATGCTATTACAAAAACAAAAGAAATTATACAAGGATTAACTTCTGGTGACAAAATAGTGAATTTTTCAGTAAGTGAATTTAGTGGCCAATTAGTATCATCTATGGTAAATTACTTAATCTAATTAAGTAATTTACTCTGCAGCCGAGCCCACATCCGCCTCCATATCACACAGTGTTTGCAGCGCAACTCTTGCAGCTTTGAGCCTCGCAGCTGGCTTTGTGCCGGAGGATCCGGTGCCGACGATCTTTCCGTCGACTATAGCTTTCGCCATCCAAGATGAACTCTCCCGAAAATACTCGTATTTGGGGGTTTTGCCACCATGCTTCTTCTGACACAGCTTTTGGAGCACCGACACAGGGTGCTCGAACATGTTGTCCGAGTTGATGATCGGCTCTAGAATCTTCCTAAACGCCTGCGCCCAAACCGTCACAAACCTAGATTCAAGAAGGAGAGAGCGGGATATCGAGATTGATCACCTGCCACACCACTTCGAGATCGAAATTGCAGTCGATGTAGACCGCGCCCGCCATGGATTCAACGATGTCGGCCAGCACTTTGCAGGCATTGCGGATACCGCCGCCGTAGGAAAGCTCTCCGGCGTTCTCCTCTCCCCTCGTCGTCACCGACTCCGTGAAGTTGCTGACCTGATGGAGGAAGGAAGAGTGTGAGAGGCGTCGATCGGAGGGAATCAAGGTAAAAGTCGTAACCTTTGAGGAGGAAGCGGCGAGTACTGCTCGATCGAGGGCGGCGCAGTTGCGACGGAGGAAGCGGTAGAGGTTGTGGCGGATGGCCGCGCGGGCGAGCTTCTCGTTGGAGACATTGGCGCTGCGGAGGGCGGAGAGGAGGCCGCTGTCGAGGTTCGGATCGATGGAGTAGAGGAACTTGGTGACGGCGAGGCCGAGGGCGGAGTCGCCGACGAACTCGAGGCGTTTGTACGAAGGGCGGTCGTAGGAGCCGTGGGTGAGCGCCTCCGTGAGAAGCGACGGGTCCTGGAAGGTGTAGCCGAGGAGGCGTTCGATCTCCTCTGGTAGCCTGCTCTCCTCCTCCGCCTCCGCCATCGACGACGACGGGTCCATGGCGGCGGCGCTGTCAGTGGACTAATTTGGCAGGGGAGGTCGACTCGTCCTCGCCCTCAAATAAGCACTCGTCGACGCCGGATCTACCGGAAGAACAAATAAGTGGAGTTTTAATCGGGACCAAGTATTTATCTATTTTTTATATAGAATTTAGAATTTATCCTTTTTTTATAAAATTTAGTATTTATCTTTCGCAGCTCTAAATCCTAACAATTCGAAATAATAGTATTTATTCACGGGCTGTAATTTATTTGGATAAAAAATAAATATTTTATGATAATTATATTTTGTATAATATTCAATTTAGTATGTTTTTGGTCCCAAAATGTTTTGTTTTTTTCGTTTGGTCATTTCTTTAAAAAAAAATCGTTTAATTCCGTAAAAATTATTTTCATTTTCATTTGATTCATCTGTTAACTTTTGATATTAAGTACAAATATGAAATGTTGACAATTTGACATGGACTAAAAAGGGACCAAATGAAAAAAATAAAATATTTTAAGAGACTAGATGGAAAAAATTTATATTTTAATAATCTAAAATATAATTATATATTATTATATTTTAAGTTATTAAAATATATATTTTTTCATCTAGTCCCTTAAAATATTTAATTTTTTCGTTTGGTCCCTCTTTAATCCATGTCAGCATTGTCATATTAGCACTTAACAGTAAAAGTTAACGAAAAATTGACGGATGAATAAAATAAAAACGAAAATAATTTTTGAGAGACTAAATAAAATCTTTTTTAAAATGATGGACTAAACGAAAAAAAAATGACATTTTGAAGGACAAAAAATATAATTAAATCTTATCTTTAATATTCCTAAATTATCTACCAATCTCATTTACTAATTAAATAATAATTATATTGGCGGATAGACAATGGTGGGGCGACATTCACTTATTTTTTCTTCATTTGCATATGTTTCAATAGTCAAATTTGCCCCCCCCCACCCCCCCCCCCCCCCCCCCCCCACAAAATATATAATATTTTTTCATCTTCTCTACAATAAAATTAATTTATATTATTATATTATTTATTTTTTAAAATTAATAAAAATTATCAAATCCAATTCATTTTCATCTACATTTCTCGTTCATTTTCTCTCTTTCAACATTATTTGAATTATAACATTCTTGCCCTCCCGTTATCACACATTCGTATCCTCGCACCTGGGCCATACTCGCATGTGACAGCAACCCTCGCCCACACACAACCATGGTCTGACGTGCCGATCTCGCACGTACTCTATCGACACTCAACACATGTTCGTTAATAAAGATATTTTTAAAATAATTATCAATTAGACTATTATGCAATATTATTGTCGAGAGTTTACTCAAATTGGATTTGAGTCGAACCCAACGAGTCCGATTGGACTGAAATTAGAGTAGTTCCTCTGGAGGCAGAGAGCGAAAGCGCGCTGGCTTAAAGATGGAGATCGTAATACAAAATTCTTTCACATGATGGTCACCGCAAGGAAACAGAGGAACTAGATTTCAGAATTGAAATTTAATGAGGAATTGATCGACGCAATAAGGGACATAGCTAAGGTGTGCTTTCTTTTCTTCAAGGACTTCCTTGGGTCAACTTTTACTCCCCTGATTCAATCGATCTGGGAGGCTATTTATCCAGAAGATAGCTTGTCTATGGATGGCCTCACGAGAGGATTAACAGAGGAGGAAATTATTAGCGTTATCAAATCTCTGGGCAGTGATAAGGCTCCCGGCCCGGACGGGCTCACTGCAAAAAAATTTCTTGGCTGTTGGAGCACAATTGGTAGGGATTTTCAAGCACTGTTGGAACAACTGCTCTTTGGTAATGCTAATTAGGCTCGCATCAATAAAGCTTTTATTGCACAAATCCCGAAGATGGAGGGGGCAAACGAGATGGGAGACTTCAGGCCGATTAGTCTCACATCCGGGGTGATCAGAATTCTTTCAAAAATCTTAGCCCTCTGTTTAAAGCCGCTGATGAGTAATTTAATTGGTGACTCTCAATGTGCCTTCCTCCCCGGCAAATCAACTCACGACTGTTTCATGGCGGCAAACGAATTAATTCACCATTCCAAACGTTTAGGTACGGAGGGCTATCTCATTAAATTAAATTTGGCTAAAGCATTTGATTCTGTGAGTTGGGAGTTTCTTTTGGAAATCCTAAGAAAAAGGGAATTCCCAGTAATATAGGTGAAATGGATAAGCTTGCTATTGCATTCTAGTGAATCGTCAGTTCTTCTGAACGGGACCCCAGGGAAATGGTTCAGACACAAACGGGGACTTCGCCAAGGGGACCCCCTCTCGTCGTACATGTTCCTACTCATTGCTGATGTTTTTGCTAGATTGATGAGTCAGGCTAACCAAAACGGCATGATATCAGGAATTAATCCAGGTGGAGGCCGAAAAATCACCAACCTCGAATTCACCGATGATTTTATTATCTTCACTCGGGGCAACGATGATGACATTGAAAATTTGAATCTACTTCTAAGGGCTTTTTTCCTTATGACTGGGTTGAGAATAAACTTGAGGAAAACTACTGTGATCCACCTGCTTGACGATCTCCCCAAAGCCGAACGCGTTGCTGAAGCTATCGATTGCTGAGCCTCTTCATTCCCGCTTAAATACCTTGGACTCCCGCTTTAAAATGGCCGTCTTGTGCGGCATGATTGGTTAAACGTTATCGCTCATACGAATCAGAAGTTAGCTTCTTGTAAAAGAAAAATCCTATCACGAGGTGGAAGATTAACACTTATCAATAGTGTCCTTAGTGGTCTCAGTGGACATTACTTGAATATATTCAGAGCCCCGAAATGGGTTATCAACCAGATTGACCAGAGACGTCGAAACTTCCTTTGGAATGGAAAGCAGGAAGGAACCTCTCATGCTCTTGTTTGTTGGAAGGATGTCACCACACCTCGACGGAACGGTGGGCTTGGTATCATCGACCTGGACAAACATAACTTGGCGCGTCTGGGAAGATGGTGGTGGGGTGTGGCAAAGAGAGATGATTTGCTTTGAGTGGTTATTGTGAAGCGGACTTACTTTAGAAGGAAACGTTGGCAAGATGATCATAGCACTGCTTCATGGTCTGGATTATGGAAAGGAATCTATGGCGCTATACACATGTTCTGTATGGGTATGGAATCAGCGGTAGGGATGGGAAATGAAACCTTATTTTGGAAGGACATATGGATTCTCAATACTCGCTTGGCAGATTGGTTCCCAGAATTATACACTAGCGCTCTCCACAAAAATACAATGATTGCATATGTTTGGGACCCAAATAATGAGAGCTGGAATCTTCGTTGGAGGAATTTGGCAGATCAGTTTGAGATTGGGAGACTTGAAAATGTGATCGGACACTACAATGTCTCCACATCGGAGGATAGGTCTTTTTGGAGATGGAATAACACAGGTGTTTTCTCTACTGCCTCTCTTTACAAGCAATTGACGGATAGGGGAATAAGAGACGACAAAGTAGAAAAGATATGGAAGTGTAAGGGCCCGTTAAAAATGAAATTCACGCTATGGCTCTTGCATAAGAGGAGACTTCAAACGAAAGATCGGGTGATCAAGCATGGTAGTTCACAGGTCGACCCGGTTTGTGTATTTTGTCATGTACACCTGGAATCGATTGATCACCTATTTGTTGAGTGCGAGGATACAAGAAAAGGATGGTCGGAGTTTCTTCAGAAGATTGGATGTTCAAGGTTCAATGTAGCACCGATTATGGATTCTTGGTCTTCTTCCCAAACCTCGATTGCGATGCTCTGATGTTGGACGCTTTGGACCCTTCGTAATAATTCAATCTTTAATAATCAGGAGGCGGAAGGGTTGAATGCTGCTCGGATTGCTCTTCGTTTTTGGGATCACATTCAATAGTCATCACTCGACTAACTAGTTGATCATGAGGAATTTGATTCAAACATGTGTTTTACGCTATGCTTTCTCTTTTTTCTCTCTTGTGTTACTTTTTCTTTGAGTCTCGTTGCTCTAGCTCCGAAAGTCATGTTGACTTTCATATCCTAGGGGAAATGACTCGTTTCATTTATACATTTCAAACCTTATGAAATGAATCTATATGGCCTCAGCCTCACTAACTTTCAAAAAAAAAAAGTCATCATCACTGCTCTCATATTCATTGTTACGGCATTCATATTCACAACACCACTCTTCTTTGTTCTTTCTTTTTACCATGCTTCTGATTCTGAGTGTTACTTGTACAAAACCCATTGTACTCTTGAGCAATAATGACCTCCCCTAGTCCCTCATATACCTCCTTCCACCTCTGCCTATGTTCTTCCACATCCCATGACCTAATAGTCTCCATCTCCTTCTTGGATTAACATCTTCTTGACAATTTCCCTTTGTCTGCCCCCCTTCTCTCCCGCTGCATCAGACACTATTTTTTGGCTCAAGAAAGCTCTCTCCTACCTCAACTGAGAAGGCAAGCTTCTGAGTGTAGGGATGGGATGGCAATGGATTTACTTAAATAGGTATTTCACTCATCCCAAATCCTGATTGGTCATTAGTGGATTTTGCACGTTGGGTTTGAGACGAATTCAAGATTTTAGTCTAAAATCCGTCCCAAACCCGTTAAGTATAAAATTACTAAAATATCCTTCATATTATCCATGTATATAGGATAATTTTGTCTTTTAATTAGAGTTCAATATAATTTAATTTTTCAATTAAAACTAAATATACATTATACAACAATAACACATTTAATTACCATTTGTCGTAATCAATTTGAACTAGTAGTTTATATTTGTCATTTGAGCATTTTTTGTAATTTTAAACTATTTGTATAAATTATATAATATTAGATGTTATAATAAGTATATAAAATAATTTTTTTATATAAACGGGATGTGTTTGGGGTGTGAATAATTTTTTTGTGAACGGGTGAAAAGTTGGTACCCAGTGAGTACCCGTTAAATTAGCGGGATGTGTTTGAAAATTATCTTTCAAAATAGTAACTGATTTAAGATTGTGTTTTCTTAATGAGTTTAGAAAAAAATTGATTTCATCGTCCCAAACTCTCCCAGTGCCATCCCTATTTAGTGCTATCAGGCTGACATCTATGTTGTTACCGCATTCACAATCAAGACACCTCTTTTCAAAGGATTTCCAACAATTGAGTCATCCTAACTAATTTTGGAAAAGAAAAAAATTCTATGTTTTGCCCTCTATCAAGACACCTCTTCTTGATTTCTGGTTCTGTCAGTGCTAACATCCTCATCGAAGATTGCCGACAGATACAAACACAAACATGGAGGAAGAAACTATATATTTGCATTCGAATAGATCATACAGATATAAAAGTCCTGAGATAAAGGTGAATGAATTATATTAAAAGTACGGGCTCATAATTTAACCTCTAATTAAGCTATTAATTCACAGAGGGACTCTGGATTACTGAGATAAAGGTGAATGAACAATGGAGAAATTAAAGCAGAATTGCCAACACCTTCATATCTTGGACTTCAACGAAAGATATTAATAAGCACAAAAATAATAATGTAGAAACGAGTTTATGGAAGGTTTTGATTTGTTCTTCGTATCAAGAACAGACAAGATGCCGTTCTTTAAGAGACAGAGAAAACCTGGCAGAAAACATCAAGAACACAAAAAATTACAGCTGGTTAATTCCTAACGACGATCGACTGTGTTGGTGTTCGCAGAGAGCGCCGCCATGAAGTTGGGATCTGCCGTCGGAGCAGCGCTCGCAGAGAGCGCCGCCTGCCGTCCAATCATGAAGTTGGTGTTTGCCGACATCAATTGGACGCCTGCAAACTGTGACTGATACGGTGGTTGGTGCGGAAAGACCAGCGGCGGCGGCACCATCGAGCCGGCGACGAAGCCGGTGCCGCCTCCGCCGTGGCGAATGATCTGTAGCGGAGCAAGTTGACTCGCCAGCTGCTGCAGTGCGTCTGGCTTCCGAGTGAGGTCCAACACCACCGTCAACGGCGCCGTGGCCGAGATGGAAGCCACGCCCGGCGCAAAAGAGTCCGGGCTCATCATCGGGCCGGCTAGCAGCATCGATGCCGCAGCCATAGTGCCCAACGCCGTATCCACGGCGTCCGCCGGCAACGGGTGGTTGTGCGCGCCCTCGTAGGTGACTACCAGGACGCTTTTGTCCTCTTCGCATCGCTGCACCTGTTCATGGCCAAAACAATTAATCAACTGGAGAAGGATCTTGGGATCACGCACGCAATTAATCAATTGGAATAATATAGACGAGAGCAATTACTTGTTTGCGGACTGGACAATTATTCGACGCCGTCGTGCACTTCAAGTAAGCTCGGGGTTGCGAGTTCGCCTTCGTGTTCTTCTGTCCGTACTTCTTCCACCTGCAACCATCGAGAACCTGATCCAGGAGAAGAACTCAATTGCAAAAAATTAATCAAGAAGCTCTTCGTGTAAATGCACGTGAAGGGGTCAGCAAATTTACGATGGGTTTATCGGTCCGGATTCGAAGAGAGACGCGGTATTTCTTAATCATGGATTCCTGGTCTTCCTCGTTGGTCATGCAAGGGGTTGCTTGAGCGGCCTTCCTCTTCCCTGCACTCGTCTCCCCTGCTTCGGCATTGCAGCTTTGGCTTGCTTCCGTTGCCGAAGAGTCAGTTTGCTTATCAAGATGCTGTCTTGACACATGAGCTCCGCCCTGTTCATGAGTTGCAGCCCCGGCCTGGAGATATATATATAGAGTTGTTAGATTGTGGAGAGATTAAAAACCTTGTTGCTCAAATTGCAAAGATCGAGGAGGTCTCATTTAATAAGTCACCTGGAAAAATGGTGAATCTACGACGGATTGGAGCTGCTGCTTCAGTTGGTCGACTTCCGTCTTCAGGGATTCACACATGGCTCTCGATTCTCTCAGTTCTTCTGTCATGTATTCCTTCCAGGTTGCCTGTTGGATCAAGTGCAATGCTATGTATTAGTATTAAAAAACAATTAATTAAGGGATTAGAACGGACGATCAAGATATATATAGTTCATGGAACAGTTTGAAAGAAAGAAAAAAATCATTTTTTTATTCAAAGATTAAATTGTGATGATTTAGGACTATTTATGTAATATTTAACCCCCCAATTATTATTAATATATTATATATCTCTAATAGATACTCTGCCCAATAGACTGCATTAAAAGAAATACTAAACAGAAAACAATCGGTGATTCGGTGCAGCAAACTGAGATTGAGATTGAGATCGAATACTCACATTGACGGAGGCGTCTTCATTTTCGATGAAAGAACTCGGCTGCAAACTGTGATTGAGATCGAAAGCATGATCCCCGGTCTTCATCCTCTTCACCGGGAAGAACTCTATCTCCATCGTGACGGCACGATCAGTGTTATCCGTGATCTCATTGGCGCCGGCGCCGGAGCCGTTGATGCAGCGAGGACTGTAGTTGGAGCTCAAGGACAGGCTTGGACCTCCGTCGTCGTGGCTCCAGGGAGGTGAGAGAGAGAGAGTAAGGGAGGTGTCTGTGGGGAAACCTCTCCCTGTGATGCTGCTGTCTTTGTCCATTGAGTAAGAAGAAGGAGGATAAGGAATCAACGAGAGAGAGAGAGAGAGAGAGAGAGAGAGAGAGAGAGAGAGAGGCGGCGGCTGGAAATGGAGAAGAGGAGCATGAAGATTGAAGAGTATATAAGCAGGAGGATGAAGGGAGGGAAATAAGGAGAAATTTAAACTAAAAAGCCTTCTCCATCAGTTGGATGAATCGAAGGGGAATTGGTTAAGGGCTTTGACTGGATCATCACCCTAAGTCGGTTTCGCAGCGGATGATGGTAAGTCATTTAGCCTTACGAATCCCGTGTATATTATAAGACACACAACAGGGCTCTCCTCAAAGATATCCATCAGATCACGCCGTCGGGTCTCTCTGTGGACGCCACGCGCTGCTTTATCTCCGTCCCCTGTTTGAATAGTTCTCGTCGGATCCCGCAAATAGAGCGAGAAATATGCGGCGATTCGTTGAGAACTACTAGTTGAAACTTTTAAGGGAATACGTATCGAATTATCTGTAATGGGGAAAATAATATTTTTCGTAAAATTAATGACAAAATTAAAATTTTAAAGGCTTTTTCCTTTTTTTTATCATTGTTTCTGTAGTTAAAAATTATAATACCATTAAATAATTTAAATTTTAGTATTTTACTGAATTAAAATGGATTGATAAAGCTTGGTATTTAGGTGCTTTTTTTCTTGATAAATATGATATATTTTTTTGGTAAATAATTGGGTTAAGAATTATTTTTGCCCTCGAACTATTGAAAGTATGGGTAAAAATTCTCCTAAAACTATTTTTACCCATGTCTAAAGATAGAAAGGAATTTTTTTCTTAAAAATGAGTAAAAATATTAATATTTTTTAACTATTTTTATTTATGTAAGTGTAAAAAAATTATCAAAGAAAAAATTAGGAGTATTTTTACTTATTTTCTAATAGTTTTAGGGTATATTTTTGATATTTGAATTCTTTTAATAATTCTATAGTTATTTATTTTTTAAAAATAATAATATAATTTTAGTTTAATATCAAAAAAGGAATAATTTAGTCAAATTTGCTTTAGGCGTTGTGTATTATTAATATTATTAAGTGAATTAATTCCACCTGTTAATTAACGATTTGATTGACCACAACTAAATTTGATCACTAGAAAAATATATTTATACTCAGAAAAATGTAAAGTAACAAATAGATTAAAAATGTAAATATCTATTTGACTTGATTATTTAAATGATCAAAATTATCATTCTTATAGGCTTATAGTCCAACTTAAAAAATGACGTGTATAATTAATTTTGCACATTTATTTCATTTTATTTTATGCGTCATTTCTAATTTTATATTTTATGTAGTCCCTCCACTATCATTCTTATAGGCATGAAAGAAGTTGTCTTGGTAATTAGAAGCATGTATTTTCCTTAACGGTTGATTCGGTTGAGGAAAAAAATGTACTATTCAGGATGATATGATTTGGGATGGCAATTCAAATCAGTTAACCGGTTAATCAAATCGTAAAATTTAGTTTTGGATAGTGAATTTGCGGTTCGGTTTCGGTTTCGGATAGTAAAAATTAAAAATCATTTAAAACTGATTCAGTTTCAGTTATCGGGCCGCGATTAATCGGTAATCGAAATCGATTATATATTCGATTTTGGTTACCGATTTTTTACGGTTAATCGGTATTCAAAACCGGTTTTGTTATTAATCTTTGAACTGGTTATTCGTTTACTATCGATTTTTTGTGATTAACCGATATCCGAAACCGATTTTGTTATTAATATTTGAATCGATTATTTGTTTACTACCGGTTAACCGGTTAGTAAACAGATAGTCGATTCGATCTGAATCGAAAAATTTGGTTTTCGGTTATCCGCGGATAATCGAAACCGAACCGGTTTCGATTTCGGTTAGTGGATTTGGAAATCGAATTCAGTTTCGACTAACCCCCAAAAGTGCAATTAATCGAACCGTTGTCATCCCGAGATATGATGCATTTTATTGCTGGGAAAAAACTCAAAGAGAAGTCCAACGAGAAAAATTAGACCAAATTGAAAGTCACATAATAATTTTAAATATTTATAAAATTTGAATAAAAGAAATATATAAACCCGATCTTATGAGCTAAAGCACGGTAGCGACAACTTGTGATCATTGAAGCTATGGACTTCGACAATTAGAGCTAATCATCTCCTAATTGTTTTTTATAAGTAGCATTAGCAAATTAATGCTATTTATCTATTTTAATTTCTTTACGGCTTGTTTTTTGATTGCTTGTGTTTGAGATCTATACACTCAGTTTGTTGCAAAAGACCGATCTAGAGTATTTCTTTATAGAATATATTTGAATAATGTTAATTAGTTTTATTTATTAACTAATTAACCTTATTCAAATATATTTTTTAAAGCTTATGAGTTATCTCAAATTAATAAAACTGTAATAGAATATAATAAATAATATAATATAAATTTATAAATTAAAATCGACTCTTTTTGATAAACAAATACAATTTCAATTTTAGTCCCGTAAACTGCCATCGAAATCAACACAAAATAAATAAATTTTCGTTGATTTTATTTCGCGTAACATGAAAATTGAATATGCCAAACAAACATATTTTTGTCAAATAAAAAAAATTAAAATTTGATACTTCTGAACTCGAAACTCGGTTTCGATTTTCGCGAAACGAAACATCAAAAAAAAAAATTGCAAACAAACACGCCGCCCTAAACAACTCATTTTGAGTACTATCTACAATAAATATTAATAGTTTTTAAAATTATTCACGCTAAATATTTTTGAATAAAAAAATAAATATCACAATTTTTATTAGTCTAACAATTGAACTTATTTTGTTTCCTTTACTAATATCTTTTTTTTTGCATTTAAATTATATGCCATTTCAAATTCTTGGACCAGCCCGAGCCGGGTTTCCGGGCTGCGGGCCGGTCTGGGTTGACGATAGACCATAGAAAATACGGTGCCGTGCCTGGCACGGCCCAAATATTCGATATATAAGTATACGGGGCTTGCAGTTTGTGGCCTTCGCGCTTTTCTTCCCCCTTTTCGACGCGAGATCGAGATCGGAGGCTTCAATCGAACATGGTACGCAATCGCAAACCCTACCTCGGAATCCCTATCGTTTGAATCATATCGAGTCGATTTCTTTTCATAATCAAAGGTTCTCTTGCTTTCCAAGCCCTAATTCCCTCTTCAGAATCATATCGCTCGTGCTCTCTTCGATCGATTTAATTTGTCCTGTTATCGAATATTAAAATAGCATCTGGATACTACCTTTTCTTTGTTTTCTTTTTCTCCCTGTGTGGTGCTTCTGGGGTCGCAATCCTGTTAGGTTATTTACCGAGTGATCTGCTGCTTGGATTTTGATTCATAATCCTTACGAACGTTCCAGACTTTTACATTTAGCTGCATCAATAGAAGATTTATCTGGATTTTTGCGGGTCTGAAGGTTTATGTTGATGGATTTAAGATTTACAATAAATTAGTACAGTCTATCTTTGAAACTTGAATGTCTCAGTACGAACTATGTGCTCTTTTCGTCGGCATGCATAAGCCATTCTGATATGAATTGTGTCTATGCTCCTTTTTTTTTATGTATTTTCTGTTCTAATATATTTAACTATTTTCTTCTTCAGTCTTCTCTTGCGGCTGCTAGAGCGGATAATTTCTACTACCCACCAGAATGGGACCCCAAAAAGGTACTATCATTACTGTTGATTGAATTGTGCCTGAAATTGTTTCCTTAAATGTTTGTCCTGGTCATTTGTGTAATAGTATTGGTGATAAATGATAAAATACATGTGCTTTTGTAGGGTTCCTTGAACAAGTTTCAAGGACAACATCCTTTGAGGGAAAGAGCAAGAAAGCTAGACCAAGGCATACTAATTATAAGGTAAAGTACTAAGAACTGATGCGTGAAACAAATAAAATTAAAATTGAGAAAAAAAAATCTGTATTAAGATGTTGATATGCATATGCCTGACTGAAGTCATTACCTCAATGGAACAAAATTTGAGTTCTTTTCATCTCTAAGAGAAGTTTGTTGCCTCGGTGTTATTTTTCTTCTGCAACTTAAGATTTTCAGAACTTTTCATGCTCACTGATCTTGGAGATGAATTAAATTATGCCCTTGTATGGTTGTATACTAATGTTCAGAATTTAATAGACCTAGGAAGGCAGAATTATTTGAAGAAAAATAGGATTTTTTAAGAAAAAAGAAACGAAATTACAAATGTTAAAATTTTCAGATGTATTTGAATTGCTGTCACATTCTAATCTTCATAATTATTTTGGTCAAAGAAAGTTAGTGCCTAGTTTAATTTGCTGGTATACCTCTTCCAAGCATACACATGTTCTGTTACATAACTTGCTCATCCACAACATCCACCTGTCCATTCTAAGTATTCCTCTTTCCATGTTGGGAGAAAAAAAACCTTGATTTTCATCTCCTAGAAGTACATACGAGGCTATGATAGTTGAAATTTCTTCATATATGGTATAGTAAATAGGCCATGTCAAGTGTTAAAAATTTGTCCAATAGATGTCTCAATCTAGATCCTCAAATCAATATATTTCTCGTTGTAGCAATTTTAGTGGCAGCCCTAATGCACGCGATTCCTCTAATTTATTGTCTGGATTGACTCAATATATTCAGCCTTGTCCTCAAGATGGTTTCCCTCCAGCCGTAGTCACCCAAATTCCTAGAAAGCAAAATTACCATTGTATCATGCTCACCCTCTTCCCAAGGAAATATTGTCAGTTTAAACAAGTCATTTTAGTGGCTAAGTGACTAGATTCTTGATGATATGAGCTCTGCCAATATTTTAGTTTGTAGGATGCTTTGCCCAACATAAAGCCATCAAAGAGACCAGAGGTTTTTAACCTTAGCTATGCTCCAGTCTTTTCTATTGTAATGTTCATGTTGTAGAAACTACTTTTTTCTTCAAAGTTTTAGTTTAGGATATTTATTAAAACTGTATCAAGTTGAATACTGTGCAAGTATTGCATGTCGTGTTAAGAAATTGGTCGACCTTTGTTGATGACTGACACATATTAGGAAGATGATTTCTTAGCTAGACCTAAATCGACTGAATATCTACTGCTGTGGGCACTAATCAAAGACGAGCTTATCTGTTGCAAGCATAATTTATATTAACTGACGAAAGATTTGTGACAAATAGAAAACCACAAATCAGTTGTGTATTTGAAAGATAGTATATGTGAACTTAGGACGTGAGAGATACTGGCCTATGTACTGGTAGTATGAATTGTGATAATTGTTGTCTTATCATATTGTTGTTTTTCTTCATGGAATAACATGCTTATATTGGTCTTGGGAAAAAAGTAATGTTTTAATCATTTCATGAACGATACACCAGTTTTGTTTTCTTCTGCCTCGAGCACAGATTCATAAGCTTAAATTAACTTTGGTTCTCTTGTACAGGTTCGAGATGCCTTTCAATATATGGTGTGGTGGATGCAATTCAATGATTGCCAAAGGTGTAAGGTTTAATGCAGAGAAAAAACAAGTGGGGAACTATTATTCAACAAAGGTACTTCAAAACTGCATTTTGTCATTCAGCTTTGCAAATAGTAATTCAAAGTAAAGTGAGGAAAAGGAATTGATATCTCATTCTCTTCTTCTTTGATTGCACTCTGGTCTGCTCAATATTCAAAAAGATGGAGCTTTAATAAGCATCCCTTAATCCTTATGTAAATCAACATTAGGGCTTAGATTGAAAATTTTAAAAGGCAAAAGATGCTATTGGATTGGAACTGTGTGAAATCATAGGTAACTTATGAGAATTTGCCAATTATGTTTCTAGGATGAGAAGCCTATTTAGAAAAATTTGAAAAAGAAATAAAAAGTCAGAATAAGTCTGTTCAGATTTCTTTTAGGGATAGAATCAACTGAGATCAATATCTACATCTGTAGTTTTAAGATTACAAAAATTGAATCTAAACTACATATTAATGATGGATACACTTTGCATGATTCTGTCTGATTCACAGAACAGATATCCATGGATTAATATAAACCCACAACTCCACAAACATTCATAGCTACGTTATTATCATCCACCAAGATATTCTTTTCCTGAAGTAGAGGTAATTTGTCAATATCAGCTTATTCATGTTAGTAATGTTTCTTCCGTTGGTTTATCTAGTTCTTTTTTTACCTTCCGCTGCTTTTAAAAAGAGGTAAGTTGCACATGTTCTCATTGTCTGTCTTTCTCTTTGACAAAAATGTTTGATTGACAATTTTTCTTCTAGATATGGAGCTTTACCATGAAGTCAGCTTGCTGTAAGCATGAAATAGTCATTCAGACTGATCCAAAGAACTGTGAATATGTCATAATCAGTGGTGCTCAACGGAAGACAGAGGATTATGACATAGAGGATGCTGAAACATTTGCACTTCCAGCTGATGAAGTTATGCACTTTTTGTTTCTCTTGTAGACGTTGTACAGTTCTAGGAAAAAACACATGCATTTCCTATAATTTTTGTTGATTCATTTCTCATTGAAAGATCATGTTGCAGAAAAAGGCAAGCTTGTGGATCCCTTTTATCGCCTGGAGCACCAAGAAGAAGATCTGCGGAAGAAGAAAGAGGCCGAGCCACTGTTAGTCCGCCTTCAGAGAGTCTCAGACAGTAGGCATGCTGATGATTATAACCTCAACAGATCACTTCGTACTCGTCTTAGAGTCAGTTCTCTTTCTCTCTTTTTTCTTGTATATTATGAAGAATTCTTATCTTTAATGTCTTGGACTTAATCTCAGAACCAAAAGAGAAAGGTTGTTGAAGAGGAAAAGACTTCAAGAAAGATGGGTCTTGGTATACGACTGCTTCCTCCATCGAAAGAAGACACAGCAACTGCAGCTGCCATCAGATTTCCATCAAAATTTGATAAGAACAGGAAAGACAAGCGAGCAGCGATCAAAGCTTCATCCATTTTTCCACAGTCATCAACCTCTACATCAGCAAGCAGACGGATAGAACTCGAGTCAAAGAGGAGAAAGATAAAAGCAACTGCAGCATCTGCCTTATTGGCGGGAAGAGTTAAGCCTTTGTCATGGTAATAAATTGCAGGGTTCAAAAAGCTGTAACGATGTGTCCACATCCAGGTTTACAGATTAGCAGAGTAGCAGGGAGTCCATAACAGATCAAACCATGCATTAGGAGTAGTCATCAAGTTATTGTTTCATTGTTTCTTTTATCTTTGTTCGCTAGTTATCAGTTAGAGGATGTGGTTTTAGTGGAGTGGATGTTATTGTCGAAGTCATGGTTGTTTGTTTCAGTCATGGTCGATGCTATACTTTTGTTACAGAGTCGGGAGTTATCTTGTAAGAATTAATGGTCCAGGTCTCAAGATTACTGCAAAAGCCAGGGAATGTAATATGTATTCTGTATAAGTATGTTTGAGCACATGAATAATGAATTAAGTCATCCCCTTAGTTCGACAACTCCTCGAGATGAAACAGTACTTGGGTTGGAGAGGCCAGAAAAAATAATTGATTACCCAAATCAACCCCCCAGTTATTTGGCTCGATTATTTCAAATGGTTGAATTTATTACTCGTAGTCTCAATTAAATGGTCAAAATTGACATTTTTTTTTATTTGAGAGTTAATGACACGTAGGGTCCCGACCTTCTTCTATAAATTGCATGTTGAGGTTTAACATTTCAAAAATTAGTTTGTGACATTTTGACTAACATGGCAAAAAATAATTGAACTTCCTCCGGTGATCTCATCTTCTCTCTTCTCTTTTGACGATCTCCTCTGGTGAGGATGAGGGGTCGAGTAGGTCATCGGAGACGAGGAATGAGGTCAACGTAGGGAAAAGAGGTCAAAGTAGGGGAAGGATGAAGATAAGGGAGAGAAGGAAAAGTAGGAGGGCCAGAGTAGGTCAACATTATTAATAAAAAAATTTCTTCATAATTATACAAATCCTTTTTTGTATGCGATCCACAAACCAGTTAGATAAACTTATTAATTTACTCAATCATGATTGTCAATATATAATTTAAATACATAAGATTGTCTAATAGGTGAAATATCCTTACTGATCAATAAAAAATATTAAATATGAATACGAAGGCAGATCGTTATTCCTGCTGGACAGAATAGGATGATGCAAAAGCACCTAAATAACAACTGATAGAGGGTGAAGGGATCTGCTAAATAACTTGAACTTAACTACCACATTAATATGAGGGTACGAACCCGTGGAATGAAGGAATGACATAATCCACATCGGTTGCCGTCAGCAGCTGTCTACAGCATCATAGACAAGATGGCATATTGTTGAGGAATTAATAAATTTTAATAAAGTGGCAAAGAACACAAAATTTGAACTTACAGATAATTTCACTATTTATTCTATACAAACAGAAAAAAAGATTTCATCCTATTCAAATAAAAGAATATGAAAAGCCAAAAGCACGCTTGCACTAGCACACGCAATACCTATACATGGAGAAAATTGGGAAGTGGTGATGGAAAAAAAGAATGAATGAAATGGATACGCACAAGAGCACGATATGGACACTTCACGATATACACTTTACAGGCAGAGGAGAAGCTGTCAACCCTGAATGAATTGCCTTCAGAAGAGCAATGAATTTTAACAGGGTATCTTCAGAGTACCACTTCAGTTTCCATGTGTGAACCTTGGAGGTTTCAACTGGCTGTCTTTCTTTTTCAATCTGGTTGGTAAAGCATTTAGTACCAGACTCGACCAATGTTAAAGTCAAGCATCTACTACCACGGGGCTCGATGACCTGGGAAGCAGATATGAATTAGCTATGAATGTATGTTATAGTCAAGCATCTACTACCACAGGTCGATGACCCGGAAGCAGATATGAATTAGCTATGAATGTTTTAGCAAGGCGCTAGAAATTGCATCTGTGCCAAACACATTATCCTATGTAGCACAAACTAAAGAATCAATTCCAAGACCCTTAGGACATGTTTATTTCATCGTATATGATAAACAATGGATTTTGATCCCTTGTTTGTCTTGTTCGTCTGATGTTCTCATTTGAAAAAAGAAAAGATGACCCCATGTGCGAAGCAATTCCACTTTTGGGGGGCTCTGAGAGGATTGATGTGTACGCAGCATTCCCCTACCTTTATGTAGGGAGATAATTTTTGTCATTTGAAACATTAGAATTAGAAAAGTATAAAATTAGTGTAGTAGTGCACACACTAAATAAAAAAAAAAATATCCAATTCTTCCTTTCATTAGTTATCCTATCATATTCTATCATATCCAGTAAAACAAGCAAACTGTGCATTAGAGAGTACCTTCTAAAATTTAGGTAATGACAAGTAATTCATAAAAAGGCAGAATTTGATTTCAAGACATTGCTATCAACAGTCATATACTCATATCTTTGTCTGTTAGCTAAAGCTAAGCTAAGCCATCTAGGTAGGGCTTTATTGATTAATAGCCTAGCCACGTTATCAACTAATGAGAGTTAACTGAGAAAGGCCATTAATCAAACTAAAGCGAAGACAAAAAGATGCAACTCACTATCTACACAGCTTCAAAATTTTACAATGATGAGCTTCCACCATTAAACTTGAGAAATAAATATAGTGAATTAGATAAAGCAATGAAAAGGAGAAGTAATTTGGATAACGCAGCTACGCAAGAAAATATTGGTAATGGTGACTTAACCACATAATTTTAACCTTATTTTTATTCTGGTGAAGCTCTATATCTGTACCACTCATCTGTTTCAACATTCTATTTTTTGCTGCACGTAACTTTTGTTGTTTCTTAACTATGAAATATTCTAATTAATAACTGGTCTTACAAATTTTTTTAATAATGTTTTCCTCCTTATCCAAGAGGAACATCACAATCACACAAGATTCTCAACTCTAACCATTCAATTTTTATTCTATTGACAATGCCATCTATATCTTCCTATTGTTGAATTATGCATTGATAACAATGAGACTCTTATCAAAATATCTTATCCACTCATCTTAACTACCTACTTATTTTTCCTCTTACAATAACTAAAATTGTATTTCATTTGTTCAGTTTTAAGTGTAACGACAGAGTTAACACACTTATGACCTAGAGGTCATGGGTTCGAGTCACGGAAACAATCTCTCTACGAAAAAAGCAAGGGAAGGCTGCATACATCAACCCCCTCCCCAAGAGCCCACAAAAGTGGGATTGCTTAGTACACTGAGTCACCTTTTTTTTATTTGTTCAATTTTGCTTCTACTCAACGAAAATCTCTTAGCTTCAGAAATTTGTCTTACAAGTTTAGAATTTATTCCAATTATAATCCTATCAACAAAAACAATATCATTAATTCATTAGCAAACAATATTAAATACATTGGTTAACTGAATTATCCCTTGATGTCCCAGGGTCTTCCAAACTTCAATATCAATATCATCAAGTTCTACGCTCTTACATTTACTCATCCTGTTAGAGCATCTACCTCACTTGATCTAATTTTATATCATTTATAGATATAATGAAGACTTGAAGACTATATGCTGTAAATATACAGATAGAAAGTATTATGTTGTAAATATATACGCATCTGAATTCAGACCAAGTGCCTTTATGTACATACAATTTCCTTGAAAACAATTAAAACATAATATGAAATATTCATGGATGTAAATGTTTATTTACTGGAGGGAGGTCTGCGTGATCACTTCTTTGCAATGTTGTCAACAAAACACAAAATATCAAGTTGTAAACCACCATAACATGCTAGAGAACAATTCCTAAATGTGAAATAAGCAGTAACTACTTTGCAAGAAGCAAAAAACAGATTAATTACCATTTCAATGATATCCTGAATTGCGCAGCATGAATCCAGAGAGTAGTATGGACACGACAACTTTGAATCACTAATAGAAGTACCAAACTGCACTAGATTCTCAATGCACACAAGCATATACCCTTCAGCAACAAAAATTGATCTTGTAAACCACAACTCCCCTGTGCAACATTGGAACAAGAAATTGAAGGTCAATCAATCTAACTTATCCTGAGAAGGTTATTATAAACAAAAGAACACGAGATTGGAATATTTTGATATGCAGAAGACCCCACTCCATCCATACTATACAAATCAAAGTTTCCATATGGAAGCACAACTGTGTGATGATATACTGCTTATGCGAAAACCTGCTTATCCACATTCATTGGCACCAATGTGCTAGTCAACACTATTTCCATGCTAGGCTAGCAATGTTTAGGGATGCCCTCCAGTGTTGAGATGGCACCGTATCCATATTGATCTCACAATAACCAGACATGACATCTCATGTCAGACTAGAACGGATGTTGCAAAAATGCATATAATATAGCTTACACAACCTAATAAAGTCATTTTTTATGGATGAATGAAATATCTAAGATGTTCCAATTGATGACATGTGCATCTAAAAAGTATCCTTTTTATCTATGATTTTTATAGGGCTTCTGAAAACCCAGGTGAAAAGACAAATGTAGTTCCACAACTAGGAAAATTAGATTATGAAGTTCAGCAACCCAGCATTGAAATTATGATTCGGGACACCTACTTAACAGATCATATTTCTTGCAAACAAAAATTACCAGCACAAAATTATGCTGCTGCCTAGAATTAATTAAACAAGGTATGCCTATATGGAAAAGAAATCAACAGATTTATTAAAAATTTCAACATAAAAAACTTTAGGAGCATACCTTCAGAGTTATCATGCCAAAACAGAAGCATAGAGTACAAGAATATTCCCATGTTCAAAATTCCACATACATATTCCTCAAGCATTTTCACCTGGACCTGCTCCCAACTGCCATTTAAATTTCCAAAGCAACTGATCACATAAAAGAAAAGAAATACTAAAAGTGGAACCAAGTAAATTATTAAATGGACTTAGTGGCTAATATTAACATTACATGTGAGTGGAGGGATCACCTCTTCAGAGAACACATATCACTTAATGCAGCGGAATCACAGAGTTGTAACAGTGAAAGTAAATTCTTTGATTTTTCAGAACTTCTTGTTAGGAACAGGTATGTTATATTTCCCTCCAGGTATAGCCTGAATAATAATTATGTCAACACCCAAATACGTGTGTAATATAAGAATCTCATAAATCATAATCATAAAGAGAAACTAAAACAAAACCTTAAAGCTTGTAGTCCAAGTCCAATCACAACTTCTCTCATATCCTCAAGCTTGTGGCATCCCAAAACTTCAGTTAAAACATCTGTACAAGAATTATTAGAGTTATACATTGAAGTCATATAGGGTATGAAAAAAAACAACTACTCTTATCAAGCAAATGCCATCAAAAGAACAACTGATCAAATTTAGAAAAAGACTGACCTTGGCCATCAGGTGTTACATCAATAACAAAGACATACAGTTTGTTCTCACAGCTCCGCAGAATAGCAACTTCACTGCACAAAGTGGGAGAAGCTTTCAAAACACATGCAAGCTAACATTTGTATATAAAAAAAGATATCATTTATCAACCAATATGTTGTGGACAAAGTAGAGGCCTGAAACTTAATACTTGAAATAACAAAACCACATTTTGACCCCAAAAAGAAGAAGTTTATCTGGAAAAACATCGTTATGAGTTGTCAAATTTTCATCCAAAATTCTAGAAGAGGTCAAACAAAGGTTTGAACAGCACAAATAATCTACTAAAGAAATATCAATGGTTGCCAACCAAACGAGTGGCTTCTCCATTCCCAATTTCTCTTAATCAACAATCTAACTTTGGATCAAAATGGAGCCGTCAGTTTTCTTAATTTAAACATTCTAGAAAGAATGAATTCATGTGTCATTCTAATTATAAAGGAATTCGAGATACTGATTCACAATCTTTACAAAGATGTATTTTTAAGTTGTAACTCATAGTTAAAACTGAAAGTCTGGAAGTAGGAAGTTCTCCTTCAGCCTGTCACAGTTAAAAAGATATGTCAGCTTGTCAGGTAATGCCACACCTGAATCAATTTTGTTTAGTTTCCATAGAATTTTTGGTAGTTAGTCAGAGTTCCCCTACTTTCATAGAAAGACTTTGCGCCTTTGCGGCATGGTGATGTCGTGAAAGACTAACCAATTGTAAGGATAAAAGATACCAAAATGCAACATATACATGAAAAAAAATGCAATATCTTTAAATAAACACAATTCTTAAAACAATGATATTAGATACAGAAGGGCTAAAGGGAACCTTACCTCTCTTTGAAAATAGTTCCAAGCTGAAATATACAATCACAGCAAACTACTTGTTCAAGGGTTTCAGAAACACCAAAATTTGCAACCTTCAGTTGCAATAATTCAATTACGTTATCATCTTGTGCATGATCAAGGGTTCTGATAGCTGTATTTTTATGAGGGAATTGGCCATCAGCAATAAATGAATAACTGTTATGGTAACTCTGACTTGAACTGCCAACAAATTTTTTACGTATGATGTTCAACTTCCCATAGGCATCCTTCCAATCAGTTTCAATAACTTCTGAGATGCCATTAGGTTTAGCAAGTTCTGGTTTAGTATTGAGATCTTCTGGAAGTGAAACAAGTCTTCTCCTAAGCTTCCATTTACCTTTCTGTTTCTCAATTTGGCCAACTTCCTGATCGGATACATGCTTAAGAGTGTTATTGCAGTTATCAAAAAGACCATGTGCACAAGATGGTTGGTCAACATCTGTTCTTATGTCAACTTCCATATTGGACTCTTGTTCAAATGAATTGACAGATAATAGAACATTATTCTCTTTCATTGATGACTTCTCATGCCTCCCATCAGCAAGACCTTCCATATTAAGTGATGTTGACAAGTAGCCACAGAATCCTCCTTGCTTTGCAGGAGCTTGAATCAATAGACTATCAAGATCAGAAATGGAGGAACTTAACTCATATGAAGAACCACCACTGCTACTTGTATCACTGTCTGATGACTTCAGAGAATTTGCATCAGCAGAGTGTTGTAAAAATTCTTCCTCCAAGTCAAGCCTGCGATGGAGGATATCCTCTTTGTAATGAGGAGGTGAACTAGGGTATAAAGAGGATGGTCGTGAACCAATTATCTTATCTATTGTTGCCAATGGTGTAAAGCTCACATTTTCTGGTACCTCATAACCTTCAACTGGTGAGTTACCATGACCAGAGTGAACTCTTACTTGTAAAGGAGAAACACCTTGAGATTCTATTGAGTTACACTTCAGTTTGTCTGTCTCAGAGTTCATTACTGGACTTATTTCAGTCAATGAGACACTGCTGCCATTCACCATTGAAGGTGCCATCCTTGCAATGCCATTATTGAAATCACCAGTATTGATACCCCTGAATGGAACATCAGACTCCAAAATGCTTGAACTCGTCCCGTCCCTTGTAGTTTCTTCAATCTCTGTAACATACATCGAGCTACTGCCAGATGATTTGAGACATTTTATATTTTTTTTGTTATGTCGAACTAAATTAAACTCCATTGAGTTATTTATGTTCTCAATTTCCTCAGGTCCCCGATCCATGTACTCCTTAAATTCTTGCAACCAAACAACAGATTGCTCATTCTTCATGCATTTAGCTTTGTTAATTAAGCTTCTCAATTCATTGTCTAGAATAATATCTTCTTTCTTCAAATTATCACTATCATAGGATACTGATTCTTGATCAGAGCAGATAAGTCGCCTCTGTTCGTCATCCTCTATACTAGCTAAACGAGAATACTTCTTCTACATGGAAAGAATGAAATAGTCAGGATTTATAGATCCATAATTTTTATTGGAATATACAACTATCTGAAATTTGAAAGAGAAAAAAAATGAAACTCATATAAGAAGTATTAGGTGTTTTAGCTTGGAATGTACTTACCTTTTTTGTAATTATGCTACTCCTATCGTAAGCAACGTCTTTTGCAGGAAAATAAAATCCATATCCAGCAGGCTTTTTTTGGTTGCTTGAAAATATCACATGCCTTTCCCAGAATTCTCTTGTGCTAATACCTTTACCATCTAGCTCCAACTAAAGCAGGTAAACAACAAAAAGTATCACCAACAATTTGTGATCATAACATGTACAAAAAACGAATACAAATATTTCAATATTCCAGACAAAAAACAAAGAATCAAGAGAAAAATACAACTCACTTTCTCGGGATAAGAGAAGAAACTAAAGACATGTGCTCTGTACCACCGAGAACAACTAATAGGGTTTCCTTCTAGCCACAGGTTACATAGAGATGGAAAGCTGGCAAGGACTTCAAGATCTGTGAAACTGGAAATAATATTGTAGGAAAGGTCAAGCCCTTCAAGTGACTTTAGATTTTCAATTCCATGCATTGAAGTCAAGGCATTGTTCCTCAGAACAAGCTTAACTATTTGACAAGAAACCTGATGATGAAAAAACATGTATAAAATTTGTTTCAGTGGAAAGTGTCTGGCATAAATACAATTTGTAGAAGCTTTAGAACTCATTGAGTATAGTTTGTAGGTAACCTATGCCAAAGCAAAGAAACTAGAAAGCAATGTATTGGGATTAAGCATATTGTAACAAGTCTTACCTGACTCAAGAGTGCTATTGATTGCAGATGATTGAACCCAAGATCCAGGTAGCGCAGCTTTGTAAACTTTCGAAGATTATCGACTTTGGCAAACCGGTTCCGACTGAGATCCAATGTCTCGACAACAGGCAGCAATTGCAAGGATTCATCCATAAGAACCAAATTATTGCAAGCACATGAGACAAACCTCAGTTTCTTCCAAATTGGGGAGTCCTTTATGTCCACAATTCTACTGGCAAACACATGTCTAAGTGCATCCTAAATACCCATAATAGACAATTAGAGAATATAAGTATCATGGGATACCATTAAGACCACTAACTGCCTTTAGTATGGCGTAAAATTTATACTAAGACAGAAGGATTAAAAAGGCAGTGTGAATTTTAGAATTGCACAGTCCAGGCTTCCAATTTTTTCATCAGAACAGGAAAAGTGAAGTGGAACATGCAACAGAATATTATGCATGTCTATAGCATACAGTTTTAATAAGTAAGAAGGAATAAAGAGGATTTGACCAAAAGAAAAGAAAGCCATTAGGCCAAAATCAATATTCAGCTTAATGCAGGATACTATTTATATTAACAACAGAAGTATAAGTTCTATAACTGTTCTTTCAGAAATTCAACTGCAAAGTAGAAAGAAAAGTACACGCTAAGTACGGCTGTAGAAGTTAAACAATAAAGACAAAGTATGGAATTTAAAGAGGAATTGACAGGGCGAAACAAGCTGTAGATCAGTAAACTCTCTACAAAAGAAACCGCCGATGAGAATTATACAAGCAAGATTTTGACAAGACAAATATGCCATTTGACGAGCCATTGTACATGCAACACTTTCTGGATCCGGATTCCAAACAGAGGGCAGTAGAAACAGTATCTTACGGTGGAATTGTAGCAGATGAGCTTCTCAAGCGTGTGGCGCAGCTCCAGCAGGCCCTTGGCAGCAGACGTGGATAAGTCGCACCCCCGGAGCTCGAGGACCTTCAACCTCCCAAACGGGAGAAGTGAGAGGGGCGTCGGGTCCCTGCCAGGTGGCGGCAGCACGGCGAACACCTTGAGAGCAGTGAGCAGCCCAAGGATCCGGCGCAGCTGTTCAAGCGCCCGGTGGTCGCCGAGGTCGGAGACATAAGCGCGGAGGTAGTCGACGGGGGCGCCAGCGATGAGACCTTCGAGCTCCTGAAGCGCCTCCAGGCGCGTGTGCACGTAGTGGAGCCCTACGGGGTTCAGCTTCAGTGTCAGCGAGCCATCAAGGAGCGAACCGACGTTGCGCTCTACGAAGCGCACCAGGTGCTCAAGGTAGCGATCGCCTGTGACGATTGTCATCCGCAGCGTTCCCGGAGGAACCCCGACCTATTAGGGTTGTCGAGGCGCCACCATTGACGGGAGATCGAAGAGGAGGAGGAGGATGGCTCTAATCGATGAAATTAGGGTTTATTCGGGCCAAAATCGGAGAGATTTAGAAGAAGGAGAAGGGAAGTGAGAAGAGGAACCGCCACGCCATGGAAGAAAGGGAGAACGAAACAACCCACAAGAATTAACCGCTCCCCTGCCCTCTACATCACGGACTCCGCTGGAGATTCGCGTTTCCCCGTAACACCTGCGATGCAAACTACGCATGTCCCTCGTATAATTTTCGAGTACGAAGTTCTCATCCGCGGAATCGCGTCTCCCATTAGTGGGCGAAGAGGCGGTAAAACAGATTCTTCCGCACTCGTTCGATCTTACCCAGACACGTACCCGATGGTTAAGCGGTGGGCTCCGCAGGACTTCAAAGCAGACGGCTGGATGGGTAATCCACGACGCAAGTAGTTAAAATATTGCTCTGGTAGAAAACGGTCAAGTACGAGCTTCCCACCCGCCACGCTTACCAGTTGCCTGGGCGATTAATGATCGATCGGACAAGTGCGGACCCACATGGGCCATCCAATTAATAGATGGCTATGTATGGCGAGTCGTGTCGCGTGGGTACCTTGTCTCTCGATAACTTAGAGTGGCACGTGCTTCCTGCGTGCGGTGCCAAATTAGCTATGATGAGGCCAGCATGCTCAACATTAATTGATACTAACGAGTTGGACTTTACTGTACTGTAGTCAATACTCAATAATGTACTCGTTGCAGAAGCACGTGGCTCGGGCAAAGTGTTGGGTTTGATCCGATGCACGGCCCAATTGGGTTCCTTTTGGGTCTTAATTTATATACCCAAAGTTATTATCATTAATTATATATTATTATATATTGTGTTAAATTAAATATTACACAAAAACAAAAATGTTATCCTCAATGAATTATATTATCCTGATCACTCCCAAGTAATCAATTAATGGCAGTTTTAAGGTATACTTTCATTATCAGCATCCCGGACGCATGGAATTATAATATATACATCCAAAATAACTGGTTGATGCATTCATTTTAATAACATCTTAATTTTTTAAACCAACATTATTACATTGATATTTAAATGATAATATATTATAAAAGCTAACATATGCATGATTGCATTCACCTAGGGGATATTATGGTTGCCCGCAAGTACAAATACCGTAAAAAAATATTTGCATGCAAAAGCAAATATCTTGCATACAAATGCCCGCAAATAAAATTTATAGTATATATATTATTTTATTGTCTGTATGTAGATCATGAGTTGCAACTTCTATTTGTAAGCGTTTGATTAGTCGTAAATGAAAATTACAATTATACTTACAACTTGCATATTCATATATATGTTAATTTTGTAATTTTAGCCTGGCCTGATATTCTAACACGATAAACTTGTGCTCGGGGTGTCCGTTATCGTGTCAGGCTAGGGCAAGATAGCCTAATAACTAGAGTGCTTGTTTTAGTTTTTCGTAATTGTGCTAACGAGCTGAGCTGTAGTGACCCGTTTAGTTTTTTTTGTCGTGGCAATATCGGATTCTCGCGCCCAAATTTTGTATTGGGTCGAGTCAGGACGTACGTCATCGGATGTGTCGACCCAAGGATTAACGACACTTGAAATACCTGACGCGACATAAGAGCCTAGATTTAATGCTTCAAGTGACGGTGGTCGCTTGCATGGGTGTTTGAAATGTGCGATTCATAATCCGTCTCAAGCACAAATCGTTCCGTGAATCACCAAAGGAGTAATAAGCGTTGAAAAAGGCTAGGAAATCGTTCAAATCGATCAAATAATAATATGCAATAGAAGTTCAAAAAAATTTAGAAGCAATAAACAAACAAATATATGCAAAAGATAAATATGTCATTTTACTACAATCATAGTTCATTGGCTACAACAAAATCAGTTCGATCTAAAATAATAATATTTTATATTCTAAATCACTATTTAGTTTAATACAATATTATTTTATATTATTTATCAAATTAAATTAAAAAATTTAATTACTATGTAATATTAAAAATATAAAAGTTAATTATACCAAAGTGCGTTGAACCCGCGAAAACCTACAATTTTGATACATAAATCATCGCAGTTTGTATATAATATTAAAAACACAAATAAATACTAAATGCTGCAAGAATTTTTTGCGATCAATCAAATAAAGAATTACAATATTATATGCATTTGCGGGCAACCAAATGCCCGACATGCATATTAAACATTAATGTTTATTTCATTTCAATGGTAAATAAAACATATGCAACTAATCTACTTGATATTAAATTATTCACCAGTTTTTTTATTGTTAAGAATTTTATTTACTCCAATTTATATAGTAAAAAAATAAATAAAAATAGAACATGTTGGTCCAAATCATCACTCATATTTAACGTAGTAGGTTGTCGATCCGTATTTAATTTAGTAGACTACGGTTTCAAATCCAAATTTACGAAATAATCCAAGAATGCAGGGTTAATTGACTGTCTACGTTGAGGGTATTCATGTAAATTCGTTGTAGTTGCAGTCGCAAAGTAGCGATCGCCAGCTGCAGCTAATTCTTCTTATTTAACTCCCTCATCGTCTTCAATCTCCATTAATTTGCCTGTTTTATTCCAATTGAAGCACCAACCGCACGCGCGAAGCTTTCTTCATCCTCTTCTTCTTCTCATCCTTCTTCTAAACATGCTCGCGAAGGCCTTCCTCTTATCGTCCTTCTTCCTCCCCCTCGTCGTTTGCTCGTTGGCAGCCCCGCCGGCCCCAGCGCCAGAGGCCCCGGCCGACGACGAGAGCCCCACCGGCTTCATCCGCGCCCAGTGCGGCGCCACCCGCTACCCCGATCTCTGCTTCACGTCGCTCTCCGGCTACGCCTCCGCCGTCCAGCACAGCCCTCTCCAGCTCGCCTGCGCAGCCGCCAACGTCACCCTCTCCCGCCTCCGCTCCCTCCGCGCCCACGTCTCCGCGCTCCGAAGCTCGGGGACCGGCGCCGGGAGCGAGGCGGCAGCGGCGCTGAGCGACTGCGAGGAGACCCTCGACGCGGCGGGGAGCCTGGTGAGCCGGAGCGCCGGCGAGCTGCGGGGGCTGGAGTCCCTGCAGGGGTCGGAGGCGGCGTGGCGGGTGTCCAACGCCCAGACTTGGATGAGCGCCGCCATGACGAACGAGGACACCTGCGCCGACGGGCTCGAGAGCGTGAGCGGGGGCGACGTTAAGGTCGACGTGAGCGGCCAGGTGAGGGGGGTGAAGCAGTTCACCAGCAATGCGCTCGCCCTCGTCAACCGCCTCGCCGGCGGTCGATGATCGATCGACGTCGATCGCTGCATGCAGTCATCATGCATGCCGAGCAACTGTTCGACCAAATTACAGCATATGGTATCTTGTTCATCTGTATATCTAAATGCCTTGTTCATGTTGCTATATATCCGAATAATATATATAAACTTTATATGTAATTGTGATCGATCTCAGTTTGAGTTAATTGATGATTTAATTAAAGTGGGGCGAATTGCTTGGTTTTGGTTGGATTCTCTTTTGTAAAGACTTTCTTTTATGACGTGTTTCCTGTTGTCATTTTGTCTGCTTGCTTTAAGAAAATATTGCAGCTATTCACACAATGGAAGAGAATATTATAATAACTGGAATCCCGTAATGTTTGTTTATTTATTGGTAATGAGTTGCATCGCATGCAACTGATCTATCTGATGTTTTGAATTTTCTGGGGATATCAGGGGAATAATTCTTTTGGTAGCTGCTTTCTGAATTGTTTGAGTTAACTTGTAGGTTGCAGCAGTTTGATATCAAACATTCTACCTTGAATAGTGTTAATTATTGTGTTTGAATTATTTTGGTAGTTGAATTATTTTTTATTTTAATCGACGTCGCAACTAAACATGTCATTTTTAATTATGTAAAATAATATTTAGATAACGTTTAAAGTAATTTGCAAAGAAAAAGAAAGTATTTTGAAAATGATATATTTGCCTAAATTTTTTAAATTTGTCATGCAAGTCAACCACAGTGGATTATAAAAATGTTACTTAAGTAATTTTGAATCTCGCTTTATATATACATATATAGATTATATTCTGTAGGAATTTCTATAGAACATCACATAGAAAACGAACTCAACATTATTGAAGTAAACCTATTATTATTAAAACTTAACCTATAGTATAAGTGTTGCGTTCACTAATTCATCACACATGTTCACTCTTACTTTGAATTTAGTCTTAAACATATTAGGTTTAATTTTAACAAAACTATATTCTCTCCTACAAGGCTCCATAAGGATTTCCGTAGAGTGAATGAGAATATACGATGAATGAAATAACTATTGTCCTATTTGATTGGCTTCACGAATAGATCATGAATAATTCACTTGTTTGGTTAGCACGATGAATAAAGATAAAATGATAAAAATATATTTCTTAATAATATTAAATATGTATAGCAAATTATAATTTATTGACTCATATATATTTATTCTAATAATATTGTAACATTTTTACTCGTCTTTCTAATGATATTATAATTTATTTGAAAATAACAAAAATAAAGACAAAATGAAATAAGAAATGATATTATAATTATTATATTTAATTCATAACAAACTTATAAAAATATGAATTTTGTAGTTTTAAAAATAAATATTAATTAAAAGCTATAATAATATAATTTCTAATTAGTTAAATAGTTTATCGAGAAATTTAAAATTTTAACAAATATGTATAGTATAATATACATTAATTGTGTAATTAAGACTAGTTACCGTAGAGTTGGCATAAGTATTTATTTGAGTTGACCACTACACGCCCTTTTCTCTGTTGATTTCCCGAAAAAAATAAAATACTATAAATCTACTAATCTGTTCACACTAAAATTTTAATTTAAGAACCCTACTCACTCGGGATGGAATCCAATACGGAGGTCTTAGGTTTTGCTTTGCAGATATAATTTGGATGATATATGATTTAAGATGAATAAAAGTAGGATAAAAATTTAAGAAATTTTTTTAAAATCCTATCCTATATTTGTTTTAGTATAGGATAAGAAGCATGGATAGAATATAAAAATTCATATCATGTGGATTTGGACCCTAAACTCACCCATACCTAGGATTTCTAAATCAGGCGGTGGATTTGGACCAAAATAAATTCACTCAATATCCAGTCCGATTCATATCCATTACTACAGCAAACAATGTATTGGATTTTAAAATTTAATCCATCACTTTAATCCATCGAAGCAAACGAGGCATTATAGTATAATTCTTACAAACTATAATATTGCTTGCTACGGACAGTTTATCAACCTCTGGATAACAAAACATAAATAAAATATTATTACATAATTTTTGGTTCACTAGGATGACTCGAGATTGATCGGATGTGGTGTGTAATTTATTTTATTTTATTTTAATTTTTTAAAAACAAATATAGAAAATTACAAATATGTGAAAATATTAAGAATCGAATCCTATATTTCTAGGCAACTTATAATATATTGCCACCAACTGTGCTACTCACGGTTGGCTTGCACTGTACTTTAATAAAAAATTAATTAACTAATATATATTAATAAAAAATAAATGGAATAAAATGATAATTATATAAGATATAATATATGTGATGTAAAATAAAATATAGGTTATAATATATAGAGGAAATGGTAATTATATATATGCGAATAATACAATACAAATACAGATTAGATCCCATGTGTGTGTGTATATATATATATAGACGGATATTGATGTATTTTTTTTTTTTTTTATCTCCACAGATATTTTGTGTGGATCCGAATATAGGCTTGCATTGGATTCAATTTGTATAGATATATATATATATATATATTGGATTCAATTTATAACTATATATATACTAAAAAAAAATCGATCCTATATAATTGCAATTCCTAGTTATCACCCAAACAATTCGTTAGGAGAAACTAATTAATTCAACGTCATCCATTATAACTATATGTGGCGATGGACTGTGTCAACCCATCCGCGCATATAAACTAGGTCCAGTTCGAAGCGAGTTTGGCACAACACAATCAATATCCAGGCTGAGCTTGACAAACGCAATCAATATTGGGTGCGAGTTTGACACACAACCCAATCAATATTCGCGATAGATTTGGCATAACCCAACTAATAATCGAGTTATGCGGTGGCGTATCTTAATCATGCCCAAAGGATGAGTTGAGCTCAAGCACATGGGTCGTACCAGTATGGCTTAGAATTCGAGCCTAAGCACGATCTCAAGTAGTTGCGCATGCCCAAAGCAACATTCACACATAATAATTTTGGTACATAAAATAAACGTTGATTTGTGCCGTGCATAAACTCTCAATTACGAGGAAGAGACAATTAGCTTCAAATATTTGTTCATCGTATGTGTTTTGATACTCTTTTTAATGTTTAAATTTTTGCAGTTGAGTTGAAGGGTGTGCATATTTTTTGGTGTTATTTGTAAGTTTATGCTTAGCAAAGAAAATTGTTAATTTGAGTTTTAATTTCACCGTGGACCCACTAGTAGTTAAGTGGTTACATATTTGATTACGTCGTCAATAATGAATTTTATCACTGATTATAACATTTTATGCATTTGTTTTTAAGTTTATATACATATTGCACCTATATATGTATTTTGACTACGTTATCATAAAATTATTTTTTAAAACAAAAAGTTATCTAAGTTATATGTTTTTTTTCTATAAATGGAGTTGGATATTGTTTTCCCATAAAATTAGACGATAAAATAGTCTTTTTAGGATTGAAAAAAGTGGGCCCCGCAGGTATTATTTCAGTAGATTTAGCCCATTGAGAGAAGCATTTGAGTGAATAAATATTTTCAAATAAAAACAACTAATGTATTGTTTTTAAAAACAACTAATGATTTTTTCTTTACATATATATATTTCCAATAATAATTTTATTATATAAGAAATTTATCTTATTCTGTTATTATTTTGAAGCTTATTGTTATTTAAATAAATTCCATAATAATAATAATAATGATTAAAATCGGGTATATCTTCTCCAGTATCTCTTTAGCTTACTTTACCCTTTCTCCTTTTCTACTTTGTTTGGTTTCCTCTCAACCTGCTCTTCTTCAACGCTGGTGATTCTGATTTAAATAACGCAAGGGAGAGGAGGAGACGACGACGACGAAGAAGCATCTTCCTCCTCCATCCCTCCTTCCATTTCCTCTGCTGTCATCGCTTTCCTTGGCGAGGAAGGAGACTCGAATCGCTTAACCCCCGCGCGGTGGTTACCCTCGGAGGGAAGACTTCTCCTAGGCTTCCCGCTATCCGCTCCCTAGTAGTTTAAGTTCTATTCCGCCTCCCGGAGCTCTTCTCGTGGAGCGACCCCCGCTCGACGATGTCGTCCGAAGGATCGCGTGTTGTCGGTGCGATCTCTGTTTTCTTTTATACTTTGCTCAAATTATGCTTGATTTGCTGCTCCTTTCGGATTCCATCGGCCGGATTTTTTAGGATTTTGGATGTTGATGTAGGTCGATTTTTTCCCCCCGATGATTTTGGGTGCTAGTTGTAAGATTATTTCGAGGTGCTGACTCGTGTTTGATGTCTAGTTCTTGAGGCATACGGTTAAAAGGAGATTTACCTGCTAGATGCTGAAAGTTAAAAACTAAAACTTTTGCAGAGTTCTACTGATTTTTGATGCATGCTATAGAAGAATTGAAAAATGAGAAATTCTGGAGAACTACCTATTGCTATGGAAGTTGTGAAATGGGGATTTTTTGGTTTGCCTGAAAATGTGTCATAGTTGAATTGAAATTCTCTTCTTTTTTTTCACCCTTTGCAAATGATTGGATGTATGCCTTCAAGTGATGGAGATAAGCTAGCTTTTTGGTTTTTAGCTGAATGATGATCTAAGTGTTATTGTGCAATTCACAACGCTGCTGTTACTTTTGCCAATCCATTCTCCTACTTGCTGTACGTCTATCTTTGGCTTCTCGGGTAACAATAAACCTGATATTTGTAATTATACCATACTTTATTGTGCAATGGTTGTACACTTGTACTCATGCTTTCACACCCTTGCTATTATTAGACAAAGGACTGTGTGCTTCCTTTTATTTATGCAAATTTTTTTTGGAGAATAGAAAGAGTTCTGCTCCCCTGCATTTGCAATCGTTTTCTCCTTCAGTTTGGCAAATAATCACAATAGAAGTGAAGTATTTTTAAGCAGGCTCATCATCTTTAGCAAAATCATTGTTCATTTTATGCTTTAGGAGAGTGTAGCTATGTCTAAGAAATGTCTAAGAAATAGCTATGGAAAATCAATATTCCTAAAATTAATTATAGCTCTTATCTGCCAGTTCACTAGCCAGCATCATGTATTCAGTACCACCAACAATATTGTGCATGTGATATTTCATTTCAATATAAGACCTTTAAAATCTGCACATGATTATGCTGGATCCTAGATGGGCCAACTAATATTTTATGTATATTGCTAATTGAATTATTTTGTTATTTATCTACACATAATGATCTTATCCTAGTTTAGTTATCTCAGAATATTTTTCTTCTATACTCCTTTCGTGTACTCTGAAACTTCATATCCATATTGTTACCCCTAAAATAATTTTTGGATCTTATAAAGATGAGGTTATGGACTCATAGTATGAAATTCAGGCTGGCTAATCTTATATTTTTTAACTGAGGAATTAATTTAGCTGAAATCATTTCGGTACTCACCCAACCTTCTTCCTGTAGTATGTGATCCAAGAAGAGGGGAATTTCAAAATTATCATCAAAGTGTATAATACACTTGCCAGTCTTCATTCTTCCTGCATTTGCTTCGGGACTTACTTATTGACCCTTTTTGTAAATAATAATACCCACTTTTCATATTCATCAGATGGAATATCTTTTTATGGGTTTATATATACTAGATCAGCTTATTTCTGAGCAAGTCCTGAGAGCTGTATATGTCTTCTCCTTTTTATACTTATCTTGCTCTGGAAATTGAGTTACTTATGGTAATAAAATGTTTCTTTTCTGGTTAAGGACTTGGGGTCCCGATTTGTTGACACTTGACAGTATAAATTTCGAATCAGAGCTCAGCCTTTTGTAGTTGTTTCACTGCAGTTCCGAGAAGCTTCAGATTACTGGAAGAGCTGGAAAGAGGGGAAAAGGGTATTGGTGATGGCACTGTCAGCTATGGAATGGATGATGCTGATGATATTTACATGCAATCCTGGACAGGCACAATTATAGGTCCTCAAAATGTATGCTGCCTATGTCTCCCTTTATATATGCATCTGAAAACCCACAAATCTTGTACATTGCTATGTGCTTGCTGTTTCATCATGATTCTATTGGCAGACTGTTCATGAAGGGCGGATATATCAGTTGAAATTGTTCTGCGGCAAAGACTATCCCGAAAACCCCCCATCTGTTCGGTTTCAGTCACGGGTTAATATGACATGCGTCAATCCAGAAACTGGAGTGGTGTTTACTAGCTCTCCATCAATTACTTTCAGTGTTGAGAAGAAAGAAGTATAACCTTACGGTTATTTAAAATTTTCCAGGTTGAACCTAGTATGTTTCCGATGCTTGCAAACTGGCAGAGGGAATACACCATGGAGGACATTTTGTTGAGCTTGAAGAAAGAGATGTCTGCTCCGCAGAACCGGAAGCTACACCAGCCTTCTGAAGGTATGCAAGAATTTTTTTTTTGCCTAACTTATATTTTCATCTTGCTAGCATAAGAATTACATTTGGATGGACAAACCAGGGAATGATGATGAGAGGATGGAACAGAAGGATTTAGTGCTGAGGTGTGCTATTCTATGAGAGGGAGAGCTTTATAAGGCATGGAAGACTATCATCTTAGGGAATGTTCACTTCTTGTGAGACTCAGGAATAAGAAGTTGAGGAGTAAATAAACCCCATCTTGTAATTATTAGCCATGCTTTTGTCCCTAACAACACCTTGCAATTATGTAACAATAAAAACTTTTATTTCTGTCTTGGACTACACCAAGGTATTGTGATCCAGTGTAAATTGATGCTAAACAACTTGCTATGCTCGCTCTTCGCCTTTCTTCTATCGTCATCTGCGTTTATGTTAAGTTATCCAAAGTTGTAGAAAATCTTGGGACAATTTGTTAATTTTTATCTTTTCATTGATCCATTTCAGGTGCCACTACGACTATCATAATTACAGAAAAAAAGCAGTTATTTTGCTCTTAATGGAGCAACTTTCAATTTCCAAAGGGTTGATGTTTGAATTGGCAGTATACAGATTTATTGAGGTACGCATATGATCGTGAACTAGCCTCCAATCCTGGTTCCGTATTTTGCTCCAAGAATTTTGGACCAAAATCACAATCACATTAGTTAAAAATTGGATTTAGTGGCTGACACTGCATGGGTGAAGATAGAATAATAAATGACTTTGTGACTATATTTGTTTGCATATGAACCTTGGCATGAATTATGAATCAGCATCAGATATGGATATATCTGCATCTGCAACGCTTATGGGACAGGATGGTATGTTATGCATAATCTGTTGGGTGTTTGAAAAATATACTACGTATTATGTTTTATCTCTTTGGTTTGGTGTTCATTACTTAGCTAGCTAGTGAACGCTGGTGAACATACAGCCTATAAACGTCGTCGTCTACAATTACTCGGTCTTGTTATTATTATTTTGGCTTACTTGTGATATGATGGAATGGTCACATTCATGGATAAAATTACTATGCAAACCCCCTTCATAGCATTACACAATACACATGTTCGTGGCCCAGAGAAGGAAGTTAACAGAAGAAGAAGGGTGTTAGACTCAAAGAAGGGAGTTAACATGGCAGTTGTGATGCTGTGAAGGACTTGCTATATAGAGATCTTTGAAGTAGTTTTATTCATATTCATTGAGCCTGTATAGATAGAGAAAAATCTTTAAATTAATTCATTACTCTTGTTCTATACTTGAATCATATTTTCTGTCTTCGCTATCAGAACAATTTTGCTGATGAGTCCATTATATTTTTATGTTCTATAAGTTGCGATGTTTTGATAATTTCTATCTGATTTTCTATCTCATTTATTATCCTATCCTATTTTATTCAAACGATTGAAGCAAAAGAATCATTAATAGGTTGGAATTTGCGTAATCGCCGCATCGTAGCACCTAAGGGAAACAAATCAAGAAGCAAAACATTGAGTTGTTCATCAAAACTTTACTTTGGTCCAAAAGGCTTTACTTTTAGGCATCGTTTGCTTTGATGGATTAAGGAGGTGGATTGGATTTTAAAATCCAATGGATGTAGCAATGGATATGAATCGGGTTGGATATTGAGTGGATTTATTTTGGCTCAAATCCACCGCTGGCCTGATTTAAAAATTCTAGGGAGGGGGTGGGTTTAGGGTCCAAATCCACATGATATGAATTTTCATATCTTATCTATGCTTCTTATACTATGCCAAAACAAACGTAAGATAAGATTTTAAAAAATTCTCTTGGCTTTCTATCCCATCATTATTTACCTTAAATTCTATCTCATCCAAATCATATCATGCAAAACAAACATAGCATTATATAATTAGTTATTAGAAACTTATATTAGCTCCATAGAGGCTGTCCCCGAGTCCACTATCATAACATCATGCTGTTCATCTATTCCCAAAAAATAGTAGACTTGAGATTGAGCTTTGCTTGAACTTGAACAAGAACCAAAATATACAATTCAACATAGGAAATATCAACTAATGGAAGTGCCTTTAAACTAAAAAAAATTGGTGTTTGATAATTAACACACACCACATAAAATACTTCAGTCTGCCATACTGAGTAAAATTAATGAATACAAGTATAAAAGCTCTAAACAAATTAGCCCACGATCATTATATATTTGATTTCAAATATGCGGTTAAATCATGCTATTTTATTTAGACTAATATGTTTTTTTTTAAATATCGATATTTCAACAATGGTGAATAGTTTTCACAATAACTAGTCAAATTAATTTAAATAGAATGACACAATTTGATCGTATATTTTGAAGTTAAGATGTCGTTTGGAAGTAACTTTACGTAAAAAGTTGTAATTCTCATATACCAAATAAGGTCTAAGCATGAGATAATTATAGTCTAACTTTTCAACAATGGTGCTTAATTTGACGGTCAAGGTTAGTCGGAGCTTGCACCTCTTGTGGGTCGTTGCATCTTGGCCGTCAGTGGTTTGGGGCATCTATGTCATATTGGCTTCACCTATTTGCTTTGGGCTTTTAGTTTTTTACTATGTGACTTTTAGGGTGGGCCATTCTTTGCTGTTGCACGAATAGACTACTAACATCATGAGTTTCGTGCCGATGTCGAGCGATGACTCTTTGAAAAGACAAGCGATGCAACTCCGTCGACTGTCTTCTCTTCGTGGGGTTCGATGTCTTCACGTCCTTTTCTCCAAGCTTATGTCATAATAAAATTTATTAATTAAATTTAAATTAATTAAATATCTATTCCGGTATTATAAAATTAATATTTATTAAAATATCTAGAACATTATTATTATATATATTTTTCTATTATTCCTTACCCATTTTGTTTTGCATATAAAAGGCACGAAACCCATTTAAGCCCACTTCCTTTCTACGGCGCAGAAAACCTAAGCCCAAGCCCGTGCCCGCAGATCCGCCCGCCCCACCGCCACCATTCCGCGGCTCTTCGTCCTCCACGATTCCGAAGTTGGAGGGAAAGAAATCACCTTCTCGCCGTTGCTTGATCGGAATCCCCGGCTCTCGCACTCGCCATTCATGTGGATCCGCCGGGCTTTTTCTCTCCGCAGAGGAGCACGATGGTCTACCCGATACACCGCTCCCCCGATCCGTGTTACCGCGGGACAGGCCGCTTCTTCGGGTAATCTTATGCTGCTCTCTTGTTTCCTGCACCAGGGATGGTTTATTGATCCTTCACTGTACTATGCATTTTGGTCTCCGTGGATTGTCACACTTAGCTCTAAGCTATACATTCTTGTTCCTATATCTTCGGATTTCGTCATTTCAGTCACTGTTTAATTTGGTCGATAGTGTAGTACGCTAAGTGGTATTCGATTATCATTTTCTTGTAACTTCGTCATTTAGGTCACTGTTTGAGTCCTAAACAATTTATCTTTGTAAATATTACTTGATCAATTAAACTACAAGGACGGAAAGATCCTTTTCCATTAATAAGATATCTTTGTAAAGATCTGGTTCAAGATAATGAATGATATCAGAAGGAACTTGTTATTAGGTTTTGTTGAGTCCTAAATTAAACCTGCATGCATGGTTTGATATACTGTACCGATCGGTATTTACCAGTTTTTGAAAAAACCGGTATCGGTACTGAGGTGTACTAGGCGATACACACCCGGTACTGAAAATACCTGGTCGGCACCGCCTGACCCGGTACCATCCCAACGGCTAAAAAATTGGTATTAGAATGGACATAGCTAAAAAATAGCTTAGACATTTTAATAGCTAGTGGTTTAGACCTATTCCGTTGATGAGCTGTTAGCGGGTAGTAACAATTGGTATTAGAATGGACATAGTTGTAGGCATGGTGACGTAGTCTATGTGACAAACTGACTACTTATGGATAGGATGGAGCCACTATTGGGCCAAGCCTCACTTGCCACCGAGTGGGATGTGGTCTTGGCAATGCATTAGACTCGATTTGGGTATTGACGAGGATGTTAAGACTTAAGTGGAGGAGATTGTAGTATCCTGGTATGGTCCCACATCGAGAATACATGGGAATTGTGTTGATTAATAAAGCTTGATGGTATACTATCATCAAATTTAGCTTAACCATTTTAATTAGTTTTGTGGTTTAGGTTTATGAAATTAATGGGTGATCTATCCTATTAGGCAATTATTGCATGGTGAACCTAATTCTAGGCATGGTGAGGGAGTCTATGTGAGAAAAGACTGTTCATTAGTTGGTGAGATAACTAGTAGGCTAGGCCTCACATGTGATTAGGGTATCATTTTAGGCTATGTATTTGATTTGACTTGGATCTTGATGAGGATATTAAGACTTAAGTAGGGGACACCGTGACATCTCGATTTAGTTCCAGATTGAGAGTATGAGAAGGCCATGCCAACTAATAAGACTTGACGAGTGTACTTCCATCAACTTTAGTTCAAACATTTTAATTAGTTTGCAAACAATTGCCTTAGCTTGCCTAAACCCACCTACCTGATTGCATTTGCCCTGTTGCAGAGCAAGGTGGCTGTATCAGCAAGCAAGCTGGTGAAGGTCAAGATTCTTGCTGTAGTACCTCTGTCCTAGTCCGCCCCACTGAACAAAACAATGGCCATCTCCTATCTTGATAAATGATAAGTATTTTCAGTGATGGCAGACCACATATTTCTTTTTTTTTTCCAATTTGAACAGCATCATAGACCTACATCTTTGCAAAAAAGGTATTCAACAAAAGCAGCTTTTCTTTTGTTCTTTTACCCTTTTATGTTAGCCTATGCCAGTTATGATCAGAGATTGCTTTGCAGATATTGCCTACATGATAACACTAACACTTATATTACCACATATTTACCAGTTTTTCTAAGATAACTGAATTTATGCCACATAGCACTAGCAGTGAAGTGTGCATTCAACTATATTTATATTTCCCAACCACCTAAAAATATTTAAACCTTAAAACATTCTGATAATTTCTTTAACTCGAGAATTTCTTCCATGCCATTTATGTCTACATTTGCATATATTACATAGGTCGGGAGAGGTAAACACTTACAACATTTAAATTTGTTCTTTATTTCATTTTTTTAAATTCAAAATGATTGTTAATGTTGTACCTCGGCATGTTTTTTTTCTTAATTTTGATTGGATGACCATCTCTTGCAAAAGCGTAAGCAATTAGGAAGATATTTGATATGGTCATTTATATTCTTAGCACTCCTCTTGGTTTGGACGGGTAAACTCAATCAGACTGACTTTAGTTGCTTAAATTTAATTGAGGGTAGTTTTCATAATTATGGGTGACCATTTTCTCCAAAAGCTCAAGCTATTATGAATGGCACAATCTATATATTTATATTCTTAGCATTTCATAAACATCAAAACTTATTTCTGATATGCTTCAAAGGAAATTTGGCTTTTGAACTTTTTTTAATGGAATGCTCATTATTGTCTCACCATGCTTGTAGGCTTAACTTGGCATTACAATTTCGGTTCTGGTTTTACCTGGAAGAAGCATCAGTTGGATTTGATGTTGGGAATTATCTTATCTGGACAAACTGGTATTGCACTAGTTCTTTTACTATATCGGCATCTCATTTTCTCAATGTCTATTGAACCTTCAAATTTGGCAGTATCTAATTATTTCTTGTTTCACATGCTTGAAAATTTTTGTTTGGCATTCTAATTTAATCTTATGTTTCATTAATGTTGCAATAACTAAAAGTGTGCATGGTATTTGAGTTTTCAATATTTATCTGGGGAAACCATTTTCTGAATAGACTTTTCTCAACTCTTGTGGAGTCAAGACTAAGCAAAAGATGCCCTATCCTAAGGTTAAGATATTTTTTTAAATACTTTCTAATTCTCGTGTGACTAAAATTTCTTGCACCTATGCCTTGGATGAACATTCTTTATTGTAAGAACAAAGGCATTCTTTTCTATGTCAGCGTAAGCACAATTTTGCTGTTACTGTTGATTCTGGATTAGCTGTGATTTAAGTCAAGGAATTTTATGTTGGTATTTTTGAGAATTTAATCTCTTCATACAGTCTGTGAATAGAGAAGCAGAGGAGAATAGTTGTCTCGGTAGCCCCTCTCTGCCAAAAGATATATACACACACACATTGAGAGAATACATTTACACAATTTAATGATAATCCATGTAAATATGTGTAATTGTATGAACTTTAATGCAACGACATGCACTAGTTTTTATTTTGTAATGGATCTATATTGTTTTTTAATTAGAATCTAATTTGTCTCTTGTTTTAATGGATAATCATTCATCATCTCATGTCTCTTGTTTTTCCACGAGTCTATGCTTACTTGAAATTGGCCAATACACAAAAAAGTCTAAGAATTAGTAACAAATTCAAAACTTACCAAATTGGACCAATAACTACACCAAGTACTCATAAAGTCAATTAGAAAGCATAATTTTTTATTTTTTTAAAAAATCCTTTTTCGGTGAATTGGCCGGTTCACCCCCAAATTGGAACCAGTTTGCCACTAGTTTGGTTCAGTTCGGGGTAAATCCGGCGATAAAGGAGGTTGTTTAAACACTGCTTATAAATGACTTTAGAATTGTTTGACCTAGATGACTCATCGGTACTATATTATACTAAATACTTGGAAATGATTCAAGAATTGTTTGACCAAGTTGATGAACACTTTCACAATATTTAGATGAACAATTGATCTGTTTATATGTAAGACTTATGGTTTCTTGTTGTTCGTTTTTTATTTTTATGCACTGTAATCTGCGTATATTTCTATTATAATTTATCAGTAGCTTTTTGAATATTACTTTTGGTTCAACAGTTCTTTTCCTTGGGTCAAATCAGAACTTTGTCTTTGCTCAAGATTCTTCTGTGGCTGAAGTGCTTAATGAAAATGATGGAGGACAAGAAATTGTTACTGGTTTTCGCAGAATTGAAGATGGTTCTGTAGTATCAAATGTCCATACATCAAAGTGGAGAGTATATACAGATAAAGGAAGGGATTTGGTTCTGGAGGTATGTAAACCATTCTTTTTGTTATTTGCACTCTCTCTTTAGTCAGAAATATTTACATGGTGAACTCATTCCTAGAATTAACTTAATGCATACTAGACATAGCCACATAGGTTGAGCAATGCAATTTTGTGAAAGTTTTCAAAAAAGAAATTGTGAATGCTTAACCCATAAAATCTCTGGAATCATATCTAGGCGCCATTTTTATTAGTTGATTGGTAGTTTATCTATTACCATTGGGTTGTAATTGGCAGAGTATTGAGAAACAACAAAATTTATAGTAGCCAACTAGCCTGTATTCAGATACACCTCTGTTGTTCTCTGGTATTAGACATTACATAATGCTTGACGCTATGTACTTAAGATGCTCTGCAATGTCAAAAATTTTGTGCCTCAGGTTCAATAAGTCTTATATACATACTATTATTGGATTTTAGTATAGTCTTATATACAATACTATTATTGATTTTGTTAAATTGTTTTCTTGAGTTTATTGTGGATTTTATGAGTCTCCCTCTGCTCATAGGGAAAACTAGATGAGGCTGAGAAGTTCTTCCATGCTGCTTTAGATGAGGCTAAAAAAGGATTTGGCGTAAAGGATCCACATGTCGCTTCGTCATGTAACAATCTGGTATATTTCATGATTTATTTGAAACTATGGCTATCTAGAAATATTATCATCTATCATGTATTTATATTCACATAAAATTTCTGGATTCTGTCAAGCTTGTGACTGAAGACTTCAGTTTCAGTGGCACCACCTTCATTTTGGCAGGTCAATAGTGGTTCATTCGTTCTATAGCTGCCTTTTTTGGTATGACACTAGACAGGATACATAGGAACAAATTTGACTATAATTTGGTCAGCAAATCACATATAAAAAAATGCATTGTTAGCTATTTATGTGGGAACACATTGTTTATAGTGGCATGTGTTAGTTATCCCCATGTTTTCATAGTTAATTGAACTACAACTGCATTATTTGCTGTTGATTCAGGAGCACAGTGTTTATTGTGTTGTTAGTCATCCAAACCTTTTCATAATTAATTGATATAAAACTTCTTTCACTTTCTTTCTGATTTGCTGTCTTAATATATTCATTCATCTTAATGCTGAGAAATAATTGTCTCTCTCAACTCTAAAGGTATTTTTCCTACCTACACATGGTGAAATTATTAATTAGCTCATTCTTTCAGGCAGAGCTTTATAGGGTAAAAAAGGAATATGACAAAGCTGAGCCATTATATTTGGAAGCAATTAGTATCCTCGAGGAAACATATGGGACTGATGATGTACGGTATGCTCATATCCCCTTTTGTTTGTATCTAGTAAACTCGTTCTCTGATGCTCAATTTTATAGGCTACAAGGCACACAATCTTTATAACTGACAAGAAAAGCAAAGCAATCTACTTCGATTTGTAGAACACAGCCATTTCAATAGATCAATAGGTTTTATCAATTGTGTCCATGCATGAGCCTCAAACCTTGATCTAAAGTACCAGAGGGAGGGAATTACCAATACCCCTTGTATGGAAGTAGTCCCGTCTAGAACCAGTACATGGTAATATGGTATATTGTACTGGTTTGTTGGTAATTACCCTATTGTTTGAAAGTGTAAAAACAATTTTAACGTCAATGATTTCGATTTTGTATTGGAACAGTAGAGTTTGATTATTATTTTTAATTCTCTCCTTTTGCTCTTCTTTTTCCCCTTTTTTTTGTTTTTTTATTGGTATTATATGGTATTGATCTGCTTGGGGTTCGAGACTCGACTTGAGATCAATACTTGAACCTTGCCTTTTCATCTATGACATTTTAATTTTTTTTTGGTTTATAACCACTTGAAGGATTACTGGTTTTGTTCTTGTTTGTAATAAAATCTTTCTTGGTTCATTCCTTTTCTTTTCTTACATTTGTAAATTGTAATTTGCATTAACTTGATTCCTTTGACCAACATTTTTTTTTCTTTCCATAACTATAGTTGCCAATAGCATTACTCACACTAGCCCATCTCATTTGAAAACTTTTTTTAGTGTTAAGAGTCATTTGTTACTTTGATAGTGAAATAGATTGAAGACAATAATAATGAGGAAGTGCATGTTTGTTTCACTAGATTCAGAGGGCGGATAGGATATGTCAAATCTTATTTGTTGTTTGTGTTGCGCATCAGATTTAAAAAAGGATGGATATACGTAAAATTAATTTTCAAGTAGATTGGGATATAGATATTCCATGGGGAGGGGTGAGAATTAATGTAGGGATATAGATATTCCAATTCACAAGAGAGGTGTCACATTTTGTCTTCTTCCTTCTTCTCCTTCTCTCTCTCGACATCACCCATTGCATTTCTTCCTAGGTAGTCTTCTTCCTCTTTCTTTCTCTCCTCTTCTTTCTTCTTTTTCTCCTTCTTCTCCTTCTCCATGTCCTTTGTTCCTTTCTCATGATCGCTTTCTAGCGCCAAGCTTGTCTAATTGCACAACCGGCCCTGTGCGTGCACGTGGTTCATTGTTGCGGCCGTAGGTGATCGTGCAAACTTGACCCGTCGCTACAATTGCGGCCGCGCAATTTATGAGCCATGCGCAAATGCACAAGCTTGGTGCGATTAGAGAACATGATCAAAAGGGAACAGATGAGGAATAGAAGAGAAAGAGGAAGGAGAAGAAAAAAAGGAGTTATTCTTCATGCATTAAGGTTATATTTGATGATTAACTTATTAAGAACAAATTTAGAACTTCCGTAAAGTAATCTAGAATGATATTTTGCCAAAATTTTCATATTATTATGTTAAAATTAATAATTCAAATCATGGTTTAAAATCTCGGTACCGGTACCGGTTTCGGTCACCGGCCGGTACCGGTATATACCGGTACCGTACCGTACCGTACCGTACCGTACCGACACACGGTACAGACCGGTATGAAAATGCATACCGGCCGTTTATTATTATTATTATTATTATTATTATTATTATTATTATTATTTTTCGTGACATACCGCCCGGTACCGCCCATACCGGGCAGTATGAGCCATATACCGCCCATACCGGGCGGTATATGGCATCATACCGCCATATACCGCCCGGTATACACAATATACCGTCATATGGCATCATACCGCCATATACCGCCCATACCGGGTATATCGTATACCGGAAACCTAACAAACCGGTAAATATCGGACTTACCGTACCGTACCGACCGAGATTTTAAACCGGTAAATTTGAATTTAACTTCATCATGTTTAAGATATAAGTTGGTAAAATCAAATTTAAATTATTAAAATCCAACTCCTTTATCCGGCGCTAAAACAAACATAGGATTTGGAAATCATTGATTCTCTCATCTGAGCGTGGAATAGAATATAGGGTTCCCATAGGATTTTTATCGTATTTCTATCCAACTGAAATCCTATCATGCGAAACGAAGGAGCTAGGGCTATGGGCTTGGTTAAAGATCATTAACTAACAAAGGAAGTCTATCTTAAAAATTAAAAGAATATGATTTTATTTTTAAGAATGGAAATATATCTTTCTTAGAAAAGGAGCATTGATGACCGATTGTCATGATCACTTAATTTTTTTTTTTAATGTAAGAATAATCCTACATCCTATAGATGAACCTAGGTTCCATGATACAATGGAGTTAATTAATAAAACTTGTAAATTGTAATTCATTTGTTGGATAAATAATATTCTTTTCTCAGTGTGGGGGCTGCTCTTCACAACCTTGGGCAGTTTTATCTTGCATTAAAGAAGCTTGAACAAGCTCAGAAGTGTTATGAGGTAGCTAATTGTTTTATTTCATAGCTTTTCCAGATTACTTGTACTTCAATGATACTTATTTCAGCTATAAAACAGCCTTTTATACAAGTTTGTCTTAATAATGTTAACTTATGTTTATTATACTCGGAAGTCGGAAGTGTTCTGACTTATGAGGTAGCTAATTGTTTTTCTTCATAGCTGTTCGTGATTACTTGTACTTCAATGGTACTTATTTCAGTTGTAAAGTAGCTTTACATACAAGGTTGTCTTAACAATATTAGCTTGTTATTGTTTTAGTATTATGTTGAGCTGGTTATATATAAATTATTGTTTTATAGATAATTCATTTTGGGGATTAGATTTTTTTCAAGAAATTACAGAGCATAAATTTGAAAAAATGTTATGTATCATGTACCTGAGTACCTGACATAAGGATTGATGTGTCCGGAGTTTGGTTAATGGTGGAAACTACTTTGGCCTTGTTTAGTCTGAGTGTTTTTCCAATTTTCGTTGTTTTACAACGAACAAAAAACAAGTATGCAAACAGCGTTTGGTTTCCATTTCTAGAAAAAGAAAACAAAAAGGTGGTGACATACTTGTAATTATGTTTTGGAGATAAGGGGACATGGGTTTTACACATTTTCAAGTTTTCATTTTTAGTTTTCTATAAAAATCCAAAGGCGGTGGCATACAATTAGTAGGATGTTTTAGTTTTCATATACTAAACAAATTGCCAAAATAATAAAATCTTGAACTTGAAGACAAAATCATTATCATAATTAACTCTAGCCATTAAGAAATTCCAGTGAGATGAGTTTTCTTTACATAATTAGTAAGATACTGATGTCTTTAAAAGAAAAAATACATGTGTATCTAATTTTTTAATACAACATAATGAAACCTTATTCCTGATATCAAATCTTGGCGGTGAAATTTTTGTTGGAAATTTCCCAGGTGGATGCAATAAATTTTTTATCCAATCCATGTGACACTAACTACCTTGTGGCTTGTTTTAGATTAGAGCAATAGATTCTTTCATACATATATTTTGGCTTCATATTTTCCCAGCTTGTAAAAACTTTGTTTGGTCAGTGTACAAATATGGAAATTTATTTCTGTTTTCTACTATTGTATTCATGATGGAAGAAGAAGTAAAGCACATCATAGTATTTTCCTTACCTTTCTGTTAAGGTACGATTATAAGTATCACTGATATAAGTGCAAAATTTTCATAATAATAAAAGATGTCGCAAGGGTTGGAGCTGGCCCTTGGACTTTCTCCTCCAAATTCTTTTATTTTTGCTGTCAAATGATCAGATATCCTATTTTTGATATACTATAATTTCTCAGATGACCAAGGATTAAAAATTCAAGCATTTCTTGCAATAACTTTTTTAGACATCATAATTTCTAGGTTGAATATAGATTACCAATGTTTTAGTTCTGAATCAAATAGTTGTTTTGCAGTTCTTCAGTTTGCCCTAAAAAGTCAGTCATACTGTTGCTATTTTTATTTTGTTACTATTTATGTTCCAAAGTCATCTATCTAATGCCCAATGATCATCACAAAAAGTATCTTGCTTTCTAGATAAATTTCTAAACAGCATTTATATTTATTGGTACTCCACTGACAAGTTCTCTCTGTTTTGCCTCCTAAACATTCAATACTTCTCTTTGCAGAGAGCTTTAAAGGTATGCAATTTCAATTATGATTTGTTTATTCTTTTATGCTTTGCTAGTCATTAACTCTGAGGCCACTCATTGTGACTTTGTGGAGATATTACTGGCATCAATCATGTACTTTTAAATAATAACTTATGCTTAAATGTAGCTGAAGGGACGTGTTCTTGGCTATGACAACCCGGACTATGCACATACAATGTATCATCTTGGAAGGGTAAGGCATGATGGTTCTCATTTATTATTTCTTTAACTATAACTTTTATGTGCTGTTGGTTGTTATTTCTAGATCTGTTATCATAATTAAATGTACTATGTGGTAGTTGTGGTCCATATTGTTCTGGGGTTGGTTGTACAAATATGAAGTTTGTACTAGATTCACTATTTAGGTCCAAATTTATGTGGCATTTCAGTTTTTTGTTTCATGTTCTTATTGAAAAAATAATAATTCTTTAACCAGTTTTTCTAAAGAAGAAATGGTTTTGCAATTTAAATTAAACAGTCAAAATCTTTTTTCATAGATGTCATTGATTGAACTTTTTAACAGAACTATGCCTGCAAGAGCTAGTTATTGCTTCAAGAGTTTCTTTGAACTGCTAAGGAAAATTTAGATGAGTACTGCCATACATGCACAATTAAATTAGGATCCTAATGTAGTTGGTGGTTGACAGTTGAAGGGAGGCTTTTGTAAACGCAGAAGATCATAATGTAACATTTGATGAAAACTAATGATATGTGCAACCATTAGGTTTGAGGATGGCTATATTTCTTTGTCATGGCTTCACGTAGCTGAGATATCTTTTTTGCCTTCGTGATGAATATTATTTTTATTTTTCCCTTTTTTTCGTTCATGGTGAAGCATTGTCCACATGTTCTCTATCTATATGTATATACATGCACGTGCAAGCTTTTTCAAATGTATACTCTATGTCCCTATATAGTTGGGTCCTCCTGATGTGTATATGTCTACTAGTTCATCAGTGTTATTTACGTGTTTGCATGATTGCATCTATCACTTCTGTGCATTGACATACTGCGCTTCATGTTGTACATTTGGAGGTTGTTGTTGATAGCATATGCATGTCTGGCTTCTTGCTTTGCTTTTTGAAATCAAGTGAAGGTTGGTTTCTACAAATTTCTAGATATGCTAAGAAATTCCTACTCAGAATAAGAGGTTGAGCAGCAACATCAAAGCCTTGCATGCGTATATTTTGGAGCTGAAACAATAAGACATGGCATCTATTCTGCCATATTTTTTAAACAAATATTTATGCTAGTTCTTTTTTCTGATTATACGTAGATTTATATCTTAGATATTTTTTCGTTTTATATAAATCTCCTTTTAGATTTATTCCTATCCTTATTGGTCTCAGGTGCTACATCTGCAAGGAAAAGTGGATGAAGTTGTGGACCTTATACGGGAATCTATTAGAATTTTAGAGGTTCGCTGTCCGTGTATTTTTAATTGATTTGGCTTTCAGCAATTGCAAGTATGTGCACACAGATTTGATTAGAACATTTTCAACATTCCCAGGACGCAGGTTTGGGGGAATCAACAACATGTCTAAAGAGGATGAAGTATTTTGTTGAGGTACTTAATAACTATAACTTCTGTTTGTTTCTTAGTCTGCATCTATTCATTTTTGGTGTTTGATGACTTGATCAACTATACCCTTTTCTATAATGCATATCCATAGGTGTCATCTGCTGTTACATAAAGTCAGTTTTCTGTTAATCACTTTTCTTGCAGATTTTACTGAATTCTCATCAATTGACCGAGGCTGAAATTTTTCAAAGAAAAATCTTGCACAACTTGGAACTTTCAAAGGTTTACTAAGTTATAACAGTTATTATCTTTCTTGCTTATATGCACAACCAACATGGCCTATAGACTACATCATAATCATTAATTAATTAACTTTTGCAGGGTTGGGACTCTTTAGAGACTGTCATTGCAGCTGAGCACCTGGCACTTACTATCCAATATCTTGGAAATGTAAATGAAGCACAGGAGCTTTTGGAACGGTTGTTGACTTGTTATCTATTTACTTTATTGCCCTTGAGGTTTTTTAACCAACATTTACTTTTATTATGTACAGATGTATTGCTGCTCATGAAACAATACTTGCCAAAAGTAATGTTCCGTTGATGTATCATATTAAGGTCCAGTCTTTCTCTTTCTCTGAATTTTCTGTGTATTTTTTTACGCATGCTGGGTGGTATGCCTGAATGGTTTCACCTGATAAGCATTCAATTTCTTGGTGGGATGGTAAAATGGTTCTATGATTTTGAAATTCTTATTTCATGATATATGTCATTTGTGAAAATGAAAAACATTCAGATGCTTTAGTCGTGCTAATGCAGAAAGGAATTGTTTGTCTATGTATTTGAGATGCATGTAACATTTTTTTCTGTATTCTAGGTTGCTAATGATATTCTCCAGTTGGCAAGAACAATTATGCTCAAATCCAGCACCCCAGGCAAGGTGAAAATTTCTGAAGCAAGACGTGAACTAGATAAGGCTGAGTTTCTTCTGAATGCCTCAACCAGGTCAATAATTGGCTAAATTGGAACTAGTTAAACTCAAATTGATTAGTTGTCTCCCAGGCCGATAGGTCAAGTGTTGAACTTAGACATCTTTCTTATGGGTGCAAACTTATATATCCTTGGTTGAGAGTTGAGACATAATAATTACAGCTGTACTTCTAATTTCCCTTTTCTGTGAGAGGCCTGTAGCATTAAGAGAGAAAGGGTTTAGGCCAACGATTCAAACTTTGGCTGCCATGTAGTAGCAAGATATGTCAAATCATGACATGTTGGTTCTGGCTATTTAATAGTTAATACTGTGGCTACATTAACTTTTAACATTTCTGTTGATCGTTGGCACACATATTTTTCAGCAGTATTGTTGAGCCTTGAAATGCTGACAACAAACTGAAACCCTGAAGTAACTGCCTTGCCGAAAGTTGCTGTTGGTGCAGTGAGAAAAGAAAGGTTTGGACTTTGGACAAAGGACTCCATTTTGGTTGGTGCCAGTTAAATCATACTGCCTAGGTCAACTTTTAACCATTTTGGTTGTTATGGAGATTGTCGGGCAGGAGTTTTGTGTCAAGCCAGCCTTACCATTCTGAAGGTCTCTAAACCTTTAGTTTGAATCAAGTTGAATGTTGAATAAATAAAAGAACTCCTTATATATATGCTTTTTACATGGATACAACAAATAACATCTGGGTATTAGATCATGGGTCAATTACAGATCAAGGCACTGACATTCATAGACATCAGTATGAAGGTGGCAGAACAAAGATTCCTGTCTGATATGGTGTGGCATGCCCCATTACTTAAAATCATAGGGTATACTATCATAAGTTGTAACAATATATAAGTTCTCCTAAGCTGATATATTTTTGGTCTTTCCTCCTAGACTTTGGCACAGTATACTAACATGATTGGCTTAATCCAATTTTCTTCTTGAGTTTTGTTTAATGTGGTTATGTAATTCATCTTGAATTTTCTTCTGTATAACTCTAATTTTTGCTGGTTCTTCTTGTAGGATTGCAAACTCCATTTTGAGTTCAAATGTTGTGAAGCAGAACAATTCAAAAAGTAGTGATAATGAGAAAGATCAATCTCTTGCATTGATTACATTGGTCAGCTTCTATTGATTATACAATAATGAACTTATATTTGATTTGTCATCATTCATTATATTGAGGGGTTGTTTGGTTGGAGGTTTTGAATCAGGAATGGGTTGCGTACCCATAGCAGATGTTTGGTTGGAAGGTTTTGACAGATCATATGGATATGAGCCCAAAATCTATCGGTGGAAACCCAAGTTATGACTAGAGAATGAAACTCATTCCCAAATGCATCGCTCTCACATGCACCCTTCTTCTCTCTCTTGTAACACTCTTCTTTATTTTTTATTAGTTTTTTCCCTTAAATATTATTTTTGCCTTATATTTTAATTTAAATTCTACTATATTATTTAATTATTGAAGATCTATTTAAATTTTTATTGTATAAATTTCTATTTAAACTTCCATTTCTTTTCTTGAAAAATATTACTTTTTATTTAATATTAAAATACTGAATTTTTAATTGTTGAAAATCTATATAGTTTTCAATGATTCAGATTTACTATTTTTTTGTATTAACTTTGATTTTTTTCTTTGGTAATATATACTTTTTCTGTAGCTTTAGTACTTTCTTCTGTATATAGTATTTAAGAGTTTTTCCAATATGATATACAAGGTTTGTCATGCAAAGGTTAAATTATTTGATATATCAGAAAAATATTAAGTGTTTCAGAAGATAATGCTTTTCTGCAATGTCCTCAAATAATTATACTTCGTCAGATCATTAATATATAAATTGAATCCAGTTCTTAGAGTTTTTAAGGTTTTAAGCTCTTGGATAAGTGGTCACCCCATCAAATGAGTAACATGTGTATGAAAGCCAGGGGGAAAGCGCAAGAAACCATAGTTTTCCTTTTATTAACTGACATATGCCGCTCCGGAATAAATCATGTCACTATTTATGAGCTAAATATGTTTATTAATTGTACAGCAGAAGTCAGAGGACACACCTTTTCTTTTATAGCTGTTATGAGTGACTTTTCTTAGAACAAAATATTGTTCAAATGATAATTCCATTCTAAAAGGAAGAAAGCAAATTTATGATATAGAAAGTTCAATAGCTTGCCTCCACCATTTATTTGGATTTTGGAAACTTCATGATGAATTAGATTTTTATGATTGTCAGTTGTAATGAATTCTTATCTAATATGACTATCTTATTTCCTTCTAAACATTTTAGCATTAATATATTATTTCTTTTTGGTTCTTTTTGTAATTTAAGTTGGTCAATATAAACTTTTTGCAGTTACAGTCACTGGATTCTCTTGGCCTTTTGGAAGTTAAGAAACAAGAACTTATTGAATCAGAGGTTTGTTTCTTTGCTGTTGCCCTTCTATTTATTTTATCATCCTCATTGATCAGTATCTGTTACTGCTATGTTTATTCATTTTTGAAAGGAGTGTCTAGTATACTCTTTAAATTCCTACTTATACAACATATGAGTACTCCAACTTTTCAATATCTGAACCGAGTAGCTATTAGTTGCAAACTTGCAACAAATGCAAAAGAGATTATATCTCCTGCGTGCCCATTTCTGGATGCATGTGCATGCTAACAGATTTATTTATCTTTCTTGTTTATCTTTTCTGTTTCGTATATCCTGTATCCATGTTGGTGATGTTATTGGTCTCAATAGATGCAAAATATTTATAAAATCAACCTTAAGATTCTGATAATACTGGATCTGAATGCGTGTATCTTTTCATTGATTTCCATTTTTTTTCTGTTTCATGATGATGAATTACCATGTTGGATCACCTTTTTTGACTTCCACAGTGGTGAAAGAAAAATGGTATTTCTGTCATAGTAGAGTTTTTGAGTCTTCGAGACTATTCTATCAGACTAGAGTTACACGTGAAAGTTGTAACCAATGTATGAATTACTGATCTTGACTGATCTAAGATGTTGGATGGACCGGTGCTGATAAGCTACTTATCATTCCATTGTACCTGCACCAACAGTAGAAAACAAAAAAAATCAAAAAACAATCAAGCTACTAGCCCAAACTATGCAAATATATGAGCAAACTACTTTAAGTTGGTCTGCACATTTTTAAGAAGACAATATCAGTTCCAGTTCTATACTAGACTAGGCAGTACGGCCGAGACTTCAAACACCACTTGTAACTACCATGAAAAAATATGCGAGTTTTGCAAATTTTAATTATTGGATCAAATATTTTACACCAGAAAATCCTACGATGTTCCTAGTTTTCCTTGATAATGTTTTCAATTGGCAATAATGGTTTCTAATTATCTTTGTTAATGTTTTTCAATGTGAATGCTCATTTTAACTTTGTTTGTCTCTTGTTTGAGCACTAAATTATATTGCTGAGTTCAACATGTAATTTTATGCTTTTAAACTCAGGAGGCATTCGAATATCCACTTGAAGTTGGACTTGCTCTTCGTCAATGTATTTCAATATTAGAAAAGGTAAACAACATATGAATTTTATATTCTATTATTTTTCATACAATTTTTTATATTCTATTTTTGGAAAAGGTCAAATTTCTGTTAGATTTCATACAATTTTTTTAGTGAAAATTGAACTGCTTGTTGATTTCTTCTGTTATTTGTTATTTGTGACCTTTGCACTTGTTTGCATCAAAATTTATGCTCATGTAATTCTTGATAGCAAAACTGATTTGGCGCATAGCCACCTTAGCTCTTTGACATAGTAAATCGATTTCGCTTCACACTTGTATTAGCGATGGAGGTTAATTGCAAATGCTGATAAAAATATGCAATTGAAAATTACATGCTGAGCATGTGGTTGTACTGCTCTAGGCTTGAGAAATTTTTCCTTGCTACCCATCTTCATGTCATAAAACCTTGATCTGGAGTGTGAATAGAAGAGATTGGTTAGTAACACTGCTTTCCTTCATTTAGACTCATTGGTACACATTTTACTTGCCATTAGTTTTAAGTACCTTGATTTTATCCATTATGAATCATGCTCTGCTTTTTAATTTAGTAGCCAGCAACTCCATTTTTAACCACACTTGCACAAACTTCTCATTTTCTTTCTTTTTTTCTCTTTTTCTTTTTGTGGTGTGGTTGAGTTTGCTTCTTTTGAGTTGAAAGAAAAAAGATTTGGTTCATCCAATACTTTGAGATAGTCATCAGTAGGTCACCAATCTACAAGTAATAAATATAATTGATTGGAAAAACAACCACCATTGTTTGGCTTTAGACTAGTGTTTTTTGAACCAGGACTCTATTGGCCCGTTCAACTGATTCAACTGCAAGCTGACAAACTGGTCATGCATTACTGTCTTGGTTTTGTATAAAAACCTGAATTGGTGGTCAAGACTCAACGAAATTGATCCAACACAGTCAAGATTCGGTCAAACTGGTTGGTCCAATAATTTGGACTGAAATTTGTTTCTTTTTCATTTTTTATGTTTTCATTTGAACCTGTTTAATCTGTTTTTGATCGATCAATTGGTCACCTCAACTTCCAGTTTGGATATCATACTTCACTGGTTATAACAGACATATACGTTTTGACTGTCAACTTTGGATACGACGATATTATTATTTTCACCTTAAGAATAACTCTCATGAAATATTAGCTAAAATTTCTCTATTACTTTGTGAATCTTTTTATTTCTAACTTGAGCTGTTTTGCAGCCTCTTGTGCGGAGCATGGTGTTGAGTGATCCTTCTATTAAGAGAGAGTATCTCGCATGCTTGATGCGTCTGGTGAATCAGGCGAACATAACCACTATACCTGTGGAGGAATTGCCCAACTCAAGAGTGCTACAAGAGTTGCTAGATGAAGCCCGCCGTATAGAAGCGGAGCTCACGTCTACTCCTAGGAAACATTAAGCCACTTCAATATATAATTCAACCGCTCTTGGCTAACCCTCGTCTTGATACCAGGATACTTCACGTTAATGGAAAAATAATAAAGAGATGCTTCATTTTGGTAGTCGGAACTCGGAAGAACGGTTTGCCAACCTTGAGATTAATGTTCTTGTTCTCCCTTGCATATGTTTTTGAATTAGTGTAAATTGCATAGATGGCCGTGTATTAATGATTAATTATACATGCGTCTATCCCATTTTCCCAAATTGCGTACAGCCTATTAAGTTCATCCATCTATGCGTGGACATACACTAGTGCATTACGGATGATAACACATTTCTGTACTTGGTTGTTTTGTAACTATATAAGTGAATAAGATGTTATTTCGTGTTTGACATCTATTGAACATAATAGATTGGGTGGTAAAATGTAAGTTATATATTTATCTCTTTAATTTACTTGTGTAACCTATTACTTGTGGTAACTATCATATAAAAAAGTTTTAAAAACTTTCATTTGTGGTGTCATTTGGTAGGAGGGAGAAATAAGTCAAGCTTTATATAATTTAAATCAAATAAAATTTATAGCTTTTTAAATTAAAGAGCTCATATCTAAAGATTTAAATAAAGAAAACAGTTGATTTTATTAATAAGTAATAATTATATTAAATTTAGAAAATTAATGGACTTACATAAATGATACCTATTATACACCTATTATATGTAATTAATATAAACTACTTTGTAAAACTATAATATTTTTTGTTAATGAATTATTTAAATATAAAATCTAAACCAATGAAGGTTTTAAATGCAAAATTTATTTTATCTCACATATTCTTCAATATGCTTAATTTTAATTGTTATTTTTCAGAATGCAAATTTTTATTGATCAAAGATTAAAATATAATATTTATGTATAAAATTTAGAACTAAAAAACTAGTTTAAGTGAAAAATTAAAATAAGAAAATATGTGAATTATTTGTTTACTTTTGCTGTTTTTTGGAATATACTTTTAAATAACTTTTGGGGGGTGTATAATAAAACATAAAATATATAAGTAAGGGTCTTTTTTTAAAAACTTAATTAGGAGTTTGTCATAAGTAGTAAAACTTTGTTATAGTTATAAACACTACTTTAGAGTTGAAATCACTTGAACCATAAATTGATCTAATTCAGTTATTAATTTTGATATTTATTTGTTTTCTAAATGTTAAGTTTGGTTTACACATGAACTAATATTGATATTTTTCGAATGGATAAAATATATATGATACAAAAAATTGAATAAACTTAAGTTTGCATATATAGAGTAGACAATTAATATATTCATATGTATTACACAAAAGTAGACAAAAAAGAAATAATATTTGATTCTACGAAACTTCAAAATTACATAATAAGAGAGAAAGAAACGATAATTGAGAATAACAAAGGTCATGCAGTAAGTAATAACCAAAATATATCAACTTAATCAGACAATAATTAATGTCCGACAGCGAACAATCATTAGTTAATTAATTAATAAGGATAAGAAGCGTCCATGATGATCAAATATGAAAGGTTATTGACTTGTCGTTCTAAGAAATTATAAGCATGTAACTGTACAAAAAAAATAAATTGTACGCGTATCAAAAAGAAAACAACAAGAACACCAAAATACATTAGTTAATACAAATAAGATAAGCGTGCACATCTTGAAATATGAAAGGTTATTGAGTTGTGGTTCCAATAAATCTTAACACCGCAAAAAAAATAAAATTTTAAGACAGTATTCAAACTTAAATTGAATTTAAAAATGGACGAAAATATTTGAAGGGAAAGTAGAGAAACATGAAAGTGACACGTGTATATTCCCGCTATCTAAAAACTGTCTTTTATATAGTATATAATATAAGATAAGACTTTTATCAGTTCTTATAAATTAAAATCTCATAATTTTTTTGAGAAATACATGACATATGGGGATGACAGTAAAAGAATTCCATCTTCTTATATTTGGTTTGATTCCATTACCAACTTACTAAAACTAAACTTAAAATGACTAATACAAACTCTAGTTAACAAAGGCTATGTAATTGCTAAAACTACCAACTTACTAGAACTATGTAATTAACCTCACAGAAGAATATAATGTTATCGGAATTATCTCAAGTTATTTGCCGTCAAAGATGATTCAATTATGAAAGCGAGTGGTAAATATATTGCCTGATGAATAATTAAAGTCATTAAACATGCTGCAGACAGCAGCCCACAATAATACTTCGTCACAACTCACAAGCGAAGAAGTAGGTCTCAACGAGCTTTCAATTCATTGCTCCCGATGCTTCCATTTAAGCTGCCACCGATCCGGGCCGCACATCACCATCAGGCGCAGCTCGAACCCACCTCGATGGACGGCCACGATTCCTCCTTCCGACTCACCGGGCATCGCTGACGGCTTTTTTAAATTAGAGTGAGCTTTGTGGACAACGCCTCAGTGGAACCGCTTTTTTAATTTCCCTCTTCCGGATCTCGCAGCTCCCTCTCTCTCTCTCGTGCCGACCTTCCTCTCCGTGGCAATGGCGACAATGGAGAGCCTGATCGGCCTGGTGAACCGGATTCAGCGGGCGTGCACCGTCTTGGGCGACCACGGCGGCGAGGGCGGCTCCCTCTGGGAGGCACTCCCCTCCGTCGCCGTCGTCGGGGGGCAGGTAAATCACGCTTCTTCTCCCCTCTTATCCCCTTCTCGTATACCAATCTAGTGTAGCCACGGCGTTTCACTCCCTTTCTCTCACGTTTTTCGAATCCGTCGAACTTGGGATATTTTGTTGACTCTTTATCGACTTTATCGGGATCTCAGAGTTCGGGGAAGTCATCCGTTCTCGAGAGCATCGTGGGGAGGGACTTCTTGCCTCGCGGATCTGGTAATGTCTCAATGCAGATCTCATTTCGATCTGCTGGTGTTCTCGTTCCCTTGGGTATCGTTTGAGATCTGTTCGTTTGGATTAGGTATCGTGACCAGGAGGCCATTGGTTTTGCAACTTCACAAGACGGAGGGCGGGTCGGAATACGCAGAGTTCCTTCATACCCCCAGGAGGAAGTACAGCGACTTTGGTACGATCGAGTCGATTAAAGCTTTTACTTTTGTTCTGGTCTTTTTAGAGTAATTAGTAGTTTCATTTACTATGCACGGTAGCTCGCAATGAACCTTATTAATTTTGGATCTTTTCCACGTATCTTTCTTGACGCAACAAAAGCTTAATGGTTTCTTAATCACCTATTTGCAGTGATTTCTATGGTTTTGCTTGCTAGTTATAGATGATGTACTTGTAGCCCGTGATCTCTGTCTGTCTGTTGGTTAATAAACTTCAGTGCTCATACACTGCAAATTTGTTTAGGTACTCTGAATTTTTCTTTGAAAACTTCCATTATTAAAAAAAACACATTTGTATAAATTATACTCACAAGAACATTTTATAACTAATAGTAAGATTGCCTAAAGCTAATGGTAAAAGATGCTAAAAAAGGACAATAGCAGGGAACAAATTTTTGCTGAATGGTTCATCATGTAATTAATAGAGTGGATTTAAGGACAAGTTTATTAGAATGTACTCTTATAGTCTTATGTGATTAATTAAACCTATGTTATCCCAGCTTGCATCAACTTCTATTAAGTCTATATACAAGGTTGTCTAGAAACTAAGTAGTTGATATTAGTACCGTATTGTCAAACACAGATGACACATAAAGTCTAGTTTCTTAAATGTTGTAATGGTTGCTTCTGCTAACTCAAGACCAGAAAACATGTCTGTCTTTTGCATGCTATAGCTCTTTCAGATCTGCTGAAGGGATTGCAAATATCTGTATATTTTTTGGCTATTTATTAATATTCATGTCATGCTTAATGAAGTCTTTTTAATTTCATACATATGCAGCTGCTGTTAGAAAGGAGATTGCAGATGAAACTGATCGAATTACTGGAAAATCAAAACAAATATCCAACGTTCCAATCCATTTGAGCATTTACTCCCCACATGGTCAGTAGTTGATATATTACCTGATTTTTGTGGAAATTTTCATAGAAGAATATTTCTTTCCAAAATTAACAAATTTTCTCTTCCTTAGCTATTTATGTTTCTATTCTTATTTCTTTTAACCTACCTTAACAATTTGGCATGAAAGTAGGTGTAATATCAATGTTATCTTTCTTGTGTCATAATCAACTTATAGATCAGCTGTATGATGGGCTAATGTAACTCAAGAAAAACTTGTATATGATCCCAGTAAATTATAATTAATTTTTTAACTCATTGCTAGGTTCCGGATGAAATGGGTGCAGTGATCAGATAATAAGTGCATCCAAGCAGCAAATAAGCAAAAAGCTGAGCCTGATCTTAATCTATTAGTTTAAGCTGCATATCCAATTTAAGACATGTTTGTTCTAAATTTTGTTGTAGGCTAGGGCCTTTTTGCATATATACGGGTGTAGAAACTTGTTAAAAAATGAGCAGCTAGTGTTTCACTAGAGAAACAAAAAGCATTGAAAGTAGCAGTGGTATCTGAGGCCTTTGACAACATTGCTGGATGGTCCATACTCCATAGGGGAGAATGCTTAAAGAAAAGGGAGAGTAAGCTTTGTAGAGAGAGAGAGACTTTTTCTAGTAGTTCTTGCATTATTGATATTTTATTTAAATAAGCAGCATACTTGTGGAAGTGCTAAAAGTAGTTTTAGTTTTCGATGGAAGAAATTTGTGGAGTCTATTTGTGATTTTGTGGTCTCATGAGGGTTATTTTTTCTCAGTACATATAAACACTAACAATGTAGATAAAAGATCATTTCGTTGATGGTTGACATTGTAAATCAATTCAAGTGTCAAGAAAATTGACTGGAAAATGTTGGTGGCTCACAACAAAGATGTTGTAATTTTCCATATGTTTTATGTGCGTACAGAAAGAGACACATGTAGTAGAGAGGAGATCTGTGAGGTGAAACATGTAGTTCATTATAGTTACAATGGATCATTCGTCTTAACAAGTATGGAAATACAAAGGCCAAAGTCTTGTTTTTTCATGTTTATTTATGCAAGAGATTCTAGAGAATTGTCAGGCTTACACTGTTAAGGATGGGCTGATTTGTTGTTTTTACAGTGTCGCTCCAGTTTCATACAAAATATAATTTCATTTCATTTCATCTCACTGTTATATTTTGCAGTTGTCAACTTAACACTCATAGATCTTCCTGGGTTGACAAAGGTTGCAGTAGGTAAATATTTCAAACCTAGAAGGTTTAACCATCTCTTATGTTTTGCAAACAATTATGCAATGATAAGGAACTTAACTGAATATTCTTACTTCTGCAGAGGGACAGCCTGAATCAATAGTCAGAGATATTGAAGATATGGTGCGGTCTTATGTTGAAAAGGTATACGAAATACCTCTACCTTTTTTTAAAATCCTATATTATTGGAATTAGTTTGTATGCAGTACATGTTCAGTTCTAAAATTGAACAACAGGTTTTTATGTTTCTCTCTTTTTTTTGATGGTACAGGAGTTCTTGTTTGACTAAACATCTACTCTATTAAGAAAAGTATATAGCTTTTGCTTCTGGTTTCACTTCTTTTCTGTGTTACAAGAATTAACTATATGCAATTAACATTGAATTAAGAAACATATATAGTTTTTTTTATAAAAAATACTTTTATCTAAATAATTGTTCCTATTAGTTTTGTTCTTAAATAATCAATCAATATCCTTGCTTCTGTACCTATAGCTCCATGATACAATTACATGCCCCAGCATAGGGGACATTTCAGCTAGCAAGTGTTCTTTCTGCCACCTATATGTGGGTATATATCAACTGGCATGAGGCACTGTTGCTGGAATATGAAATTTCTGTTTGATGATCTCTTATAGAGGAAGTCTCATGTAACTACTACTTGACATATTTTTATTCAAAATGTGAGAAGATTGCTTCTTTTATTCTAAGGATGATTTTTCATAATTGTAGCCCAACTGTATCATACTGGCCATTTCACCTGCTAACCAAGATATAGCCACCTCAGATGCTATCAAACTTGCAAGGGAAGTAGATCCTTCAGGTAGAGAATTTGTTTTTGTTTGTTTGTCTATTATGAGAAGTACAGAAGGTTCAAGTCGTTTTTGGTTTCCATGTATAAAAATAGTTTTCTGTTTTTGTTCCTTTATTCAGGTGAACGTACTTTTGGAGTAGTAACGAAGCTTGATCTTATGGACAAGGGTACCAATGCTTTAGATGTAAGTTATGCGTTGCCAATGCATTTGCAATTATGTGTAAAAGTGAAGTTTATGATCTTTTATTCTGTTGGGAAACCCTGCCTCTGAATCCTTTTATTTCTTTTTGGTGTTCTAGGTGCTTGAAGGAAGATCATACAGGCTACAACATCCTTGGGTAGGAATTGTCAATCGTTCACAAGCTGATATTAACAAGAATGTAGACATGCTTGCTGCACGACGGAAGGAACAAGAGTATTTTGCAAATAGCCCTGACTATGGACACCTGGCACATAAAATGGGTTCAGAGTATCTTGCAAAACTACTATCCAAGGTGGACTACTTTATTTTTTTATCTTGGATCTTTTGCCCTTACCATTTAGTTAGACATTTTTTAGATATTAAAAAGTGTTCAATGACTCCTCTTCTCTAGCATCTGGAGAGTGTGATCAGACAACGTATTCCAAGTATAATAGCTTTAATTAATAAGACAATTGATGAGCTTGAAGCTGAGTTGGACCGGCTTGGTAGGCCTATTGGTGCTGATGGAGGGGTAAGATTCAGAACATTGTATACCTTGTTAAGTATGGTCTTCTGACCCATTACATATTTGCTTTGGTTTGAATATGCAGGCACAACTTTACACAATATTAGAGATGTGTCGTGCATTTGATCGAATTTTCAAAGAGCACTTGGATGGAGGGTAATATGACCTTCTTACATTTGATATTTGATGTTTTTTTACAAACACTTCAGATATCTGTGTCTTTAGTTTCTCAAAAAGGTGGTTTGATAAGGGAAAAAAGGGTGTGCAGTTTCTTCAAGTGCACTTTAACACTGCTGACTCTTATATTGTGGTCATGAGTGATACCTTTTCGGTAAATGATGAAAAAAGTATTGTGCTTCCACTCCTATCATCCTCTTGTGATAACTATTAGTTGCATAACCATAAGAAAGTGCAGTAGTGCTGATTGAGTTCATCGAATATGACACATAATGTGTTGCAGATAATGAATCACTTAGACATGACCTGCTACAATAACCCCTTGCCTTGCAAATCTGGTGTAGTTGTTTACAACCTTTCATGCCAGGTCACTTCCTCACACTATAGTTTCTGGAGCAGCAGGAGAAAATCTAATGTCTAGAGAATGGGGAAGCTTTTGAATCTTTCAGGATGGTCTTGCTTTTATAACGAGCCTGAAACCAAATGGTCTATGCCCCTTAAAAGGATTGTTCAGTATTCATTAACATAACGGCATAACTCATATATTACTTTTTCTAAAATTCATATGCTATTCAAAACGTAGACCCACAGGTGATATGGGGCTAGGCAGACAAACCTCAGTTTTTACAGTTGGGTTTGCTGCATCTGTTAAGAATTGAATCTTAGGAGATTCTCATGGGTTTTTAAGAGCCCGGGATGGTTTATTCAGTGATTATTATAACTGTTAGTTTGATGCCTCTTCATCTTTTCATTTCCTGCTTTTACTCCAATTTGCTATAAGTTATCAGCCTTCCTAATTTTTACTTTCACATATACATATATATTATAGATATATTATATACATGTATATACATGTTCAGACATATATAGATATGTTTTTTAAACTAAGTCAATTGTGGTATTTGTAGATGTGACTAAATAAGCACCTTCTTGTTTCATGGCCAACCTATAAAATAGAAATAATCTTTCTTAATTTTGTGATTTTGCAGTTGAGACTGCATCCATGTTCTAATTTTTCATTTTATTGTTCTAGACGACCTGGTGGAGATCGGATATATGGGGTTTTTGACAACCAGCTACCTGCAGCTTTGAAGAAACTCCCATTTGATAGGCATCTTTCCTTGCAGAATGTTAGAAAGGTTATCTCAGAGGCAGATGGTTATCAGCCCCATTTGATTGCTCCTGAACAAGGATACAGAAGGCTTATAGATAGTTCTCTAAGCTATTTCAAGGGTCCAGCAGAAGCATCCGTAGATGCTGTATAATTCCTTTACTTATGATTTCTCTATAATATTCTTGCAAAATTTCTATTATGATATCTGTCATCATATTCTTGATCTGATGTACTTGCTGTACCATTGTATATTCTTTTTTACTTGGAGATTGAGGAACAGAAGAATCAAAACTTGTAGTAACTAGTAACTGATTATCTATGACAGGCTATGACAAAGTTTATAACTTGTTTTAGTTTCTTTGGCCACACTTTAATATTACTTTCTTCATTTCCAGGTGCACTTTGTCTTGAAAGAACTAGTTCGAAAGTCTGACAAAGTTTATAACTTGTTTTAGTTTCTTTGGCCACACTTTAATATTACTTTCTTCATTTCCAGGTGCACTTTGTCTTGAAAGAACTAGTTCGAAAGTCTATTGGTTTAACAGAGGTTAGCAATCCTTCTGAGGAAGAAGTTATTTAAAAAGCATATGCATGTTATACCGCATGCCTAGTATTTCTTCAGTAGATGCTTAAGTTGTTAGCAATCCAAATGTTTTTTTAAAATCATCACATCTTTCCAGTGATCCTATGTTAATATTTTAGAATTTCACCAGGCATCTTTCTTTTGATTGTTTTGACTAGATTTGCTGCCCTTAGCTTTATTTCATGCTTAATTTTGGTGCCATTATGCCTTTTGCATTGGTAGGAATTGAAGCGCTTCCCAACTCTTCAGTCAGACATAGCAGCTGCATCAAATGAAGCCTTAGAAAGGTTCCGGGATGAGGGCCGCAAAACGGTTCTTCGTTTAGTAGAAATGGAATCCACCTATCTTACAGTTGATTTCTTCAGGAAGCTTTCTCATGAACCTGAAAAAACTGAAAAAGGTTCAGCTCCTGGTTCAAAGCATGAGACTCCAGTACCAGAAAGATATGGTGATTACCACCTAAGGAAGATTGGTAAAGTTTTACTTCTGAACTTGTAAAGCTTTACATTAGTACATTACTTTAAGTTGAAAGCTTATTTCTCATATTAACACTCGCATAATGTTTGATTATACTGCACAACCTTATATTTTCCTATATCCTACTAATATTGATGCTTTGGATGCATTCCTATGCCATAATCATTTGAGCATGAGTTCCTATTTTCCAGGTTCAAATGTGTCTGCTTATATTAGCATGGTATGCGACACACTGAAGAATACTATACCAAAAGCTATCGTTCATTGCCAGGTCCGAGAAGCGAAGAGGTCATTGCTTAATCATTTCTATGCCCATGTTGGGAGTAGGGAGGTGCGTCTTTCAGTAACCACAATTCATAAATGGTTTTTAGTTTCATGCCTGCTCACAGAATTCATGAGGATCCAAAAAATTCGATGCTACTTCTGGAGTAATTATGTAATGAGCTATCAGCCAAAATATATTGATTTTCATTTCCCCTCACATCATTTTCTGGTTTATATCTTTGCAGAATTTTTCTTTGGTCCTATGGTGAAAAATCAATGCTTAAAAAACTGTTACAAATGTTAAAGTAGTTAACAAAGGATATCCAATTTGATTGGAAACTGTTAGGCCATGTTTGCTTTGCAGGATATGATTTGGATGAGATAGGATTTAAGGTGGATAAGAGTGGGATAGAAATCCAAGAGGATTTCTTAAAATCCTATCCTATGTTTGTTTTGGCATAGGATAAGAAGCATGGATAGGATATGAAAATTCATATTCTATGGATTTGGGTCCTAAACCCACCCCCTCTGGAGGATTTCTAAATCAGGCCAGCGGTGGATTTGGGCCAAAATAAATCCACCTAATATTCGGCCCAATTCATATCCATTGCTGCAGCAAACAATGGATTGGATTTTAAAATCCAATCCACCTCCTTAATCCATCAAAGCAAACAAGGCCTTAATATAAATGTATGTAGACTAGGATCCTTCCTATCAGATTAAGATTTTGGGAAGATGGTCACCCAAATAAGTTTAACATGGTACTGGAGCACTTTGAATCCCGCTAGTGTCATTAATTTAAAAATTAACCCGGGCTACATTAAGTCAGTTCATGTGTTAAGCTTGGGCCATTCTAGTCTAGTGTGCTCACCCACATGTGAGGGAAGGGGGAATGTTAAGAATATAAACATGTCGTCCTTTCCCAAGAGCTTAAGCTTGAACCAATATTTTTTTTGAAAAACTATGATGATCTATGTTTTGTGCATAAATGTTGTAATAGCTGATTAAATTGCTAGGAATGCTTAAACTTATACTATTTTGTTAGAATTTTTTTCTTACTCGAACTATTGTCTAGTCCTTTCACCTGTGCAGACTTTTTTTTTTCTTTTATGAACTAAGATAACCAATCTGAAAGAGAAATAAAAATGAAACTTACAAATTGGCAGCCGATGGCATCTTAATGATGTCTGATCCTCAAATCAGGTTGTCCTCTTTTGATATGGTTTAGATGAACAATTAAAGAGATTGCTTAACTCTGAAACTCGAATGCTTATTTATTCATAAAACCCCTCAAATAGTTGAATGTTATTCATTCATTTGAAATATTAATCCCACACGCTTTCTTTTTCTACTGCAGAAGAAGCAGCTCAGCGCAATGTTAGATGAGGACCCAACTCTTATGGAGAAGAGGAATGCCATAGCTAAGCGACTCGAGCTCTATAAATCTGCAAGAGATGAGATTGATTCTGTTGCCTGGAAATAAGTAGCTAAAGCAAGATATGAGACTTGTTATATATACAAAAAATATGATGGCAAGCATAGAAGAAAAGTGATCCACTCTACACAGCTCCAAATTTTCATATGATATGGATGCAAAGAAGCATTTTTTTTATAGCATCATGAAGAGCCCCAGCAGTAGGTCCATGCTTATTCATCTCTGCATTCTTTGTAACAATTGCACTGCAGCTGCAACTGCTATTCTTTTCGACCTCACGAGCCTGGTATATGTGTGTACACACTTTTCATGTATTTTATTACTTTTTTTCATTGATTTTTCTGCAGAAAAAGTAGTTTTAATGCTATGTTTTTTCTTTAGTGATGTTTTGCCCTGTTTCGTATTGGACTTCAATTGACACCATTAGGAAGGAATTGTGACGTTGATGTCATACAGCTTCTTATTGGTCCATAATGTGTATATATGAACAAGATATTGATATAAGACCTACCTACTTAATAAATTTCAGTCATATTTATTGAAGGTAGGTTATTTATTCACGAGACCATGCAATGAAAGAAATTTTTAGTGTGAGATTTATCTCGAAAAACTTACATAATTCACATGTCAAATGAATCAGAAAGGAAGAAACCAAATTGATGAGCATACTATGGGAATTCGTCTCAGTAAAGATCTAATTCTTGCACAAATTGATGAGAAATAATTTTTCGACTTCCCATACGACTTTTGGAAGTCCATCTAGTTTATAGCTGAAGCGTGTGAGTTGACGGCTGAGATGCAATTTAACTCGTTCCGTTGATTAAGCCACAACGCGAAGGATCGGCCGTCATGAAAGCCAACAATATAAAGACTATTGGATCACCGCCAGTGAGAATAACAGCAGGAGAAATAATTGTTACCTTGCTGTAAGGTGGTAAGCTCATCGGAATGTCTTCGGACTTCTCGGATGTGGCCCTATTGGATCATGGCTTCTACGCACCGCTAGTTAGAACAAGGTTTGCGCACCGGGTGCATTTGAGTCCAAAAAATTTCTATTTGGCCATTTATGAGGTTCAGCTTATGGTAGGTAAGTTCACCTACGGTCAGAGGATACTCAACTCCTTGGACCGGATCGGATCCAAGTCAGTGTGACAGTGCAGCCTCGTCTTCATACAGGTGGGACTTCAGACCACGAGGGTTTTTGGGCTGCGTGGATTCCTTTCTCATATCGCGGCAGCGTCGCGGGCAAAAACTTCTAGGCGGCTTGTGACGGCGACATTAACTTGTGGGTGTGGCGAAGACGGAGACTTTCCGGTAAACCTCAGCGTCGGCATCGCTTCATTCGGCCATGACATCCCTGCGCTCCGCCATGTCCACGGCCCTCCCGCCGATCCGCGCGGCGGTTTCTCGGATGAAGCAGGAGATGGTGCGGCGGGAGCTGGAGAACTGTCACCTCCTCGCTGGGATCTGGTGCCATGGCCTCACGGTGCGCCAGCTACAGGCCCTTCGGGGGACGCTGCCTCCGACGGCCAAGTTGCTTGTGGCCAAGAACACCCTGGTCGAGAAGGCCATCGAAGGAACCAGATGGGAGCCCCTCCGCCCTTGCGCCAAGGGTATGAACGCCTGGCTCTTTGTTCACTCCGACGAGATCCCCCCTGCGCTCAAGCCCTGCCGTGACTTCCAGCGGGAGTTCAAGCTCGCTCTCAACGACTTCACTGGCGCTGTCTTTGAGGGCCGCCTATACGGGCCCGACGACTTCCAGGCCCTCGAGACCATGCCCACACGGATGGAGTCGTACGCCTACCTCCTGGGTTGCCTGCAGACTCCCGCCGTGTCCCTTCTCAGCATTTTGCAGGCGCCCGAGGCGGATGCCGATCAGGCTGCAGAAGGAGCTGCTGCACCGGCCACCTCTGAGAAATGAAAGGTCCGTAATTGCCCTTTCCTTTCCTTTTTTTTCTCCCTTTGGTTCTTTAGTTTTTTTTCCTTTCTTTTTTGGTTGTATAGTTTATGTATATTATTTAGCACAATTTATCAATGAGAAGATTTCTGTGAGGGCCAAAATTTCTTCTTCTGAGTAAAAGAAGCACATTTGTTCTCTAATAGTAACCTGAGAACAAACCACTTAAAAATTCAGATCTTTGTCATGGAACAGAGATTTATTGGCTTTGTACAAAGAAAGGGCTACGAGTTAACTTGGTTTGGTACCCTAGTAGTGCCTCTATCTGCTCCCTTGATGCGCACTGAATATATGCACTTTGATGTGGATAATATAGCTTTCCAACCTATTGTCAAATTAACAAGTTGTACTACTCCGAGCATGCTGGAGCCTAGAAGTATAATGTGAATGTAATATGTCCCAGAAAATTGGACCCATTGTCACATTAACAAGTATTATTGCAAGCATAGTAGAGGTACAATGTGAATGTAATGTGTCCCAGAAAATTAGAATGTTTCTGTATAGTTTAGGGAAAGAGAAAGAGAGGAAAACACACACACACACACACACACACATATATATATATGCTTTCTGAGTTTACACGAGATGGATATTTCTAACGTGTGGAATTGTGATGTTTGATTTTAGCTTATGGCCTTTAGGTATTTGACATAAACCTTAATTTCTTGCTCATCTTGGTTCTATTTGATGTATTTCTTTGGACCAGTATGTGCTATCTGACAGTTAATTCATAAAATTATGAACAGTACTAGTAACAAGCTTATTAGAACATAAGAAGACGATCATATGCTAAAATTGCACTTCTTTCTCTTCAAAATTTCTAGTTTAGAATAGGTTGGTGCATCATTCTTTATAAGGTAGTACTTGGTAATCATTATTCATGTATTACCTTGAAGCTTAATGGCTAGGTTTACCATTAAGTACTTATCATCAAACTTATGATCCTCCAAAGAATCTAATCTGATGTTCTTTATGGAACAGTAGTAACCAATGGTCAATTCCTAAGTTTGCTCCTCTTTTTTGCAATGTCTGCCGGCTTTTGTCTACAGGCAAACTATCCAATATAATTAAGCATTATATCAATTCTCTTTTGCTGATTGAATCTCTTATGTAGTGGCCTTCTAAGAAAACCTTATTGAAAAGGAGACTAGAAGTGCAATAAGAAACAGTGGCACAAGTTAAGAACATGTTATCAAATAAAGCTTCAGAGCTTACTTTTAGTTTATGATGTGAGTTTAGCTATTCATCCAAGTATAGTTTCATGAGGCTTTGAAAGAGTAAGGACAGCAGGTCTGATAATAAGAAATTATATTTGTGTAATATTTCCTTTTATGTGAATGGTTTTAAGCACGTTTCCCCCTTTTTGTTTTGGTCATGCTGTTAGCAGAAGTTTGAATTTCTATCTAAAGCAAAGGAATCCAGAATGCAGATCAGGCATCCTTTGATTATATTCTTTGAGTTCTTTGTTAATCATTTTCTAGGACTGTTTGGTGCAGGGTGAGTCTTCATGAAAATATCATACAATGAAATTGCACAATGGTGCTGCTCCTCCCAACTGAATTTTGGATTGTACTGGTTGAGTACACCATGTCAGTATTTTAAAACCTATCATAATCGTGCATTTTATTCATATATCTACTCTGGTATATGATCAATTATGCCAGATTGCTAACTCCATATTCATGTAGTAATTTCTGATAAACCACTAATAATGCCAAAACTTAATGCTCCTCAAGATATTATCACATGTTAGTTATATTTTCATACAGAAGATATGTCTGAACACAGAATATTTTAGCATGAAACTGCATCAACTCATTTCAAGGATTTTAAAAATGATGCACTGGTGCTCTTTGACTATTTTATATTTTTAATGATGGGAGTGGTTCTCTTCCATCCTTTTTCGTTTTGTGGAAATACATGCGGCCTTGTGTAATTTTATCTCAATTTTCTGGATTTGAGGCTGTTAATTGTTACAATTACCCTTCTGTGGTAGATGGCTTTCTTGTTATTTATTTTCGTTCTTGGTTCTGCTATTAGTTTTCATGTGAGGGTCAATTTCGATCAAAATATTCTTAAATGCAAAACTGAAAAGCTTGAAATAGAACAAATCAAAATTTTACCAGTTGCTTTTCCAGCACTCCCATTTAATCTAGCACTCTAGTCTCTACGCTCTAGTGTGACATGAAGAGTTACTCTTCATGCAAAGTTGTATTGATTTATAAGATTTGATGAGTGTACTGCGATTAATTTCAGCTTAAGCATTTTAATTAGCTCAGCCATTAGGCCCTGTGGAGTTGATGGGCAAATTATCCCATCAAGCGAGTTGTAATTTTTTGTCTATCTTATGCCCTATTTTTATTTTGTATAGTACTCTTTAAGGAATTTTTTTTGGCTGCCAGTGCAGGATGGTTGAGATGCCATTTTTTGGTTACCAGCTCATTATCACGAAGGCTCTATCGGCAAACAGTTCTCAAGTTAATGACTTGGTCTTCATACAATTGTATGGGTTTACTAAAAATTCTTGGACGTTTGAAGTAAAGACATTGTTTTCATGATGTTTCTATTCACTAATAATACACAGTCACATTTAGTATCAATATGTACATCTGAAGCCCTTCACTGGGGCAACAACTATTTGGATAATTTTTGGCTGCAACTTTTATTGAGCTATAAATTAAGCTGGACAGAGTGAACAGATTTTGAATGTATCTTTATGTATCACCAATTGAACCTGTGAAACTCTGTGTGCTATATGTAATAATGTCAGTGAGGCCTTGCTGTATTTCATGGATTGACAGTCGTTTGCTATAATTAATGACCTGAAAAGGAATATCTTGATATGATCGAACCTTGAAATAAGATTTTTATTTATTCATTTTTTTGCAAAAAGAAAGCAACAGTTTATTTGATTACTTCAGAAAATCACAGCAGAAAAGTGCAATCTGACAATTGAGTTGCTGGTGGCCATTAGAGTTTAGCAGTGAAGCTCCCTAGTATTCCATGAGACGTTAGCATCTTTTACTCTAGTGTAGGGGTGTCCATTGGTCATTTGTTTGGGTTCGGGTCACACCGAACTGAATCAAATTTGTCGATCTGGTTCGTTTTGGCCCTTAGCAGGTTCAGTTTCAAAATCGAACCGAAATCGAATAAGAAAAATTGGTTCGACGGCTTCGGTTCCCCAAATTTGGAATCGAATCGAAAATTGAAATTAAAAAAAATACTTTATTTGGTTTGTTTTGTTGAACTTTATCATGGTCCATGAATGACTTCTTGTTCTTGGTTTTGATGTTTAGAAGATTTTATAATGTTCCTACTTAGTTAGTTGGTTGATGTTTGTATTATTTTTTTATGTTGGTGTGTACCGTGTGTTTCAAGTGGACTTGATGACTTATTATCTATGAAGCACTGACACGAACACGAGGACACACCAACTTCAACAATTTACACGACATGCATATATATATATAATTCACAATTCATAATATATATATATAGTTCAAGATGTATAATAATATTATGATATTTTCATTGATGTCAAACTTTGAATTTTTTTCACAACAAGAAGATGAAAATGATTGTCCAAGTGGCTTAAGAGCAATCTTTTGAAGAGTTGGAGCATGAATACCATGAACTAGCTATCAAGATTTTGCATCAAGCACACCTCTATTATGTAAGGAATCACAATCATCAAACCCAGTTCTACCATTCGAAAAATTTGCAAACTCAAGATTCCTTGAAACTCGTTGGTGATTTTTTTTTTAAAAAAAGAAGCATGGTTAGTCGTGTCCGGACTTTCGGAGCGTGTCCGAACAAAAAAAAATTGACTGGTCAAAACACTCTTGGACACATGTGTCGGACGAGTGTTTTCATGTGTCGGTGTCCGCGGCGTGTCTGCATGCGGCAATCCCATAGAGTGTCTGTGCTTCCTAACTTATTATTGATGGAACGATAAATTTTTTTTGTAAACATGCTAAAACAGCCAAGTATACATTCTATTTACGTAAAACAGCTAAATTTGATTAGTTCAATTACAAAACTGAATTAAGATAGTCGATTCGGTTCAGTCTATATTCAATTCGGTTTATATCAGTTCAGTTTAAATTGATTGGACACCCCTAGTTTAGTGTGCCCTTTTAGGGCTACAAGGGGTTTACTTGAGGGCTAGATAAAGTAAAACTTACTTATACCACCAAAGGATTTTGTACATCAAGTTTAGATTTAAGCAACTGTGTGGATATTATGTCACTATAAAGATCAAAGATTACATAAGCAAGCAAAACTGAGAACAACACAGCTAGGAAAGGAACTCAGTGAACCTCTATAAACTATAATGGCAGTAATCATGGATCTCCATCTGGCGTACTAGCCAAACATAGCTCATGCAACTCATTCAGAATCCACTCTTCGCCGGTATGACCTCCGAGAACAAGAACCCGAGTTCCCGCGACCACACAAGTGCTGTGACCCCAAGCAAACTTTGGCGGCTGACCGGGGACATTAAGGATGCGCCATGTTGGTTCTTCTTCTAAAGGATCCAAAAGGAAGAGTTGTGATGGTGAATGAAGGCCTGCAATTGATCCACCAAAGATAATAATCCTCCCACAAGGCAAGCTCATAGCTACATGATCCAATCTTGGTGGTGGACCTGCACTTAGAAAGCCTGTAGTCCCAAGCTGCCTCCATTGTGGCTCTTCTTCTTCTACGTCAATGCTGTAAGTATCACATGATCTTAACCTCAGCGAACCGCTATTTGCGAGGCCCCCAAACATCAGTATCTTAGTCTTGTCATACACTGATAGAGTGTGGCCAAGCCTTGGAGGAGGAACCCATGGAGAGGGTATCTCCCTCCATGTTGGCTTCTCCCTTGTCAAGTCCAGTAGGAAGGTGTCACTTAGAAGCACACCAGCATCAGTGCATCCACCTGATACAACAAGTTTGGATCCATCAACAGTGCAAGAACTGTGCCAGGATCTTGGCAAAGGAGGAGCTTCACCAAATACTTCCTTCCAACCGGGCTGCTGGGCATCCAAGTCCAACACAAACACATCATTGAGCAAGCCTTGCCTCCCATATCCACCAAAGACAACTAACCATGAACCATTTAGGCATGAAAGAGTGTGGCCCCATCGCCCCGGGGGTGAGGAAGTGACCTTCACACGGCGCCATTCTGGATTTGCTGATTCCAGGTTGAGAACAAAAGTATCATCCATTGGTTGCATGTTGATGCCTTCTCCTCCAAAGAGAACCAACCGGTTACCAACAGCACAAGCACTGAAATTACAGCGAGAAGGTTCCACTCTGCCACCAACTGTGAACTTCTTCCACGAAGCAGCTTCCAGTGTGGTTAGTTCCCTTGCTAGTCTTCCCCAACCTAATTTTTTGGTGCTCAGTTCCAATCTTATGGTCACTTCTCTTCCCCATGCATTCTGGCAAACCACTTTCCTCAAATGCTCATTTTTGGTTAGTTCTCGCATTCTAGTGCATACTGATCCAATAGATGCTACGTCCCGAGGTTTCAATCGTGATAGTATATTATGGGCCAGAACTTCATCTGATAGCTGAAGGATTGCACAATAGTCCCGGTTTCTGATAGTATAGTTGGTTTCTGATATAGAAGAATTTGATTCCTGATGACAGGACTTAATGCAGGAGTTCTGCTTGAAGACTGGGTATGACAAACGACTGAGGTCGATGTTTGCTTCGGAGAATATCTGGATGCCTATGATGTGGGTCACAAAACCATCATCGCCGTATATGGGCATAAGCCTTAATCTATTCACTAATGGGGTGCCATCCTTCCGAAAGTTGAGAAGTTCACCTTGAAACTCTATCCCTTCTTGCAGACATCTATGAATTTCAGCAACAACCATTGGATCCACCAAGGGATGCCTTCTTTGTGCTCTTGGATCTCGAAACTGCAAGAATCGGCTGAAATAGAATTGTAAAAGTGAACTTGTCAAGCTTTAGATCTCTATTACTCAAAAGAAACCATAAATAGAGAACATGCTTCATTCACAGACAAATGAGGATACAATGTGCTATTACAAGGAAACAGTATAAAACTAAAGATGATAATGAAGGCATATGATGATGCCAAAACAAAAATTTCCAGCAAAGGAATATGGAATTCTTTAGATATTTGCACAATGTAGCTAAGGATGGTGATTTCGTGCAATAAATTTAGATGAAGTGGATGTGGAAAAACACTGAGCAAGAAAGGCTCGTCGAACGATAAGAACAAGAATAAAAAGATTGATTATTATTTCCATTCAAACATTAGAACAACTACACCATAATCGCATTCCAGGTAACATATATCTTGAACCACTAAGGTTAAAAAAAGCTGGTCCAGAAGAACAAAAACATAAGACTCTACCTTAGTTATTTGGTAAAAAAAATAGTTAAGACCAATATGCAGCCTGGATATTCTGCAATTACTCAGCATATTAAGAAAAAGAATCTACTAGTGCACAATAATATATATCTAGTTGAAACTAGCAATAGGTTAGTAAATTATCATGCCAACTTACATTTAAGCCATTTTAACTTTACTATGACAATGTAACCCCTATTCACTAATCATAAATAACTTGGCCTTTATAGATAATTTCCATCTGTAAACAATATGCAAATCCTACAGCATTGTAGAACAGAAAATCATTAATGGAATATGAAACTACATCTTTTTCTGTCACTCATCTTGGATTTCTGGCACAACAATGTGAATTTAGAATAGAAAAGAGACCATTAAGTATTTTTCTTCCAGTGGCAATGGTTTTTTTGCAAAAAATGTACCTTTAATATAATGCCTCACACATTTGTCACTAAAATGCAAGTATACAATGACAAAAAATCAAAACTTGGCAAATCTGTGAAATCTCAAGGAGATATTCGTGCTATAAGAGTTAGACCAAACCAAAAACTGAGTCTGACTGGCCGACTCTAACAATAAATACATTATTATTATATGGTAATAACATCACATTGAGCTAAAAAAATGGATTGAATGAATATGGTTAAGATTTCTCTTCCTTGAACGCTTTAATTTCAGCTGTAAAAATGGAAAGTAAACTAGGGTTCGGTATCGATAAAACACAAAGAAGAAACCACAGATCGATCAAAAACAAGGAGTTAAGTTGTACAAGAGAAAATTTTGGTTTTTACGTTGTTTCATTCAATCCCGACTTCATTTATGGTTTTGCTCCAGAGAAGGGCAAAAAAGTTGCTTATTCCAGCAAGGATGTCCCTAAATGGAACATCTTTAAGACTATTCCTCTTTACAAGTTGATTGATTCAACCCTAATACAAACAAGATGATGAGGCTACCAACACTGAATACCAATCAGCAAAGCAATGGCACCTGAAACTTTACCAACCCAACACGAGGAAAGACCAAAATTTGATAGCAAATCTGAGTCTGTGAACTAGTACAAGATCCAACTCAATAAGAATCATCAAAAGGCGATATATTCATATAATTAAGAAGAGACTCACCAATTCCTCCCGAGGACCTCATCGGCGCGGTAACCGGTGGCGTTCTCGAAAACGGTGTTGACATAGATGATCGGGTGATCGGGTTCGGCGGCGTCGGATACGACGAAAGCAGAAGGGCAGACTGGGTAGTAGAACCGGCCAAGGCCGAGCATCTCCTCATCCTCCTCCAGCATCTCCTCCTCCTTTTCATCTTCCTCCAGCTCCATTTCGTCGTGAGGCGACCACTTCAGCCGCTTCAGGGGGTTGTGGTCGCCTCCTCGCCCCGTGTCTGCTCCCGCCGCCATAGACCGCTTACTGCTTTCCCCTTCCTCTCTCTTCTTTCTGTCAACAACAGTGCGTGAGAGATGAGAAGCTCGTTGCGGAGATCGAAGCTGTGGTAAGACAAATAGCTGAGCAGGATCGCGAATGGGAAGGAGGAGAATAGATGAGGGTTAAAAAGCAGGGGATTTGGGATTGGAGGGGAGGAGGAAGTGGCTGAGAGGTGGCGGTGGAGCTACAAATATCTTCCCTGGATTGGCAGAGCAGCAAAGAAGCAACTTTTATTACTTTGGGAGATAATTGCTGCTCCTTTTTAACAAGGGAAAAAAGAATGGCATGTGATTTGAGGAAGAGGAGTTTGGCCCCACAAGATTTTTTTTTTAATATTTAGTTTTTATTATTATTATTATTTAATTCTAAGATATTTGTATTCTAGAATTAAATGACAAAAATGCCCCTACGGGTATCTAGTTCCTTCTATGGAGTGGGACCTTTTTGGCATATCCTTTAGTATAAAAATAATAAATATATCACAAATCATGTATTTGAATTAATTTATAAGATTTTTATTGTGATAGAAATTAATTTTCTTTTCAAAATTTTACAAATTATTTTATTCTTAAAATAATTTGATTTTATGATTTTTATTCTTAAAAGTTAAAAGTTGTTTTTTAAATTTATCTTATAGTTTTCAATGATTTGTTTTTCTATATTTCGAAAAATTATTTGTACGAAAATTTGAAGAAAAATTAATTTGGTTTGATTTTAATATTTGTTTAAATTACTTAAAATAAATTAATTTATGCTTAATTTATTGTTTATCTTTTTAATTAAATTACTATGCAATTTATTTGTCAATAAATTAATTTTCTTTAGTTTTTTGTTTTATTGTGTTTATTATTTTATTTTGATGACACAATATATCAAGGGCATGATATTTTCTAAAAGTATTCCAGAATTTATCTCAACATAACAAATAATTCATATTGATGTGGAGATTACGATAATACCCTCGTTCGTGAATCCAAATGTTAATTTTGCACTAGAAAATATCTCGAGGGTCAACCGTCGGTCGGCTGTCTTTTTATTGGATTTGTGATATTTTTCTCAAAGAAAGAAAATATCTCGGTCAAGTCGAGATATTTTGATGACAATACCTAACTCCATTGCGTTGACTATAATTTCTCCATTCATTTGTGTCTTTCTTTTCAATTTAAATTCGTCTCTTTGATGTGGGTAGAGAAATAATTTTTTTGAGTAAATCTAGTCAATTCGACATTTAAGCATTTTGTGTATTAATTTTGTATTTGATCCCTAATTTTACGCTTTATTTTCCTTTATTGTTAATCATTAAATATGAATTGAAAATGTTATATTGGTTTCATCAGATTAAAAAAATGAATTTTAATTTTATGTTTGTTTGATGCTTAAAATAAAATTTAAAAAAAAGTTGATATTATATTTAGTATATATTAGATAATAAATTATATAATTCTTCTTTATTTTAAATTTGGCTTCCTTTTTTATTCTATGGACCCTGATATGAATTATGGATTCTGATTCATCCACTAAAAAGAATAACACCGTTTGAATAGAGAATATAATGTAAAAAAGATGGAATAATTATATAAAGTCAAGTGGATGACAGTGCATTGCCACGTAAGCACTATACCATCTGCAGCTCAGATATTCGTTTTTTTTTCTTTTTCAGGAACAGTACATAATAATTAATATTATGTCAATCTTAATTAATTATATAAAATGTTGTAGATGATTAACTCTGGTATGCATTTGTTTTTGCCTATTCCCGGCTGGTACTATTTTTTTTACAAAGATAAAAAATTATAATACGTGATCTTATTAGAATTTAGAAAAGATACAAGATGTTGTCATCAATTGTGCTACTCACAGTTGGCTAACTGGTACTAATTAATTACATTGCAATTGCTAAATTATTTACTGTTCTCGCCTAAAGTCGAGAGTGTTGTAAGCCTCCGCGTCTCTTGATTTAGTGCGGCTCCGATGGTGATCCTGCAAAGATATTCTAACGCTCAAGTGAGAGAGAATTTCAATAGTTTGTATGAAATTGAAATAAAGAGTACATCTTCTTTGCGCGTCGTGTCTATTTTATAAAGCAGTTTTGGGCACTCGACGATGATGTATCTGGTAATTTCACAAGGGTTATGCAATGAATAAATCGACTATTATTATTAAGATTGTGAATTTATTACTGTTGAATTCCTAATGATAAATATAGAATATTAATATTTTTGTTTGGCCAAGTGAAGCTCGCTGAATTATAGCAGGTTTGATTTGGGTTGAGTTCATGAGTTGAGGTGCTTCCGGAACTGAGCCAATCGGATCCCGTTCATTTACAACCACTAATCAATAGATTTCTTCAAATCAAGCTTCCTGAATGTCACTCAACATCTACTTAAAACTCGATTGATTGAATAGAAAGAGAAAAAAAATATTATTATTTTTTCCTAAACAATGTTTTATTGCCCGTAGAAAATTAAATGCCTAAATATGATAGGATTCGGATATATAAAAAAATACAGGTAAAATTTAAAAAATATATATTACTAGAATATCTCCGCTGTGATGATACCAAAACTGACATCAATTAAAAAAATAAAAAAAATAAAAGATAAAAATATCAATTAATAGACATTATTACGTGGGTTGGTGGTGGACTGGCGGTGGCAAATACAATTCCACAAGAATCAGGCGATGGATTGCAGACGAGTCTTGAAGGCCTCCCATGTCAAATCCCTCTCCAAGTAGTCAATGTTCGATGGATCAAATGGCCCTTTCACCACATCTATCGATTCAATCACCGCCCTCGCCGGAAGAACACTCTTCCACGGATCCGACGAGGTCATCGAACTCAAGCTCGAAGAGAATCCCTGCATGCAATTCATTTCTGCATTAACTAATCACAATTAATCAACAAGGAGAAGAATTGATTACCCTGAAGACAAGCACGAGCTCTTCTTCTCCGTCCACGGTTGCCCGGACCAGAAGAGCCACGTTCCTGGCTCGTTCGCTGTAAGCTTCCATCAACGAGAGCTCCAAGTTCTGCCCGTATTCTTCCTCGCTCTCTTCTTCTTCTTCGTACCTCACCCTTCGTCTAGCTTTGCATTGCAATTGGCAGTGCTCTGTGCTCAGCCGCCTCTGCGCAGCCACCGCCTCGCGGCGGGACCGGAGGACGGCAGCCGGCGTCAGATTGTGCAGGTGGACGACGTCACTGATGGATGCAGGGAGGCATGCAGGGTGGGCTTGTGGGAGTAGCGAATGGATCACCATTGATGAAGGTGAGAGCAAGTTGGCTATTTGAAGGAAGAATAGGATAAGATGAAGATAGCTTTTGAAGGAAGAATAGGATAAGATGAAGATAGCTTGTGGATGAGTCCCATAGAGGCATAGAGAAGTCAATGCAGACTCGCGAACACTATTATTTATAGGGTCTTTATTTATTATTTTTTAGAAAAATAAAAATAAAAATTCATATATAATGTAATGAAAATAAATTATTCTCGCCTAAAATCGGAATGATGCGGGTCCGCATGTCTCCTGGTTTGACGCTACTCTAGTGGGGGACATGCAAAGACACTCCTCCGATGCTCAAGAAAAAATTTCAAATAATAAACATGAAATTGAAATTAAAAATATACCTAATGTGCGTCGTGCATATTTATAATGCAAATTAAGAATGTCTCGAGAAATATTGCAGATTAAGAATGTCTCGAGGCGATGATGTCTCCTTGAATCTCATAAAAATATATTTGAAATGGATCAGCATTATCGCCAAATTCTTAATAATTAATGAAGAATATAAATATCCTGGCACGACCGGAAGAATTGCTTTTGGGCCTTGATCCGCTGAGCTCAAAGAGTTGAGTCCAGTCCATAAATATTTTCTTTAAAGAAACCAATCAAAGTTCAGTTTTGAAAAAAAAAGATATCAGTAAAAGTAAAAAAACAATTGAGATGTCATCCAACTACACTCACAAAGCTTCCATCATGCCACTGAATCAGTAATCTCAGTAAGAAAGAGCAGGGAAACAATAACAATAGCATATAGACATTACCATCTGTACATGCCTCTTGGTCTCTAAAATGGATATCAAGCAGTAATCAGAATATTTCTCAAGAAAATTATCCAAAGATCTTTATGTACACTGCAGTAAGAAAACAAAACAACATGAAGTCGGTCGCAGAATACTTGATCAGGAAGATGAAGGAAATGAATCTTGGAATGATTCTTTTGCATGGTTTAAGTGGCAAACTGAACACTTTGCTGGTTCCTCAGTGCTTGTTCTGAGACAGTAGCCAGTCCTTGCATTAGCCTAACGATCTCAGTAGTATCGTCTAGATAATATTTTGCTTTGCTGGGTTTCTGCCCTACTGTGCATGCAAATACTTCTGTTGTGGGGGTAAGAGAAGTGCTTTCGACTGAAGTACTGATAACCTCAAACATATCTTCATCGGACCTGTCGTCGCCGATGCATAGTACAAAGTCCGGTGTTAATCCCCTCTCTTGCATGGTGGAAAGAAGGCGCTGAGCTACCAAGCCCTTGCTCACACCCTGCAAGCATAACATTACTATCACTAACTTTATGTTTTTTATTTTGATTGCTAGCATTTTATTTGAAAAGTTTAAGACGCTAGGAAGGAGATCAATCTATATATTTTTAGTTTAACATATCCTCTCATGATACAAATAAGGCTTGAATCAATGCTAGGAAGGAGCTCATAATATATAGTTTAACATGTCCTCTTGCGGGACAAATCATGTTTGAACCATACACTAGAGATACATTATGATAGAGCAAGTTGAATATTCATTGGCTTGAGCCCGAATATAACATGAAGAACAACAGCAGCACATTTCAATCTTGGAGGTACCAACTAAGCTATGATATTAAGTGAAAGTTTGATCTGTGTTATATATAGTTGATCAAGAAAGGATAATAAGAATAGTGACAATAAACTAACCTGTGGTTTAACCTCCACAATATGCTGGCCGCTCTTCACTGAAACTGGTTCATTTGCGAGAACACTCTCCAAATGATCGAGAAGCTCCTTCGCTTGGCAAGATCCAAAATCCGGATCAGCATCTTCATATGACCAAACAAGTGCAGTTTCCTTGTCATCGATTGTTGATCCATCAGTTGTTTCCATGTATAACCTCATTACAGGATCTGCAATCTGCTTCCAGCTACAATCTGCCACAGGGACACAAGTCTCCCATTCTGCATCTCTCCTTAACCTGAAGTCGAATTAATGCCAACATTTCATGTTGATTTGGTGAGCCATCCACCACCATTGCTTGAAGGAAAATTAATCAAACATGAATCTTCTAAGATTTAATTGTCATAGAGCAAGTTCAGAGGGACTAGTACAACTACTACATTTCAGCTATATAAAGAATGTTCATAAGAACTAATTCCTTAGAAAGTAGCTGCTACTACTGCTACTACTATTGCACCAACAACATAAAGACAACAAGGGTAAAGTTCCAACTATTTAGAGTTCATCATATGGATCCCTATCCTGCTATTGATTGTCTTAATAAAGTTCAACAGAACTAACCTTAGGAAGTAGCCATGCTCAGCAGCAATTCCGAGGTTTTCGCAAGGAGAAAACCAATCACTAAGAGTGCCTCGGCTTCTTGCACTAACAAGAAACACTACATTGTTCTTATCGCGGCACAAGTTGTTCAAGATTTCAATTGATTTGGCATTTGGGCTCTTATCAATAGATGCTTGTGGCATCAGGGTGCCATCATAATCGAAAAGGATGGCACGAGTTTTCGTTCTCTTGTACGCCGAAACAATGTGCTCCATGGATAGCTTTCTGAAGTTTGTATCAAGAGCTACCACCCTGAACCCCAATCCAAATCCAATTCCCCAGCACCTCCTCCTCGAGTGATCTCTGCAAGTCCTTTGCAGGTCCTGCAAGAAGCTATTTCCCCAGTATCCCACATCATGTGACCTAACATATTTATAGTGCTTCTCATGGCGAAACTGCTTCTCTTGCTCGCTCATGCCCAATGCATTGACAATGGCATCAGCAACAGCTTCTATGTTCCATGGATTCACCCGGATGGCACCACTCAAGGACGGGGAGCAGCCGATGAACTCGGAGACCACCAACATGCTCTTTTTCTGAATTAATGATGTGCCTAAACCCAACACTCGATCCAATTGCTCATTCCCTTGCCTCGAAATGATGTACTCATAAGGAATAAGGTTCATGCCGTCCCTCACTGCTGTGACCAAGCAACACTCCGCCACCACATAGTAAGCAATTCGCTGATAGAATGGGAGGGGTTCATCAATGAGGATGATGGGCTCGTAGCCTGGCTTGCCATAAGCTTCGTTGATCCTCTTCACCATCGCGAAGCTCTCGGCTTGGACTTCCTTCACGCCCTTCCCCCGCCCCCTCGCTGGATTTGCAATCTGGACTAGAACTACTTTCTCCCTCCACTCCGGGTGCTGCTTCAGCAGCTCCTCCATCGCCAGCAGCTTTAAGCTGATTCCTTTGAAGATGTCCATGTCGTCAACGCCGAGAACCATAACTCGCCCCTTTTTTAAGAACTGCCCGACGAGCTCGCTGACCTTGGTCTCGGTCTCCGGCAGGCTGAGCACGGACTCGAGCTGGCACAAGTGGATGCCAACCGGAAGAATCTTGATGCTAACTGTGCGGCCGTAGTACTCCAATCCTATATACCCTCGCTTGGACTCGTAGGAGAGCCCGAGCATGCGCCCGCAGCAGGAGAGGAAATGGCGGGCGTAGTCGAATGTGTGGAATCCGATGAGGTCAGAGTTGAGCAGCGCCCGAAGGAGCTCTTCGCGGACCGGCAGCGTCTTGTAGATTTCAGAGGAGGGGAAAGGGCTGTGGAGAAAAAATCCGAGTTTGACGCGATTGAAGCGCTTGCGGAGGAAGGTAGGGAGTACCATGAGGTGGTAGTCGTGCACCCACACGAAGTCGTCGTCGGGGTTGATGACTTCAAGGATCTTGTCGGCGAAGATCTTGTTGACGGATACGTAAGCCTGCCAAAGGGAGCGGTCGAAGCGTCCGCCAAGGTCAGGGGAGAGGGGAAGCATGTAGTGGAAGAGAGGCCAGAGCTGCTGCTTGCAGAAGCCGTGGTAGTAGCGGGTGATGAGGTCGGGCGGGAGAAAAGCCGGCACACACTTGAAGGTCTCCAGGAGTACCTGGCTGACTTCGTCGTGGTCGGCGGGGGGGATTTCGTCGCGGAGGCAGCCGACGTAGACGAACTCCATGTCGGCCCCGCGGTCGCCTATGGCATCCTTGAGTTGGAGGAGGAGGGAGTCCTCATCCCAGGAGAAGTCCCAGCCGCGGCCGTCGGAGCGACGGCGGGCACGGATGGGTAGTTGGTTGGCGACGACGATGGTGCGGTCGCGGGGGGAGGAGGAGGGCCCGGTGGCGGAGCCGTCGGAGTCGGAGTCGGAGTCTAGGTCGGAGATGATGCCAGCGACGGTCATCACTCGAGGGATACGCCGCCGGATCTGGCTGATAGAGGGCGGCTCGCCGGAGGCAAGCTCGAGGAGGTTCGAGTACGACCTCGAAACCATTTTTTCCGGCGGCTGGAGCTCAAAGAAAGGAGCTTTCCGCCTCACCAAAGCCGCAATCAACTCAAGCAGCAAGAACCATCAACATTCCAGCTCAAAAACACTTGGAGCACCGCGAACGCAACACTGAACTAGGAATCCAACAACCAGCGGAAGAAGAAGAAGAAGAAGACTTCAAAGCGTAAGATATGGACCAGGAAACCACATGGGAAGCTCAAAATGGCAGAAAGGCAAGAAATTTTCGAACAAAATCCGATCTTTTGAGGCAAAAAGGAAGAGAATTGGACAAAAATATAACTATATCTAGAGGAAAAGCGCAGCAAGCAACCAAAAATACGATTTTTTCGGAGGAAATAGAATGGAGGATTACCAAAACCCAAACACCAATACGAAATTTCCCGGCTCAGTTCGATCTTGAGGTCCGGAAACAAACAACCAAGAAGATAAAAAAGAAACCTGAAGAAAATAATTCCTTTATTTTTTGTCTCAGCACAGAGATGACAATACTTTTATACTGACACCACAGAGAAGGACTAGTTTGGCAACAGAGATGGACGGATGAGAATAGTGGGAGAGGAAGAGGAGGGAAGACAAAGGGAAAAGACGTCTTTTTTCTAACTTAAATAGTCATCAAATTAATTAATTATCTTCTAAAAGAATTGGAAGACTAATATAATGAAAAGGAAAACGTAGAAATTCTTTTCTGTCACATTTTTTTTCTTTCAAAATCTTTTAATCCGAACAAGTTGTACGAGAGAGAGAAAACCACCAAAAAGAATGCCTACGTTTCAAGCTTCAACCCATCTCGGAGATTCTATACCCACCCACCTCAGAACAGTTGGCAAATGGGGCCCAGTCAGTCCAACCAATGAAACACGCGGGCGGAAACGGGTAAAATTTGATCTTTAGACTGTACACTCGTCGCGGTTAAAACCCATTAATTCAAATTTAAATCGGGAGAATATATAACAGGAGGAAAATATTGAGTGAGGGCGCCACCGGCGGACATGTCCAGCGCCACGTGGCAGAAGGACAGCCGCCGTGCGGGAAGGAGACCAACACCGGGTATGGCGCGGTGGGGGGGGGGGGGGCGGGGGGGGCGGGGGGGGGGGGGGGGGGACTACAGCTCTCGCCCCCCACGTGTCGAGCGCAGGATTCGCTTCCGGTTGGTGGGGCCATGACAAATAGAGCTTCTCATTGGAGGACCCACCGTCGAATGCGTCGGGACCCGCCGCCGGGGACCGCCTGGGAGAAGGAAAGGCTGCGGTTGTTCGCTCATGCGCTGAGTGAAAGATTTCGGTCAACATGGGGAATGATGAAGAAGAGGGAGAAGAAAGGAAGCAGGAAGAAGATACGGTTCACCCTAATGTCTGGTAAGTGGTAATTCAATGCACACGTAAGTACAAAGGTTACCTGTTAAAAGTTATTTCATGTAAAGACGTGCGATAAAATGCATCAACAAGCATGACTGTTTGGAGTTAATCAATGATGGCTGGAGATGATATTGACTGCAATTACTTAAAAGTAAATTGTGACCAAACATGAGCTACAATGACAGCCAAGTAATGTGCTTTCTTTTCCTATGGTAGGTGCCAATTGACAAATTGGGTGTCCATCTTCAACAGGGAAAGCGAAGTTAAATGTCATCCTCTCATCCAAGACATGATTACTGAGGCAATACTGACATCAGCTAATTCGTCATGCAGTTTTTTTCATGGAAAATGTGAAGAACAACACCTTGCAATTGGGAGATCAAACTGTACTTTATTACAAAACATGAAGGAAACAGAGAAACTATTTTTTCTACATTGTCTAATTATTTTCAACATGGAGACAAGTTTGGTGTTAATTGGAAGCAAGAAACTCACCTGAATCAAAAGTACAGTGGTTAGTGGTAAAAAAAAAAGGTACACTGGTTAGTGTCAAATAAGTAGGAGAGTTCTTAAATCTTAATGTTATTCTTCATGAAATATTGCAGACAAACAGAAAATTCTTACTAAAGATGTCTATAGACAGCTCTGTTACAGACAAGATCAGAAATAAATAAGTTGTCGTCAGATGTTAAATATTTTAGTCTTTCCTTCTTTCTAGCGGATAAGATTCCTTGATTAGTTAGCAGATTCTTTCATGCATTACTTTTAATTGCTAGCTTAAGAATCAAGCAGCCTCCTTGCATGCCCACTACAAAGTGCCTTGACCATCTCTGTGCAGCTTTTCAACTTTGATACTTTAAAAACAAATGAAAAGCACTTTTTTAAAAAAAATTATTACTTCATTAAGTACATGTTTACAAGCAGTTGACTGCATAATTCCACCTATACCTACTCAAGGCTATTCTATCAACAAAGATTCATTTATATATATGTTATGTTATGTTTATTATTTAATTCTTGATGATTTAGCTACTGAGCAAGTGAGAGAGTTTTTTAATTGCAATTGTAAGGTTGATTCTTCATATTAGAAAGTAAATTAAGTTTAAATAAAGCATGATACTTTTTTGTTATTTCTCAACTCTCTTTTTTCCAACTAAGTGATTAGAATTTTCTTCCAATCCTCGTTGGTTTCTTAGTTATTTGGGTGAGGCAGACCAGAATTTACTATATCTGGGCAGTACACTGCACCTGCATCTCAGCATCCAACTTCATCAAATATGATCCATCATCACATGCTACACAGATATTTGCAGACAAAATCCAAAGGAAAACAGAGTTCCTATCACTGCCCTAGACCACCCCTTAGGCAATTTTCTTGCTTTTGGACACTGCCAACTCCTACATTGCAAATTTCAACGTATGTAATGCTTGTTTGAGTTGGCATTACTTCTACTCTAGACTGAACCAGTGGGAAAATTCTTAAATCTCTTTTCAGGTCAAGTTGCAATTTTTTGCCACATTTTTAAAAACAATGAGAGTTTCTAAACTATGAGTTGGAAAGAGATGTGTAACATATGTAAACAAAACATACAAAAGTTAACCATGGTTAGAGGAAGGTTAAGATAAACAAGCAAGTTCCAGCAGTGTAGGGAGGAAGTATTTTGTCTTAATCCAGTAAGAAATGTATATGTAGGATTCAAATATAAGACAAAGGAGCGCCAATTCTAGCAGTTTTAGCCTTAAGAGGATTCAAGAAGATGAGATGCGATAGTGATGGATAGCACATGCATGCAGTATTAAAATGTTTTACTACAGTCAGGTTGGAGAACAGCTAGAAGAAAGAGATTTATGAGGGTCCAAGATGTCCCACCATTAAAAGTGGTACCATATTAATGACTTGATCCCCTAGAATATGCTGACTCCAACTGCAAGTAAGAAGAAAAGAAATTACTAAGATTGGCTGTAATGGATCTTAGACCATAAGTATTTGTTTCACATTAAATTCTATATAATAGGAACAGCTGGCTTGGTGTGTAGTGAGTTATTTAATTCTGGGTGGCATTAGGTTTATTGAAGTCTTGGGATATCAATTTCTGCCATGGTAAAAGACAAGAAAAAAGATGAGAAATGGATAAGGGAATTAGAGACTGAAAGAGGGAGACCATGTGAAGTTTTGGAAGTTACACTGTGCATGACTGCATTCCCTGCTCCTCATAGGAGGAATCTAAGTTGAAGAAAAATAGCCATCAACATCATGGAAACTGTTCGATCTACTATTATGACCTACTCATATTAGATTTAACTTCCTAAAAAAAACATAATTGAAGTTCCTAATCCAAAAAGAAAATTCAACATCCAAAAGTGGTTTGAGCAAAAACTGGTCAAACACACCGGCCGGTTGATCCAGAATTTCTTTCTTTTTTTACAACTTTATTAACCAGGCTAGTCGGACTAGCCGACGGATCGAAGACCAGGTTTAACAGCACTGAAGGCAAGCAAGTATGCAGATCAAGGCTCAAGGAGTTGGTTGATTACTGCATGCTTTCTGGATAGACTTAACTGGACTTTGTGGGGAAAGCTTATCCTGTAGGCATATGTGGAGTTAAGAAGACCTTGGCACTGAAGATTCTTATTCTAGCTTTACCTACTTGTAATAAATGCATTGTCTCCCACCAAATTTGGCAAAAAGATATGGATTCAACTATCAAACAATAATATCTTTCAAAAAAAAAAAAACTATCAAACAATGATCATGTGCATCTCTTCACAGTGAGCAGCACTGTTCAAATATATGCTCACCCTGAATGAAAACTTAACCTTTTCTGCTTACTGATACTTGTCCTTGCTACTAACCTGAATTGCTTGAAATTGGTTGGTTGATTCATCCACAATCCCACTTTACACTCGTGGAAGTAAAACAAATGGGATATCAACCTCTGTTTACTTTGTCAGAATCGTCTTGTTCATTAATCATTCAGTCACTATCCATCAGTTTCTGGATGAGCATGATTATAAAGGAATCTACAACAATAAATCCACACCATTCTATATTTTTTAAGCGCTATACCGTCCCCATCACTTGTATTGTTTATTAAAGGTCTGTGACACAAATGGAAAGGGACTCTTAATCATATAATTATCAACACCCCTTTTTTACACCATTCTCCAAATAGAAAATGCCTTCAATGAGTGCCCAAAGATTAGCAAAACTAGAATGCAAGAAACTGTTGGCCTACATCTAAAATCTCCAAAAAAGCTTGACATCTCCTCCTTATCCTTGGTTCACTTAAATTTCTCAAGTGTGCAATGAGTGGAATAAGGGGCAAGGGCCACTTAGCTGAAGACATCTGCTTTGTCTTTAAATAATAACACAGTGGCACTCTCCTAAAGTTGACAAAGAGAAAATGTTGAAAAGGACATCTGCAGCACTTAATGTATTCAAGAAAATTAGGGGTTGGAATTTGATAGGTATTCTTCAACCAACGAATCGAATTGGAATTCAAAGAGTATAAAAACAATGAATGAAGACGAGGCCAGAAGTGGTCTGTTGTTTCCATCATCAACCTATGATACACTACCAACCATCAAGGTCTTCAGGTTCTCTATTGCTTGTAGCAGACACCCACCAAAGATGAAAGTGAAAGACTAAGAAGAAACCCACGAGAGGTTACTGTGGTACATTCATTAAAGACCTATGTCGACTCACTAAAATAAATCATTGGTTGTTTGATTCTTGTGATTTTAATTTGCAGTTGCCATGCATTACTGTTTCCAGATGCCAATGTCAGAAGCCATTATGGTAAACTAGGTTCATTGAATCATTCTTTTATTTGTTCAAGGGAAATTTTATTGATCAGAATGGTATTGAAGGGTCAATACTCAACTTGTCCAATGGACTCCTTATGGAAGACACTGCTAAGTTTCCTCAATGTACTAACACCATATTATAGTAGCAAAAGAATAGTGTTTTGCAATCAAGTTGGAAGAGCATCTATGTTGTTCGAGAATCTTTATTCAAAGCAGCCGCCTCACGCTCTTTTCGCCGTCGCTCCCTCTGCAATAGCAATTAGATGACACAAGATTAAGAAGATACCAACATATAACAATGACATATACAGGAAAATGATCCACACATGGATGGAAGACCCCTTTGTAACCTTTCATGACTAAGACTCTTAGAACAGTTAAAGCTCATAAAATAGTAGAAATGAAGGAATGACCACAGTTTCGGGCTGCATATTTCTTTTTTTTCCTAATGAAGCAATTCAAATTGATTTTTAATCACTGTGATGGCTGGTTTTTAGACAAATAGATATCCAAATGCTAACTCTTTCTTGGTTGTTTTAGACAAGGAAATGGCAGCCATCGAATTGGTAGGCCATTCAACGTAGAATTCTTGCTTGGTAGAATGGTTTCTAGTAAAGAAGGCTAAGGTTAGATGATCTATCTATGAAGAAATCTAAAAAGATAAACAGATTTAATATCATCTAGGTATTTATTGGAGGTTCATCTCAAATTAGTGGAAAGTCCATATCATTGTATGATCTTATTAATGTTTGACAGTCAGCCAACTAGAGTTCATGACGAACTTTACAAGAAAATCATTCTTTTTTTCAGTTCAAATGGTAATAGTTAATTCGTCCATGTGTATCAAGATTATATCTATTCCTTAACCAATTTGAAACCCAAGCAGAAGAAAATTCCATTCATTACCCAATTAGAGAAAACTTTACAAGTGTGAGTATAGAAATGAAGATAAGATATCTATGTTTTTGATTCATAAAATCTACTAAATATAAGGTTGAAAGATCCATGACACTCACCTACATATAAAACGGGTCAGGTCGTGAGGTGGCATACAAGAATGATATGATTTGATCTTCAATCTGCCTTTAAGGCAATTAATTCATCTAAATGAATTAAAGCTAACAGAAATACCAAGATAGAGAAAGAATGGAATCCAAGATAATAAAGAGTTGGTAGCGAAGAACCAATCAGGTAAAAATTAAGCACAAGGAGAAGTAGAAAAAGAAAAAAATGGGTCTGCCAACCATGAAAATCTTCATTTTAAAACTCCTCAATGCACAAATTTTATTTTCTCAGATGAACAGCTAGAAGCTATCAATGAAATAGCTTTTACAAACTCGGACTCTCCTGTCTAATTTTTTATATAAAATTGTGGGAAAAAGCCTACCTTTTCCAATCAGGAAATACACAATGACACATGAATATGGTACCTTTTTATAAAGAATAAAAATATAATATATATACTTGAGTAAAATCTTATCCGCTACCCTACTTTTAACCTGATGTATAAACCTAAAGTGTCTTAAAAGTACCAACACAAGTTGAAATATAACCACTAATACTCTTTAAGTCTAAAACAATCATCACAAAGAAAACACCTCAACATATGCATAGTGGCATTGCAGGTTAAATTTTAAACAGGCTCGCTAAGGCCTTTCTTAGTCTACTTGACAATGGATCAAGTCAATTCACTCACCTATGGCAAACAACACCATCCTAATGATCTAAAGGACATAAAACAAATGTCCTAAACAATTGAATGAAAAAACTCATCTTCGATATCATGTCCGACTTGATAGATCAAAATATGTAATGAAGTATTGATTTGAGAAATACAATCATAATCATGTTGATACACCATGGTAAGGCAATATGAAACCATGAAGGAGAGAAAAAAGAGAAACATAGTATGAAGTGACAAAACCAAATCACAAGCGTCAAGAAACACTTTCAATAGAAGAGAAGATATCATCCTACTTACTAATGGCATCTGAAGTTGCACCAAAGCACAAGTTGAAGTTCATATTGGATTAAAGAATGAAATGATCAAGCTTTCAAAACTACCATGCACGGGGCTATAAATTAAGAAAGTACTGAAATTCCTTTATGGATACTCGTTAAGACATGAACAATGGGGAAGGGACTATATTGCAAAGAAGATTAAATTTATTTTTTTAAAGTTTTAGTACGAGATTAAAAAAAGAGCAATTAAACAGCAACAAAAATGATTTAAAGCCAATGTCTTGTGGAGGAATACATGCATAAAAAGTGGACACGTAACAATTAATAAAATGGAAAAGAAATTTTTTTGATAAAATAGTGGGTTTAGGACTCGGAAAATGGGCAAGTTGGATTAATTACAGGTTGTGTGCTCATAAAAATGCATACCCATACCTAAAGGCTGATCACATGTAGGATTTGTTCTAATTTCGTATAGAGTAGTCAATCCAAATATTGGCAAAAGGTCAATGATATAAACCTAAGGTTGTAAACCATAAACCATGAATGTAGTTCTAGCACTCATCATGAGCACTGAGATACTATGCTCATATTCATCATTCGATTATTGGAAAATTAAATACTATGAACAAACATCAGTTCTGGAGCAAGATCAAATGCTTGAGAAGCATAATTGGATTAACCATTAAATGGTTTACTTGAATGAATAAAAAATTCAATATCATACATATTTGGTGCATCTAAACAAATAAATCTATCTGGCGAATAAAAGATTATGAAAGATAAACCACTACAAAAATTAAACAAATTGCAGAAATAGGTCAATTGAAGGAGAGGAGCCTACCCGCCGCTCCCAGTAGGGGAGAAAGCAGACGAAATCATAAACAGGAGACAAAGTGTTCACGAGAACCAAGTTCAGCCCCGCGAACACCAGAAGCGAAGTCATCGGCCGCGTACGATTAGGCATCGGCGACGAGAGAGGAAAAGGGTTTAGGTCGAACCCGACGAAGAAGACTAGGGTTTAGGTCGGATTCACCCTAATATTTAGATGAATAAGTCTCTTGTCTCGAAGGCAGTGAAGCAGAGCGTGGGCTGGAAGATGTTGAGCTTTCGTTCTAGGGTTGGGTTCTCTCCCTGAGGTATGAGGTCCACATAGAGATAAGCCAATAAAAACACGCCATGTGGCATCATGAGTCAAGGTGGGCCAAAGGCCCAACAGAGCGTCAGTCAACGTAGACTTTGCCTATGTTTTCAATTTCTAGTTTCTAGTTTTCAATTGTAAGATTTAATTAAGTTAGGGATGATTTGAGATATTATTGTTCAATTAGATATAAAATTAATCAATAAATGTTATTAATTTTTTAAAAAATTAAGTTTGATGGACTTAAATTAATTTTGATTAAGTTATAAATAAATCGATTTTAGAAAAAATGAGATATTTTAAAAATTAAGTTTTGCCTAATTAGATAGAAATTAGCTTAATTAATTTATCAAATTAAGATAATTATTTAAGTTGAAAATGGTCGTCTTTATTTTAAATTTTATAAATTAGATATAGTTTGATTTATTTATAAATTAATAGATTCTATTAAAAGTATTTATAATTATGAGTTTGACACCGTATTTTGATATCGAAATCGACAATCCCGAAACTACTGAAAATAACCTTTCGACATTTTCATTTTCATTATGAAAACTGATTTCATTGAAACTCTTTTTCATTCTAGTTTCGATTCAGTTTTATGACAACGTCGAACCAAATATGTTTTTGTAAACAAATTTTGATTTCAACAAAATCGAAGTCATGAAAACAAACTTAGTTTCGCTAATCAAACAGACCGGATTTACGATATAAGATTTAGCGTTCTCAAATACAACACCAAGGTCAAAGGAGAAAGTTCACAAGCAGATAAAAAACCATGTAGGCAAACAATCCAATTCTGTTCTTAACATCATTCATAAGTAGTAATTCAATGCAAACCTAAGTGCAAAATTATCAGTTAAGAGTTATTTCATGTAAAGACATGTGATATAATGCATCAACAAGCATGACTGTTTGGAGTTAATCAATGATTGCTGGAGATAACATTGGCTACAATGAGCCAATGGCTTGAGTAACTTGTGACCAAACATGAGCTACAATGACAGCCAAGGAATGTGCTTTCTTTTCCTATGTTAGGTGCCACTTGACAAATTGGCTGTGCATCTTCAACAAGGAAAGCAAAGTTACATGTTCATCCTCTCATCCAATACACGATTGCTGAGGCAATACTGCCATCAGCTAATTCATCATGCAGTTTTTTCATGGAAAATGTCAAGAACAACACCTTGCAATTGGGTGATCAAACTGCCTGAATGAAGGAAACAGAGGATAAACTATTTCTCTACATTGTCTAATTTTCCACATGGAGATAAGTTTGGTGTTAAATGGAAGCAAGAAACTCACTTGAATGAGAAGTCCAGAGGTTAGTGTCAAATGATTAGGAGAGTTCTTAAATCTTAGTGTTATTCTTCATAAAATACTGCACACTAAAGCAGAAAATTCTTACATATTTTGATGATTCAAGTTCAAACATCTTTCCATGAATATGCTTATAGGTAAGGAAAGTAGAGTATGCAGTCCTACCTTGCAACAAAGAGGCTTAGTTTCAAGACTTGAACCATTCATAACTTATCCAAACTCAATAAGAATGATCTTATTGTTCTACCAAGATCATCATTTAAATGTGAATAAAAAAACATTCACAACCAGGACTAAAGATTTCTATACACAGTTTTGTTACAGACAAAATCAGAAATAAATAAGTTGTCACCGGACAATAAATATTTTAGTCTATCCTTCTTTCTTGCGGATAAGATTCTTTGATTAGCTAGCATATTCTTTCATGCATTACTTCTAAATGCTAGCTTAAGAATCAAGCATCCTCTTTGTATGCCCACTACAAAGTGCCTTGACCATCTCTGTTCAGCTTTTAACTTTGATTCTAAAAACAAATCAAAAACACTTATTTAACAAAAACTAAAAGTGATTACAGCTTCATCAAGTACATGTTTACAAGCAATTGAAAGCATAATTCCACCTATACCTATTCAAGGCTATTCTATCAGCAACAAATCATTTATATATATTTAACTATTGATGATTTAGCTACTGAGGAAGTGAGAGTGTTTTAATTGCAAATGTAATGGTTGATTCTTCGTATCAGAAAGTAAATTAAGTTTAAATAAAACATGATACTTCTTGTTATTTTTCAACTATTTTTCTCCCCTATGAAGTTATAAGAATTTTCTTCCAATCCTTATTGGTTTCTTAGTTATTTTGAGGCAGACCAGAATATACCATTTGTGAGCAGTACATTGCAGCTGCATCTCAGGATCCAACTTCATCAAATATGGTCCATCTTCACCAAATAATAATAACTGAAGACATCTGCTTTGTCTTTAAATAAAAACACAGTGGCACTCTCCTAAAATTGACACAGAGAAAATGTCACTTAATGTATTCAAGAAAATTAGGGGTTGGAATTGATAGGTATTCTTTAACCAATGAATTCAGTTGGAATTCAAATAGTATAAAAACAATGAATGAAGACAAGGCCAGAAGTGGTCTGTTGTTTTCATTATCAACCTATAATACACTACCAACCAACAAAGTCTTCAGGTTCTCTAATGCTTGTAGCAGACACCCACCAAAGATGAAAGTGAAAGCCTAAGCAGAAACCAACAAGAGGTTACTATGTACTTTCAGTAGTGTAGACTCGCTAAAATAAATCATTGGTTGTTTGAAGAGTTCTTGTGATTCTAATTTGCAGTTGCCATGCATTACTGTTTCTGGATGCCAATGTCAGAATCCATTATGGTAAACTAGCTAGGTTCATTGAATCATTCTTTTGTTTGTTCAAGGGAAATTATACTGATCAGAATAGTACTAAAGGGTCAATACTCAACTTGTCCAATGGACTCCTTATGGAAGACACTGCTAAGTTTCCTCAATGTACTAACACCATATTATAGTAGCAAAAGAATAGTGTTTCGCAATCAAGTTGGAACAATTGGTGGGATTGAGAATAGGTTTTGTGTCATATTAGTTAATTATTAATAAAGACAGTGACTAAGTTAACATAGGCAATGAGTGAGTGAATATGAAAGATGAGTAAGTAAACATGAGAGTAGGTGAACATGAACAACGAATGAATTAACGTTCGCTCATTCCTTGCCGATGTCTACTCACTCACTGTGTATATTCACTCGCTCTATAGAATTAACTAGTCTCCATCATAAATTTACTCCATGAATGGTTTAATGGGTTTGACCAAACTCTATCTAGAGAGTTCAATCCTTGAAGTGAATCGAGCTCCTCTTTTACTTGCTTGGGTTGACTCAGACCTTTCGACCTTGCATAAAGTAGCAAACTGGTGCTGTGCTTGACAATGGAACAGTGATAACTAGGTCAGACCTTTGATCAAATCTGATTGAATTAATGCATGAAGATTAGGGGACTATATAAGGGTGATGGATGCAACAAGCAATTGATGAGTCATAAAGCCCATTAGTCAAGCTACAAGCCTACAACATCATGCCAATATTGGGCTTAGCTTAGGTGTTTGCAAACTTAAATCATGTGTATCTAACTGGGCTGTGTTGGATACTTGGATCAGCTCTAGCTTAACATCTTCGTTCCAATTGCCAATTCCAAACTTAAATTTCACTAATTATTAGACAACAATTTTTTTTATATGAACAGTTAGACTTTGGCGAAAGACCCTAACGGCCAATATAACTACGATTAACGTCTCATTTTAAATTGTTAAATATTTTAATTTTATAAACATATCAAATCTAAAATTTTCTATGTAATAAAATGCATAACTATATGATATTTGTCAAAACTATAATAAACATAAAGTTTTTTATGGTTTTTCTTAAAATTCTCTAATAATAAATCTCGAGACGGACTAGCCCATAAAGAGTGTTAGTATGGTGCAGTATTGTACCGGTATCGGCTTCAGACCTAGAACAATACTAGTATGAGATTATAAACATGAGAGTTCAAATTGGAAAAATATTTAAAAAAACATTAAAGAAAAGGTATGATTTTGATAAATATCAAAAAGATTTACGATTTTCCTAAAATTCTCTAATAATAAACCCCGAGATGGGCTAGCTCGTACTGAGTGTTAGTATGGTACACTATCGTACGGTACCGTTATTGACTTCAACCCGAGAACAATACTTATATGAGATTATAAACATGAGAGTTTTTTTGTTGTCAAAAGATAACAAATTTCATTTCTAGAATAAGAGTTAAGAGTACAATCAAGCACAAGACGGGATAAATATCCATCCAAGATCATTTTCACACACGGAAGGATAAACGAATCAACATCACATACGCATATAGCGAATACAATACCAAATAAATTAGAAAAAATCTCACTAGGAATCTTACTGGGGTTTGAACTCTAGATCTCCGCAACTCATAAGCTGTTGCCACCGACATGAGAGTTCAAATTGAAAAATATCTTAAGAAATTCATAATTTATTGGTAATATAACAATCTCTTTTCTATAATTTTGTTTTTGATGAATTCTATAACTTTCAACTACATATGAATTAAACATTTAAAAAATTGAAAATTAATCAAAAATAAGTGGAAGCCAAACGGGCAGAGAGACTCCGTACATCGCCGCAAAAACAAAAATCTTTAAATAATTCATTTTGGCTCATTCCGTCGTTTGAAAGAGAGCAAGCTCAGTCAAACCGCGAGATTTCCGCTCGCGGGTGGCGGGAAAAACTCGCCGGTCCAATAACACCGCGCCACGTCCGCGACCAGCGCGCGGGGCCCGCTCGCCGCACGAAGCGACCTCTCGCATCCCACGTGGGACCAAACGGGCAGCCGCGCATCGCACGGCTCACGTTGCCGCCGCATCGCAGCGATCGACGGCCCTGATCACTCCTCTCCCCCCCTTCCTCTCGTACGTATATATCATCGCGCACATTAAATGAGCCAACCCCTCCTCCCCCCTTCTTTCTATATACAAGTTTTAAACCCTCCGAAGAATAAATCAAACGCGACCCGGCGGATCACCTGCTCCCTCATTGGCCGGGATTTCTGGGCTCCACGGGAGCAGCCAATGGAAATGGTCGGCGCAGGAGAACCGAGTCGGTTCTCGATTTGTCAAGATTTGAAATTAAGAGAAGAACATAATTACATTCCAATTAAAATCCTTCTCGTTGTGTTGCTATAAAAGAATTCGGAAATCTTTTCAATTTCCCCTAATAAATTAATATTCATCAGTTGCTCAGTCGCCAATCAATTTCATCAAGAGTGGAGAGGAAATGGTAAGACAAGCATTCCATCCTCTCAATCTGTTTCCGTTGATCGATTTTCTTCTTCTTCTTCTTCCCAATCCAATTTGATTCGGAATTCTCCAAATTGATTCTTAGAACCCTAAATTAAGTTCCAAGATGCGTTTTCTTTAATTAATCTATGTTGAGTAGTTCCACTGCGATTGATGAATTGCTCCTTTCGGCGATCTGTATTTTTTTTCTTTCGATTGGTATTTGGTAATTTGTGAATAGGTGATTCTGATTTTGATTTTTCCAGGTGGGTTATGCGTTCCATTACAAGAAGAAGAGTGGCGTAAATCGGGATGAGGAAGGAGAAGAGGAAGAGGAGGAGGGGGAGGAGGAGGAGGAGGAGGGGGAGGTGATCGTACCTGGGACGAGGAGGGAGAGGCGGCGGAAGGAGGCGTCCTCGTCGTCGGCGTCGGCATCGGTGGCGGGATGGGTGGATATGCTGCTGCGGAGCGAGTTCTTTGGGGTGTGCGATCAACACAGGGAGGAGCGGCGGAGTGAGGAGAACATCTACTGCGTGGACTGCGGGTGCCGGATGTGTCCGCACTGCCTCTCTCGTCCTGGCGGCGCGCACAGCGCCCACCGCCTCCTCCAGATCCGCCGCTACGTCTACCAGGACGTCGTCCGCGTCCATGACATGCACAGCCTCCTCGATTGTTCCAAAGTCCAGGTCATCTCTCATCTCTCCGCCATTAATTCTCTCTCACACAAGCTGGCACACACAAATTCTACATTTTTATAGTTGTCATGCTGTAAAAATTCACTTATACGCCAATTTAATCTAATTATGCACGCAAATTCACTTGTTTAGTATCAATTGTTATAAGAAAAAAAAGTATTTATACAATTATTTTAAGTTTAAACAAGAAGGCAAATTTTTCTACATAAATTTTGGATTTTGAAGCTTATGAAAATTAAAAATCAATTTGATCAAGTTTTAAACTCTTGAGTTTCAATTAGGAGTTAACTTCTCTTTTTTCATTCCAAGAAATTAGGCTGAAAAAACCTTGGATTTAGGATACTGTTTATGGAAAATAAATTAATTTTTGGAACACTGTTATTTCTTTAGAAAAATGCCAAATTTGCTTCTTTTTTATATTAAATTGCAACCCCGAATTAATTCGTATGACAGATACGCCAAATTCACATGGTTTGAATTTTCTCACATTAGCATTAAACTGATGAACTAAATTTGATTTTGTTTTGTTGAAACAGCCATATACTGTGAACAGTGCCAAGGTAGTGTTATTGAAGCCCAGGAAGCAATCAAAGCCGTTGAAATCTAATCCCGGAGGACCCGCGTGCGGTATTTGCCGTCGATCTATCTCGGATCCCAACCGCTATTGCTCCATCTCATGCATGGTATTATATTATGATCTCGTCTTCTTTTGGTTTCGCTTCTGCAGTTCTGCTGATGCACCATTACACGCAGGTCTCGGACGTGAGCACGGTGGTTATTCCAGAATGTAGTCCATTAGAGCCGTCGGTTCCGCATCTGACGGCTGAAGCTGAGGTGGTGGGACCCGACTCCCCACCGTGTTGCCTCTCCCCGCCACAACCGCACGATGAAGGGCGGGAGGAGATCTGCCGTTGGATTCCCAAGTTACCGAGGCGACGAAGGGTTCATAGGAGGAAAGCGGTTCCGCAGAGATCCCCGCTCTTGTGAGCTGAAACTTTCATTTTTTGGCGAATAAATAAAATATCAACCATATGTTGTATTGAGAGTAAATATATGTAAACTTTTCGGTTACATTGAAATGATGGAGTTAGTTTGATTGTTATTTTATGAAATCCATTACAGAAGCATATTATTGTCTTTTTCCGTGTTTATACCACTGTAAAATCCGAACTTGCATAAAGCATCTCACAATATTTTTGCAACAAAGACAATATTTCGGTGTACGTTAGAACTAGGGTTGATTTGGGATGAAACAGAATTGGATTGCTAAATAATTCTTCTTAATGTCGTTTGGCCTACAATACACTTGGACCGCAAGGGAAACAAATTGTCAAAACCTTCTACAATTGAAGACAAAGGATAATTAATTTTAACTTCAAAATGGTGAGTAGTTTTGTAAATAATATAAATATGAAAATTTTTAAATGTTTTCCTTCTAGCACCAAAACAATGATTTAATGCTTCCTAGAATTAGAGACAAAAAAGTTGGATAAAAAATATGGAGCATTTAAAAGGTTGTCCTATATTGTACTATTTTAATAAAAAAAATTGTTTTCCATTACAACATTAGAAATACCTGTTTTAATAAAACATACTAATTTTAGCAATAGCAATTAGCAAAGGCTATTACATTCCAGAAAAAATAAAATTGCAACGAATATCGTTTTATAAAAATAAAGAAATGGGATTGCTATATCCAAGAAAGAAGCATTACGCCATCACCCACAATTGCTTTAAGGGGGCAGATGCAGCTGAAAAGAAAAAGAAAACTATATCGGAGTTCAAATGATCAAGCATTTTGGAATTGGAAAGACATTTAGAAAATTCATCCATTCGAAATAATAAGAATGTAAGTCTATCATTTCTTTTTTTATTATTCAAAACAGAAAAAAGAGGGTACTAGAGACTAGTAGAATGTAAGTCTATCATTTCCAATCATATATTTATCTAGCAAAAGAGACGCAAGTGAACTTTTCAAAAGAATTTGAGTTATAGAAATAAGTGGGAAGAAATTTAAACAAATGTGCATATATTACCTAGAAAATGAAGACAAATCAAATGGAAGAATCTTATTATTAAATAATGCATTAACCAGATATAAGCACATTAATCAAATCACACAAACTATACAAAGCATACATGATATGGCAGGCAGATTACACGACATCACAAAATAGATTGGCTGCAGCAGCATGAAAATTGCTGGTTTTCATACCTCGTGAAGTTAAACAATACTTGATTTCTGACATCGGTAAAAAAAAGCACATAGCACCCTTATGATTCCAATACTTATTCAGGGATGACAAGTAACTGGATGGTGACACTGCACTGTTTTTTCCAGCATTTCACATGATATGTAGTTCACAAACTGTCAAGTAACAGAAGACCAAAACCAAGTTCGCTCGGAGGACACAATCAATGAAACCAAAGTTGGCAACAGAAGCTCGTAATAGTCCATGAGCCAGGCTCTGGAGCTGAAGAAAAATAGATTAATTATGACTATGAAGATTTATATAGCTTTGGTCTGGAGGAAGAGTGAGTGATAAAGAAAGCCAGTCAACTTGAATACCGAGTCCAGCTACAGGCACAACTATAGAATTTCTCCATATCATCGTAAATAAAGTAGAAAATAAAAATTCAATGTCAATGGAGACAAGTAAAGCTACAAATGGACATCTTGTGAATGTTTTTTGTTATACACGAGTAATGGGACAAAATGCTATTGAAGTTAAACTAGTTCAGAAATAAAAGTTACCCTCTATACCAGAATTTGAGCAGCATGGTCTATATACATTCTATCTAAAAGCTTGACCTGTTAGATGAGATACCATCTACATTGACAACACCCCCTACCATCTGGTCCAAGGCAAGTGAATTTCACTAGTCTGGTCCAACCGAACATGTAGAAGTTGACTTAACAAGATTTTTTTTTTCTTTTGATATGTCCTTGCATGATTCAAACACAAGATTCCCTGTTCAGATGCCATTTTTACTTTTTGATCTTGTCATGCAACAAAAGCTTAAGCCATTAGGTTACAAATGATTTATTCATTTATATTCTTAGGACAGAACATGTGCACAAATAGTTACGGATGCTAAGTTTGACGAAACACACATAGTACTATATTAGCAATTTGGCATTCATGGTCAAAGACCAGCTAATTGGCTGAACCTTTCTACCAAGTCTGACCCAGGTAGATGTGAACAGTTCATCTTAAAATCAATTCAACCAACCAATGAAACCAAAATTCATCTGGATCCTACCTGTTATGAATATCAAACCTATAACCATAAACCATGCTACTCGTAGGGAAATGGCAAGAAAATAAAAGAACTGAAATATGCAAGAAGGTAACAATGACATTATGCTGCACATATGGTAATAATGAAATTTCAAAAGATTAAGCATCATAAAAATGAAATATCTCTAATCAAATCTATCTGGCTGTTAATTGCTCGAATTACAAAATAAAAATTATTGAAATTTTGAATGATGTTAAGCATTAAAAAAACATTCAATATTTTGAGAAACCGACCAGCAATTTTGAAGAAGCATTGTCACAAAAGGAAACATATCTCTAGAATCATGCATGCATGTTTCACGCCACTGGTGCCTCAAGCATGATTTATGGGCATATAAATAACGCTATTTTTAAATCCTTGCTGGTGAGAGCCAATAGAAATATAACATTTACTTATTTTCTTGGTCGATATGAGTAAGATGGACTGTAAATGTAAGAGCCATATAGAGAATTAGGGTGCAAAACAAATAACTCACACGTGAAAGATGTGAATGGCTTATGTGCGCCTTGTTGTTGGCCCTCTAACAGCTTTGATACTCTGGGAATCTCTAAAGCAAACAAAATGCACAAGTGTCTTTCCATTGGGATATACTGCAAATACACTGCTACCTATCCGCTTATGGCAAAGAGCGCACATACTATCAGCATCAACCTTCACTACTGCTCGACGACAATTAAAAAGCTCTTCTTTGACCTGATGAAGTACACGAGACCGATAAGACAATGAGCAGATATTACCAATTTGTCGAAACCCTATGCAAGCAGCAAGTTTACTTCCATCTTCAAAGCAGATAGAAGTAGAAGTTAATAACAGGATATATGGATAAAAATATACCTGCAGATTCTCATGAGATGTCAAGCTCTTAATAACTGAACAGTTCCTGCGGCCTTCAGTAGATTTCCTGAGTAGGGGCTTGAGAAAGGGAAGCAAATCCTGACAGTGTCAAATTGGATGAAATTCAATGAGGATTATGGACGAAGAATTATGAAGGTACTATCATTGATGAGATAACAAATAAAAGAAACAATGAAAGTATTAATATTTTCATATCTGTTGAACTCTAGATAACAAATAAGAAAAGAGTATTTGCGCTGTTTTTAATACTATGTATCCATCGATTAGCCTCCAGACATTGTGTAAAAAATCAGTTATACCTGGAGCTTTATGTCTCTTGGTAATATTCTCAATGCCTGAGCACCATTTATCCTGTCCCATCTCTGGCTCAAGAGATCAAGTGATTCATTCAACATAATTGAATCCCCATCATCAGTTGTCTCATCTGCATCACCATCACTTCGACTACTATCAGTGCCACTGAGGCTGATACGTAATTTATCAGCCCCTTCAATTTCAGCAATCTTCCTAGAATGACGGCCACCCTTAACTTTAGTAGAACCAGGTTTTTGGATTCCAGGGCTCTGTGAAATTTCTGCAATTGGATTTGCAGTTCTTTGCTCGAGTTCCTTAATTGCCCTCTTTGGATTAAGATAAATTTGCAGAAGAGTGAGATAAATATTAGCATATGTTCTTGAAGGTTGATGAAGGGCAGCCTCGTAAACACGGTCACAATACACAAGTGCTAGTTCTGGTAATTGAAGCTGCATAAACCATAAGTCATCACAATAATTTATCTTTTATTTGGAAACGTAAGAATCCAAAAAGCAATATGACTCGAAGAAAGGTTTAATTATACAGCACCTTTCAAGATGCAGAAAAGTACTTCAGTTAACAGCATACCTTGTGAACATATAGAGATAGTGCAAGCTGGTGCTGATTCATCCGCCCAAGCACAATTGCACGCTCCTCATATAGAGCATCTATAGGAAGCCGTCTTAACAAATCATCTGCACTGTAACCTGAAATATTATCCAGAGCAGACAACAATTTCCTACGAGTTGGAGAGTAAGTTCTCTCATCCCATTTCTGTTGTACCTTGAGATCTTTGTACCAATCAACTACTTCTGAGAGGTATAGATGAACCTGGTGTGTGAAGCATCAACAACAAATCAATCATCAAATTTAGAGGCACTGAATAATTGAAATGAACAAGGAGAAAGTTCAATACCAGCTCATTTTGAAGTTTTGGATTAATTCCACTTTCACTCATAGAAAGCATAAGCTCTAAATATGTGGACTGCATGTTTGGTGCATGCTGCTTCAAGTAAGAATTTACCAGTTCTGCTGGAACATTTCCAGACAAAAAGAGCTCAATAGTTTCAGTTGGGCAGCTTTCAAGAACATTCATCGAGAACTCTAATACAAGCATGGGATCAGTCCTACAAAAAGGCTGCAAAAGAAATAAGCTAAAAGAAACAAGTGCCAAAACAAAGGGAGTAAATGCAAGTGATCTGTCAAAATTTTGAAAATTGATGAACAAGAAATTAAAGATAACAGATGATATAAAATTAGTGTTACTGGGTTCCTACACTGAGAAGGTGTCAATTAAAATATAAGGATTCCATAACATAAAAAGTTGATCTCACTATATATGAATCATTAATGATTCTTTTTGCTGGATTGCTGAAAGTTAGAATGTAAATACCTTTCTACCTTAAAAGATATGCCAGTGAATTAGTGGCATACCTTCAGATACTCAATAATCGAAATTGGCTTGAACTTCTGAGTAAGCTCAGAGCTTGCATCACCAGAATTTGATTCTTCAACTAGCTGATTAAGAAGTTTGAGAGCATCATGGTGCATTTCATTACACTTGTAAAGTTCCAACAATACTGTGTGCTGATTCTTTTCCATTAAAAACTTTTCGCAAATCTTCATATCACAATAATTGGAAGTTTTGGAACCTTTCAACAAGTCCAGTGCCCCTGAAGACTGTCCAGTAAGTATCAGAGCTTGAAGAAGAGCAGTGTCAAGTACAGTTGCCATTTCTCTGGCAACTGAACTGATGTTGGTATAGCCACGTTTCTGAGAAAACAAAATAGACCTTCTTAGATATGAGAAAATCTCAATCTTAACAATTAAAGGACTTCTTTTATAATCTAACAAGCAGCAACATGCATCCTGCAAAATTGCGAACCTTCAGAAATTACATTGACTCGGGCATAATGAAATTGCTTCATGAAATCCAGTGTAGTTGGGGAAAAACACTTTTTTGGATTTAACACTTACATACTTCATACCCACAGATAATCTAAGCATCTAGCTGAAATTAGCACTATAGGTTGTGAGAAGTGTCTACCTTATTCTTTGACCTATATGGCTCATATGATGATATACTGTCCTGCACAACCTCCTCTGTAACCTCAGCTGTAGCCCTTTCAAATATACCATATCTTTTCTTCTGCAGAAACTTTACAAGAGCCATAAGAGCATTGTGGCTCATTTTTTTGTTCTCAAGTATTGAATTGTCATCAAATTCATGGTGTTGGGACAGGAATGATGATTCTATCTCATCTGAGGCATCAGATGAAGCCCTCGAAAGATTAAATTCATCATTAGAGTCAGCAAACTTCTCAGGTACCAAAATGTTTTGCAGCTTTGGAAGAATTATTGATGGATACAAGGACAACACATAGGTGATATCCACTTGGGAAGCAATAAATTGTTCCATTGCCTCCTCGTAGCTCCCATTTTCAAACAAATGATGTGCATATCTGAAGAGTGGACAAGAATAGGTAGCAAGTATTACTGTTTGATAAAAGACAATGCCCAAGCTGATATGATGATTACATGCAGGAGCATGTTTTTACATAAACAGCTGTAGTCTGTAATGGGCTAAACAAAAATACAATTATTTTAAGTTAAACGGATATAATGTCTAGGCAGTAATGTTGTATATCTGGTTAATTAAATTCTTTCTCACGAGGTTCATTCACCTGATGCATCAAAGCTAGGATCTTTGATCCATGCAATTCAAAAAAAATTATATAATCCATAAGTAGTGGATTTTCCAACGAGCGTGAGTTGTTATTAAATATAATCAAAATCACTTATGGTGTGTTTGTTTCGCAGGATAGGATTTCGGATGGAATTACGAGGGATGAGCTTATATCCTATCGAGTGTTTGCTGAAATCTCGGATAAAAAGATTAAAAAATATATATATAGGATTTTGAAATCCTATGTTTGTGTTGGCTCCGGATAAAGGAGTCGGATATTAATAATTTAATACTTAATATTTGATTTTACCAAATTTTCATTTTAAAATTATAAATTTAAATTTAAATAATTATTTTAACATAATGATGATAATAATAATAATTGACAAAATATTATTAAATATTGAATTAAAATTGACTTATTGCAAATATCCAATTTAAATGATAGGAGAAGAAATAATCATGGGATTTTAATTCCCACCTCCCTCGGAAGGATATCTATATCCCATTAGAACCGGATTTGGATCCGGTCATATCCAACCTAAATGATATCCCGTGAAACAAATGCGCTATTAGTGTATGATTTGTTTTATAGACCGAAAGGGCATATATATACCTATTATAATAAGGTACAATTCGGAAAATCACATCTTTTAAGTTGCTTCTTGAGGGATTTAGATTTTAACTTCAATAAAAACTATAGAAGTCGCATTCTTAGATGCTTATGCATAGCCTTCGGGATCTGCAATTTGAAACCATAAAAGATCAGGTATCTGGTATTTATCCATTTACTCTTTTGCTCTTCATTTTTGACTTTTCAACAGATCAATAATGCATGAAAAAAGCGAAAAACAGGGATAAAGGGAAGCATTTTACAACTGTAGGTATCAACCTATGAAAGTTCTAGATAGCAAAAATGCTTGAACAATAATCTAACTAAGTGTATCTTAATCTAGTTCAGGTCTAAGATAATAGTTTCCTATATCCACAGTTATTGGGAACAATAATCTAACTAAGTGTATCTTAATCTAGTTCAGGTCTAACATAATTCATTTACTACAGCAAGAAAAATTTAGATTGATAAACTCAAATTAGTAATACACTAATACCATGGATGACATACTACAGCAACAGTATCATTCAAAATTGATTTTTTAATTATGTTCTCAATTAACAGCTTAAGGATGCATATTGTTGTTAAATAAAATTAATACCTTATGTGTATTGAGCTTTCTTTGGCAGCTCGAAGTGATGAATCCTCAGGAGGAAGTAGCTTACATAAAGACAATGCCTCCTCAAAATCGCCCGAAGCTGTTAATTGTACAATCTGTAATTTGGTGAAAATAGAAAGAAAGACAATAAGTAACATTGAATGATAACACAAGGGTAGGTAAGTTTTTAGATTGGAATTTTCCTAAAGAATTAAAAGTGGTGATATCTAGGGGTTTTTCAAGATCTGATTGAAACATTTCCCATAGACAGCCTGCATATACATGAAATACAGAAATAGCAAACAAAAGTTATCATATGGTTGTTGCCGCATTAGGATTCAAATTTGAATGCCATAAAAGCAGGAAGAAATTCAACTACAGAATTGGAATTGCTAGCTGTTCAAGTCTCAACTAAAGATATTGAAATTTGCTAATGTACTCTAGCAAGAACAGTTATCTTTGAGTGTTCAAATCCAGTTATGTATTTCTGTGATGATAAGGAAAGGGAGATCCCATATTCAGGCAGCTAAAATATTAAATATTATGCTAATGAATAAACAACCAATAGGTATATGGAACTCTAAACTTAGATACATAAGGCATACCTGTGCACCAAGAGGTACAGGTAATAAACCATAAACAGCATTGCTTAATGCAGCAATCAAAGAACTGTTGCTTTGAAAAAGAAGTTGAACATCACGAAGAACAACTGTCTGAATCAGTGGATAAGGAGCTCTGAGGGAACGTATCTGCAGAAATTCCACATGTGAGAACTGCATCACTAAAAAATTGTTTTCCTGTGACTGAGAAATCATAACTTACATTCACTTACCTCAATGTGCCTCGGTAGCCGACCTATTGCATATGGTTTTTTGATAATAACAGAACCAGGGGCCTCAGACCAGCATATCCTGCCATCTTGAAGAAGCTTACCATTTTGATCAACAAAAACCCCTATGTTATCCTAGAGGTGAAAAGAAGTAATTAGATCCATGGAAAAAGATTACTTAATTAACCAATTCAATGTAAAATCATTTTAGCAAAAAGAAATAGTGAATAAAGAAGCATAAGTACCTTTCCAAGAAGCAACTCTCCCGAGGGAAGAGAAACAACCAGTGAAGGAGCAATCCTCCCAGAAGAAAATATTTCGGACAATGCACCAGTTGTGCTGTTCATTATCATGTATTCCCTTTTAATTCCAACACATATATTTTCCCCACACCAAGCCATGGATTTCACAACATCAGGAACACCAAATTCCTTGACCTCCACAAATTCTCGGCCACCTTTTCAATGAGTTTAGGTAACATGATTATTTGATACCAAAAATGACTCTTCTTAAGAAATCACTCTGATGTTATCAAACAACAGGATGAAATACTTCAAATTTTGATACCTAGAACAGAAAATTTACGCAAATAACAAGTTGCTTTATGCATACTTTGTAATGAAGATGCTTCTTGTGCCATGCCACTCATACGAAGAAAGTTTTCAGCTTAATTGAATAGGATATTTTAATATGGATGCTGAAGGTTCTCAATAAACTGAAGGAACCAAGTAAACTATGATGAAATAACATCATCACATATAGATAAGGCCCATGATAAAATGGATGCCAAAGAAAGAATAATGAGAGCAAGGCTAATTTTGTAATAAAAGAGTACAAATTCACATCTGACTGATTAACTAGAAATGGACAGTTTACTAGATGAAGAAAGTTCAGCCAAGCTTTAAAAATGGTTAATTGCATGAAATATAACACATCTAAGATTCTAGTTTCTTTTTCTTGACACAATATACATTTATGGCACTGCTTCTTTTTTGCATAAGCTTTCTCTAAGTGATTACTTAATATTCAGGAATGCTATATCAAAATAGTATAAATCACATCTTGGAGAAACTATCAAACTAAGCCTTGAATTCCTTATAGGCATATTAATTTTAACCAATAAAGACACCAAACAAAAGTCTAAACCAACACTGTAATTTTTTCCCACTTTGTAACTCATTCGCAATTACCAGGATAAAGAACTATTTCCAAACTTTCTTCATCAAAAATAACACTTCCTAGCTTTGACCTGTCCATTCAATAAACTTGTCTATACATCAAGCGATTTAACTTATTAGATCAGTTTGGCATCACAACATGAGTTATCCCTCGCATATATACCTCAAATTGATCTGCATCATAGTCCTCAACGAGCCTTTGTTTAATAATATCAATAGCTAGCCAACAGAGAACAACCTGCACAAACACGGGATATACTCCAAGCCTCCACCATTTATTCAGCACTTAGAAAGCAAGTTTTTGCGAGGAGAAGTGTAATTTAAAATATCATTCATTTTTCAAAATTGAGCAAGTAAACACGGGCATTAGATGTTTGAACCTCCGATGCAAAGTGAATATTGAAATATTAAGAAACTCTAGCTTTCAAGATCAGAAGTGACATCCTTGCGTTGTTTTTGATCGATTGACAGTTTATCTAAAGACGTAATATAATCAATTAGCCAATAGAAAAGAGCGAGGTTAGGGTATTCAATTTTTCAAAGAACATAAAACTATGGGGAAAAAAACTACTACTACTTCATTGGAGAAACAGCAATCTTATAGTGCCAAGTTAGTGATTGAAGATCTTAATATTTAACAGGTTTCAAAAAGATGGCAGTCTAGGAAGAGAGAGGGAGATCGTCAAAGCCGTACCATCGAGACGGTAAATTCCGACCCTCTTCTGCCTCCCAACGCAAAGGAACCCCCTCCTATCGTCCCAGCTAAATACGTGAGCGCCCTTCGTCTTCCCGATCGCTACCACAGTCTCCAAATTGGGGAGGCGGTGGAGGGCGACCCACTCCGAGAGGGAGAGTAGGAGGTCCCTCGAATGGCACACCTCCATAGACAGAGGGGCTCGCTTCCAGAACCCTGTCACTGTTCTCTCCGGCACGTAGGCTTCCCTCTGGATCTCGAGTTCAGCGGGCGGTGACACGTCGTCGCCTCCGCCTCCTCCGGCCCCAGCGGATGAGGCGGGAGCGTAGATGCGGAGGGAGGCATCAGAGCAGCCGAGTAGGAGCTTGGAACCGTAGGCGGCAGCGGCGTCGATCCTCGCCGGGCACCCCTTGAGGAGCTCCACCGAGTCGTAGGCGTTGTGCACCATCTCTCTCTCTCTCTCCGCGCGACAAGAACAGTGATAAAAGATCGAGGTGGATTTGATCCTCTCCAAGATTTGTATTTAGTGTTTATAATTGAACGGTTTATTATTGGTTCATTTTGTATATACATTGGATTATTCCCCGTAGAAATGGAATTGGACGTTCTATATTTATACATAGAGTTGGATAAGATCACGTCTAACTGCTAATTTGCAGTGAAAGTTAATGGGCCCGACAAGGCCCAAGAGGTTCGGAATTTGAACCAAGCACCAATATAAATTCGACGCAATAATTATATATACTATACCACGTGACTTTCACGTGATTTATACATAAGACCGTGTTGAACCGCTACCGATTTATCTCAATCGTTGCCCCTCCTCGATCGCGGCTGTATCCTCTCCGCCGATGGAGTTGCCACTCGCCACCCCCGAGATCACCTCCTCTTCTTCTTCCCGGGGCCTCTTCGCGCACTCGATCCCCTCGAGTGGCTCTATACCGGTTGCTTCTTCAAGAACTACTGATATCTGAAACCAAATGAAGAACGGGGTGATCCGGTGAAAGAAGAAAAGCAACCAGGCTCCTCGTTACCTATGTAACTGACTTTTTTTTGTTGGTCATATTTGGATGCCCTAATTGTTAGGTAAAACTTTGGTTTTTTTCGCTCATCTTTGGTTGTTTAGTATGGTTTCATAGTCGTGCTGGATAGCCGGGATAAGGCGATAAGCACTTGCCTCTTGACAATTTATATTTATGATATATTGCCTAAAGTAGCACCATTTTGAGGAAAATGATTTGTGTCAATTCGTTTCTACTCGATTTGGAGCTTGTCTCTATTGTTCCAACAATGCTGACTCTGGCAGAGTCTTATAGGCAATATCTATTCGCCTGGGTGTTTTAGCAAAAATCAGTGATGCTATGTCAAAATTTTGTCACGGATTGGGCATACAAGTTTTCTCTTTTGTTAATTGGTATTGACTATTGAGAAAACTAGATTTAACAAATCTACTTTAGCACAAGTAGTAAGATTTTCTTGCTTAAACTATTATGTATTTGTTTTTTTACTATATGTAGGCATCTGCCATCATTATTATCTCCTCGATATGTTTATAACTAGGGTTTCCTTACAGTAAGTAATCTCTATGCTACCACTGATTTTTGCATTTGTGAATTTTATCTTGAGTCGTCTTTTCCTTTTAATTTTAATATTTTCAAGTGATTATAAGCTGCTTCTCCTACTATTTGAATCCAAATCTATAGTTTCATGCTTGCAGGTTGTATAATTATTTAAATTGCTGATAGGATTTCATAGCTTGTTTATCCTGATGATAAGAATGTCTTAGTTTAGTATACGAGATATGGTGATCATGGTTTAAAATCTCATGCGATATCATATCATATGATACACGCGGTACCAACCATTTTTTCAACTTTCTGAAATTGGTATGCCGCAGTACATGAAAATACCACTTATACCATCAGTGTTGCCCGGTATAGTGTACAGGCCTTGACTATTTTTTCAGCCATTAAAAATTTTTTTTAGTTTCCAACAACTATTTTAGTCATTTGGGATTTTCATGTCTTTTAAATCTATATAAAGGCCTCAAATCCCTTATTACTCCATCCTCGTCCTCTTTCTCAAAACTCTCAAAGTCTTTATTAAATCTCTCACAATTTCTCAATTTTTTAAATTTTATCATAATAACGTTTAGATATTATGATGCACACTACTCTACAACTTTCTAGACTTGGAATTTCAAGTGTTGTTTTTAAATTTCTAGACTTGAAACTTGTGTATGCTTTATTATGAATATTTTCAATCATTTTAGTGGAGTAATCTATGAAAAATGGAATTTGGAGTGATATACTAAAATAAAATAGGTCGGTGCAGTACCATTTGTATCTTTGTCGTTTGTCAATATGATATGTATGAGTACCAAATAATAACCAAGATTGGTACCAATATGAGATTATCAACCATGATGGATTGATGGTGATGCATAGTTCTAAGCTAATCGCATGTTTTGGTAGTTCAAAGCATGGTTTAAAAAACCGCCCGAAACGGTATATACCGGTTTTTGGGGATTCCGGTATTCGATATACCCGGTATTTGAAAATACCGGGTATATCATGTATACCGGGCGGTATATGGCGGTATTTCGCCATATATCGCCCGGTTAGGGCGGTATATGTATTATACCGCCCGGTATTATACGATATCGGTTTTGTAAAGGTTCTGTATGTGACTAACCCTGATGTTGAACTATTTGATTTTATACATGAAGCTCCCAAGCAAATGTCTTGTCAGTTGTAAGTTTGTAACCACACTAGGAAACAGCCAGTGAAAATGAGCTTAAATATACTGCCTGCAATGTTTAGTGTGGTTTATAGTTCTTTATGGCTTATAGATCACAAAAGTTTTCAGTGATAAATTGGAAATTGTTATGAGCCCTGAGGCACACAACTGATGCATTCATGTGGCTACTTAGATCTGCGTACTTAAGGTTTAATTAATGACTCCATCTTGGTGTGCGTTTAAGGTAGAGTCATACTAATTTATGTTTTTCTTCTTTCTTTCCCTATGTATTGCTTTTGTGGTCATGATAACTTCTCTTCAATTTTTGGAATTCTCTGCTTTTTCCATGTGTTGTTAATTTCTTCATTGTCAGACACTAATACTTTTGCTGGTCTACGAGTTTCATGCAATACCTGGTTTCTTAAATTATGTCTGTTTAGGGAAGATGGTTCCCTTCACTGAAGTAAAACACAGATGACTACAGACGCTAGAAGTAGTAGCAGTGTAGCACGCATATACATGATGCAGAAAATAACATTAGTCCTTTCAGAAATGATGATGGAGAAAAGACTAGTATGCTTTCAAGCAATCTGGATGATGATGGAACTGATAAGCGACGAAGCTGCTAATGGTCGGTCAGAAGAAAGACACCAGCACTGAGTAGTTATCAGATTGGAGCGCACTCAATGGAAACGAATTCGGAAAGAAAAAATTGCGTAACTATGTGGTATCATAACATCAAATTGGGGATATGTTATCAACTGGATTTGCAAGTGATTGACTTCTCAGATTTGTTACCAACTAGACGTTTCAGCAGATTGACTCTTCAAATTTGTTACCAACTGGACATTGCAAGTTGCAGTCGTTTTGTATATGAGGAAGACTTCAATGTGGTAGTGGTTTTTTTTTGGAGGAAGAGCTGTCTTATCTATATTTTACATTACCTGATCAAACTTGTAGTCGATTGCTCTTAGGTTCATGTTAGGATCCAAAAATACTGATTTTGGATGTACCACACTCTCACACCCTTGCTTTAGTTCTATACACAACTGGAACAAGTTGTCAGGAATGTAGTCCATTCTTGTAGTTTCTACTTCGAGTGGCGCTGGTTGTTATCCGATATGAATGAGAAACTTGTGGTGCCTTTAGTCTTAAATCGAGCAGAATCTTAAACCAGGTACTTTGCAATGCAACATTTAGTTTTCACATATATCATTCCTTCATGCGTTGGTCAGACGATCTTTGAGGTTTATGACAAATCAGATGGAGAAAGAAAAAATGAAGCTTCTGAGGCTTTCAGGTACTGCTATGACACTGAGTCTTGCCACATTGAGTTTATTTGCTGACTGGCTGTGTATCTAAAGTAGTTGCATGAAAGATTTTACAGCTACCAAGCCGATCTGAGAGATATACATATACTTTCAAATATTTTAGATATGAATCTTTGGACTCTGGCTAATCTGTAGTCGAATTGTCAAAACATATTCAGCAGCAAACTACAATTAAAGTCCCAGTTATTGGATTCAGCTGCATGAATCGTTCAGTCTCTTTTCCCTTAATAAGGTTTGTGTCAGGCCATTTTTCTTACTAATTTATAATCAGAATAGCCGCATCAAATTATTTTAGCTTTTTTGCTATAATGCAATTTAACCTTTTCTTATATTTCTTTGTTGCTTATAACTAGCATTGTATATTCTTCCACTGGCATGTACTCTTTATATAATCTAACTATTAATTTTGTCTGCTTTAAAGCTCAATCTAAATGGTATTCTGTCATTCTGTCAACAATCACCGGCTCACATCAATCTCTTCATCACTTTTCTATGCAATGATCATGCTACTGTACGGATGTGGAAAAGATTCCAGCAACAAGCCAAGCAGATGGTCTGGATTTGAGAAGTAGCCAAGTAGGTCTCAGTTCATAGAGACCTACTAAACCTTCCTCAATCAATGAACAAAAAACTTCAGAGTAATTTATTGAACAAATGCCTTGCAGTGATTGAAACTGGGACCATTGTCATCAGCAGCAGCAGCACCGTATAATCCGTATATCCTACTCCATCTTGCCAATGTCATCCCACTGTCACACTTTTGTCATCACTTGCCTTCAACCTGTGACTTCCACTGAATTTATTATCTCCTGTGAAAAATTAGCTGAGACAAGTCCAAATACAATAATCTAGTCAGTGACATGGTTCATAGTGCAAACATCCTTTGACAAAGGGGAAGATTTTGTTGGTTTGAGTTCCCTTGTCATGGAAATGGACAGTAACCATGAATTATCTAGGCTTGCCTAACTTGACAATGGAATATAATGGAGCCTGGTCTTGTGTTCTTCTATTGACCTGTGTTGCATTTATTCATGGCTTTTTAGTGTGGAGAATATAATCTACACCTTTATTTTTAAAGATATGCATGCATCACAATTCAAGAGATGGTAGAATATAGAATCTATTAATCAGGTCAACTATCTTTTTTATAAAAAAAAAAACTTATTTCATTTTTTAATTAACAGAAATGTCCCTTTTTAGCTAAAAAAATTAAATATATACCACCTTATATATTCATAGTGAACTCTTTCTTCCATATGAGAGACAAAATCCACCAAAATCCTGAAATAGCTTATTTATGACCAATTTAATGATGTAATAATGCTTTGGGAAATCACATGGAAGATTGAAGACCCATTAATGGCACCATCATTAAGCAACAAAACCATTGTCGGATGATCATGATTCTGTGGTCCTTTTATGGTATTTGACCACAAGAAATTAATTAAGCATGAAAATCCCACCAGGAAACAACCCATTTATTGCACAAAGACAAATAGCTAACTAAAATCTATCTAATGCATGAAGACATCTAAACATTAAAGTATATATACTTATTTATATATAACTTAGGTAATATATATATATATAACCACTTGAGGCCTAACTAATAACTACAAGCTATCAACATCATCAAGACACCAAAGAAGCATTTTGAGACCAGAAGAAATTCCTGCCTTTGGCTTTAGTTGGACTAGTAATTTCCAAATCAGTCATCCAAATACTGGGATGAACTGTGCATTGAATGGAACCAAAGCAGGCAAGGTGATTCAATTTTCAAAGACATGATGATGAATATCCTCTGACAGATTTATGGTGAAGGATGAGAAGAAGATTGGTGAATGTTGGATGAAAAAATGGGAGGTCATCTCAGAAGGTCGACATAAGTTTCCATTATTGAGTACTGCAGGCACTGCTGGGAGTGGATTCCACTGGTTGGTTGAGTGTCAGCATCATCATATCATCTAAGGTCACATAATCTGCCGGTAGAAAATGGAGGATGCTTCTAGGTTTAGCTTTTCTTTCTTTTTCTTTTGAAATTTTTGAGCTAATTTGGGCACATGATTACAGAATACTTGATAAAAGATAAAAATGAAATTGTTCCATAATAGACTTGCAAAATTCAAGAAGATGAAAATGACAGTAATTATAGGGTTAGAGGTGATAAAAAGAACATGTGGAAAGTATATATTTATGTATATAATAATTTGAAATGGTCCACTCAAATGTCTTTGTGACAAAGGCAGTATCAGAGGCATGTGAAGAGATTTGCATGTCCCCCCCCCCCCCATTGTCAGATGATGATGAGCTTTCTGCAGAAGCTGATTTCTTCCTTCTCCATGATTCTAGTTGGAGAATAAGAACAGACAACAAGCTCATCCTGCCATCCATTTGATTTCATTTCATGCATGCCCCCCCCCCCCCCCCCCTTCCCAAAATTCTCTAATTTCTTCTTTTTTCTGAAAAAAAAAGCAAAAAACCACTATTTTTCTTTAAAGTGTTGGCCAACAATGACTTCTTTAATTTCTTTTCTTTTTCAAAAAAGAAGATAGTATCTAAATTATTAGATCATCTTTATCCAATAATTAAGAAAAATAAATTAGTTTTTCCTCTTGCATTGAAAAAAGTAGTATAGATAAATAAATTGGAAAAATAGCAGAGAGAATTGCAAATGTGATGAAGTGGCATTAAAGAAGAGAAAGTGCGGAAGAATAATTAGTAGCACTCAACATCAATGCAAACTTTCATTATTTTTATGAAATCCATTTTTTTATTGCAATGCCTGTCATTTTTACTCCAAAATTAACATCTTACATTTTTGGTGGAACATGTACATGAAAACTTCAATATGTATATCTAAATAATAGAAAAATACTATATATACTATAAAATTATAACTTATGTCATTGAGAGTGGTTAGTAAAAATTTTAGGCCGAACTTTAAATGAATAATAGTAATATTCCTGAATTATAATATTACATGTCAACAAAAGGACATTAATAGTTAATGATGTCTTAGATAGCATAAAGGTCAATCTTATTTTTAATTATGTTATAAATAGTCGTATGCATGACACTCTGTTAAAATTATCTGATTTTATAAAATAATAAAAATGTCAATGACAGAACATTTGAAACACATTACAGCCTTTTGCATTAATTTGACAACAAAATATATTATGATGCACGTGCCCACCCCCAAAATGCATATAATTTTCCTTGCACATGTTAGAAAGTAGTTTTTCAATTCCAAACTTATTTTGATGTATAATTAGGAGGCGTTTGGTTGACCATAAATTTTAAAAAATTGTGCTAGGTGGATGCTTAAATTTTAATATAAAAATTCAAAAAAAAAAATTGATTTAACTAAAAAAATCTAAAATATAATTTTATCCGACCAAATTCGATTACCCGACACAAACGACACAAACCAACCTATTTAAATTGGATCGGATCGGATTCTCAAGTTCATGGTTGACCCGACCCAATGATCGACTTTAGATGACACAAATATGCATACCCAAAAAAATATAGACATATTCTCGTCTCTGAATTAGACAAATAAATCATCAAATAATGAGTAAAAGTCCAATTTTACAATCCCTTTAATTGGTTGCATTATTCTCAAAGTGGTCCAATCATATATATATATATATAGAGAGAGAGAGAGAGAGAGAGGTCAATTAAGATGATCATCTTCCATCATCACCAAGTATTAATAGGTGTCAAAAGGTGTCATAATTAAACCCTAAATCTTGTACAACTGTACAAGGGAATGATAGGTTGGGTAGATGGGACCTTTGTGTCTCCCTAAAGCTTTGAATGATGACATGGAACCTCACATTTTTACCATTATTAAATCATCTCAATTAACATCTTTAATTAATCAAACCCTTCTTTCTCTTAACCCACAACATTTTGTTCTCCATCAAATATTTCACACATTGATCCACCGACAATCATTTTGTCCTCAAATTGATGCTTCAATTGGTGAGCACTTCATCCTAGTGCTTCCACTGTTTCCATGGTCATCAATTTCAATCATGTAATCTTTACATATTTTGGACCATCTTTAACCCTAATTTATCTTATTTTCCTAATCGGATTAAGTTTTTTCCTTTACATAAGTGAGGCATCCGGCATAGGGATGATACAAATGACCTACTCGATCGGAGCTCAACAAGGTATTCAAGTCTAGTGGAAACATAGAGCACCAGACTTTCGATTATCCGTGAATCGATAATCGAAATCGAATTGAATTAAAAATAATTTTTCGAATGTACTAATCGAAATCGAAATTGAATCGCAAATTTAATTTCAGTTGGTTGTAGGGATGACAACGGATCGGATACAGTGCATACACTGTACTATTCGCATCCGCTCACCGCATTCAGATTCAAATATTCACACGACATTCACACTGCATTTAATAAAAAATTGCTAAATATTATATTTAATAAAAACAATAATTTACATTAAAATTCATAATAATTAATGATTTACTATAGTTTCATATGTAATTTACTACACACCTACCTATATAATATATATTAAACAACATATATATATATATATATATATATATATGTAAATTGATAATTTTTCATACACGGATATGCGATGCGGCAATATCCATATCCACATCCATTTTTATTTGCGAAAATAGATCAGATACAATGTGAATACGATTTTTAATTGACGGATGTGAATAAAATTGCCACGTCCAATTGGCTAACACTTCACGTTGAATGCACATTGCATGAGACATTTTAGGGATCACTCATTCATAGAAAAAAAAAGTTTTTCATTTCTAGCGTGCTGGGCGAATCAAATAAATGGTAATTATAAACGGGTATTTCCATGGATATATTGCCACAAACAAAACAACAAAATAAAGCATAATAAAAAAATGAGTGTGGCTACTACAACTCAAAAGTGGCCTTTATTGCATCAGCTCAGATTACTTTCTGCAGCATCTGCTGCAGTGAAGGCTGCTGAAGCTTCTGTTTCTCATGCAGTCTGTTTTAGGAGAATGACTGTCTTCCGGCAACAGAGAAAACTCCCCTTAGTTTGTTTAGCCATGAATGCCACTTTCAGAAAACATAAATGCGGTGTTTTTAAAAACAAATCACGCCACAAAAACTGTTTTCTGAAAGGAATATCGAGTGATTTTGACTTGAGGATGAGAGGAAGAGCATTTTTGTTCCTTCTTCCTCGTCGCTGTCACCAAGAATCAATCATCCTCTCTGATGTCAAACTTGAAAGGCCCAATAAAACAATTCCAATTAAGTCAAAACAAAATCAACCACATAAAAACATTTCCTGTATTTATTTATCGATATTTAAATATATAATTGTTCTCGGAATTCATCCGTACGTGCGGTGGTCCTGCGGTCCACCGCAGCGCTCTTCAAATACCCGCGACGACGCGAACGCGACCAGAGCACGACCACATGACCGCATAGTCCACAGTGTTCGTTGCTGCTCGACCACGCTTCGTCCCTCGGTGCACCCGCGAGTCATCGCACACGCTCGCTTTGCGAGTCGATTTTACCCCCGTAATCTGCTCTAAAATTACACATCAACCCTCTCTTTACGTAATAGTCGGAGGGGGTACGAAGGTCATTTCACAATTTAAAATATCAAAGAAATAGATGGTACGGATCGCTGTCTCTGACGAAGCACCGACAGGGAATCATTTCCTGCTTTTGGGCCGCACTGTGGGCCCGAGGGATCCGCCAATAGGAGGGCGGTAATGCAAGCGGGGCAGGTGGCCCTTAACTAAATGACACCACGCGGGGTGACATATCAAATGACGATAACGCCCTTGATTCGGGGGAGAGAGCCGTTGAAATGGGGGCGTTTTCGTAATTGAAGTCGCCTTTACGGGGGACCGAACTGCCACTGTGCCGAGGCATCTGGGGCACGTATCCGTCCGCTAAAAAATTTCGCGCGGTGCAGTCGTCTTCCCCTGACACGGAACATTGAACTAATGCCGTATAATTGGTACAAATAACTGGACCCCACATAAAACTATTACTGCGACAGATGAGACGGCGGCTTGTGGTGTTTCCTGAACGTACGGTCCGTAGCAGCCGAGGGACACTCCACGGGAGTCCACTGCCATGCTAGAAAAGGAAATGGGTGCAGCAGAATGACCATAGTACTTTCGCGTGCGTACGAGTTATGCCGCGAAGGGAAAGGTTAATATGGGGGTATTTTAGTAAATTGCGGACCTCCTTCGATCTCTCTTAAGCGAGGCGTCGCCGTCCGAAATCTATCGGACAGCGATATATTTTGTTGCTTCTCCCCTGGTTTTGCTCCTCATTTCTGTGGGCGGAAGACGAAAGAGTAAACCCGAGACGAGGAGCCCTAGTGACCCATTTGTAGAGCTTACGTAGGGAGCTCGATTCCCTCCTTGCTATTAATTGGAGGTGGTGTACGGACCGGGTGGCTCTGGTCCGGTCGCTCTCGCACCTCCTGCGCCACTTTGTTTGCTCACTGGAATACTGGGCGACGCCTAGTGGTTCGAGTTCGCTCGGCACCGACGGAGCTAGCGCATGAAGCCCTAAGAAAATGGAGTATTGAACACCTTGGCGTTGGCTTGGAGCTGTTTTTACAGGCGAGTTATATGAAAAATCCGGTTTTTGAACTGATCGGAGATTGGTAAATGAGCTCGGAGAATCTCTCAGCTGCCAATTTGGTCTTTTTGATGTTGGGTCGGCTCTTTTGTAGCTAAAGAAAAAAAAGAGAGCTTGAGCTTGACTTCGAATCGGTGTGAGAGGAGTGTCTCTTCTGATCGATGTAAAAGGAGGAGACTGGTACTGTTTCAGCTCCGGAATCTTCCCCGAACTGCTGGCTAGGGAAAGAGGAGTAAGGCTAACTGGCTAAGGCCTAAGGGGAAGAAAGATAGGGGCGAAGGCGACTAGAAACCGATAAAGAAATCGGTGGGCCAAGCGGATGAAATTTAGTGATTATAATAGTGAGATAATCCAGAAAGGAAACAATTAGTTTAATCGCCGGATATCTCGTGAAAATCCAGGAATTCGATTCAGTTGTTGCTTCGAGAAATAGGGGCTGTCTCGAATATCTCCTCTCATCCATTGCATTGCACTCCACCAGAGTGTTCCTTCCTGTGCTGCTTCGCTGTATTCCTCGCCTTCTATTTTCTTTGTTTATTATTCTGAGAGCAGATGAGCTGCCTCTGGCGTTGTCCATAATCCCCAGCCAAATCCCCCAAAGATTTGAACAGAAAGGTGCGTCGTTTTTTAATTGCTTTAGTTTTTAAAAAATTATTCTCTCTAGTCTCTTCTGCTCATACCCCTCTTTGGGATCTGAGCTTTTCTCCTCTCCGGTGATCAATTTGTAGTTGGTTGAGTTAGAAGAAGAAGTCGCCAAACTGCCTTTTTTTTCAGTCTCCCCTAAAGAGGTATGAAAAGCTGAGTCTTTTACCTCATCGTACGAACTGGAGCGGTAAAAGGAGGGGAGGCAAGGTTGGGTGTTGGTCTGCGGTGGTATGGGTTTGGAAACGGTAGCGGGAGGTGAAAGGAGGTGGTGGTGGAACCGAAATGTGATCATGGTGTTGTGGATTATGCTTTCAATAGGTTTTTGCATAGGTTTACATTGTCATATGGGAACAGAAAGCATGAGGAAGGCAGAAGAGACGTTGACGAGCATGTGCGAGGAGAGGGCACGGATGCTGCAGGAGCAGTTTGCTGTGAGTGTCAACCATGTGCATGCTCTAGCGATCCTTGTTTCAACCTTTCACTACCAGAAAGATCCACCAGCCCTTGATCAGGTTTGATTTAACACACTGTATCTTGATGTTAGAATTTATCCTTCTCATACTTCCTTTTCTTCTCTATTGATGAAATTGGTGTCTCTTGATTCGGTTGGGTCGAGAAGTATATGTTATGTTAACGATCCATATGTTTTTAGCAGTCTTCCAGTGTAATTTACATTGTTTTTGGTTTTTGTAGATTTGCTTCACTCGGTCAATTTTAGATATTTATCAATTGTAAATGTCAAGAATTGCAAATTTTTTGTATTACTTGATATGGCTTTTCAATTTTTGTCAAACTTGGTCCATTTCAGTTCAATTACAGTGTCATATTTTCTGTTTGCTTGATATGTTACGATTTTCTAGGCTTTATCCAACCTTGCATTGATTCAATGACCTGGTCTTCTGTTCATCCTATCATCACAATTATAGTGCTTTTTCATTATACTTTCCCTGATGGTCTGGTTAAATTTAGGTTATTCTAAACTTCGTATTAGAATTTGTTATCAGGAAACATTTGCAAAGTACACAGCAAGGACAGCTTTTGAGCGGCCATTGTTGAATGGAGTGGCCTATGCACAGCGGGTTGTCCATGCTGAAAGAGACCTGTTTGAGAATCGGCAAGGGTGGATAATCAAGACTATGAAACGGGAGCCATCTCCTATGCAAGATGAGTATGCACCTGTTATTTACTCTCAGGCGACAGTCTCCTACATTGAAGCACTAGATATGATGTCTGGAGAGGTTAGTGACCAAGTATACAGAGTTTTAAATTTAACTTCTTCAGTACTGTTCCTTCAAAAGCTGATCCTTTTCTTGCTAACATTTAGGAGGATCGTGAAAATATATTAAGGGCTAGATCTACCGGCAAAGCTGTCCTTACAAGGCCGTTCAGACTTTTGGAGTCTAACCATCTGGGTGTGGTTTTAACATTTCCTGTATATTTGTCGGGTCTTCCTGCTGACGCTACAGCTGAAGAGCGTGTAAAGGCAATTGCTGGGTGAGATATGCTACTTCATTTTTTAACGCATAAGCATTCAAAAGTTCTTTATGTACATATGCGCTGGACATTCAGAAATTGGAACACAATGACAAGTAGTTAGTAATTTTGTTCAATGAAACTAGGATGAACTTGCACAACCAATTTGTGTTGAGCAATATGACATGAACATCTCTGTTAAAATAGTCTTCTGTTGCTAATTTTTGGTTTCCATTGCACTAAAAGTATCACCTTAAAGGTGCCAGCTAGCTTAACGAGTAACGGCCTTTGTTGTGCATAGCAAAATTCTTGGTTCAAGTTCTCTGTCATCACCACTGACCCTAAACAGAAGTATCAGAAGTCGCACAGTAAAATGTTGTTTGTACAATAAGGTCTTGAGTTTCATCATGTAATAAATACAGTTGATAGTATATATAGCCATTTGTTAATGTATGTTTTAGTCACCTAAAAGGTACCATAAATATGAGTGGAAGAATTCATATTTTATTCTGGCAGTTAATAATACCTATATAATAGGTAACCACTTAATTTTTTCTTTCTTTCTTGCATTCAGATCATTTATCATGAATTTTGTGTTAATTTTTGTTTTAGTAGAATATACATAATGGAGCACCATATAAACAAGATATGAAAAGGTTGAACATAACATGATTTACATGAAAATAATTAGTGTACTTGTGGATGGTGTAGTTCTGCTATGTTATCTTTTTTTAAAAAAAAAAAAACTTAAAAACCATACACATACTAGGTTGTTATAAATATTGGGCTTTTCTATGCATTGCCTTTAACCAAAGTATTTGCTAAGGAGTTGAATTTTTTTTGCCTTATGTAATATTCTAAAAATAAGAAAAGAGCACAAAAATAAAATTCACATGTCTTTTGCTAGTCGCCATGTGATGTAATTTTATACCATCTTGGTAACCCATATATGATAACCAATGAAAAACAGATACCTTGGAGGAGCTTTTGACGTTGAGTCTCTTGTGGAAAATCTGTTGCGCCAGCTTGCTGGTAATCATGAAATTGTGGTCAATGTATATGATGTCACAAATTCATCCGAACCCTTGGTAATGTATGGAGCTCATCCTCCTGATGGTCATATGTCACCTTCACATGTCAGTATGCTCGATTTTGGAGATCCATTTAGGAAACATCAAATGAAGTGCAGGTAATGTCCTATACTCACTTATTGCTACATCACTGTCTTAAGATGTTCTAATTTTACATCTCGAAGGGCTAACATCTTGAGTTTCTTGCCAGGTATCGGAAAAAGCCTCCAATTTCATTATCATCCATCACAACACCGTCTGGTATTTTTGTGATTTGTACACTGGTAGGATACATAGGTTATGCTGCTTGGAGCCACTATGACAATGTGAAGGAAGATTTTCGTAAAATGGAAGAGCTTAAGAAGCAAGCAGAAGCTGCAGATGTTGCTAAATCTCAGGTGAGCATTGTGAATGCTATTTATAGATTTCAAGGTCTACATGTTCTTTTCTAAGCCAGTTTTTTTTCTACAGTTTCTTGCAACAGTCTCTCATGAGATCAGGACACCTATGAATGGAGTCCTTGGTAAAACCTCTAGAACCTTTTCTATAAACCATCAAATTGTAAATCAATATGGAAGCTGATCACAGCCTGTTTACATTGCAGGAATGCTTGATATGCTTTTGGATACAGACTTGAATTTAACTCAAAAGGATTATACACAAACTGCTCAAGTTTGTGGAAGAGCTCTGATTTCATTAATCAATGAAGTACTTGACCGTGCAAAGATTGAAGCTGGCAAGTTAGAAATAGAGTCAGTTCCATTTGACCTACGATCCATACTAGATGATGTCATATCTCTATTTTCAGCCAAATCAAGAGAAAAAGGAATTGAGGTCAGATTTAACTTCTTTCCCTGATTTTAGAAAGCTTGAAGAATATGCTGTTTGATGACTCCTGTAATGAATGTGTATGAAATAGGTGTGGTTGGGATTTGAAACTTTTAATGTGTTTCTTTTTTTGTTCTATTCTGCTGAAAGCCATTTCGAAGCTTCTAGTATGCATTTTGACCTTTTCCCATTTATGCTTTTTGTTGGGTGCAGCTTGCTGTTTATGTTTCTGATAGAGTTCCTAGTATTCTTGTGGGAGATCCTGGAAGATTTCGGCAAATAATCACAAACCTAGTTGGCAACTCGGTCAAAGTGAGTATGCCAAATTTTCTTCATGTACAATGCACACCCCCTTTCTCGCTCATGTAGGACTTTCAGATAGTTCTGCCTAGATAAAATTTGCACCTGTAGGTTGTTGTAATCAGCTCAGCATGAGTTTCTACTGTTGTATGTGTATAGTCTGTGAAAGACCTTGAATTGCAAATCAAAACTAGTATATATACTGAATTGGTCCTTGAACTTCTGTCTTTGGTTTGTCACAGTTTACAGAACGAGGTCATGTTTTTGTCCAAGTTCATCTGGCTGAGCATGTGAAAATGGTGATGGATGCAAAAACTGAAACAGGCTTGAATGGGCATGTCAATGAAGTGAACATTACATCAACCACTACTGTGTTCAATACATTAAGTGGCCTTGAAGTTGCTGATTCTAGAAACACATGGGAAAGTTTTAATCTGCTACTTTCTGATGGAGCATCTCTCTCTTGTACATTTGGGAATGGGTCAGTTGCTGAAAGTATCCCTGATAAAGTAACCCTACTTGTTAGTGTTGAAGATACAGGGATTGGGATCCCTGTACATGCCCAAGATCGAGTTTTCACACCATTTATGCAAGCTGACAGCTCAACTTCGAGAAACTATGGTGGAACTGGTATTGGCTTGAGCATTAGCAAGTGTCTGGTTGAACTAATGGGTGGGAAGATGAACTTCATTAGCAGACCTCATGTTGGAAGCACATTTTCATTCACTGCTGTCCTCCACAGATGTGGAAAAAGCAATGGTGCTGATACAAAAAGATCTCTTTCAGAAGTTTTACCTACCTGTTTTAGAGGAACGAGAGCAGCTTTAGTTGATAGGCGACCAGTTAGAGCTTCTGTAACCAAATATCACCTGCGAAGGTTGGGTATAATCACTGAAGATGTTTGTACCATCAATGAGGCTCTTCGTGCACTATCGGGACAGAATGGCTACACAAAATCCAGGTGAGACCTGTGCTTTTCTATCTTACTGTTTTGTGGCAGATTAACAATACATGTCTTTTCAGTTAGTGGGTATGGTTGAAGTTTTCAGTCCACGGTATGGTCTAAATGGAATTATTTCATGTGTTTACATGTTGATTGTACTGGAAAAGTTAGTCTGTCTTATTAATACTAGTTGGTAATATTGTTTTTTTTACGTGGCTAAAACATCTTGTTCATGAGCCAGATATCATTATTGCCTGCTTCATTGAAAATACTGAAATATGCATCTAGTTTTTATTATAGCTGTTTATGATATTATTTTCCATGCTGGTACAGCTATAATTTCCCATTTATGATCTTTTGTAAATGTGAATCAATTATGCATTTTTTTGGTATTACATTGATGGAATGAGTACCCCAATATAATTTTGTTCACGTTCTTCCATTTATTTATTTATATTGCAACTTATGCTACTAGGACTTTTGCTTACCAACATTTCTGCTGTTGCTGCAGTCATCCAGGGAAACCATCCATGTTATTGATTGAGAAAGATTCATGGGATTCCAAAGCTGAGTTTCTTATTCAAAATCAACTCTTGAAATGGAAAGAAACTGGTCACGTGCATGATATACCAAAGGTAGTTCTTTTATTGACCACTGAATCTGATAAAACAAGAGCCAGATGTCATGTAGATACTGTAATCGTGAAGCCTTTGCGGACAAGCACCATAGCAACATGCTTTCAACAAATGCTGGGAATGGGAAGATGTCAAAGTAAAGATTCTCTGGCCGGTTCAAATTTCCTTCATAGCTTGTTGAATGGGAAGAATATATTGGTGGTTGATGATAACAAGGTAAATCTAAGAGTTGCTGGCGCTGCACTAAAGAAGTATGGCGCAAAAGTGGAGTGTGTTGAAAGTGGAAAATGTGCTATTTCTTTGCTCCAACCCCCGCACAAGTTTGATGCTTGTTTTATGGATGTCCAGATGCCAGAGATGGATGGGTATGTTATTACTATCATAATTCGCCGGACAATTTTTGCAATACTCTATTGACAGCATTTGCATGCTTACATGTGGATAAAGTTCCTACGTATTTCCTATGTAGCATGCCATTTTACATTTGCATATAGAGAAAGGTAAACCCTGGATCATGGCTTCAAAAATCAACTTGGTTTGCAACTTAAGATAGTCACGATGGATGCCACGTGTACATAAGGTTTCAAAATTTCCATATGAAACTTGCATTCATCCGTTAGTCGAGTGAATGCAAATCATGTGACAATTTTATTTTCGCAATCGACAGGTTCCAGGCAACACAAAAGATACGCGAAATGGAGAGCAAAGCAAGCGAAGAAGCTCCTTTGGAGGAAGGTTCGACGAAGGCTAAATGGCGAATACCAATTCTGGCAATGACTGCCGATGTTATCCAAGCAACATACGAAGAGTGTCTGAAATGCGGAATGGACGGGTACGTCTCGAAGCCCTTTGAGGAAGCCCAGCTTTATCAAGCAGTAGCAAAATTTGTCGTCTCCTCACCCATTCCAGGCTCTTGAAAGCATCAGCACAAAACATGCTACACACTCAAATTGCACGATGAATGAGGGAGTTCTCGCTCGAGGTGGACTTTGTTTGCATCATCAAGTTCGGCAAGACACCCCAGAAGTTCTCTTCCTTCATTTTTACTGAGGAACAGAAACTGCGGCCTGATTTTGACATTGATTTCCTTCAGGATCATTCATCTTTGCATTCTCAACTCAAGACTTGGCTGTCATTGTAAATCCGAAACAAGCAGCATCGGAGGCCTTAAATCACTGAGCATTAGAGTTAGTGCAAGCTTTGCATCATGTCTTCTGTAATCGAGATGGTCTATGGCAATGTAAAATCTTCAACACCTTGCCATTCCAGTGCTGTAAATTATACTGTTCATGCTGATTTTTTTAATCAAGAGCTCTGGTGAGCAAAATTTTGCTCTTAAAGCTTGTTTGACACGTACATTAAATGAATTATTGTTCAAAGACACGTGGAGCATTTCCATTCATGACTGTGATTTGATCTCCTTTCTGGTAATTCTGTTATTTCTTGCATGCGGATGATGCTTGCAAGAAAGGCGGTTAGGAAGAAGTGGGAGGCCGTTGGCTTGATGGCTGAAACCGCCGCACGAACCGGAGCTTCGACTCCTTCCTTCCTTTCTCCTCCTATATATAAACCCGAGGAGTTGATTTCCAGGAGATCGAAAGGGAGTGGGAGGATTTGGTTCGATTTAAATTCATTGGTGTTCCCTCTCCTTCCGATTAAACTCCGTCTTCGTCTCCCCTCTTTGTAAGCAATGGCGGAGGGTGAGGATATCCAACCTCTGGTTTGCGACAACGGAACCGGGATGGTGAAGGCCGGATTCGCCGGCGACGATGCCCCGAGGGCCGTGTTCCCGAGCATCGTGGGGCGCCCGCGCCACACCGGGGTGATGGTGGGGATGGGGCAGAAAGATGCGTACGTCGGCGACGAAGCCCAGTCGAAGCGTGGCATCCTCACCCTCAAATACCCGATTGAGCACGGCATCGTCAACAACTGGGACGACATGGAGAAGATCTGGCACCACACCTTCTACAACGAGCTCCGCGTCGCCCCCGAAGAGCACCCCATCCTCCTCACCGAGGCCCCCCTCAACCCAAAAGCCAACCGCGAGAAGATGACCCAAATCATGTTCGAGACCTTCAATGCCCCTGCCATGTACGTCGCCATCCAGGCCGTACTCTCCCTCTACGCCAGCGGCCGCACCACCGGCATCGTCCTCGACTCCGGCGACGGCGTCAGCCACACCGTCCCCATCTACGAAGGCTACGCGCTGCCTCACGCGATCCTCCGTATCGACTTGGCCGGCCGCGACCTGACCGACTACCTCATGAAGATCCTCACCGAGCGCGGCTACTCCTTCACCACCTCCGCCGAGCGCGAAATCGTGAGAGACGTGAAGGAGAAGCTCTCCTACATCGCTCTCGACTACGAGCAGGAGCTGGAGACCGCCAAGACGGCGTCGGCCGTGGAGAAGACCTACGAGCTCCCCGACGGCCAGGTGATCACCATCGGCACCGAGCGGTTCCGGTGCCCGGAGGTCCTCTTCCAGCCGTCCATGATCGGAATGGAAGCCGCCGGCATCCACGAGACGACGTACAACTCCATCATGAAGTGCGATGTTGACATCAGGAAGGATCTGTATGGCAACGTGGTGCTCAGTGGAGGAACCACCATGTTTACTGGGATCGCCGACAGGATGAGCAAGGAAATCACAGCATTGGCACCGAGCAGCATGAAGATAAAGGTAGTGGCTCCGCCGGAAAGGAAGTACAGTGTTTGGATTGGAGGCTCCATTTTGGCATCACTCAGCACTTTCCAACAGGCCAGTATTCCAACTCAATCCATTCATTAATCTTAATCTTAATTAATCATTAGATCATTCGTATTATATTTATATGTATTTGTATTCTTCTTAAATTATTAGATCATTCACATTAATTTTATTGGCATTTTATCGAGTTTGATTGATTCTGGACTAACTAATTCTTAAACATTGTTATATGTTCCTTAATGTAGCCTAAATATCAAATTTATATTGATTAAAATGGGATGTCAATGGTTGATTGCAGATGTGGATTGCAAAGGCAGAGTATGATGAGTCTGGTCCATCAATTGTGCACAGGAAATGCTTCTAATTTTCCAGAGCTAGGAAGCAATGCAAGTTCCATTTGATGAGAGATACTTCCTTACATGCTTTTTTTTGCTCTTTTTTTTTTGCATCAATTTTGAGCACGGATCAACTTCTATTTCTTTAATTCATCATCATCATCATCATCTCGTCTTTATGCACAGCAGAGTGTTGAAAGTGCTTTTTGAGGGATGTCGAGTCGATATTGTTCTTGTTTTATTTGATTCATGCGATCTTTTTTGGTCTTCCTATGTCGTATAATTTGGATTAATTCGATATTTTTCTTTTTGCTTAATTGTTATCATATTTGCTCACGTAATGATTTAATTTTACCTGTGAAGGATAAAAAATAATTCATGCACACGAGACTCTGCACAGCTCATAATTATTGTACTGACCTTTTTTATTTTAAAATATAATCGGATTCAATTGAACCGATCAAATCAATTGAATCCGACAACAAGCGCCATAACGGCATAACCAATTAACGCCTCATCCGATTCATAATAGCAAACGGCGAAAAAGAGTACAAGGGATGGTGTTCACGACAGCTACTGGCCTTATTTTAATATTTTATTGTTGCTGGTTTTAACACAGCTATGTAGTTTAATTAATTATTACGTTTTATTTTAAATTTTATTTCAGTTTAATCCCTAAATCAATTATTATTATTTTCTTACCAAAATATGCACGTGAATTATATATTTGAAAGGTAATATAATTAACTTTTTAAATCTATAATTTAAAATAAAAAATATAAAAAATATAATTTTCTCCGTTTAATGTAAAAATAAAACATTAATTTTAGCGAATAAATTATGTGTATTCTAAAAAAATACTATAAAAAGCTTTTAGTCTGGAAACTAAATTAAAAATTTTAAACTACAAAAATTAATCATAATTATTATTCAGCTGTTTGGATTCATTCAATCCACCAACAAGCCAAATTAAATACACAATTCAATCAACCAATGAGGTGATGACAACTGTTTCAGCTCTCAACTGTGCCGGATTCCACAGTTAATTTAATCAACATGAATCCAATTAGTCAAAGGAATCAAATCGAGTATTGCTCTATCTTTCTAAAAATTAATTTAATAATCTTTTTTATCACTCACAATAATATAAATTATAATTTTATTAAAAATTATGAACACTCTATTATACGTGAGTTTTAAAAGAATTATTAAATATATGAGTTAAGAGAATTTAACCTTTCTGTCAAACAGGTACCTAACTTAATTGATTTTTGAAAATGAATTTCCACCCACAAGGACACATGGGATAATTTCTTATTGGTCCTGACATTTTTATTTATTTATAAGTAATTTGATTGAGTTTATTAATATGATACTTTTTATTTTATTTAAGCTTCATTTTATTGCATATAATCCATGCTGAATTTTGCTATAAATCTATAATCACAATGACAACGATAAATTTATCCTATATAATTTACATGGAGATTACATGTCCAATAAATATGATGAAAAAGTTATATTGAGAAAATGAATATAAAATAAATATAGAGGGTTAAATTCACAATAAAATTGATAAATTGTTTTTAAAATTACCTAGATCAATATAAAATAAATTATAATTCTCAAGATGCTCTGGTTGATATCAAATCATCACTAAAATCCACATGGGATAAGTCAATACTTTATTTCTTTTTATTTTTATTGAATTATAATTTTTTAGAAAGGAAATAATTTTTTGTAATAAAGATAGAAAATTATCATAGATGCCTCTAAAAATATATATAAGATGATCTCACCAACCATTTGTACTATTTAGAGTTAGTTTTTTTAAAAGGAAATGATTAATAATTACTATTTACCGGAAAAAAATAGTGAATTATTGCTCCATGTTCCTTGGCCCTGCACTGCAGCAAACTCATATATTTGTCACGTAGTTTGTACTGCTCATTAATTCATTTCAGCAAGTCATCAAAACCGGAACAAGATTTCAACAAAACAAAGACCTAGAAATTTTTTTCACTAAAGTTAAAAGTAATTTTTTTAAAAAAATGTACCTTGAATACTTCTTATGTTGTTTTAGTGAAGCATATTAAATATGATTTTTTTTTTCCTAACCTCTTATCCCTTCTCTTATTTCTCGCTGTCGTTAGTGTCAAGAGGATTTTTGAAATTGAATTTTAAAAAAAACTTTTTTATTTGAAAATTTTCCATAAAATTAATTCAGTTTTTTCTGAAAAGAAATTCCCCAATAATAAATAATAGTATAATTGTGCGTAGTATTCAATTTCTTTCTGCAACAAATCTGGAAAGGTAAACTAATTATAAATGCATCACATGGAGCAATCCATTTCTTTTATAACAATGAACATTTTCCAAATGGGGAAATGAATATAATTGTGACAATTGCATGTGCAGATTTTTTAATATGCAAATACTACTTATATTAGATTTATTCCACAAGAAGCAGTGATGTGGAAGGAGGAAATTAAAGATTAGATCGAAAATTCGAACTTGGCATTTATTTTAGTCACATCGACACGAGTCAATCAATTACTCCCTCCTTTTTATAATAAATGATTTTTTTACGGTGTTATAGATTATTTAATAACTTAATTTTTAATAATTTTTTCTTTTTTTTATTAAATTATCCATAGTACGTGATCCTTAAATTTCATATTTTTATTATTGTATTTTATTGATGAGAGAAATTTTTATTAAAATTAGTAAAAAAAGTTAATACTACTTTGAAAGTCTAAAATATCACTTAATATAAAATTTTAAAAAATCTCTAAAAAATCACATATATGAGACGGAGGAAGTAATTTAGAAGCCTCGTATATAATTTAGGTAATCAAACAATTAATACTAAAATGACCACAAATTTGAATAAAGAATACGTGCCCCATCATTTAACACCTTATTTGGACATGGTGCACCTACGATAATTGACCCATTAATTTAATAGGTTAACTCATTGACCTAATTAAAATGTTCAAGTAAAAATTTACGATAGCACCCATCAAATCTTATAAATCAACATCATATTAGATATACTTTAGTGAGACTAAACTAGAGTATTACAAATATAATTTGTTAATATATAATACGGTATGACATAATTTAGTAATGTATAATATGACATGATATCGTATGATATGTACTGTAATAATTATTATTTTATTTGAAAAGATGGTTTGATATGGTTAAATGACAACAGCTACGAAAGAGAACGACGTCTTAATTAGGTCGATCAAGAACGATAAATTTTTTTTAATCTGATATGAGTAAATAAGCGACATAAAAGGAATTTATAGAATTTGATTAGGAGTATTTTAAAAATAAAAATTTCATTAGACTATAAGAAATTATCAAATTCACGATTAAATCATGATTTTTAAATTATGAAATTATCATCTTAAACTATGATCAATTCTGAAAAGTAAAGTCTAAATAAAAAAATTGAATAATATCATATATCATGTAAAATGGTACCTTATCATGAAATAAATAGGGCCAAATGTCTAAATTATTGACTCCTATATCTGTCCAATTCCTATAATGCAGGCTTATCTTTCAGATTCTCATTGGCCACACTTTGATTTTATGTCAATAAATATATATATATATATATATATGCGCGACCTTCACTGCATATAAACCCAGATTGTCTCCTCCAGCTGTCAACTTGCTCCTTGGCTGTGAGACTTGAAGTCGAGCTCTTCTCCAGCACAAAGCCATGGCCTTGGCTGCTGCTCTGCCTCTCATTCTCTCCTTGTTTTCCTCCTTGTCGTTTTCCTCCGCCGAGCTGCAGAGGTTCCAGCACTCCATCAAGGACGATGGGACGCTGAGCGTGCTGGTCGTCGGCGACTGGGGAAGGAAGGGGGAATTTAATCAAACACTCGTGGCAGATGAGGTTCATCATTCTTCTTCTTCTTCTTCTTGAAAGGCGTTCAAAAGTTCAGATTTCTTTTCTAGCATGTCAGGACTCTCAGGAGGAACTATTTGTTTATCTGATTATAATACTCTTGGAATTTGCCTCCAGTTCTGCCCGAGAAAAAAAAACATTCTGATAAGAAGAATATTCTCCTAATAGGAAAATAGATGCTCAGAATAATCAGGAAGATTCTTCTTTCTGAAAGTATATTCTCTCTGCTTTTTGTTTTCAAAGACACATTTCAACAAATTCTTGAAATTTACATTTTAAATATAGAAGAAATATAAAGAAAAAACCTCTTTTTTTCTTCACCAAGATGATCATTTGGCATATACTATGTTCTACTTGGGGAAGAATGTTGTTGATAGATAGATCTCCTATTTGGGATGAACAACAACAGTATGCAAACTGTGAACCTAATTGTTGATGTGGAGACCACATGTTTAACCTCGAACACGTGTTCATCTTTACTTTGAAGGAAGAGCTGCAATAATGGCACAGGAAATCAAGTCGCTATACTAACAAGCTTTAATCATGCTCAAAAGCGTCCACTCAATACATCTGTCACTCTTCTTCTTTTTTTCTGTAGCACTTGAGCACTTGGATGGAATATGTCAGTCTGATAGTCTCATCACACCAACACCGACTCATTGCAGATTTTGACATTAAACAATTCTGCAACTGGAACTGAGTTCCGATTTAAATTCTTGCATTTATTTCAAAAGATGCAAATTGTGCCCAAAGAAACAATTAGGAAACAAGGATAGGGGTGACAATTGAAACCCGGTTGACCGAACCGCAAAATCCGGTTTCGGATAGTGGATTTGCGGTTTCGGTTAGTAAAATCCAAAAACCGATTAAAATCGGTTCGGTTTTGGTTATTGGATCGCGGATAACCGGTAACCGAAACCGGTTATACATTTCGGTTTCGGTTACTAATTATCCACGGTTAACTAGTAACCAGAAGCGGTAATAGTAAATAATTATATATGTTAAGTAATTATATATATTTGAAATTTACTAACCGGTTAGTAAACGGGTAACCGGTTAGTAAACGAGTAATCGGTTAGTATCCAAACCAAATTTACCGGTTTCTATTATCCGACGGATACCCGATAATGAACTGGTTTCGGATTCAGATACTAATTTTTTGAAACCGAATAGTTTCGATTTTGGTTTCGGTTAACAGATTTTTAAATCGGTTTCGGTTTCGGTTAACCACGAAAAATGCGGTTAACCGAACCGTTGCCATCCCTGAACAAGGAAATGATAGGAAGAGTGAGAAAATTATTTGTAGTAGCATTCATCGTCAATTTGTTGGATGTTTGACCACCAACTTCTGCTTAAGCATTTTAATAAACTAGCTAGTGATTAAGACCTACAAAATTGATTGACCAGCTCATGTTGTTAGATTACTATACAATATGAATAAGACAATATCTTTTTGGCATAATAAAAATCGAAATTATTGTCAATATGCTACAGCACTTCATAATTCAATCGAAAGATTCTTCACCTCTCATCATTTTAGCTTATCTGTAAGAAGTAGAATAATTGAAGTTTCTTCAAAGAAGTACAATAATTGAAGATCAAGACAAGAATAGTACACATGTACATTCAATTTTGCTGATTATCCATAGTAACTGTAATATGCTTACATGGCTTGGCATGGTTGTAGATGGGGAGGATTGGAGAAAAACTAGACATAGATTTTGTAATATCGACAGGCGACAACTTCTACGAAGAAGGCCTGGGCGGCATTGGCGATACAGCATTTGAGGAATCATTTAGTAATATATACACTGCGAAGAGCCTACAGAAGCAATGGTACAGTGGTATGTTTCTTGCTCATGGACATGTGAATTCTTCTTCTTCTTCTTATGCTATCTCCAAGTGAAGTGATCAACTTAATTATGATGTTCCTCTAGTTTTGGGGAATCATGATTACAGGGGTGACGCACTCGCACAGTTGAGCCCTGTGTTAAGAAGAGTAGATAGCAGATGGCTTTGTTTGAGGTCTTTCATCCTTAATGCAGGTAATAGTTAAACTCCGAAGTTGCTTGGTAAATAATGTTCTTGACTGGAGATCAATCAAGCTTAATTATAGAGTTTAATTAATTCACCATTCCGTAAATGTAGAAATTTCGGACTTCTTCTTTGTGGACACAACTCCCTTGGTTGATCATTATTTTAAGGTGCCTCCCAAGCACAAGTATGACTGGACAGATGTCACTCCTAGAAAAACTTACATCTCAAATCTTCTGAAGGTATAAAAATAAAAATCATCCTTCTCAATCCAATATATGGATATACATTTGCTGGTAAAACTTGTCATTTTGTCATCAGGATTTGGATTCAGCACTGAAAGAGTCTACTGCAACATGGAAGATTGTGGTAGGACACCACCCTATCAAAAGTGCTGGCTGTCATGGAGATACATTGGATCTCCACACCACTCTTCTCCCAATTCTCAAGGTGATTGATTGATTTGGTTTTCAACTTTTTATGGAGGAGAAAAAGTTTGATCTACTTCTCTAATCAGTACTCAGTGAAATTTCAGGCTAATGGAGTTGACTTGTATGTCAATGGACATGATCATTGCCTTGAACATTTTAGCAGTGATGACAGGTAAAGGATGATATCATTCAGTAACTGGACATGTATTAAACATCGAAGATAAGGATTAGTTTTTTCAAGAGATCATCTGATAACACACTAAATCATTCACCAAATAATTGGCAGTCTAAGTCTAACTCAGTATCTGATCATGTACTAAACATCAATGACATGGAGAAATTGTTTCGATAGATCTACTTAACACACTAAATCAATCAATTAATTTGCAGTCCAATTCAGTATCTAACCAGTGGAGGTGGATCAAAGGCATGGAGAGGTGTTTTCAACACAGACGCAAACGAACTCCGCTTCTTCTATGATGGCCAAGGATTCATGTCCCTGCAGCTGACAAAGACAATGGTTGATATAGTTTTCTATGATGTATTTGGAAGTGTTCTTCACAAATGGACTCAGAACAAGCAACTCCACTACACAATTTAGGAAGTAAAAAACCAGATTAATTTTAAAAATGGCATCATCTAATCAGTTGTTATCTTTGTTTTTTTTTAAACTAATTCTATGGTGCTTAAGGTAGAAGAGGGGAAAAGGAGTATGTAATTGCTTGAATGTGTGGTGGTAAATTGTGTTTTTCTTGTGATATATGCATATGTTGGTGATCTAATTTCTTTCATTTTGCAAATGCTGAGTATATATGCAAGAGGTACGGTGAATTACACTAGAAAAACAGTCTCTTCTATGAAAAAGGTAGCTTCTTTGAAAGCTAAACAATTTAGTCAAATTCACATTAGGAAATAATAATAATTGTTTTTAGCCTTTCAAACAATTTATTTACAGAAATATTAAGACATGATAATAAGTTGCAATAGAATTAAGATAACAGAGTAAGAGGAAAGTCCATGAATGTCATAATTAATTCAAGTTTATCCAGAACTCTGCCAAATATTTATCTACAGCATAATTTGCTTTTTACAAGAATTTGAAAAAATAATAATAATAAGAACCCTAGACAACAACAATAATAGGACCTGAACCAGAGAGAGAGAGAGAGGCTTGTAATTATGATCTCAAAACTAAACAATTTGATTTTGTTTTTAAGATGATTTACTTTTTTTACGTATTGCCAGAGTTCAATAGGGGTTTTTCAGAACAATCTGCATAAAATGAAACTGATCCAAACCTTAGAAAAGAAGAACAATATAATATTGTGAGATTATGAGTCAGAAGCAGTATTATTAAGTTACTGATCCATTAAGAAATATAATACGACTATATATTCATGTAGAAGAGATAATTAAGCTTTGCTTTTTTAGCCACTTAGGTTATCAGACTTGGGAATTATCATGTATCAAAAGAAGTAAAATCTAAAAACCAGAAAAATTCTTGTATGCTAGAGAAATATTTGATCTCAAAGTAGAATAACTAAGTGCTTCAAGGTAAGAAACTTCCAAGAATGTTCAGCATTCAAGATTCTCCAGAAAGTTTAAAAAAACACCCAGCCAACTTATTAACTTTAGAAAGAATAAGGACAAAAAGAAACTGATTCATACCTAAAATAACAACACAGTAGGCCATTTTATTGCACAAAATGAAACTTTGAAGTTATTAACACATGACTAGCAAATCTAGATAATATTTATATTTATAAGCATGCTAAGGTTGCTTTCTTGCTATTTATACTGTCAGGCTTGAGTTGCGGAAGAAAAAACTCTAGTTTCTTATTGCTATTTAGAACAAGAAGTTCCTCCTCCAAAACAGGAGCAGACACTCAAGATTTTTCACAACCACACGAAGGTAAAATCCACAAGAGACTGAAAATTGTTATTATTTGAATAACCAAAAATTGAACTAAAGTATTTTGAACAACTCGAAATTGAGGGTTCAGACTGGATTAGTTAACCCATTTGATGTTATATTTTTATTAGTTTTATGTTGAAAGTGAAAGGATATTGTGATGATTTATGAAATTAGATCAGCGTACTATGAATATCTTGAACTTAAGCATTTTGAGTAATGTCAAAGAGTGATGCTTCAAATCAATCAAGCTTCTTAAATAAGTCTGATGAGTAGAAGTTTTGAATGGTAGATGTGGCCATCCACAATGCAATGTAGGTGCAGGGCCAACCTATCAATGAAATATTGTAATGGCTTATAGATGACCATCTCTTATTTAGGATAAAAACTGATTTCACTAGATATATTCTATACTCCAATTATGTCCGTTTCCTATAATGCACACTTATCTATCTAGACTTTAATGGTCACACACTCACACCCATACCTTAATATGTGCAATCGTCACTATATAACCCACTTTGTCACTGGCTACTCTCAGCTCAATTCTTCCCTCTGAAATTTAAGTTTAGCTCCACTCCAGTACAAGCCATGGACATAGCCAGCATCACCCGCAAGTTCATGGCTCTGGCTCTCATTCTCTTCATGGTTTCTTCTTCTCTCTTATTGTCTTTCTCTTTTGCTGAGCTCCAAAGGTTTGAGCAGTCGATCAAGGATGATGGAACATTGAGCTTGTTGGTCATTGGTGACTGGGGAAGGAAGGGAAAGTTCAACCAAACACTTGTGGCAAATCAGGTTAATTAAAATTTAGCTCTTTTGACCATCATCATCTTCTTCTATTTCTTTCTTAAAATGTTCAGAAAGAAAACTCTTGAAATTAACACTCAGAATAATCATGAAGTGTATTTTTTTTTTTTTTGGAAAAAAACATTTCCAAGGAAGAATAGACCCAGTTTCAGAAGAAAAAAAAGGGAACTCGGTTTTGATATTGTGCTCTTCTTCATTAATTTTTAAAGAAAACCAGAAAACGCTTAAATTTAAGATTTCAGGATCTGCACGTATACAGAGAGCACTCTATTTTCATTTGAAAGATTCTTCATTCCTCCTACTACGTATAAAAAGATTATTTTTAATGTGGCCTTATATCACATTACCTTAATAATTTTCTATATTTTTTCTCATATATTTCACGTAGGTAAAGTCTTCACATTGTCATCCACAAACTTTTCAGACTATGCATGGAGATACAATTTAAATATGAGCAGCCAAACTAGCAGTAGGTAAACTGTGATATGCGTACTAAACTTACATAGTTTTACATGAATATAGATGGGGAGAATTGGAGAAAAGCTAGACATAAACTTTGTGATATCGACCGGTGACAACTTCTACGACAACGGCCTGATCAGCATCGATGACAAGGACTTTGAGGAATCATTTACCAACATATACACTGCAAAGAGCCTACAGAAGCAATGGTTTAGTGGTACGTTTCTTATGCATGATTATGAGGATGTTCTTCTATATTCTTCTTTCTTTTAGCAATCTTTCTTCTCCTTCCTATGCTCTTGAATTTATTTTCTTGGAAATCTAATGATCCTTTGGATGTTCCTCTAGTTTTGGGAATCATGATTACAGGGGTGATGTGTTGGCACAATTGAGCCCTGTGCTGCGAAAAGTAGACAGCAGATGGCTTTGTTTGAGGTCTTTCATCCTCAGTGCAGGTAACTTTAAATTTGCTTTATAAATGATATTGATGAAAGAATAACTAATCCTAATAATATAATTTAATTCACCTATGTGTATGTGTGTGTTTTATAGAAATTGTGGAGTTCTTCTTCGTGGATACAACTCCCTTTGTAGAGCATTACTGGAAGGAGCCTGTGAAGCATCAAATGGATTGGAGAGGTGTCACTCCTCGCAAAGCTTACATCTCAAATCTTTTGAAGGTATTAAATCAAATAAATTCTTCTCGTTACAATAGATATTATTGAGAAATTTATCCAAGAGGGGGCCTCTTTTTTGTTTTCCTAGAGAACCCCCTAAAGCTTGTTTGGATGAGGTGTAGCATGGTTTAGTTATGTATGGTATGGTACTGCATGGTATAGTACTATAATTATCGTTACCATGTTTGGAAAGATGGTATGGTACGGTATGGTTAAATGGCAGCAGCTACGGAGGAGAACTACGTCTTGGCTAGGCCAATGAAGAACGATAAGAAAAAGTCTAATATGATATGGGTAAATAAAGGGTACAAGAGAAATTATAAAATTTGATTGAGAGTATTTTAGAAATAAAATTTCATTAAATCATGAGAAACCACCAAATACATGATTTTAAAAATTGGCCAAAATCCATGATTTTCAAACCATGAGATTACCATTATAAACCATGACCATACCTTGGAAGTCTTCCCAAACAACATATTAAACAATCATACCTTACCATGAAACAAACAAGAGGTAAAGGACTGTCGTTTATTTTTGAAAGGACAAAAATGCCCTTCTCATGTTATCATATTTCTAATTTAACTTACAAAATACTAAACTATTTGTTACATTTTAAAGATCTTTTTTTGTTTTTTTAGTATTTTCAAACTTTCTATGACAGTTTTATTGTTTTTAGAGAACTACTGAATCACAAAGGTTAAAAAAGTACTTTAAGCATAAATGTAGTAAGACAAAAAAGGTAATATGTGACAGAATTATCACTCTAAATTTGAGCTCTTTAGGGTTTTTCCCAGTATTCTTTAAAGTTGTGAAACTAAAGGGCAACTTTGTCATTTACAAACTACAGGCCTCCTTTTGGGTAAATTGCCCTCTTTTATTTGTGAATCTTTGAACGAAATTTCACTACTTTGTAATGGTGAATTCTCATCAGGATTTGGATTCGGCACTAAAAGAATCTACTGCAAACTGGAAGATTGTAGTAGGACACCACACTATCAGAAGTGTCAGCAGTCATGGAGATACATTGGAGCTCCACTCCACTCTTCTCCCTATTCTCAAGGTCATTGGTTAATTTGGTTTTGCACTTTCTTACAGAGAAGAAAAAGTTTGAACTGACTTCTTTTAATTAATACCTGCTGAAATCTCAGGCTAATGGAGTTGACTTATATGTTAATGGACATGATCATTGCCTTGAACACATTAGCAGTATTGACAGGTAAGGGATGACATCATTCAGTATCTGAACATGCATGGAACATCAAAGACATGGATTAATTGTTTAAAGACATGTAATTAACATTCTAAGTCATTCATCAATTGGCAGCCACATCAGTATCTAAACATGGATTATTAGTTTCAAGAGATCATGAAATCAACCCTATATAATTCATCAATTCAGTATTTGATCATGTATTAAACATCAAATGCATGGATTAATTGGCTACAAGAGATCAATTAACACTCTAAATCAATCATTAATTTGCGGTCCAATTCAGTATTTGATCATGTATTAAACATCAAATGCATGGATTAATTGGTTACAAGAGATCAAATAACACTCTAAATCAATCATTAATTGCAGTCCAATTCAGTATCTAACCAGTGGAGGTGGATCAAAGGCATGGAGGGGCATCTTCAACCCGAGCTCCGATAAACTCCAGTTCTTCTATGATGGCCAAGGATTCATGTCCCTGCAGCTGACAAAGACAGTGGTTCATATAGTGTTCTATGATGCATTTGGCAGAGTTCTTCACAAATGGACTTTGAACAAGCAGATTCACTACACAATAGTAAGAAAAACATTAATTAAAAAATGACACCCTCTTATAATTTATTGTTATTTATGTGTGTGTGTGTGCCGGGGGAGGGGGTGGACATCTGTGCTTGCTTAAATTGTGGAAGTTTCATTGTTGATGTCATATAAATATATTAATGCATTTGTTGGTGCTCTAATATCTTCTTTTCTGTTTGAAAGAGGTAAAGGTAACTACAGTAAAGAAAACAGTTTCGTGTACATATATAAACTTCCAAAACAAAATAATTTGGTTAAAATCATATCAGAAAAGAAATGATTATTACTTGCAGAATACTCAAGACATGCTGCAGAACATGCAAATAATTGATTGACAGCATGATTAGCTTTCCAAAAGAATGTGAAAAAAAGAATGAAATTAATCCAAAGTTCCAAATCTTAAAACAAAAATAATTGTAGAACCTGTCATGAGCCATGAAGAGCAAGTTTACAGTTACTAGTCACATGCATAATAAATCTAATATCACTATTAATTATAAACATGCACAAGAGACAAAAGTACCTTGGAATCTCAAAATATAATTAAGATTTCAATGCATAAAATTTTGATTACAATTCCATAAAAAAATGATTACAAAATGCTGGAGAATCAGACCTTAAAACTAAATGATGTAATTTTAAAATGCTTGAGAAATATCATATCTCAAGATAGAACTAACAATCAAGGTCAGAGAACAGTCCCAACCATGGCCGGTATTCAACCTACTGGCCTTTCAGAACAATTTGCACAAAAATGAAACTGATCACACTAGAAAAGCAGTATTTTGAACTTATTAATCACATTACTAAATCTAATATGGCTATATATACATGTTGTAGAGGGGGCAAGTTGTCGCACTATGCTATTGGTTATCAGGTTTAGGCCTTCGGGGAATATGGTATCTTAAGACTAGAAAAATTGCTCATAAATCTAGAAACAGTAAATTTCAAAATAAAATAATTGAAGGCCTCAATATAAGAGTTGTCCAACTATGGCCAGAATTCAAATTTCTCCAAAAATAATAGCACCCTGGCAACTTATCAGGAGAAAATTGGATATGAAAAGAATATGGACAAAATGAAACTGATCCAATCTTAGAAAAGAACATTATCGTGGGTCTTTTCTTTAGTCAAAAAGAGAAACTAGAAGTAATCACATGATTGACAAATCTAATTTATATCAATATTCATATGCACGCACAATGTAGTGGCACTGACACCATGCTAAGGTTGCTTCTAGTGTCAGGTTTGAATTGCAAAAGAAAACTTTCGACTTACTATTTAGTATAAGAAGTCACTCCTCCAAAATAGGAGAGCAGAAACTCAAGAGTTTTCACAATCACATGAACGTAAAAATACATGAGAAAGTGAAAAGGCACAGCAAAGTAATGTCAAAAGAGCACCAAATAGTTTACATGTTTATATACATTGATCACACTTAATCTAGCCCTAGAAAAATAAAAACTTTGGAATCGATGTATTTGTATAGAGCAACCACAAATAGTCGATCACTAGGATGGTCCACCGAAGCAGAGTCGGAAGGATCAATGTATGCAGTCTTACCCTCGTTCCAATGAAGGCCTCCGGTAGTGGAGATCCTTTAGTCACTTCAAGCTTTACTGAGATTGGCGGCTTGAAGGTATGACCTACATTCTTGGGTCAGAATGGAGCAACTTTAGCATTGCAACATGGTTCACTTTCAAACACAAACAGTTCTGGTTGTCTCCATATGTTTAACCTATTAAGCAAACACATCATTTCATAAAAATTAATGCAATAATGGAGCAATAACTGAAAGTTAAAGCTAGCAAGTTTGAAATGCATGTGAAGTACCTAAATGACCAAGTTATATAAGTTATCACCATCATTGTCTGTGTTGGTAAGAAGATTCAGCAGATTGTCTCGCCTCTGTATCTGCTATAGCTAGTGTCAGAGAAGTATTAACCACTTCGGCACTTGTATCTCCTCTACCCAAACCCAAGGTGAGAGAAGTATTAATTTCTTGAGCACTTGTATGTCCTATAGCCAGTGAGAGAGAAGTATCAATCTCCATATCTGCTAAAGTAGACTCCACTTCTAGCGCAGAAGTGCTACCAACTTCCTCATTTGGCTGCATTTCAGGGCAGAAGAGTAAGTACACATATTTGCTATGAATAATACATCATGCAAAGGTGTGCAAAAAGACCAGGAAAGAAATAATAATATACATATCCTAATACTACTTACAAGTGAAAAAAATCAAACATGATCTAGGTGTCTAATACATCAATACATGACTACACAAATTTTCATAGATTTACCTACTTTTGCTCTCAGTAAACAAGATAAACCAAGAAAACATAGACCAAAGTCACGATACAAGTATTATAAAAGGCAGTATATGTCAAAGATAATAAAATTATAAGCATTGCAATTAAGCTGTAAATGTGAGAAATGCTATCAGAAGAAAATTCATGCATCCATTATGGAAATTAATTGGTCTACTTTAAAGGAAAACCCTATGGATATAGACCAACAAAAAGTGGAGTCATTTTATTCTTACACCACTAATCATACCCTGCCAACGAGAGAAAATATTTAGATGTACCACTATATAGAAAGAAAATAAAATGAAAGGAAACTTTGAGGCTCAAATAAACATTATATGGCTACATTAGAATGATATACATGCAATTAAGTCCTCAAACAGACTACCATATATCCAAATATATCATGTAAATTTTTAGGAAATATTAATTCTTAATTGTGTCTCTATAGAAATAATAATCACACATGACTGAAGTATCAAGGATTTGCTACCATATATTTTCTCATGATTGATAATCAGATGTAAACATCTTTTGAAGAAAATTTATCAGTAAATAAACAATAGAATAGGTTCCACTGTTCCAGTACCAAATATGACAAAATAGGCAAGTAAAATTTTCTTCCTAAACAACAATGTGACATTCTAAAATTTCCATATTCTCTCTTCATTTTGTTTTTGATACTCAATCAATGAAGTAACTATATATGGAAATACAGAAGTGGAACCTTTGCACCAGCATTAGATTGCACATTCCTGACATCGCTAACTAACTAGGCTTCAGAAAATAAGTTCCTCCTCTCTAAGCCTAAGACTTTACATTAACCTTTTTGAAACTGCATATTGGCAGGAATGTTGTATATGGATAGCATACCTTGGCTAGAGGATCACATCCTATGTTTTGAAGAATCAAATACAATCTCATAGTTTTGAATGCTTACCTGTAACAGCTAGAGCCTAAAGCACTCCCTTTACGACGTAGTTTGTTGCAAAAGGATCTTATCAATACGTCTAAAAGAGTTTAATATATAGGCTTACACCCAAATATATTATAGTATAGAATGCATAATATATTTATTACATTAGAGATACAATTTCAATGACAAAAGGAAACTTAAATAGTTACGTTAGATGCTGGAGTCAACAATGGTTGTCTCCATTTGCTATTCTCGTCATCTCTCTTCCTTTATTATTCTCTTTAATGAAAACACATTTTACTATATCTGTCATCAACCTTGGAGAAGTTTGGACAAATTTTGCGCCTACATGGAAATATATATCTAAGAAATTTTGATATGGTCAGAGTGAGAACAAGAATAAGGGTCTAATTTTTCCAGTTATAGAGACAGGTACAACCCATATCATACTGGTGCAACTAAGGATCCAGTACTAAACCAACATTTATCAATCGACAAGGTCGGAATTGTTGGAAGCCAAGGTTAAGGTTTTATTCTTTTGTCTAAGAGAGAAAGAATAATACTTTAAAAAAGACTCTAAAAGAAGATAAAATGAGTTTTAAAAAACTTGGCCCTAGTATTGTGGCCTTTTGTTACTATAAATTATTGGTGCAGTAATGCGAGCTTTGCTAAATATTGATATAGCCTATTTTGCTATTGACTGCCTTTCCAATGACTTGTTTTGCAACTTTTCCTATTTTCCTTCTCGGCAATGTTTGTCCTCTTGCGACGAAATGGTAAGTACAATACATGCCATTATGATCAAAAGGATGATTCTTCTCACGATCAAGGCTTTAAATCTTGAAAAAATAACCAAGTTATATTTTGTATGAAAAGGTAATTGATAGTCTACATTGCATGGGATTTGTCGGCTTTGTTAGTACATTCATGGCAGAAGTGGATTCGTACTAGATGCATGTACGAATCATACATGAATGTGTTTTGGAAATGTGATTGGAAGCACAGGAATGTATGTAGATGGTGACAACTTCCAGCTAATATGGGCTATATGCTACCTCAAATGTGATTTAGACATGGTTTACACATGAATATAAAGAAGCACGCCACTCGATCAAAAGCATATGTCATCCACTTCATATATCCCTTCTTCTGCAAATAATATCTTTTATCCAAAGGTTTCATCTTAATAACTTCCCACGATATAGTTGTATTAGAATACTAACAAATTTAATGAGTAGAGTCTAATTCATAATAGACCCACATTGGACTATTTCATTAAATTGAAAGAAACATAGATTTTTCTATTTTTATAATTTTCTCAAGCATTTCTTTGTTCCCCACTTTCTTAGAGCTAACTTTCCATTTTTGTAGTGGTTGTTATAAGACGGAAAGAATAGGTCCTCTTTCCTATAAAAGTATAAGATATTTTAATTATAAAAAAAATAATGAGAAAAAAACTTTTAGACAATGTTATGTGCTTACATTTTGGTTAAGAAGATGTGACTTCTTTTTCCTCCTTCACAATTGTCACGGGACGTGTGACACTTTTATTATTTATGTAAGAAAGAAGCCTTCGAGTACTTCACCTTTAACTATTTAGTGCAAGGACATTCAACGATAAGCAAACTTGGCGTGTTGTTGTATAATTTGCAAGATTGTTGAGGTGTTGGTGTTTGGAGATTTTGTTATAGATAGTTATGTAATTATTCGTGTTGTTCTATATATGAATATTGTCGTCGTAAGTTATTTCAATTCCACTTGTAAATAGCAAGTGGAAATAGGATCAAGGCCTAGTGGCCTACTAGCTACTACGTCGCACTTGACTCGCATAGTAGAGTACGGGTTGGACCGGCTAGTAGTGTATTGAGATTCATGCCAAAATTTATCGCTCTTTACTATGCAATCCATGCAAAGAGAGAAAGATCGAATTAGGTGCAATTAGTCTCGAAGTAGGTACTACACAAGAATTTTTATATTGGGACAAGCTTTCTCAGAAAAGAATATCCACTTTAAGTGTGGTAAAATTTTATGCATAAGCTCTTTCAGAAGGAAAAATAATAAGGTGTCTCTTCTTGGTTAACTAACTCAACCATCTTTTGGTATACATGGCTTATTTTCTAATTCTACGGTACAGACGGCTTATTTATAAGTTATCTGCATCACCATAAAAGGTGTTTGGTCTTGTTTAATAAGAAATGTCCATATAATTGTCTCGTTAATGCCTTATGTGTTTGAAATATTTTAAGAATTATTGTCATTATCTTGAATATCTTTTGAACTCTCTGTAAATCTACATGATGACCGCTCCTCAAAAATTTAAGAGAAGCTATGATCATTAGTTGAAGTGTCCATATTAAATGCCCCACTTTTTTTTTAATAGTGGCATGTGGGATATCCTTATTATGCCATTCGCATGTTGTTAGGCTAGAGAGGGTAAAATTGAGTTAGTAGTCTTTGCTTGGATTGGGTCTACTTTACTTGGCGCAAAAAGACAATCACATTTTCCGACATCAGCAGTGATGTTTCGATGTTTGAATCTTCCTCTTGGACTCCATGATTTTTTTTTGAGTTTGTTGTGCTTATATTGTTTTCCTCCTTTTTTCTCCATGTAGCTTCCTTCCGTTTTCTTTTTTCTTACTATACGCAAGCTTTTGTTTCACTTAACAAAATTCTCTTGGTGGGGACCTTCCTCTCCAATATGTTTAAAAGAAAATTTCATTGACATGGTATCATGAGAATGCCCAAAGCCATGTGAGCTATATTGATTGTAACTTCTACCATTTACAGACTATCCTATTAATGTTTGTGCTTCAAACATTATGTTGTTGGTTCTTATCAAAAGTGATAGTTTATTGCCTAATATAGAAAAAATTATAAATTTGGGCATATGTGCAATCAATAGTTACAAAAGTAAAGATCTCATTTTTTTTCTACCTCCTTTTCACTTTCCCTTGGTCGCCTTCTCAAACTTGGTAAATGATTAACTTTTTTCTCCAAGCTAAAGTATATTGCCTCCATTTCTTAATCATGCACTCTTTCCAAACCCACAATGCTCATCCACATTAACTATAAATCATTAAGAAGGCTCCTTTTGGAATTGCTTAAGCTTTTGTGAACTAGTTTGGACAAGGCACTCCCAAATAGAGCCGAAGTCACTTCATACTTAGTCAAGAGTCCAAAAAAATCCAAAACCACTCTCTCAAAAACTAGTTTGTGATCTAGTATGATGTCTCTAAGCCTTCCCAAAATATCTCCTACTACTAAATGTATCAAAACTAGAAACCTTCTTGTCCATATACAGAAAGAGATATTATGAAGTTAAATTTGATTGGATGACCAACTTTCCCAAAAGCTTAAGTTGTTAGAAAAGATACCAATCTATGCATTATATTATTAACACTCCCCTTCACGTGTGGGCGTGTGGGCAAGTAAATTTGAGGAGATTGACCCAAGCCCAACATGCGGATAGACTTAATTGAAGTGGGGGTATTTTCTTTTAAATATTAATGCTAGGAAGACTGAGACTTAAGACTTAAATTTGATTAGATGAACTTTCCCCAAACCTTAAGATGTTAGGAAAGTGACCAATCTATGCATTTATATTCTTGACAGAGATTAGATGCATCGTAGCTAATAGCGATTCAAAATGTCCAAATCGCGCAATGGGGAGTGCCTTGTGCATTGAACTGCTCCTTTCCTAATATCAAAGTTGTTATAATCAACATGGCTTTACCTTTCTATCTTATTAGGAATTTTAGCTCTAAAATGTATACTAAACACTAGCAATAAGCATAAACCTAGTATGAAAACTAACTGCAATTGGATTTATGTATCTTCGAGTATGGGATGTGTGCTTGAAATTTCAAAATATGCACAACTTCCCCAAATGTGGGACGAGGTCATTTTCAGGGCAAAAGTCTAGTCATCTGATGCGTAAAGCTGCAACCTATTCAATAGTTGCACATGTACACCTTAAAAATAGATGCCTTCACCAACATACACAAATTTCATATCCGCAGTATCTTGAAAGGTTTTTGAATGTGCATGAGAGAGAGGTGCACTTTTTGTAACTCTTTAAGGAATGTCTTTAAGCCACCAATGAGTTTGAGCTTTGCAATAAAAGAATATTTTGGTTGCATAGAAATAATTAGAGCTTGGTATAACAACAAACTCTTCATCCACGTAGTAAAAGATCATTTATATGCCCATTCATCGTAAAATATGTAGGAATTACATATTGATATTGGTATATCAAACATTTACAGGAAATAAGACCTTTGCAAAGCATTTTGAAACAAGGAGATAATTCAGAAATTGGGAGGTGCGCTTTAGATTTTTGGTACAGTACATAAATACCTAGAAGTAATAAACTTTCAAGATAAAAGTATAGAACAAATCTCAAAGACATCTTAAGAAAATTGTCAACTTATTTATGAATTGTCTAACTCAACTTACTATTGCCGTAGGTACTTCAGGTCCAGGAACCAAAGACAGCTCTTGGCTGATACAAGTCATTTTCATGACCATGTCTTCTCGGGTTATCATGTTCCTCTGGCAAAGAAACCAATACAACCTAAATTAACTGAATAAAAATTCCACTGGATATCAAATTTAAGTATTGTTGTCCATACCTTAAACTCCTCAAAATAACAAAGATATAATGTTCTTGCCCAAGAAGGTAACCACTCATAGAATCCTTCGTATAGTGTCAAAAAAGGTTCCAGTGAGCTAGGTATGTCATACCAAGCCTGTAACAAAACAAGTTAAAACAAAAAGTAACAGAACAGGTTAACAACCTTATCTCTTTTATTCTCACAAGAAAATATCTAAAGGAGAAACAAAGGAAAATAGAAATGATTTGTTACTTAAACCACTATGAAATGAACTGATCATAAACCAAAAAATCAGAATACAAATATTAGGTTTCCATTAAAAAAGAGAAAATTATGTAGCCATACCATCTTGTGCTCTATGTGGAACCTTATGTCGTTCAGCCCATTCAATAAATCTGGAGAATAAGAAGATAAGCATATATTGCTAAGAAAGATATTTTATAGTGCAATAAGAGTGTAATTGCCTAAATTTACCTTTGTATTGTTTGGACAATTTAAAGCGAACAGCATACTCTGGACAAATATATTTCTCCAAATGCGTAGACCACACAATATATCGCTTTGGGTTCAAAGCATAGTCTACACCGAGATCATAGTCCGAACTTTGAGGAGAGTATCTATTTGATCCTTGTCGGACATCCTCTGCATTGCCCAGGATAACCCGGCAAAGCAGCATGTGTTGTATTCCATCCTTGCTTGCGCCACAAAGTTTAACACTATATGTTAAAAAATGAACAAATTCAGATGAAACAAAGATGTTATATTGGAATATCACTAGTTGAATTATTCCACAAATGTTTTAAATCTTGTGATTCAAAATTTTCAAGATGTTAGAAAAGGTCAATTGTAGAATTAAAATGAGGGGAAAAGTCACCTCGCGAAGGCACGATCTTGCGGTACTAAATAGACGCCAGTGCCGAGAACTCCTGCTTCAGCGAGGCTCCTATTATTGTGGACAAAACCACCAATAAGAGCTTCAATGATATTGTTATCTTTTGAGGCATACCATCCGCGTTGCACATTTGCATTTCCTCGTTCCCTCGTAGTTTCCTCTATTTGTCCCTCAAAGGCTTTTATCCTAAGTCGACCATTAAACGCAAGTACATCTATTATAGAGTCAGCTGTTGCAAATGGTCCCATTCCCGACAAGAACATTTCGCTAACTGTGCGAAACGTCGGACTATTTCTCTGAACTCTAGCCAGAATCGGATATATGAGAGGTTGACAGGAGAGTGGAGCTTCATGTTCTTGAACCGGTGAATGATTGTAGAGACCTTGTGGCTGGCTTCCACAAGCCAATATCCAAGCCTCGAGCTCATTAGGAGGAACAGCCAACTGGAAAAGAGTAACTTGTGGCTCGAAGCTTCTGCTAGACTCATCAATCCATGCCACTGACTGCAGCTTCCCAGTCCTTGTATTGATCAAGACCATTGACATGAAATCCATCAAGAGAATTTGCTCCCCATCTATAGCAAACTCTACAAAGGATCTTCCGCCTCTGAATCCTTCAATGAAAGATCGAGAGATTGACTCAGGAAGATTCATCCAGTTCCTCCCTTCAAAAATCCTGATGAGACGCGGCACCCCTGTCTGGACATAGTTATTGTGATTGTCAGCCAATGTGTGGCAAATGGGTTGGCGACTTGATGTTGTACTGTTCTGGTCATGCACCACAACAGAGGAACCAACTCCATTGTTCAAATCCATTGATGAAACAGTGCAATTAACTGTGGAATACAAGAATGGAATATTCAGCTGAAAAAGATAAGATAGATTTTGAGGAGCTACAAAATCAATAACGATACTTGATATCCAAAGTAAACAATTTCGTAACATTTTACAGAGATAATGTATTGAGAAATAGTTACAAGATCATATCCAATGCACAAAGTCCTCTTGTATTAGTTTGATTTTAATTAAGGTTGAATGACCGAAGATTAAAGGTAAAGAGAGTGTAAGAAAGTTTGGCAGTATATATAAGCAAATCAGAGGACAGTACTTATTGCAAAATATTATTAGAACCAACACGTCTAGCAGAGATTTAAAGAAAAGGAATCAAATAAATGAATAATGAATAAAAGTAAACTATCTTATTCCAGTCAAAACAAAACAAAATTATAATTTTTAGGAATAGAAAAGTAAAATCTTATTCCAGGCTCGTTTGTTATCGTCTTAGTTGATGTTTGTGTAGGCCTTTTCATGGCCTGACTTCCCTCTGACCTTTTACTCTTATTTTTATGTTTTCACAGTTTTTTATTTATTTATCTCCCTCCCCCTTTTACTTGTTGCTTTTTCTCAAAAGAAAAAGGAAAAGAATTGCTCATATCACGTATGCCAACATATAAGTTTCATTCTCTCAACCCCCAACCCCCCCCGCCCCCCCCCCCGCCCACTTCTTCTCCGATCACTTTCTTAAATAGAGCAAAAAAGCCTTCTTCCTCCAACCAAATCATCGTGAGATAGAGAGAGAAGTGAACAATAAAGCGGCAGCAAAGCAAACAAAATATTAACGAATGTCTATTGATTATTTGATTTAACAATAATATTAGGATTTAGGAGGACAGTGGGGAAGTACCCAAAAAACTCTGCGAAAGGATAAAAAAAATCGATTTTTTATTAGAGAGAGAGAGAGAGAGAGAGAGAGAGAGAGAGAGAGAGAGAGGATTGGAGATTCACCTCGAACCGGCGCTTGAGAGTAAAAAACCAAAGACGAGCAAAGGAAGCTTCTGCTGCACACAAACCCACCAAGAGATCAGATAAAAAATGGAACCTTTACGTAGAAGAGAGCGAGAGAAAGAAATCGAGGGTTTAAGACGACACACCTTGCTGCGGCGCTCGAATTCGAAGCGAACAACAACAATAATCTATAAGGGGGGATGGAACGCGGGGCGCGATATATATAAGGGGGGAAGAACGAAAAATAATCGTGAAGATATGGTGGGAATGCCTCGCATGCAACAGAGAGGAATGCAATCCATCACCACCTGCCATTGCTTGCCTCCTCTTCCTCTTTTGAAATGGCGCTCAGGCGCCGAAGCAAAGCAGATCAACTCAAAAAAAAACCGAGACGAAAAATATATAAATATTTTTTTACATTATATATTTCATTTCCATTTATTTATATTCCAATAAATTAGAAATGAAGCCCAAGTTCAATTTTTATTTATTTTTAATATGGATATTTTCAGTTAAAAATTCTATAAAACCGTAAAATATGAATTTTCAGAATAAATAAATATTTAAAAAACAAAAAGATTTTGATATAATTGGAATGTCATTAATTCTGGGCTTTTGACACGTGTATCTGATTCATTTCATTTATCCAACAGGCAAGCCATGAATGCATTTCTAATTAGGGAAAAAATAGAATGATTTCTTCTACCACAATCCAACGGCTAATTATAAAATTAAAATTATATTTTAATTAGGGGTGAACAAGTTTGGGTACTCTGTATTTTTTATGATATTCGGATCTTGCCCTATATAGGATCGATTCATAGGTTTTGAACTTGAACTCTATCATGTTGGGCTTTGGAATCGGATCCTACTCGAAACTTGTAGTGTATTATAGATTCCAAGTATCTTGTAGTACACGTTTCAAGCATCATGTTAGAACTTATAAATAAAAATATTCTCTCAAAGTACTATGTTGAAATTAGTAAATGAACAGGTTCTGTGGTACATATTTCGATACCGATTCCGATTCTGATTCTAGGTACCATATGTATTAGACCCGCAATCGAATTTAATTTTAACTAGTTTCTTAAGTTTTATCCCGAATTTTATTCATATTTAATTCGAGTCTATCCTAACCCAACCCAATTGGGTAGGTTTTAGGTAGTTTCGTGTCTACTCGAAAACCATGCACACCCATAATTTTAATCATAAAAAAAGATAAATTTCATTTTAGGAATTCATTTTTGAATTTATTGCAAGTAGCCCCCTTTATTAAAAGAATGACCAAAATTGCATGCATGTTTTGGACGATTAGAATCTAAATATAATATTAAAAATTAATTTTTTTTACAGCAGGATCCACCCACAGTTAATATTTCCATTGATGGAAAAACAAAAAAAAACTGGGGGCCTTCATAAGTAAATTGCCTACAATGAAAGGAGAATTTTTTTTTATTTTTTTTATTTTTTTTTCAAAGCAAACGTATTTTACGCAAGGTAAAAAATTCATTAAGGGAAGAATCTTATTGAGGTTTCGAACCTTTGACCTTTAAACAATTTATAATTAAGATATTATTTTAAATTATTTAAAAATTGAAGAAATTTGTCAACATGACCCTGAAAAGAATAGGAAAGAAAGAAAAAGGAAAGAATTAATACAAAGAAACAGGGGGATTGAAATAAAAAAATAAAAGTAAAAGAGGAAAGTAAAAAACGAGAATAAATAAAATAAAATAAAGGAAAGGAATAATGTATATGAGCTGGCATTATACCATTTTTTAACGTGAATTAACTTTCCATATTGTTTTTTACTATGTATATAAAACAACGTATCAAGCTCCTCTAAATTTTCTCCGCCCAAAGTTTTTCCACCCAAAATTTTCTCTTGATCTTTCACTTATACTTTTACTTTTTTAAAAAAACAAAAGCACTTAAATTACTTATCAAATTACATCAATAATTTTCTAGGGTAAATAAGAATTATAATTATTACAATAATTACAATAAATTAGATAAATAATATTATTAGATGAGTTTATTAATTTAAAAATTGTAAAATTTAATTTTTATTTAATTTATTTTTTGAAAAAATCTTTGGGTAATTTTTTAATCTTACTAAAAGTTTTTATTCTTTAAAATATTTTTTTTATAATATGCTAATAATATGGTAACTTATTTTTGAAAAATAGATATATAAATATTTAATTTTTAAAAAATAATTTAAATTATTAAGATATTAATTTTTTTTATTTTAATTTAAAAATTAATTTACGTTGTTGAAATTTAAAATAATCAAAATTTTCTAAGATTATAAAAATTAATTTTAAATTTATATAATTTTAAATTTTAAATTATGTTATCGAATTTTTTTTCGATTCACTATTCTATTTATATATAATGATATATTAAAATATAAATTCTATTTTTTTAAAAAAAATTACAGGTTGTCATGCAAAGCATGAGCACTGCAATTAGTTTACCTAAACAGATTGTAGCAAAAATGAAAATTATATATTTTTTTCAAAAAATATATATATTTATTTTTATACTAATTAAACCTTTAAAAATAATATTTTAAAAACAAAAGTTATATATGGACTAGACTAGCTATTTGGGCCCAGACTATATCAGGCCCGAAAAACATCCTAACTTATGAATCGAACTTAGATCGAACCAATAATAACTTAGCCCAAATATCTATTTTGCTAAAAAAAATATTTTTGTGAACATTGAAAATAAATTTTACAACTAACGAAGTATTAAAGTGGGTGAATATTAAACATGGTTTGAGATTTTTTTTCTCAATATTTTCAATATTTTAATACTTAATATTTAAGAAACAATAATTTAGTAAATAATAAATTGTAGTTAAACTAATTAATATTATAATGATTAGTAAATATATTTTTTAGAATTAGTATTTGATATAACATAGTTTATACTAACTAATGTTAATTTGAATATTTTAAAAAATTATATTTAAATAGTTAATAAACAATAGCTAAAATGGTTTTTGGTTGGATGGAATAGCGGAAATGTAATATTATTCTTTATACTCACTTATTCCCTTATTTTGTTACAAATTTTTGACAATCAATAGATCGATCGTATGGAATAAGTAGCGAATATTGTTTATTATGGATGAGGAATATTACTTATTACCTAACCCGATAAATTAGAGGTGGCAACGGGTTGTGCCCGGGCCGGGCCGGGCACGGCCCAAATGTGTGGCAGCCAAGCCCAGCCCGGGCCCGAGCCCGCCGGGTCAAGCTCAGGCCGGTCCGAAAATTAATTTTTTAATTTAATTTTTTAATTTTAAAAATTAATGATTACGGGTGAATTTTGAACTTGGACCTCTAATTTTATTTGAGATAGCTGAATCATTGTACTAAACTTTATTATATATTTTTTAACATATTTTTTATATATAATATTGTAACGCAGTACAAATTAATAAAAAGATTTTTAAAAAATCAAATTATAATTAATTTTTTATTTATCTTTAATACAAAATATTCATCCAATTATAAAATAATTTATTTTAATATTATAATAGACCGCGCCTTAAAAGGTTGCCTACGTACCTTCTAGGCTTCTATAGCTAAACTTGTACTTCCCAATGATTAACTATAGAAGGATCAGGTCTACGTAGTTCTTTTTACATTTTTAATCACCTGTAGTCTCGGTGATTTAACTTGTACTTGGACCAGCAACACTAGTTTCACTTGTTTAAGCTTCCTTCTCTCGATGATGATGAAGTGCCGTGTCCTCCATTATCTTGTAATTTATATTCAGCGCGCATCCAACCCGTCTTTTAAGCAAATGCATATTTCAACCGCTTCTTCACTCATCCGGCTTCTTTTTTCGTCGAGAATTCTATTTCCTGCACTAAAATAAGACTCAGAGGGCCCGTTTGGTTCGCAAACTGCTCATCACAGGACACCAGACAGGGACAAGGACAGGACATCAGGTGTCCTAGGATAGTAGTTATACCGTGTTTGGTTCGCTAAGAACAAGACACGATATCCAGTCCCGTCTTGCGTTTGGTTCGTTAAAATAGAGTCCTGTACAAGACAATATGACCAAAATACCCTTATAAATTTTTAATGCTCAAATTTAATTTTAAACATAAAAGTCTTCCTACTTAGTCTTAAATTTTAAAAAATAATTACATTTTATTGAGAATTATTGAGCGTGAATCTGAATGGTGATGCTCAAAATCAAATAATAGTGATGCTTGTACAGGTCATATGGTGGAAGAAGTAATCAAATAATTTATATACCGTTCCAAGAATCAAAGAAGCTTCAATCAACACAGGGAAGACCAAACACAGGGAAAAGTTTCTTGCTTAAGAATGTGATTTGCGATAGATCATAGAATCCAGATACATATGATCCGATCAGCGGATCAGGCACAACCAAAATTTGGAACACCTCCAACTACAGTAAACACAATTCAAAAATAAAATTTGGAACACCTCCAACTACAAAATGATAAAATATTTATCTACCACAATTCCAAAATAACAAAGTGTTCAACTACATCCTCATAATTGACTTCACAAAAGTCAACCTTCTACTTTCATCCATCCTCATGAAAATTGTCGCGTAGTGAGTATTTTCTGCAAATTTTTTCAGTACATTCATTTCCTCCATCTCTGTTATTCCCAATTTATGCACTTCATCAACCAACGTTGACATCTCCATATGCTCTCTCATTTTTGTCATCTCAATAGCCACTGTGTGCATATCACGAGCAGCCGAACTCATTTGAGTTTCCCACACCTCAATGAATTTATCTGCCACTTCATTCATGCGGCCTCGCTTTTTTTTTGGCTCACTTCCTTCGGATTGACTACCAATGTTCGAGATTGGAGATTCTTGCCTTCTTGACATTGGAGATTCAGGTTGTTGTGAGGATTGTGTTTCCATCATATTTTCCCATTCAGGTTGTAAGGATTATGTTTCTATCACATCAGCTGGTGTCTCTGCACCGTGGCCAGTGGCACGATCCTTCCAAAGATGACATGCAGTCTTTCAAACTCTTTAAATTCTTTATTCGCATGGTTTGCGGATTTTGGATGCTTCTGTTACACAAGGAAAAAATACAAGTATTATCAATGATGCAATAATATTAAATAATACATGCTTCTATTGACAATAAAAAATCAATATTAAATAATTACCTTCAAATATTCCTCCAACACTTGTGGATTGTCAACCACCACACACTTACGCACATCGTCCCATCCAAATCCGCTTGTGTTCATCATATCAAGTGCTTCAGATAGTTTAAGTGACCATCTTTTCATTTTGTTAACTATCTGTTGCACTGTTAAGTTAATGCCAAGAACTCATATCAACATTCTTTTCAAAGCTTCCTCATGAGTTTCTGCTTTAAAAGTGCCATTCTCCCCCCTATGTCCCTCCACAACCAATTCTTCTAAAATAGTCAATAAAGTTTCATCTTCCTCTTGTGTCCATGAGCGTCTACCTCTTTTTTGAACTTCCATGACTACAAATAAGACATAATCAAACCATTAACAACTAAAAATAGTCATGAAAATGAAAGAATGTTCCATACTTTTGAGCTGGGATTTTTCAGCTAACTACATGGATTTTTCAGCTGGGTTTTTTGGTTATCCTGCAGCCGGATACCCACCACCAGCACTGAGAAAAAGTACAAATATCTGTTTGAATTTTACACCTTTTTCCCCACCATATTCCTTTTTCACCTTTAGGTTGGCTTACTGCTAATCAACTAATTCAACTAAATAATTAATTTGGTGGCTTGAGAAAATGAAAACAATGCAGTGAAGTCTGTAAATGCATCAATTAACAAGCAGTGGGAACAAGCAGTGAAGTCTGTAAATGCAGTGTATCAAACCGAAGCAGTGGGAACAAGCAGTGAAGTCCGTAAATGCATCAATTAACAAATAAGCTAAACACAAGCAAAGCATTTCCAACCCACCAAAAACTGTAAAGCTAATCCAATTGATTGAGATATATTGCACTAAGCATAGGTCTTAAAAATTAGAATACAAGAATCTAAAATGCATAGGTCTAAAATAACCAAGAAGCAAGAGGGATTCCGGGAGAAGCTATTTTCCCAGGTCTATAACTTTAGGTGGAAAACATCAAGAAGTTAAGGGATTCCAGGTCTAATATAAACTGTTCATCACGAGGTGGAAGCTCCCCATGAGGAGCAATAACCCTTTTTCAGTGTTTTGTTCCTAACATAGATGTAAGCAGCAAATAAACAATATCAATATGAATCTCACAAATCCAACCCAAAACCAGTTCCTAACTAACCAAAATGTAATTAACTGCAATAATTTATTTTGGGAAAATTTCGTCTGGATCAAAAGAACCAAAAAAGACTCATGAACTTCTAAGTTGATTTGCAACTAATTTATACATGGACTTCTAAGTTGTGCCAACTCAACAAATCAACTGATAAAGTCAAAATCCATGTTTAGACTGAGTCATGTCAACAAACCAACAGCAGAACTCACAGGAAGCTGAAGCTGGCTATAACTGTGGCAAACTTAGAAGTTCATATAATAGATTAAGTAATTACAACTCAAAGAATTAGCTATATCTGTCAAAATCTCTAAAGGTTTGGGCTACATTCAATAATTACAAATCTTTATGGTTGTAAGTAAAGCATTAGTATGGCCTAATTAATTTTTTGCATTCTTTCAAGTAATCTGGCAAAACCCTGGCTCAAAATGGTCTAATTCCATTTTAAGTCTATTACTAATTCCACCTAAAATGCATAGGTCTATAACTATATTTTCCTGACTGAACCACAATACCTATGATATAGATGCTACAAATATACAATGACACCAAACACTCGACATGCAGCAAATATACACCTCCAAACTGAGATAAAATGGCACTAAAGGAATCACCAAATACATAGAGCAATCACCAAGACAACCATGATTAAACATACAGTTATTGGCAAACTAATTAACTAGAAAAGTACATTGATTTCATTAAAATCCAAATCATTAAAAAGTACATAATCATAACTGATTCAATATAAAACTACATTGAATTACATAACCAAACCATAATAAAAGTACACAAGTACATAATAAAAGTACACAAGTACATTTATTCAATTTCTTGCTCTCCATTCGTCCCACATTTGTTGTGCTAAGTTGTCTCTCAATTGAGTCCATTCATTACTAGGCTCAACGGTGCTGATTATGTTGATAGGTTCTTCTCCTATTGGTAGTTCATCATCTATGATGGTAGCAAACTCCAACGGATCAATTTCCATGTTCATTCGAATAAAGTTATGAAGTAAACCACAAGCAAGAATAATACGGCATTGGGTTTTTATCGGATAAAAGGATGGTGATCGAAGAATAGCCCATCTTTTCTTTAAAAGACCAAAACATCTCTCGATTACATTTCTTGCTCGTGCATGTCTGTAGTTAAACAGTTCCTCACGATTTTGGGCTATTCTTCGACTATTGCCCCACTCTTGAATATGATATCGTCTACCGCGATATATATGGTGCAAGAAATCCATCCCCATTTGTGTATCCACCATCCACAAGATAGTAGTTACCTATCGACAAAATTATTATACGAATTTTAGTTCTTATTATGGTAAGTCAATTATCATAATAAAGTTTATGTATGACATACCAACTGGGACGTTCAATCCATTGGGTCTCGTAACTGCATCACGCAGCACTCTAGAATCAGAAGCTGACCCCTCCCAGCCTGATAACACATATATGAAATTCATTTCTGGTGTACATACTCCTAACACATTTGTTGCAAGACCTCCTTTCCTTGTCTTGTATCTAGGTCTGTCTGTAGCAAGTGGTGTAACAGCTATATATGTACCATCTAATGCTCCTAAACACCCCTACACAAAATTTAAACCGAATATTAATTGACGTTCTAAATACAATAACAACTATGATATCAATGGTATATAGCTTACCTTGAACCACTTCCATCTCTCATCGGTGCAATCTTGTGGCACAGGTTCTGGCTTTGCTAATAAGACATCATGCAATCTAACAACAGCATGTAACACATGATGACAATATCTACTAATGGTTTCTCCCGATCTTTTGAACCTAACTCGGATTGTTCTATTTTTTGTGTGATGGGCTAGAATGTTTACAAAAATAGCAACTTGCTCCTCCACGGTCACCCTCCCATCACCCGTTAACCCACCCCGAACAATCAATAGCTCACAAAGTCTTGCAAAAGCATTTCTAGACATTCTCAACTCCCAAATACAATTATTATCGCTTTCCCTAATAATGGAATCCAAAACATCCATGCGAGTCATATTTCTAACAAGAGTTCTATCATCTACCCCTCTCCTCTCATACTCATCACGCATTATAAATTTTACAAAAAATATCCAACTGCAGACATAGCAAGCAAATGGATATACATTCTTCGTGTAGCAGCGTATAACATGAATGACAACTCATCCATTATTCACTAAAAACAATAAACAAAAAATCAGAAAAAAAAGAAATTGTTAGCTAAGGATATTTGACCTATATCAGAAAAAATAAATTGACAAAGCAAAAGGATATGGCAAGGAATAGGACAGAATGCATCGTTTAGTTCTCAACTAGGTTAAGGTCTGTCCCATATACTTTCATGATAATTAACAAATTCAGGATAAAGATATATGTAAGCTACCTTCATGATAAGTAACAAATTCAGGATAAAGATATATGTAAGCTACCTTCATGATACTGATAGGATTTGATTTCAGAAAGTTGGCAAACATTGGTTGGAAACTCAACCTTAACTACATTTCCAACCAAAAACATGTTATATGCTACAATGCCTGCAGGTGAATTGGTGGCTGTTAAGGTGCTTGCTAGTGATTCAAACCAAGGAGAAAAGGAGTTCCAAACAGAGGTATACTGCTCAGTTTTGGGATCATTTTTTTTTGTGAAACTAGTTTTGTAACAGTTGCTTACAAATACGGTTTAGGTCAGATAAAAACCTGACATTGATCTGAGTCCACTAATGAGGCTTACTTTAAATCGAAGTCAGGATTCTATCTGGGTAGCAAACAGACATGCATGTGCTGGATTATGAGCATTCCCAAATTTGACAAGTAGCTGAAAATGGAACCTTATAGTTAAATCAACATTCTATTAATTCAGATGAGATGAGGAGGTATAGAGTCCTTCCCTTGCATTCAAACCTTGGTCTCCCAGGTCTTAGTGGAGGAACCTTATAGTTAAATCAACATTCTATTAAGATTGGTCAAATAGAAAGGAGTTCAATCAATTAAACTTTAGCAAAGAGAGGTAGATGAAAATGGAAGGAGAGGACTTGGTCATCCAATCTTTAAAAAAACAGATCATGATTGTAACACACTGATACTTTGGTACTATTTCCCTATCTATTGACTAGAAGAATCTCAAGTAGCAATGTTTATTAGACATATTAAAACATGCATCTTTTCAACTGAAGAGCATAACTAACTGAAGAGCATAACTGAAGAATCTCAAGTAGCAATGTTTATTAGACATACTAACTGTTTCCCTATCCAAAATAGACTTTGAACTGAAGAGCATAACTAACTATGCTTTGAAGTTTAACGAAAATAAGAATTGAATATATGCAATAATATTCATCCAAAATATAAGAAAGTAAAGGATTCCAAGTTGGACTCAAAGAAGACTAATCTAACAACATTAGGAAACACAGATATCTTAACAAAAGCAAAAAAGGAAGATAAGTATGAGTTGGGCCATGCTGCCAGCATTCCCACTCCATATGCTAACTGACATAAGATTACTAAGAACATCTTAAAATCTTGTTTTTATACCATCTTTGGTTCCAGAATATACATATTCAACTAGATACATATAGGTAACATTTGTACAGAAAAACTTATATGTTAATTGTATATGGGTTTGAGTGAATTAGGGCTCTAGTTGAGCAAGCTCATTACAGGTTATTACAGGTCAGTATGACAGATTTTGGCTGCTTGACTTACAATTGCATGCACAAACTGCTAAATGCATATTGAAGCAAGTATTTTACACTTCAAGATAATACATTTCCTATCTCAGCTCCTAAATAATGGTTTCATGTCAAGCATTTTAATTGGGCTACTTCATTGTGAAGCTTGTGTTTGATTCGGTGTAAAAGATTTCAGCATTCAGATATGAATGGAGAGAAACCTATTTCTTTTCCTCGGTATTCATATTGAACCTGTCAAATGAGGATGATATGGGTGTTTATTTCTAGTGATCCTTGAATAAACTTGATAACCTAGCAATTAGCTCATCTCCTGAGTGAGAGGCGAGAGAGGCATACAGTGAGGCCACAAAATCAACACACAGAGATGCGAGAGAGGCATACCTGAGGAAAGAGAGAGGCGATAGGCCAGTGCAAAGGGCGTCGGGCGTCGGACGAGAGAGCAGCGTCGGGTGTCGAGCGAGAGGTGAGAGCAAAGGGCGTCGAGTGAGAGGTGAGAGCAGCGTCGGGCGAGAGAGTCGCGAGAGCAGATGCGTCGGGCGAGAGAGTCGCGAGAGCGAGAGAGCGAGAGCAGATGCGTCGGGCGAGAGAGTCGCGAGAGCGAGAGAGCGAGAGCAGATGCGTCGGGCGAGAGAGTCGCGAGATATGTCGGCTAGGGTTGGAGACCCGTGACAAGTGAGGGCAACGAGGTCTTTTTCCCTCGTTGTCCTCCGCCCAGATTTGGTGTACCGAGAATTTTCTCGGTACACCAATTTGGCTCAAAATCCTGTCCCGAACAGGAATTAAAATCCAGTCCCTCCCACTTTTTGCAAAACAAACGGGGGACAAGAGCCAAAATCCAGTCCAGTCCCCCATTTTTTAACGAAACAAACGGGCCCAGAAGCTACTGTAGACACATGAACAGTTAGTATATCACGTGCCATGATGGAAATAATAGGATATGTATTTTCTTATTATTTCACCATGCTAAAATTTCATTATCATCTATTTCTTCAGAATGATTATGATATAGAAAAAAAAAGTAATTAATTAAAATTAGTAGATTTAGTTTTTTATTCTACGATCAAGTTGAGAATTAATATTATTCCCACCATCATCTCTTAATATAGAAGAAGAAGATGTTGTCTTATTTGTAATTGTATCACCGAAATTTGAAGCATAAAATACAAATATAGAATTCAATAAATTCGAATTTTTAAATTTTTTTTCGTCAATATTATCTAATTCCATATTGTTATAATAATCATATAACAACATATTTAAACCATCAATTTTTATTCTAGGATTTAAACATATTGCTAAACAAAATAAAGTAGGTATATCTGACCAATACCTTTTAAATTTAGATTCCATTAAAGAAATAATTTGTGCAAATAAAGGATGATGTCTATATGAAGAAAATACTTCACTAATACGAACTATATGTGAAAGAGTTAAATTACATGTAGGATAATAAACACCGAAAAATTATTCGGTAGATTTATTAAAAAGTTCTAAAATTTGAGTAATATACCCAACAACTAACCAGTCATTATTATTAATTGGATCACTAGACATATTTTGATTGTAAAATATTGTAAGGACCTCTTGATATATTATAGTAGATATAAGTATATGATATGTTGAATTCCATCTAGTAATAACATCACCATTAAAAAATTTTAATGGTTTATTAAAAATTTGACATAATTTTTTAAATTCTTGTGTTCTTGCTTTTGAAGAACACATATATCTAATAACATCTCTTATTTTTTCTATATGTATATTTACTTATTTTAAATCATCTTGTACACATAAATTAAGAACATGACAAACACAACGAATATGAAATAATTCACCATCTAATACTGGCTTAAATAACTGTATAAGGGGAGGAATAACAACATCATTATTACTAGTATTATCAAAACTAATTAATTTTTTTTTATCATTTATATTATAGAAAGGTGTTACAAATCTAATAGCAGAAAGAATGACAACAAATGTGTGTGGATATTCAAAAACTTTAAAACTAATTATTCTTTTTTGCAAAATAAAATTTTCATCAATCCAATGTGCAGTAACACAAATGTAAGAATTAGTAGTACGTTGACTAGACCAAACATCGGATGTTAAAGAAATTTTTGATTTATTATTTTGAAAACTAGTCATTATATTTTCTATATATAAAAATAATAATTTTAAAACATCGCTTTTCATTGTATTTCGAGTAATTTTTTTATATTTTGGTTGTAAATTATTTTGAATCCAACTAGAAAATTTTGGTTGATCAACAAAACTAAAAGGAGATTCACTTTGAACAATTAATTTTTGGAAGTTCTCGACGTTGAAGATCATGATCATACGAAAAAGTTGTTAAACCAAAAGAAAATAAATTAAGAATTTATTGAGCTTGTGCAATCTTATTGTCATGACCCTTTGCATGACGTAATAAATGACCAATTCCTCCGGTTGTTAAAGCTGAAAGAATTTTTTGACATTTTTTGCACCGGGCTGTTGTTATGGTGCCATCAGGTTCAATAATTTTCTCAAAATATTCCCAAACCATACTTTTTTTTCTACCTGATGGATATATTAATAAATTGACTTATCTCTATATTTTGATTTTGTTGAGTGGTAGGAGTGGTAGGAGTAGCAGGAGGTATTTCTTCTAACATATTTGATCCAACTTGTGGAGTATAATATGAAAAATCTCCATCCGCCATTAGTAAAAATTAAAAATATAAAAAGTATAAATATTATACTAATCAATGAAACAAATTGAAGAGATTAAAAAAAAAAACAATCTTGAATTCTTGTCTTTTTGATGAGCTTAAAATATTGTTGAGAATGATTATAAATGAACTTAGAAATTATTGAGAGTAAAAAAGTTGAGAGTTGAGTTGAGAGTTGAGAATTGAGAGTTGAGAGTTGAGAGTTGAAGATAAAAGAAATGAAGAAGGAGAGGGGAGGGGGTATTTATAGAAAAATTTAATTTATTTATTTTTTAATATAATATATTCGTCGGCCCGAGCCAGACTTGGCTCGGGCCGACCTAGGTCTGGCGCGCGCCAGATCCTGGTCTGTCGTGCGCCAGGCCTCCCGTGCTCGGGCCAGCACGGTGCGCGGGTCGTGCCTAGCACGGTCTGCGTGCCCAGAAGGCGAGCCCGGCCCGTCTTCTAGGCACAACCGTGCCGCCCATGGGCTGGCCCAGCCTGTTGCCACCTCTACGATAAATAGTATTTTATATATATTCCTTATGAATTTTTCCAATATCATCCTTCAATGTTTTATCCAAAATATTTTCATAATTTTTCCTAGATCTTTTGGGACCCTAAGTACTAGTTATTCAGGATTATTTATTTGCCCAAGGATTCTCGTGATCTCAAGTTATTCAATATCATTTGTTTGATTGTATAAAAATAAAATAAATGTTTTTTTTACTTATTTAAAATTTAATAAATTATTTTACATTAATTTATATTTTTATTATGTTATTATTAATTACAAAAAGTTGTAGTAAAAATTATGATATTGTTAAGAAAATTATTTTGATTAATATCAACGTACCAAGCAATGTAACTTATTACCCAAACAAGGCTATTAATTTTTTGAAATAAAGAATATGAATAATCTTATTAATCAAATAATTAAATGTTATACAATGTCTTACTATGCTAGGGTTGTTGGCTCGGATTTCAATCTCGAGCGTACTCTTGATTTCAACGATAATAAATATTTATTTTATATTTTTATTATTTGTTATTGTCAATGCAAAATATTATTCGCATTTGAAATCATAATGGTATTTCGAAGGAAGAAAAAACGTCTTGGGCGATTGATATTTCAATACTTAGATCTAGATCTTACGTTATATTTGGATAACTTTGAGTAAGGGATTTGGAGGGAAAGAGATTTGAAGGAGTTTGAAAGAATTTGAAGGTTTTCGAAAAAATTTTAAAAATCTTATTTGATTAAACTTCATAAAAGATTGGGAGGAATTTGAAGAAATTTGGTAGATCACTATGCCCTTGTTTATAATAATATATTTTTTATTCTATGAATATTTTTATAATTTAATTATTTTTAATTCATTAACTCTTCAAATTCCATCAAAATTCTATGAGGGGGGGTTTGGAGAGGTTTGAAATTCCTCCAAACCCCTTTAAAAGGTTATCCAAATATAATATTTTAAATTCCTCCAAAACTCTTTCCTCTAAATTCCTTCAAAATTTTTCAAAATCCTTCATCCAAATATGGTGTTAGAGTTCAATTGTAATATTTGGGTGTGCTTAAAATGATGACTCTTTTTCAATCTATCATTCCAAAATTATTTTTAAACCATAAACCTTTACTATATTATCATTATATTAGACACTTTCTGCTTCTGTTTGTACCATTTAAGTATCATGTTGAATATTTTTCATTTTTGTTCTTACCATATTATCATTACATGGAACAGTATCCATTTTCTTTCTTACCATGTTATCATCGCATTAAAGTATTAAACACACTTCTCATTTTGGTTTTTACCATATTATCATTACATTGAACATTGTTATCATCTATGAGTGTAGATGAACTTGACCCTTCTCTTAACCAATCTCATCAAAGAGAAAAACCAAAGCTTTCATTGAGTGATAACAAATTTTTTATCCAAAATATTATAGAAATATTACATATATTGGAAAGGGTGAATAGTATATCCTAAGTTTCAACGTCAACTTTAGAACTTTAAGCTTGTTAGTTCAATTATCAAACTTAGTCACAATAAGTATAAATACTTAGCAAGATAAAAATACCATAAGTAAATAAAAGATAAACATACACAAATATTTTAGAGTGGTTCGACTTCTAACCAAACCTACATTAACTACCTAATTAAGTTTCTCGCTTATGATTTCAATAATTCACTAATTCTTCCTAAGAAGATACACCAAAAATTTATTCCTCGACCATTAAAGATGTCTTTACCTCTAGGTCAAAGGAACAACACTACAATTCCAATCAATGTGTGTCTCACGCACCAATCACATGCACATGTAACAATGAGAGCAAAAATAATAGTAAAACAAATAATAAGAACTCAAAATATAGCAAATACTGTTGGATCTCTTTGCTTGTTGTCTCCTAATCCGTTAAGATTTAAAAATAATGAATTGCCAAGGCTTGAGTGACTTGAAAGTGAAAAAAGGCTCAAGAATAGTTTATATTGAAAATGAAGGCTTAAACTCAAGTACAATGATTCAATCTTTGAAGGATGAACTCATTGAAGTGTTGGAGGGGTTAGAAACACGAAATAAGACACTACAAAAAAATAAGATATCATCAACGAATTAAATTCGTTGGTAATAGTCAAGAATCCGTTGGTAATACTAATACCAATAAATTTTCAATGGTAAAATCTGTTGGTGATACTCTGATAGGTATTACTAACGGATATTATAATTGTCTGTTGGTAATACCAACGGATAAAGATATATTTGTTAGTAATTACCAACAAATGAGTTGGTAATTTTGTTGGTAATATCAACAAATGATATATTTGTTGGTAATTATTTATTGATGAAAGTCTGTTTTCTTATAGTGAAACCTATTTATAAAGATGGCTAGTGGATATGAGGGATGGAGCTCGTCTAACGGTTAGAAAAAGAGACATTGAGCTCACCGATCGAAGGTCCATCGATCGAAGATAGGTCGAGTCGAACTAATTTGGTCGGACTTCGACCATAGACTTCTAGAAAATGCAAAACTAGTATGACTAGTTGGGCTAAATTTAGCTAGGCTAAAGTTTGGTCGACTGAAATTGTGTTTTTGCTTAATTTTGTGAAAATAACCCAGTTTGAGTTTTCGGCTTGGTTTTCAAGGTTGTGAAAATGGATATCAACGCCATGTGCTCATTGCACGTTTCCTTGAGGTTTTCGTGTCTGAGATGAAAACGATGCCCACAAGAAGTTTTCGTGCTTCATAGCTTGGCGTCAACGAAGATGGTGGCTCTGATGTAGATGTAGTTACACCAAATGGTGGAGTGAGTTGAGCAACTTAACGGGCCAAAGAGCTGCAAGCTGTTCTAATACTAAAACACTTGTGCCATCTGATCTTGAAGAGTTGAGATGTCATAGATGATGTGTGCTTGAGTAGTCTCTACATATGTTAATCAATCCTCCATCGCCCAAACACATACAGTCTCGCACCGTGTGGCCGTAGTAACAGTCGTGCATGGGTCGGTGTGCCAGTGCCATAAGCACGACTGTGGTCGACACCTGCCACTTGCATTCATGTGTTAGCATCAAGCTCATGCTGCGTGAGATCATCTCTGTGCAGGGTCACCAACTCAATATACGTAGACTTCAAAATAAATTTAATTAAATTACCTGATAGAACTTAAAATAAAATATTAAAATAATAACTTAAATATTTACTTAGTAAAATAATCTATAGTCTCTTGCTAATAAACTCCCTTGATGAGGGCCGCACTAATTAATACCTATGTGTAGCCTCAAAGACCCTAAGAGGGTTGGCAAATATCACTGTCATGTGCTCATTGCGCGTCCCTTGCAATGCAATAAATATTAGTTTTTAGTAATAATAACAATAACGAGAGTAACCATCAAATTACTTACCAAACGATATATACTCATGCATCGTGAAAGAAAATGGACCCATAGGTATGATGAGCGAGGGATCCCTCTACTAGTGTCATCTTGTTCTGGTACACTATTCGTGAGTCACCAGGCCAGCTGCTCTTCCAACACCTAGATATCGACCAGTGAGTCCCATATGTTCGCCACTATCGAAGCGGGCCCATGTCCCTTCGATAGTAGTATTGACGTCATCATGTCCCCACCATAGCAACCCGATTTGGGAGGGGAGAAGGTTGGTCCGGCCAGAGAGGGGGATTACTCAAGAGTGCGAAGGGAGAGGAAAAGTGGTTGCCATGAGTTGCTTCGCCATCGCACAATGATTATTCTACGATGGTTAAATCTTCAATCGCAATGTCGTCGCTTGCCGACGGGTATATAAAAAGTCAACTTAACTAGTCAATAATCAATTCGAGAGTAATTATCAATAGGACCTTCCTATGTCATTTTCCCAAATCTATTGAACAATTTGGTGGTCATGTACATCTAGCACAAAAGTCAAAAACCACTGGCTTGCATGAGGTTTCTCAGAGTGGTCACAGAAAGTAGAGAAAAGGGACAAATGGAATGTTTAATCAATTAGCAATTTCCACGCAATTTGGGATGATCATGTCATGTCCAGAAGAGGAGCACCCAGCACTGCTTAAGTTTAATTAATTATCAAGTCAAACTACAATTATGTGTGTCAAGATCATGAGAAGATTAATTAGACACTTGACATCAATTAATTTCTTTTATATTTACAATATATATATATATCTGATATTAATTAGCAATATATTATATATACAGTAAATTAAGTAATATTTACTAATTAAAGGAATTTAGTACTCAAATACACTTTTTGAGACAGGCTTCAGTTATTAATTGCTGTCTTACGTGTGCCGGCTGGCAATTAGTTATTAGTTTGGCTCGCACCGAATATTTTTCTTGCACTTTTTCTCCGGCCGTTGATTTATCCATCGATGGCCCACACGCATTTGCATAGTTGGCATGTAATCCTACTGTTCCACATCTTATCTATCTGCCTATCTCCAGCTTGCATCACACCCACACCCTATATATCTCTCTCTCTTCTTACCTACTTAGATCCTGAAACTTATAGATCGAGTTTAGGAGCAAAATCAATCGAAATTAAGTCAAGTGAGCATCTTTAGTTGTATGTTTTCTTTCTCTGATTGAGTACTAGTAAGAAATCAAATGTGTTCTTACGTTGATATATATGTGTATAGATAGAGAAGATGTGGTCAGGATTGGTGACAGACAAGCTGATGCAATGCTTATCGTGCTTCAACTGTTGTGCTGCAGCAGACATCCCAAGATTCCCAACCACCAGCTCATCAGTCGAACCTCCAAACTGGGATCAGATCACTGAGCGCAAGAAGAGTTCATGTAAAGATCATCATCATCATCATCGTCCCAAAGAAACCCTAAACTACAAGTAAGCAGCTGTTCTTCCATGATTAATTCCATGCATCGTCTTCTTCGGCCTTATTTCTTATAATATTGTTATCTCAAGGCTGTTTGCTGGTACTTGGAACGTCGGCGGCGCTGCGCCACCGGATGATCTCAACCTGGAGGAGTGGCTGAATACGAGAAACGACCCCTGTGACATTTATGTTCTTGGGTAATCAATTCAGATCACCATTCTCAATCTATGCATATGTGTGAAGACTGAAGTTAATTATTAGCTCAATCGGCTTCAACTATGTATAGATTCCAGGAAATTGTGCCTCTGAGTGCGAGAAATGTGTTGGGGCGCCGAAAAAGTAGCAGAAAGATCACTTCCAAGTGGAATTCACTCATCGGATCAGCACTGAACAAAGATGGAGTACAACTTACAAAAAGAAGAAGACGAAGAAGAAGAGATCAGATGGCGAAGGTTGGGGATCACAGCGAGCAAAGACTTCTTCCTGTCACGCGAAGTGGTGGATGTGGCGAAGACTTCCACTGCATCTTGAGAAAGCAAATGGTGGGCATTTTTGTCTCCGTGTGGGTGCGAGGCGACCTCCGGCGATGCGTCCGCAATCTCGCCGTCTGCTGCGTTGGCTGCGGCATCATGGGATGCCTGGGAAACAAGGTAATTAATTTAATATTAATCAGTCTTAATTAATTATTGAATATATATAATTATTTGGTTATAATTTGCAGGGGTCTATTTCAGTGAGATTTTGCTTGCACGAGACAAGCTTTTGCTTCGTGTGCTGCCACTTAGCTTCAGGAAATGGAGAAGGAGACCAGCTGCAAAGGAGCTCAGATGCCATGAAGATACTCTCCAGGACAAGCTTCCCTCATCATGCTCCTCCTCTTCATCTTCCACGCAAGATATTAGATCATGAGTGAGTAATTAATCCAACGTTATATATATATGTTTACCATGCATTCTTACAATCAATTAACTGTATACTTAAATGCATGCATGCATGCATGCAGTCGAGTTATATTGCTCGGAGATTTGAACTACAGAATCTCATTGCCTGATGCTACAACGCTGTCATTGGTGGAACAAAAGAACTGGGACATGCTGCTCGAGAAAGATCAGCTAAGAGCAGAAGCATCTGCCGGCCAAGTGTTCGACGGGTGGCTCGAAGGCACCGTCGCGTTCGCCCCCACCTACAAGTACTATCCCAACTCCGACGAGTATTATGGGCGCATCAAAGGGAAGAAGCGGGCTCCCGCATGGTGCGATCGAATTATTTGGCGTGGAGATGGTATAAAGCAGAAGCAATACGGGAGATGGGAATCGAGACTATCTGATCACAGGCCAGTGAGATCGGTCTTCAGTGTAGAAGCTGAGGTTGTGAGAGGCTTGAAGTCTCTGAGAATTGAAGCTTCTTCCTGTACGATGGATTGATTCCATCAGATCATCGCCACAGTATTCTACAGGAGGCAGAGATCGATGCTATGAAGCTTCTTCCAGGAACAGGAGGCAATTAAAGATCGATGCTATGAATTGTGCATGCATGAAGCGAGAGAAAGTTTGGGTCAAAGGGGTGGACCCTACGTGAGCTGGACTTGGATGGCATCACGTGGATTTAAGTCAACCCTCGCATATATAATTAGCCAAAGCTCAATTAGAAAGAATCATCTTGAAATCACTTTGTAATTAATTAGTTTATGAGACTATCGATCTGCATACATATAATGAAAATGAAATACATGTATACTCCCAACTTCCAAGTGATAGCAAATGTATTTGTATACATTTATTAATCATTTGTTCTCATTGGGACTCCTGATATTTTTTTAAAAAATTCATTTCTATTATTGAAATTTATTTTTAGTTTTATTTTCGATGAGTTTGGTACGTGATGTGATGTGATATGATAATAAGAAAATTAGTATTATTTTATGTTTGTTTCTTATTGTCACAATATAAATTATCAAAAGAATATATTAATTATATCATATATGAAAAAAAAAAATTGGGGAAGATAGCGTTTCATTCCGAGATTTACGAGTGGGACTTATATGGGCAGCCTGCCCATATAAGTCCTTATGGGCGGGATGATGAGATCGCGACACGTCATCCCGCCCGAATCTTAAAGCACCTTCAACACCCTACATTCTCCGCCACTTCCTTCGCTCCGTCTCCGCCTTCGCCGCCCCCGCCCTTCCGTCGCCGCCTGGTGGCGCACCGTTCGCCTCTACACCGACTAGACCGGCGCCATCTTCCCGACAGAGATCGCCAACCACGTCGGCGATCGACGGAGTGCAGGTAGAACACGAGCAGCTACTGCGCGAAGGCGGCGACGCCGAGGACTCGAGGAGCATGGTCATCTCGTCGCGGAGCTGCGCCTTGACGCGGTCGAAGACGTCACGGAGCTGCTTCTCGGGGCCGATGACGAGCTCCATGGAGATGGAGGCGAGGAAAGGCGGCGATGGAAGGGTGGGGGGCGGCGGAGGCGGAGACGAAGCGAAGGAAGGAGCGGAGAATGCAAGGTGTTGAAGGTGCTTTAAGATTCGGGCGGGATGACGTGTCGCGATCTCATCATCCCGCCCATAGGGACTTATATGGGCAGGCTGCCCATATAAGTCCCACTCAATCTCCTACTTGCCGCAACGCTCTTTCTTCTTTACCATGATTTTTTCACGGTACAATAAACATATAAATTGTATTGTGGATTTCATCATTTTTGTGGCACAAATTTTGCGCATCAAATGCGAGATAAACTGAGCCCTGTCTAGTACTGTATTTTTAGTGGAACCAAATTAATGCACCTATTGACACATATATCTCAAACTTGTTTTGGTTCCTACTTTAGTACTTTAGTCTTTATAATTTGAAAAAAATATTTCCTTTTGACCCTATTGAACTAATTTTTGCTCCATCGATTAATATATTTAATAAACTTGTATTGATATTGATAATTTTAATGCAACCAAGCTTAAAGAGGAACACAAAAAAATGCGCTTGATCGATATAATTAATAAATTAGTATTCATGCATTAGCGACAATAATACTGATAATTATTGCGAGAAAAATAATTTTGTGTCCTTTCTCGAATATATAATATGTGATTAAACCCACTAATTGTTATAGAGAAACATATATTAGTGAGAAATAATTCAACATCTTGTATGATATTGATAATTGCTTTTGATTGGTTCATTAAAAAAAAGACTATAATTTAATAAAGTTAAATTGAGATTTTTTTTTTGAAAAAAAATATAAGGACTAAAGTGAGAATTAAAGTAAATTGGTAAGACTTACCAAGTAAGTGAAATTAAAGTAATTTTTTAAGAACTAAAATGAAAATTTTTAAACTTTAAGGATAAATTAAGTAAAAAATCAACCTACGCAAATGTTGAATGTATATTGACCCGATATCAGTTCGAGCCGGTATATCTCCGTTCCGGTTTATGATCTATGTTTTGGTCTGTTCATTTTCGCGCCTCCCTGGTGCCGCTGCCGGCCGCGAAGAGCGAGCGATCCAATCGAGAATAGGGGATGGGAATGGACAGGGAGATGGAAACGGAAACGAAAAGGGAGATGAAGCGGTGGCCGTCGTCATCCTCCTACCCCATCTCTCCGTGCCTCCGCCATCGCCTGCTTGAGTTTCTCCTTTACGCCTCACTGGTATCTTCACTTCCCCGACCTCATCGCTCCTCTATTTCCTCACATCTCAATCGACCACGATTCCAGAACCCTAACCCTAGTTCCTTATTCCCTGACAAAAGCAACTCCAGATATCGCCAATCGTCAAGTGCACTGCTCTGTCCTTCTTTGCCGACCGATTTCTCCCATCTCTTCGCAGGTATTCTCTGCTTCTAAATCCTCCACCATTCCCTTTCAGATTTCTTGATTTATTGTTGCTATTCAGGTTCGTTCTCCATTCTTTGTGCAGGAAAGCCCAGTTCGTCGAGGAGCGGAAAGGTGGGAGCTGGCTCCTGCGTCCCCTCAGCGAGAGCAATTTGCAGCTATTTGCCCTATCCTCGATTTGGGTTTCTAGCAAAGTAATGCGCAATTCCGATCTTTTGTTTTTTACTTATTTTTTTGGTCTCAGGAAAGTCTTTCTTTTGCCTGTTCTTTTCAGTGTTTTGTTGCTCTTATTTCACATCGATCCTCTTTGTGGCATTTTGTTGAGTTGCAGATTCACAGTAGTCACCCCCTTTCAGTGAAGAGTCTGAAGGCTTTGAGTGATAAGCTCATTACCGACCAGCATTTCACTACTCGGGATTTTGTCCAAGCGGCGAGTCTTTGTTTTTTATTTGATGAATTGTGATATTTCTATAATCTGCTTTATTGTGATTAGTCAGTGTTAGTTGCATATTTGCAGGAATTGGTCTTTATGGAGGTATAGTTTCTTTTTGAAGGGTTATACGTTCTTTGTGTCCCAAGGGTTCAGTTAAGCGTTTTCCAGGTGTTACGATTTGAAATTGGAGCTTCACGCATTGTTTTTGTCTACTTGGAAGATCTTCTCATCCAGTTCAGGTAGTTTGCCCGATCACATTTCTTATCGTACCTATATTTGAAATTGAAGTTTCACATTATCATACAACAATGAAACTAATAGCAAGCAACTTTGTTTTTTATCTAATAAATGCTCTTGCACCTTTTTGTTAAGGCATAGCATTCCATAACATCAACTAATATAATAAAGAAAGCCATATGTTTCATTTCTTTGGCTTATATGATTATCATAATTCGCTTGTCTCATATAGATAAGCAGTTTTTATATATGGCTTGATCTTTTCAATTTTTTTTTTGAAAATGGAAACTGTATACCATTCATAAGTAATGAAGAGTTACGGTATAAGAAGAGAGGAATGCAAAAAAACCAAAATACAGAGAAAACAACCAAGAACAGTAAAAACAGAGAAAACAGTAACCACACAATTCCCCACAGAGAAGTCAAGTTTCCAATCGGGAAGAACAGAATCGAAAGAAATTTGCCGCCGACGCGGCAAGCTCCTGAGAACTAGAACAAACTGAAACGCTCTAGAATTCCTCTCGAACCATATAAACCAACTCCAAATCAACATCAACCTCAACCGAGCCTTCCCAACACCATCATAAGTATGCGGTGAACGAGCAAAATCGAGTGAGACAAACGGTGAATCCAAAAGTGACAGGAAGCACCTCCATCCTCGGCGAGTGAAAGAACAAGCAGAAAACAAATGAGAATGAGATTCCTTTCCGATAAGGCATAGAAGGCAAGAGTCATCCACAATTATCCCCCACCGTAATAATTTTTTTCAATTGTATAGAAGGCTTGATGTTTTCAATTGAATAATTTTTTCTAGTGTTGAAAGCCTGAAAGGTAGCTCCTTGCCGCCCCTCAATAAAAAAAACATCTCTTACTACTCCAATAACATCTTATTATATTGAGTGAGTAGAATATTTTATATTGCCTTCTTAATAGTAAGTTAGTAACTCTTATTATTACTATTCATGCAGATGAACTCTTAGACTTATTTTCTATGATCCAGTAAGCTGAGAATCCTAGAAAATTTATTAGTATCTAACTTGTTACCACTATCATCTTGTTCTCGTGGTGCAGCAAACTATCAAAGTTAGGTGAGCTTGTGAGACTTGATGTGTGCATAGATATCATAGATCTTCTTTATGAGACGGAAGAAACTTCCCAGCTTTTCTCCTCTCCTTATTGTCTTGCAGCTTCTGTCCTTGTAAGTTCATTATCTTGTCATTTTGAGGATAACCCATATTTCAAGTCAGCATATTCTTTTCAAATTGTTTTTCAGATTGCTGCATATGTTATCTCTATCCCTAAGCAACGTTGGGAATTTCCACTTATTCCTTGGGGTAAGTGCCCATATCAAAATCCTTTATGATATGTGTTTCTTTTACCTACTCAATAGAATAGAAGTTTCTATGTATCGTTTCTTGGAAATGTTTTATTTTGCTTTTGATGTGATGGCTAAAATTCTCTGTATTCTTTTTTACCTACTCAATAGAATAGAAGTTTCTATGTATAGTTTCTTCTAAATGTTTTGTTTTGCTTGTGATGTGATGGCTAAAGTTCTTTCTTATAGGTTGTACCAAACATTGCATTTAGCTGATATTAATTATAATTAGAACATTCACAAAGTTTTTTTAAAAAAAATTTAATGTGTGATGCTATAGGATATTATGAAGGGCGTAAGGAACATCTGATAAAATGATCTTACTTAAGATAAACTGATAGATAAATAATGTTCAATTATATGGGAACTAATGTAAAGACGCTTTTACTGGATATCTTGTTCCCACATCAGTCAGGAGTTATTTGTGAAGTAATCTCCTTATTCAGATGTCTGTCAGACATTCTGCAAGGTTTGATTTTAGTTTTTTTCTAGTAGATTTTGACTCCATATGACTCCATATGAAAAACAACCTTTCACCAGACATCCACTTCTGATGGATCTTGTGATTAAGAAACTGAGTCTTCCTCACTTTGTCTCCACATTTTCTCATGCTCTAGTTCCCTATCTATATGTACCAATGAACCTCTGTTAACTTTTCCTCTATTTTCAGTTGGTTTCAACCCAAGTAAAGTGAACCAGATGAATTGTGGTCAAACTGCAATGAAGGCAATCTGAGAAATATTCATCATTTGTTTCAGATTTGACCTTGGGGCATCCTTAGCTTAATGATAAGGATGTTCAGTTTGCGACTTGAGAGCCAACAATTTAGCTTTGAGTCTGAGAAACTTAAACAACTATTTTGCTAGTAAGGGTAAGACTTTGGACATGGATCCACAGATTTCACATGATCAATGTGCTGTAAGTGACCACTAGATTGTTAAATGCCACACAGACCTTTCAATTTTTAATTGTCTATAAATTACCAATATTTCAATATGTAGGAAAATTTAGAATATTGCAGAGCATAAGCAATGCCAAAATTCAGGCTCGGTAATTGAGAATGGTTGTGTTTATGTTAGCCGTATAAGATTTTGGCAAGATGTCCTGTGATTCATATGGTTAATTATCTTATCATTGTCTTTTGCCCTTTGTTGATTTAGATAACCACCAATATAATAATTATATACAAGACAACGAGTAATGCTATTTTTGTTTATATTACCTGTGGTGTTCAAATCCCCTGTATAGGAGCCGTATAAGATGTTGGCAAGATGTCCTGTGATTCATATGATTAATTATTTTATCATTGTCTTTTGTCCTTCGTTGATTTAGATAACCACCAATGCAACAGTTATATATAAGACAACAGGTAATGCTATTTTTATTTATATTACCCGTAGTGTTCAAATCCCCTGTATAGGTTCTAACTGTGAAATATCAACATTTTGAACCTATTCTGCTATCTCGTATAGATAGAGGAGAAGAATCTAAAGGTTCATCCATTTATTATCATTACTGCCTAGGGAATTGCATCATAAATGTGATTAGGTTATTTGGATTACATTTACATCCAATATTAGCCAGGTCAAGGTATATATGGTAAAATGTATCATGAATCTCATACTAGCTGTCTATCCTTTTTTGAAACATATTTTTCAGGAAACAGTTGTCCTTTATTGAAAAATTTGGTGGCAATGCATACCATCAACTGTTAATATCTCCAAGTATTTATTTTCATTTTTTCACATTAGGTGGTTTTTATATAGTAAGCCTACCTGCCTATTGAAGACAGTTTTTGTTTGTGTCCTCATGAAGGATGGAGGATCGAACTAGGCAGTAGTCTAGATTGGGATGACTCTCTCAGTCATTTGCATAAAAAGGAAATAAGTAAGAAGTCTATATGACACAGTTATCAATATAAAGCACACTAATAAAATAAATTAGCTATGTTGTTTCCTCAATATCTAATTTCTACCCGGCATACACAGAACTTTAACCAATGGGGGCCCAATTTAAAATATAAAAAAATGTCATATATATTATTTGAACTGTTCAACTTCAAATTTTTAATTAAAATCACAACTTATAAATAGTAAAATTTGTTTATCTATGCCCAAGTTTTGAAAATATTGCTAAACTCTTCAAAATAAAAATAATTATGTTATTGCACTCTTAAAAGAGAATCCTTTTATAGGGATGTAATCGAGACCAGCCGAGCTGTCGTTTAAGAAATGTTGAGCTCGAGCTCGATCGAGCTTCGGTCTCGAGGCTCGAGCAACCCGAGCTCGACTCTTTAGGCTCGTTTATTTTTCTCGAGCTTGATCAAGCTCGTGAACAAGCTTGACACGAGATCGAGCCGGGTGGGCTCAAACTATATCGAGCTCGTTTAAGCTTGTGAATGAGCCTGATTAAGCTCAGCTTGACTTGGGTACTTGGGTTTATGGGTTCTAAATGTATCCGATCTGAACTATTAATATTTATAATTATATATAAATATATGAAGCTCGATTATACTCGTGAGCCGCTTGAGCCGAGTATTAGTTAGCTCGAGCTCGACTCGCTTACATGTAAAGCTTGAGCTTGACAAGATCAAGTCGAGTTCGAGTTTTTATCAAGTTGATCCAGGATAGCTCACAAGCAGCTCAATTCATTTGCACCCCTATTCTTTCATCTCAATTACCCAAAGCACACTATACTGCAATGGGCGCGTTGCCTTGCTTGCATCAACTTTATATGAAGCATACTATATGAAGAAAACTAAGAAACTATTAAGAGATTGACGAAATTACAAATACATAGAGAAAAATAATTGCTCTTTGGTGCATTATACTTAATAGTATGCTATTAAATATCGTACCGTATGGTACGTATTGGAAATTTAAGTTTTCGGTATCCGACTATTCGGTACACCTAGCACCGATTGGTACCAGGTGTATCGATAAATACTGGGCATTTCGCTCAGTACCACCCGGTATGGTCAGCACCATACTGGTACTGGTGCAAACCATACTACAACAGTACTTACCGGTACCATATTTGATACCGGATTGTATCGGGTACCGGTACCAAAATTTTGAACCTTGTTTGATACTACCCCAAAAGTAAAAACTAACTTGAATGCATAATTCATGTTGCAAAAATAAATCTTATTCATCATGAAGATGTATTATATAATTAATATAAATGATTAATAGAATTCATTATTTTCATATTCGGGTGCTCAATTAAAATAGAATTCACAATCATGAATGTAGTAGATTTTTTTTATTCATTTTCTAAAATTTTTGTTGAGTACTTGATGAGCAAATTAATTATTTAATCATATATTAAATAAATCATCTACAAAAGTTCATACAACATAATAATATGAGCATGGATGGCAACACATAAAGATGTATTAGGAATGAAACCAACACGAGAGATTTGGATGTAAAAAATTAATGAAGAAAAATTTGGACTTAACATAAAAATTAATAGAGAAAATTTTGGACTTAAGTTAAAAATTAATAGAGAAAGATTTGGATTTTTTAAAAAAATTAACTTTATATTCAGTCATTACTAAAAAAAGTAAACAATGTACGGAAAAAACTAGCGATGAGATTTGAACCTAAGACCTATAAGCAAAACACACTAGCAATAATCAACATGCTATGAATAGATTGGTTAAAATCAGGGGCGGACCCACGCTAGGGCTAAGGGGGTCACGGCCCCCTGAAATTTTCCAAAATATCAAATATTAACTATAATTTGATAATTTAAAAAAAATATATGGTAAAATGGCATTATTATTATTATTAATTTCAACTTTTTTCACTAATGTATTCATAGCTTAGTGGTTAGTTATTTTGATTTTTTGCTTATAGATCTTAGGTTCGAATCTCTCTTGTCTTATATATTCATTATTTACCTTTTTTTCGTAATGGCTAAATATAAAATTCGATTTTTTAATTAAAAAATTCTAAAAAATTTTCTATTAATTTCTCACTTAACTTCAAAATTTTCTCTATTAGTTTATAAGCTAAATTCAAAATTTTCTCCATTAGTTTTTTACATCTAAAGCTCTCATGTTGGTTTAATTTATTTCTAATATTTTTTTTATATGCTATTATCCATCTTCATACTATAAAGTTGTGTGAACTTTTGCATACGAGTTATTCAATATATGATTGAATAATTAATTTTCTCATCAAACATCTAGGAAAATGAATAAAAATTATGTTTTATTTCAACCATGATTGTGAAATTTATTTAATCGAGAATCCAAATCTAAAATACATCTATATTAATTATATAATATTATCTTCATGGTGTCAAGTTAGTTTTTACTTTTAATGTAATATTAAGTACTATTAATGCAACAAAGAGCAATTATTTTTTTGTATGTATTTGTAATTTTGTTAATCTCTTACTAATTTTTTAGTTTTCTTCGTATAGCTTCATAAAGTTGGCACCCGAGATGAGTAAAGCGACGACCACATCATAGTAGAGCTTGCTTTGGATAATTTAGATGAAAGAATTTTCACAAGAGCTTTAATTATTTTTAATTTAAATATTTTAGCAATATTTTCAAAATATAAAAATAAAAAAGAAATTTGTACTATTATAAGTTGTGATTTTAATTTAAAAAATTTGGAAATAAAAAGTTAAAATAAAATTTATTAAATTTTTATATCCTAAATTGGGCCCCCCTCGTTGAAATTTCTACGTCCGCCACTGGTTGAAATATTTGATCTTGATAATATTGATGCAATTTAATTTAATCATGTCTTTTTAGAAACTACCAAATTATTTTTAATATTTAATTTGTTGAAAAAATTTCAGGAGGGGCCAATGCCCCCTTGGCCCTAGTGTGGGCCCGCCCGTACTTGACATCAATTGATTCATCAATTAATCAAGGGTCCAATTGGCCCAAAAATGATTCTCGCTGATTAGGCATGCTGCTTTGACCGAAGAAATCATGACACTACAACAATCACATGCTAAAAATTTATGTACTCGTGGCCAATGCCACTGTGAGATTATGAACATTTATTGCCATTTAAATATATTGTCACATTGTTGCAGTGAAATTCGTTACCAATTATTCTGAAGAAGTGATTTCAAAAACTGTGACATTCATTCTTGTCCAAGTGCTGAAACCCGAGGCTGCCAAGCGGATCAAGAAAGTTTATGATCATGAAGCTCATTGCATGATTTCCACATAGGTTGCAAAAAATCGCTTTCTTTAACAAGGCAGGTAATGGTATTTTTTGTTGAAGTTGGACAGCTCCACGTCACTTTTTGCTATTTTCTTTAGCAATGAGTCATATTGTAAGAAGCAAGAAGAAAAACTCGATTTGTATGAATGGCTTTGTACTAATATTCTGTCTCCATAATCATGTGATGGCATGGAGCTCATATACCACAAGGGAGTAGTAAACCCTTAAATATGGCACTTAATCCTGCAATTCCAATTATGGTTTTCACTCTATTCGCATTTCTTAGTAAAGTTAGATTACTCCTCTTTAGTTTTGTCAAAGCTGGTCTCCACTAAATCCTGATTTTTCTCTTCACTAATGATTGATTTGGTGTTAATAATTGTCTCTGAAGTCTAGAATATTGGCCAATGCCAATTATGGTTTTCACTCTATTCGCATTTCTTAGTAAAGTTAGATTACTCCTCTTTAGTTTTGTCCAAGCTGGTCTCCACTAAATCCTGATTTTTCTCTTAACTAATGATTTATTTGGTTTAATATATAATTGTCTCTGAAGTTTAGAATTTTGGCGATGACTAGCATCTTGATTTTGTATGCCCTTGTATGGTCAGGAAAAAGAAAGTCAACCCACCAATACTTATTTTAGGTCACTGAGTTGGCTGGATATTTGAACTGATGAAGCACCAACCGCATTAGGAGATATCAAGGTCACCATCCTTCATTCATGCTACTTGTTCAACTTATCAACTATTTGGAGTTTTTTGAGTCTAACCTTGAGCCATATCTTTAGTGTATGGAGGCTAAGTATGACAGGGATAAGAATGAGGCTTCAACTAATAATTGGTTAAGAATTATCAATCAGTGTTCCTGTCAAGGATAAGGTTGGAGGGCATACATTATCAATTTTTTTGCAAAAAAAATCACTTCTGAGTATTTTTTTTTGGTGGCTGTTTCTTGACAGCAATTAGGATGGGGCTTAACATCTAATGATTCTTTAAAGACTATGAATGACTCCTTTGACAAGGATAAGTATGGAACTTTGTGATCAATGCTTTCTTTAGTAATTAATCATCAGAGTATCCCTTGCTAACCTTGTCGATTATTATTATTTTTCCAGCCAACCGGAATCATTGGATGGGTTCCTGAATTAAGAGATGATGCATGCAACCACCAATCTAAATAATATAGCTTCTTTTAGATGGCTAGATTCTTGTGAGTATAACAGAATAAATTCTAGTAATATAGACTTCATCAGAATTATGCTAAACTTGTTATGAGATTCTTCCATGAGCGTTGAGCAAACTAATTGTGCTTCCCTGAGATGTTTCATTTAGTTATAAACTGTTTCTTTTTTCTATCGTTTTGGAGACTAACTTGGGCAATCGGTTGTTCATTAAGCTCATCGTTCTCTTGGTTGTCCTTATACTTGATGATGATCACAAATTTGACTTCCTTCAGCTAGCCAAACCCTAGCCTATCATTCTGTTTCAAGATGTAATAATGTTGCTAGGTTTCTTTGCAATTTTATAAAAATATAGCTCTATTTGTCTGATAGAAAATTGTTTCAGATAGAGTTGGTCAGATAGCTTGAAATTATATTGACCATGATTGATGTGCACCCACTTAAGAATTTTAATAGGGGATCTGTACAACAAATCTAGATACTCTTACTTTAATAGTTTGGTTGCACAATGTATTTTAAAGAAGTCATCCATCCATATTATTGTTTAAGCTTTACATCCCGAGTAGGGACTTGATGTCCTCTCAAATGTACGACCAATTGTTTCTCATTTTAATCTTGGACTTAAATCCGAGACAGAGGATTCTGAGTTAGGAACTCCTAATTCTTATCAGCGTGTCTTTCTAAAAGTTGAACTCAAGTATTATGGTAATTATTTTTTCACTAAACAGAATAAGATTGGATTGGATAATAAATGAGGGAATATGAATTGGATATAAATTTTTTAAATCTGATATACATCATATATAATATAAATATTATATTCTTCTATTCTAATTTTTTTTAATTCATGCACTAAATAAATCATAGATATTAATTCATTTTTTATCCTATCCTCCATTATTTTATAAAGCAAACATGTTATTATTATTTTTTTTATTAAGAGAAATAGGGCAAATGGTGGGTTTAGCAAACAGAGAAAAATAATTGCTTTAAGGATAATAAATTGAATGTGACAATTTATCTTATGGTAATTTGGATTATCATTATAATATTACTAAGCAATGTATCGAACACACCTATGAGCAATCCTTCCCGCACCAAAATGAAGCCAAAAAGATGTTCTAGTGTTGCTTAATCAATGAGAGTTTTGTCACCACATAGTAATTTAATAGCTCCTCTCTAATAAAAAAAATTAGAAATTTAATACCATATACCCCAATGAAAGGACTTGTGCTAAGTAGGTATGTTCTTATCCAAATTGCAAAAAAAATAAATAAACAAACTTAATAATCATGCTGATAGGGCAGACCATATGAAAATTGTTTATAAGTGTTGGTGATCAAGATAAAGTTTCTCTTAACTAATGAATCAAATATTGAAATATCTTCTTTAGGTACATCAACTTATGTTTTAATGAATAGTTGAATACACAGGCAAGTCTGTGGCCAGATACTGATTTGCTCCGAGACTACTAATCATTGCAATTATTTCGACCTGAGCGAAAGGTTGTTCAAGTACACTTGTCATCCTCATTAGTGAAGCCCCTATAACTACAAGAGATCAATGCCAAAGGTATTGATGAACTTATCTTGGAAAACCTTTATAATTTGTTCCATTATAGCAGTCAAGTGGAAGTACATAGAGTTAAAACAAAACAAACATCTTACTAGCGAAAGTTTAGATGCCCTCAGCTTGAAGGTCTCCATTTAAGTCCTACTATATATGTTGAGGGATTCTTCATCCTAGCTCTAGGGTTGAAGGTTGGATATTTAATTCTTTGTGATGGTTGTTGGATAGTGCATTGTTCCTTCCAATACTTTCTTTCTATCTTCTTTTGCCTGCTGTCCTGGATAACATCAGAAACTGGTAGCAGGTCAACATCTCCAGTCTTACTTTTTCCCTTCGAAATGCTTAGCTGATTGTCCTATTCCAGTTACTTGTGTGCATTTGGATATGTTGAAACTGTGGATGAAGAGAACAAGGACCCACAAAGTACATGAAATTTTATTATAACAGATAGATTCAACTCTTTCCTTGTACAACACCAGTGTTCATGTTCACTATCTAGGGGTATCCTTTCCTATGCTTTGAGATCATGTTAGTGTTTTCAAGGACTAATATTTGAGTTTTTTTTGTCATATAAGTAATATAAATTGCATATACATCTCATTTTTAATTGCACAAGTTTCAAAATTACAGGTCCATCCTTTTATTTTTACAACACACTCCTTAAAACATAGGTGACATTTTATTTCATTACAAGATACATTTTGACTCATCAAGCAATTATTTTCTAAACCAACTTATTTTGTTAATTCAGCATAATGATGATGTCATAATATTTTATTTTGATAATATATTATGTTTGGATAATATGATAAGATCTTATTATGATGATTCATCATATTTGGATAATATGACTAAGATTTTATTTTGATAAACCATTATTTTTATTTTCTAAAAATAATTTGTATGTATATAATATGTTGATTTTAAAATTAAAACTGGATATATATATATATATATATATGACATCAAATTTCAGAACTTAAAAAAAATCAATTGTTTGAAACTGCATTTAATTATTAGGAATTTCCTGAAATCAGAATATGAATCATCGAAATTCTTCAAAACGAATATAGTTTTGAAATTTTTGAAACTAAAATCAAATTCAAAAAATCATCAATATACCCTAGGTCTCCAAAATTTTCATTCACTATTTTAGAATTTTTGTACTTTTTAAAGATTTTATGATGTTTTTATGGTCAAATGATCACTTTCAAGAGTTTTAATTCCTTAAACACAATAGTTTAACAAAATTGATCATTTTGATCATAAAAATATATTATAAATTTTTTAATTTTTTTTTAAAAAAATCATTCAAAATTATTGTGATTTTTTTTTTAAAAAATCAATATGCATTTTCATGATTAAATAAGGATTTTTTTGACTTTGATTTTGATTTCGAGAATTTTAAAAATTATATTATGTTTCGGAGAATTTAGATGATTTATATTTTGATTTAGAAAAATTACTGTTTAATTATTTGGTTGACACGATTAAGATTCATGCATAAATGCTGATTAGGTTGTGAAAGTGCTTTCAATCATACTTTTATTCAGTGCGTATTGGTGAAATGGCAAATACTGAGCGAGAAGTAAGCTTCAATTGAATGTACGTTCGACCTAAACTATGAACATTGCCTCAAGAACCACCAATTTTGTCCTTGTGACAAAACTGTCATAATCCACAGCAATGATCTTCTCCTGGAAAATTTGACTAAAGTTAAATTTATAGCTGCTTCCTATAATATTCCCATATGTTAATTGAACTAAAATATTCAAAGAGAACAAGAAGCTTCAATTTGGATAATATGTCCTCTTGGTTAACATAAAAATCTCTCTGTCTTCATCCAGTAAAAACAAATGGTTGGTCATGTGGGGTCAATTTTTATTCATGCTGATATCTCTCACTTGACCCCACAATTAGCTGTCCTGAGAAGCTCAGAAATATTGTATCAAAAAAATGAAAAAACAATGGCTGCAAACTATAATTCACAAAAAAATATACTACCATATTAATAACATGATAATGGAATTAGGCTCACCATAAACCAAAATGATTCAAGAATACAACTCACAAGTCCTTCCTCCCCTTCATCTCTTCAACAGTTGACTTCAAGATGCTGCACCTAATTCTCAAATTATTGCTATTTATTAATATTTTTTATTCATGCAATCAGTTGTTTATGTTTGGTCACATAAAGATTACAGAGCACAGCACCAAATTCTTGCACTATTTTTTTGTCAGCCAAGCAATTGTCTACTCTATCACCCATCAGAGTGAAAGATTCTCTACTGCATATCTAACAAGAGGACATCACTGCATCAGCTCGTTGTCAGACATCCTCAAAACCTTATCAAATAAGACTGAAAGTATTAATGCAATCTTTTCTTGCGAGTAAAAAAGTTGATTTTTTTTGTGTGAATTTTATTTTCATTGCTAAATTACAAGAGGCAGCCTTCACGAGTACTCTCCACACAGCATGTTCTTTTGATGCAGTTATTATTATTGGATGTCCCAAGATGCAGTTCCTGAAATCTAATTGTAATAATAATACTTGAGAGCAATATTATTCCATTGTAGTCTTCCAAGGAAGAAAATGACTTGGCCTCTGTGCTTTGCTTAAAAGGCCCTCCAAGTCTCACATGGTCATGTATTGTAATGCAGCAGAAAGCTTTCTCACTTTTCTTTTCTTTGTTTCTTTAACCTTCCTTGAGCCTCTCTTCTTCCCCTGCGCTGTGGTTTGTAGAACGGTAGAAGTAGAGCTACAACAAGTCTATATCTGCTTCTACTCTACTAGCATCGAAGGCTCAAAACCTTCCTGCTTTTCATAAAACCTCTCCCGTCTCTCCCAAAGTCTTGATCTTTAGCTGCTTTCCCCTACCCAGAACCCCCCCCAAAGCTCCCCCCCTAGGTCTCGCCCCTCACATACAGCTTTCAAGTCCAAGCTTCAACCCAAAAGGGAAAGGAAGGCGGCTTGTACCTTCTCCTTTTTTGGAGTTCTCTCGTTTTCTTGTGTTGCTCCTTTTCGGCCAAGAAAGTGGTGGAAAGGTGTGAGCTTTTCTTGTCGCTGCTTCGGTTCCTCTTCTTTCTTCTTTGCCCCCTTCTTCTGCCGTCGAAAAGAGGGTGGGAAGAGGCGGAAATGGCAGGGTCGGGAGTTCAAGCTGGCGTGAGGGCCAGCATCAGTCTGGAGACCACATGTGGCGCTTTGCTTCAAGAGCTTGAGGTGCGAATCTCCCTTTCTTTGTAAACATTATTGTGCGCCTTTTCCTTTCCTTTCTAGATTAGATCCCTGATGTCACGGGAAGTGGGCTTCTCACTTTCTATTCTTTCGTTTTTAATGCTAACATCTGAGCATTTTACATTCTTCGGGTGTCTTTTCTGGTTCTTTGATACTTGTTACCCTTCTGTTTAATGGCCATTCATTGCTTGCCAAGTTTGTTGATTTGCAATTCTGTTACGTAAAAAATTGTGCTATATGCATAAGACGAAACCCTGATGCAGAAATTTAGAATTTTAGGGTTTGTTGTAGACAGCACAATTGATATACCATAAAGCTTTGCAAATGAGAAAATTTGTGACCTTTCGTGTTTGCTTACAAATGTTTAATGCTTGGTTCAACTCAGTGAATGTTTTAAGTGCAGTAAACTGCTTGCTTTTGTGGATACTAATTAGCCATGAACTTTTTGGTGCTGTGATTGTGTGAGAACAGCAAATATTGACTGAGATTGGAGAGAGTGAAGAGGAGAAAGACCACATGCTGTTGGAGTTGGAAAAAGAATGCATGAAAGTTTATCGGACAAAGGTCGATGAAGCCAGGAGTGAAAGAGCGCGTCTTCATCAGGCTTTGGTTGCCAAAGAATCTGAGCTTGCCTCTCTCATGGCGTTACTAGGTGAACAAAGTCTACAGCTAAAGGTGCCACCATGTGTCTCCTACTCTTCTTCTTTTTTCCTTGTCACTTAAATATTTTTATTTTGTTTTTTGCTTGCCCTTTAATTGCCTTTTAGATGTCCATGTTGTAGCAATGCTTAGGAAGTAGTTACATTAAGCTGCACTCTTTCACCATCTTGAAATCATTTTTCACAAACTCAACCGAATTTTGTAGTCTTTTTTGGTTTACAAGAAATTTATGAGATAATAATTTATCTTGGCACTTGGAGGCAATAAGGTAGTTCACTGGAATGAACTATACACTTGAGTTGAATGTGGATTTTTAAGCTGCTTTGTTAACCCAGGAGTAGCACTAGTATGAAATAGGTTCGTCTTGGTATCATTTTTCAACCGGTTGACTGTCTTTTTATTTGGCACAAAGGTCAAAAGTCACTTGCTGAAGCAAAATATAAATTTGAGTGAAATGGGAATTTTTCAAACAGTTTGCATAAGATTTCTTGAACTTAGTAAATGTATCAAAACTTATTTGATTGGATAAGCAAAAGGCAAGAGACCCACAATCTATATTTTACCTATATTGGAAATAAATTTCATAATCTATTTGTTTTCTTCTCAAATTTCATTATCAACTAAAATGTTCAATTGTGAATTTCCTTATGTCCATCAGATAAGAGCAAATGTGCCTGTCAAAATGCATTGAATTAGAACATATTGTTTGTGAGTTTCCTTTGGTGAAGTGATGCAATGCATGTTCTGCAGATGTTAACTGCTTCTTGATGTTCTCTATGCAGATTGGAAAGTCTATATCATTGAAAGAAAAACTTGGTTCAGTTACCCCTCTTTTAGAAGATCTTAGAGCAAAAAAAGAGGATCGGCTCAAACAATTCTCCGATATACTGGCTCAGATTGAAAAGCTCAATGCAGAGATTTCAGGATTCAGTCACCAGTATGATTCTCTAAATAGTTATATCAAGGTCGAAGAGCATGATTTGTCAACAAGAAAACTCAATGAGTATCAGACAAAACTACGAAGTCTTCAAAAGGAGAAGGTAGGATGCTTGCTAGGTCTTCCATGTTCTAATTGGAACTTTATATTTCTCTGGTTTGTCTTTTGAAGCTAAATTCAAATGAAAAGAGCAGAATTGACAGGGCACATAATAAGCACATCAACTTTAGTCCTATATATGCAGAAAAGAAGCTAAGTAGTAAAGAAAAAGAAACAATATGGACTTTTACAAGTGCGCCAACAAAAGAATTGATAATAGAGCTTACATTTTATCATGTGTATCCTGAGTGATGTTATTTTATTTAAATTCTGTTGTACGTAGTTGGTTTGTGTTTGCTTTTGAGTTTTTCTTACTTCCCAAACATTTATTTTTGAAGCTATAGGAAGAATGTAACAGGATAATAAGTTCAGCTATAGTAGGTTTTGCCAATATTGTTAATTACCAATGGAGTGATTGCATGCATCTTTAAATCAACTATCTATACAGAACCAAGGACGACAAAGTTTGTACGCTGTTCATGGTTTTAAAATTCGTACCGTACCGGGCGGTATACCCGGTATTTACCGGTGTTTTGACTTTCCGATATACGAGATACCCAGTATGGGGGAAATACCAGGTATCTCGGTCATACCGGGCGGTATATGCATGGGCGGTATGATGGCTATAGCCGTTGGTTGGGCACTTGGGCGGTACCGGTATACCGCTAAATACCGCTCGGTATTTAGCAAATACCGGGCGGTATTTGCTATCATACCGGGCGATACCGCCCGGTATGATCCAAGTTGGTACTGTATTAGAGTTTTTCATAGATACAAGAGAATTACATTGGAGTTTATATAGGGCGACACAAGTCCACAACCCAAAGTGTCCAAAAAATCTCCGGGGGCTCCGCCCCCACACCCCTGGCAGGGGGTGTTGCCCCCTTGACCCCCTCCTGCTAACCGGTTAGCGGGACCGCTGAAGACTCTGTGTAGCGCAACATAAGACCATACCGACACACGATATTCATCATCTCGATCGATATTAAGCCAGGGGTGTGGGGGTGGAGCCCTAGGAGATTTTTTGGATTTGGGTTGTGGACTTGTGTCGCCCTATATAAACTCCAATGTAATGATTCTCTTGTATCTATGAAAAACCCTAATACAGTACCAAACGGCTTTTTAACATTGTATTCATGTATTTGATATTTGAATATTAAATTTAAGTATTTTTGATCAATTATGTATTATTAGAGTTATTTTTAACAGCAAAAAAAAACCCTATCCGGTATGCATTTTCGTACCGTACCGTGTGTCGGTACCGGTATTTTAAACCTTGACGCTGTTACACTTATTAACATATTAGAGTCTTTCTATACTAATTGGATACGTGTAGTATCAAATCTTGAGCACAATAATGTTAGTATCCTTGATGATGTTGCTGTTGCCAAAGAAAAAGTTAAGTTAAATTAGTCCATATGTTGAGGTTGGACCAACCTTAGTCCAGCTTGTCTGCTTACAAGTGACAAGGAGTGTTAAGAATATAAATAAATAGATTAGACCTTTCCTAATAGCATAAGCTTTTAGGAACTTATCATATTTAACAGTAATTATTTTTTAAAAAAATATTGATATTCTACTTATGAGGTTACTAGTATTTCTTAAATTTCTAGACAACGTATAGGAACCCCCAAAGCAACCAATAGCACTAGATGCCTATCTGTGTTATTGTTGATATATATATGCTCTGCTATTACAAATTAATGTTCTTTTATACTAGTGCAGTTTTAGTTAAACTAGCATGATCTAACTGCTTCATCTTCTTATTCCAGTCTGATAGGCTTCACAAAGTTTTGGAATGTGTAAATGAGGTGCATTCTTTATGCGGTGTGCTTGGAATGGAATTCAGGAAGATGGTTGAGGATGTACACCCAAGTCTGCATGAGACAAGTGCTGATAAGTCCACTAATATAAGTGATGCTACACTGGATGGCCTTTCTCAAGCCATTCTAAAACTAAACACTGAAAAGAAGATACGTACTCAAAAGGTACCGTTGCTAAATTTTAGTTGTAGATAATTAGTGCTATATGTACTAATCTATTATGTGCTGCAGTTGCGAGATGCCACTAAATCACTTTTAGAATTGTGGAATCTGATGGATTCATCTGAAGTTGAGAAAATACCATTTGAGAAAGTCATACACTCACTTGATTCCCTTGAAGTCAATGTCATGTGTTCGGGTGTACTCTCACTCGAAACAATCAAGCAGGTTAGACCATTGGATTACAGTTTCTGTTTATTACAAACTTAATGAGCTATTAATTTAATTGGCGTTTTTCTTTTGGCAGATAGAAACGGAGGTTGAGAGGCTTAAAAAATTAAAAGTCGGTAGGATGAAAGAAATTGTTCTAAAGAAAAGGTCAGAACTAGAAGAGATATGCAGAAATACACACATTGAACCAGATATGAATACGGCACCAGAGAAGGCTTGCGCACTTCTAGATTCTTGTAAGAAAATGTCTGATATTTTTGTGCTTATTTAGCATAATCATAGGCATATTCTTTTATAACTCCATCTTTTGATGGTATTTTATTCATTTAGGTCTGGTTGATCCTTCTGAACTTCTGGCAAACATTGAGACACAAATCACAAAAGTTAAAGAAGAATCCATGATCAGGAAAGATATCATAGACAGAGTAAACAAATGGCTCTTGGCATGTGAAGAAGAGAAATGGCTTGAAGAATATAACAAGGTAGGCAATTCCGCATCACTACCATATTACAGTCTCCAAAACCATACTGGCTTTTGTTTCAATCATGTTCATCCTATCAAACGGCATTCTTGCAAATCTCTAAGTTCATCCCATCATAACTGAAAGGTTCCTATGCCGAGTGCAGGATCAGAACAAGTACTATGCTGGACGAGGTGCCCACTTGAGCCTAAAACGAGCAGAGAAGGCAAGGGTGATGATCAGCAAAATTTCAGGTATTTCTCGGCTTCGCCACAGTATCACTGAGCTATATACACCTCATGAATTAACCATGTCAGATTGATATTCATGAAATCTTGCTTCCAGCTATGGTTGATAATCTAATGAACAAAATATTTGCTTGGGAGGATGAGAAAAGCACGTCTTTCCTATATGATGGGGTAAGAGTTCCTATCCTCTTATATTGATGGATCATTGAAATGAGTTTTTTTATCCTTAAATTTTGAGCATAATTTGTTAATCTTCCTTCTAGGTGCGCTTGGTGTCCATTCTGGAAGACTACAAATTTATGAGACAACAAAAGGAAGAGGAAAAACGACGATATAGGGTAGACTTCAGTTTCTTATCACCAGCACTAGCTTTTTTCTTTCTTTTTAATTTGCTTCGCTTTCAAGTTGATATATTCATAATGCAGGAACACAAGAAGTTGCAAAATTTGCTCCTCACCGAAAAGGAGTTAACTTATGGGTCCAAGCCTACTCCAAAACGGAACAACAGTTTCCGGAAGACAAATGCCTATAATTCAAATGGGAATGGGAATGGCTTCATGACTCCTTCACCTCGTCGGGTTTCTGTTGGTAGTGCAACTCCTGAGCTGCTCACACCACGCTCGCACTCCGGCCGTTATAATGGCTACTTCAGGGAGACAAGAAGGTTGTCTACCGCCCCACTAAATTTTGTTGCCATACCAAAGGATGCAGTATCTTCATATGCACCGTCGGTTGCAGGTTCAGTACCGGGCTCTCCACCTCTCAGTTAGCTCTCAGGTTTGAATTTGATAAACTTCAAATTACTTGCTTTAGTTAATTATGCAAAAAAATCTGAATTCACTCAATCAATCAACAGTCACTTACATCCAATGCTCTTCTCTTTGCAGAAGCAAAATGTGGATTGGCTTTTGACTGTACTATGGCAAAATAGGTTCTTATAACAATGATTGCATTTGTGCTAATAGCTTCATTTGTGTCTTCTTCAAGATTGGGATACTTATCGACAGAGTAGCTGGATGTAGTGTTTGTAAAATTTACTAATTAGAATGATGATCTAGGAACTAACTTTGCAGGCTCTGGTCGTCCTCGCCAAAGTATAGCTACCCCAATCTTTGTTAAAAAACACTTTGATGTACATAGACAGTGTAGAGTTAAGATTTCAGATAGCTTTCCATTTTTGTTGCTTGCTTGATCATGACAAGTTTCTCAGTTCATCATAAATAAGTGCTTAATCCATGTCGGTGGAAATACTTCATGGTGAGTGTGGATCATGATGGTTGTAATGATTTTTGTTTGAGAAGGACTCCATGAGCATTGCCAGGTTGTGGTCGGATTTTATGTTTGTGAGATGGTGGTTCTGCTCGACTGTTTCTTTAAAATGCTTTTGTATTATTTTAAAGCTTTCTAGTGGTTAACACTTAACATGAGTCTGAATCTAGTCAATACAAGTTTCAAAGGACCAATTGTTTTCTTGAGAACTGATCCATCATACTTTATATATATATATATATATAATATTTTATATTGCATGCTGACATGACACATTTGATAATAAAAAATTATTTATTTTGTTGATTTGGATGTCACATCAACACATAACATAACGATTGTCCGGCGAAAGGGTATAACTGTTGTGAGGTCAAAATTTGAAATAGATATATTAATTTTTATTAAAATTTCCAAGATTCTAATACAAAATGGAGTAAAACTTGGGTAATTATATAAATATATTTTGAACTATGCATTTTTTCTCATTTGTGATTAATTTTAAAATTGTCAAATTATATCCCGTTAACTCTTCGTTTGCGACCATGTTAGGACGATGATTTGATTTTTTGACGTGAATTAAAATAATATTTTTTATTTAAAAAATTAAAAAAATACTTTAATTTATATTAAATAATATAAAATAATATATTTTTATTTTATATTAAAGAAACACTCGCGGGTGAATATGAAGTGATTTTTTAATATAAAATATAATATAATTATTTAATATAAATTGACATAATTTTTTTATATTTTTAAATAAAAAATATTATTTTAATTTACGTCAGAATATCACGTCATCACCTTAACCGTGCTGCCAACAAAGAATTGACGAAAGAATATAATTGACAAATGTCAAAATTCGAAATATAATTTAATAATATTTTAAAATTAACCGTAAATAAAATAAATGTATAATTTATGATATATTTAAATAATTATCCAAACTTTTATACATTTCAGACCGAACTTTTTAATGTCAGGTCTGTTTTAACTTTTAGGGTTGAACCATAATCTGAACATCCCTATGACCTAATCCTCTACTTTTAAACTTTAGCCACTATTAATCAAATTTGCCTTTCCACCTTGGATTCTTCTAGTCTTGCACAGTCAGCTGGATACTTAATAGTCTCTGCACCTTGCAATATGGGGTTGTCCTAAATGCATGACAGGACCACCATGTTGTACTTTAGGAACCAAGTACTTTAGCAACATAGAGCTGTGTTTTCTACACATCAGTTTGAACCACATCAACACTGTGAAGAACAAGTTTACCCTCATCATGTTGTCAACAAAGTCATAATGTGTTAATCAAAATGGCTCTCACACTGTACTCTGCACCGGTAGATGCAGACCTTAGCAAATTATGGCATCAATAGCTGGAAACAGGGACCAGATCAGCAAATGCTAACCAAGCAGAACCATTAAAGGCTTGCACAACTTTTTCACTCATGAATTCAACAAAGGAGGAAGACTTTAAAACCACACAACAAATGCAAACCTAAAGGAGATGACCCCACCTCAACCAAACCTTGCACCAGTCACCATGCATCAAGCTTTGCACCATCCAATGGATTCAAGTTGAAGATCATCACTGATAATCACAATAAAATTTACGTTGGCAGTAAATGCTCATTAATAAATGTTCAAGGACAGAAGTCAATACCCGAACCATTACCACATGCTGCATGAAGAAAGGAAAGAATGGGGTTTGAACAGAGAAGGGGAAGAGGAAGCAAACCAAGAGCTAAAAGAAGAAATCTAAAGGCTAAAGGAGGCAGAAGAGGGGAGACAGGTATGGTGCGTTCTTGACTTCCTTCATTTAAGTACTTGTAAATGTAAAGCCTGACTGGTTCCTGTGAAAGAAAAGAAAATAAAAAGAAAATAAATTTGAAGTTGTACTGAGACTGCCATCATCATCAGCATCAGCATCAGCATCTATCAGCAGCAGCAACATCTTAAAGATCCAATTCAAGGCTGAGATGGAAGCATTCAAAGCCAACCAACCAACAAAAGGAGACCCCCACATTAATCCACATCTTGAATGCCACTTCCAAAGCCTTAAGAAGAAGAGGTAGAGGTGGTGGTGGGAGGAGGAGGAGCAAAAGAGGGATTTAATTCTCTCATCAGATGATATCCGAGCAGTTCAAGGCAGCCTTTATTTGCTGGACTGTGGTGCTGATCAAGTTGTTGACCGTCATTACCGACTCCAAGTTGAGCTTTGCGGATGGCAGGCTGCTCATGAGAATTTGAAATGCAACTGTCACCAGTGAGCCTGATGAGCCGCCCATCGGGTTTGAGCTGGATGAGGCCCCTTGTCCCCCGGCAGATCGCCCGTCTGGGAGAATGGTGAAACCTGAGGGCAGAATGGGAATGTAGGATGGATCCTCACCGCTCATGACAATGTTGATTGCCGGTAGGTCGATCGGAGAATAGACCACAACTGAGCCAGATGCATCAGTGCAGCACTCTTGCAATATCAACATGGTGTTCTGCCCAGAATTCAGTCCCTGCTCATTCATTCATTCACCATCATAAATCACACAATTAAAATCCTTCTGACAAAAGATGCTTTGCTTTCAATATAAGTGGTTGGCATTCATTTGCAAGTGAGATTAATATACCAAACATAGGAACTGATGAAAAATAGGAATAAAAAAGATATCTAACATTTTATCTGCTGGATACTAGAAAATGAGAAACATGAACAGCCACAAAGAAGATTGTTTTCTCCTACCAAAATGCTGCAAATTTTGCAGGCCGGGAAGAGGAAGTGAGAAAGAGAGAAAAAAAAACATAAAACTTACACGAAGAAGAGAGATGCAATTCCCAGGATGTGATCCATTGCTGATGTGAGCCACCTCTTGTACAGTGTTTCCATTTGAGAGAACATCCCACTGAAGAAGGAATACCAATCAACCAATGAAGTAAGCATTCTTATAATATGATTAACACAATGGAAATATGTATATATAATCCGCAAAAAAAAGAACCTGCGTTCGAGTTCTTTCATCCTTGAAAAAACTGAAGACACTCTCAGCAGATATAGGAAGCCAAATTGAGGTTGCTGCACTTAGGACAACACCATTAGGCTGGCCAGCATCAGTGCTCTTGTGAAGTGTAACCCTGACTCCAACATCATTTGATCCAGAGAGAGTTGTCCATTTATGTCCATTTGATGCGCCAACATTGGCACAAAAATTGCTCACCATTCTTTGAGCAAGCTTCATCATGCTCCTCTTACCATCAGGTGAGGGAGCCACTGACATATGCCCACAGTTCAAAATTCATAGTCACACAACAATTTAATGATTGATTCAGCAGCAACTTGTAAGCAAACCACAATTACCTCCGAGGTCTCTTGATGGAAGTCCAGCAGCCGTTAAACAAGCAAACCTCTCACACATTCTCTGTAGGGTGGTCACCCACCGATGTGCTCCGAATGCCATACCACTAGTTATTAGATCCCTGAAGAGCATGTGAATTGGATTCTTTTCTTCGATTTCATTGTGTTCAACCCAAGTGATCTGCATAAAGATTGACCACCAGTAGTATTATCATATGTTAAGAAGGTTATCAATATTGCGAAAAAATAAGGGCATGTTTCATTACCTTGGAATAGCCATTGGGCATCTCCTCAATCAAGCAACCAGAAGGAAGCCTCCTTGATCTGGAAGAGGAAGCAAGCTGGCCATCTTGCGGATATTCCACCGAAACATCTGCTAACGCCCACATACCTTGGTCAATTTGCTGGCAATACCGAAGAAAGCAGAACTCACGAGTTGGAACAACTGGTGAAAGAACCTGTATCTCCTCATACATCTGCAAGCCTTATGATGAATCAGTATAGTAAATGGATTTTTCACAGTTCAAATGGAAACACAAGGGATTAGGTATAATGTCATTACCAACACCAATGAACCACTTCTACTTCCAGCCATTCCAGATGCAAGGACTTCAATGGTCCTTGCCTTGGAAACAATTGTGGGAAACAGCTCTACCCACTTGTTCTGCAACAAAAGCCAATTCAAATCAGTAGTTTGATTAAGGTCAATGCATTTTCTCTAAACAAAGATTGAAACTTACTGCATCCATGAACATATCAAGCAATGTGATAGTACTCATAAAGACAATAGCTGAATCCCTTGATGCCTCAATTCGAATATCCGGGAACTTAAGCTGCTGTCCCGGCCTTTGAAACATTCTGTCATAGGTATCAAGTTGAAGTATGTCCTTGCCATCTCCAGACTTAACCCACAAGGGTTCATCAGTCTGCACTAGCCTAATAACTTCTTCCATTGCATTGGTAGCCAGCTCTACCATAAGAGGCTTCTCAATCTCGGAGACTGCTGCAGGAAATGCATATGGATAAGCCGAAGAAGAACTCCGGCATAGGAGATCAAGATCAAGGGAAGGGCTTATCCCTGGATTACTGTATCCCCCAACTGACAAGTCCAATGAAGAAATGGATACTGGCTGAACTGGGGGGAGCTGAGGGATAGGCCTTCCAAGGTACTTCGATGCAAGACTGGAGACGCGATCAAGCTGCAATTAATTGAATGCAGTAATGAGAAGGAACATTATTAACCTTAATTATCATGACTAGCAATCATGAGTAACTAAATTACTGAGTTCAGGATTTGAACTTGTGTCATGGTAACTAAAGGGACATTCTTTAGAGACCAAAGTAGGTAAACAAACAATGACTTCTTTTATTCAACATTTTTCACGCCACACCAACATATAAATTTGTATTAGAAGGAAAACAGTAACAAATGCAAACTTCTGATCAAATTAAACCATCAGGTATGAACTAAAAGGCTTCCTCCATTATGATTGAATCATACTGTACTTTTTTTCTTAGTAATGAGAGAACTGCTGGTGAATTAGTTCATCAGATTAATGCGGTATAAATAATTTGATATTTTACTTGCAAGAGAAGGATCTTGCATTCGTATAACAATATGCACTCAAACAATGAAATCAATAATTCACTATAACTCGTTGGAGCCGCCTTTTAACTGAAGCTAGAACGACTACACGACAAATAAAAAAGTCCAAAGAGAAAGCCAAAATGGATGCTTACAAAAGTTGGAAGCGATCACCATCAATGAACGAGGGAAAAAGAAAATGAGCTCGATGTTACCTCTTCCTTCAACCTCGCGTTCTCCAGGCGCAGCTTGTGCTCGTCGAAGTAGGTGTCATCAGTAGCCGGAGGGCCGCCGCAGGAGGGGCAGATGACGTTCTTGAGAGCCTCTCTCATGGCGATGTTCTCGCACCGGATCTTGTCGTTCTCGGCGCGGAGCAAGCAGTTGTCCGACCTCTCTTGCTGCGCCTGCAAAGTACCAGGTTCGATCAAACGACGAAAAGTTTGCTTCTTTTTTGTCGCATTCGCATAAAAATCCAATTTTTCCATCGAGGACACTGAATGAAAGAGAAAAAAAAAATTAAAATGGGGAGCAGCGAGTTGCCTTCATCTGCGTCCTGCGGTTCTGGAACCAGAACTTGATCTGGCGCGGCTCCAGCCCCAGATCCCTGCTCAGCTGCATCCTCTGCTTCTCGTCCGGATGAGGACAAATCTTGAACATCCTAATCAACAAGCTCAGAAAAAAACCCATCAGAGAGCGCCGCCATTGAACAGCCCCAAAGCACAGGAGAAAACAACACCGTAATCTCTTCAGACACAAATAAATAGTGAGAGAGCGAGATAGGTGAAGAAGGAGAACGAAGTGAGTAGAGCATACGATTCGAGCTCTTGAATCTGCCGCGGGGTATGCCGGTGGTACCGCTTCTTTCTCCCTTGAGAATCGGGAACATCCTGTTCCTCGCCGGAGTCCATCCTCCCGACCACCGACGCCGCCCAAACTCCGCGCACTTCTCCTTCTCTCACTTATACTGCTACTCCTACCACTAGTATCACTTGAAACAGCACCTACGAGTATCCGCTAAAGAAGCGAGCCAGTACATGCCGTCAATTTTCGAGGCTTGGCGACGCTACCATCCCTATATTTCGTCCTCAAAGGTGGCGCCTTTCACATCCATCCGGCTGCAGCAATATACATCACTTTCCCTCTGATGGCGCTCATCAGGATGCGTGGTTTGGGCGAGAGCCAAAAGAGGAAACCGGCGGTGCGCGCATCGCGGATATTGGCAGCAATCCGGGCGGATTCCTCCTCTCCCTCCCCTTTATTAAGACACAACCGAGAAGCTCTCTCTCTCTCTCTCTCTCTCTCTCTCTCTCTGTATTTAAAGCTAACAGTAACTGACGCGATTTAAAAGGCCGGAGCTTTAAAAATGTTGGATTTTGGAGGTATATTTTATCCTCTCCAAACCACGTCTACGCGCATTTATTATGAGCAGATTACACAGTAATTTACTACGACAAATCATTGGGATTTTTGTTATAATTTACTCTAAAATCTAGTTTTCTGAATCTTTCTCCGAAATCATATTCTTCTTCTGTTCATTCTTCACCATCTTTCCTTAATCATATGTGATCAATCAGTAACAGACACCAAAAAGATTTGATTTTGATCTGGTGTTTTTCTGGATGCATGGTACATCTTTGAGAATTAAATATGTGACAGCCAAGCAGAGAGGGAGAGAGAGAGAGAAAGAAGAGAAAAGAAGCATGGAAGAGTGGGTTAGCTTATTAATCTGCCAGCTATCCTTCTCTCTCATGTGTCAAATGGGAAATGCTAATGCAAAAATAACAATTAATGATGAATGTAGCTCAAGCTTCAAACCAGTGAAAAGAATGAAGATAACTTTCACCATTTGCTTTCTTTCCAGTTAGAAGAGCCCAGGCAAGTCCATGTTCATCACCTAATTAATTGAATACAGTCTCATCTGATTTCACCCAATGCATGATGTGCAATGCATTTCTCTTCCTCATGCATGAGTAAATGCTAGCTAGCAATCAAGATTACTTGTCAGCTGAAGCAGAGTTTTAATTGATTTGTGGTACATTTTCCCTTTGCAGCTGAAATTATTGGTGCGCAAATTTATGATGTCCAGCTTCCTGAATTCAAAATCAAAACTATTTTTATGGGACACTGTTCCAAAATTGAAATCTTACCTCCCATTCTCTCTCTTCAGCTCCAGGACATAAAAAATCTCCCCAATTACAAGTCTTGATCAGAACACTGCAACAACCATGGAGGGGGGGGTGTAATCTTATGTCAGCAGACGCAGGCTAAAATTTTGCTCCCCTGCGCCTGCTGTGGTTGTCTCCCCAAACCCAGAAACCCAAAGGGTCAAACAAAGCAAGATTTGTGGGCTCAGAAAACGTAAACAAATGGAAAATCTTGTTCTTTATTATTATTACATATATTAATTCACCATCCTCTGACACTTCCCATTAAACTAAATCAACTTGCCTTGATGCAGAATCCCAGCGTCAGTTTTTTAGTCACAGAAGCCTCCAAATGCAGTCTCTCCCAAGTTTAGGAATTATATGATGGAGACTTCGAGAGAGAGAGAGAGAGAGAGAGAGAGAGAGAGAGAGCAGGTGGGACTCCATGCATGCATGCACGCACAAGACAAAAGAAATGCTTCTACTACTACTCATTCTCCTTGTAAATTATTGATCTCTTTCTCTTCATTGCTGGCATTAAACTTTTCAGGGACCTTTTTGCGCACAAAATTGTGCAGTCCATGGAGTTGCTTGGTACAATACAAACAAGAGAGAGAGAGGGAGAAGCCAGCTGCGAGAGTAAGAGGCCGTACGCAGGTCTAATAAAGCGTCCTTTATGGCCGCCGGACGAGGGTTTGGTGGCCGAAGTCCGATCGCATTAAATAAAAAGCGCGGGATGAGATCGTTATCGTCTTCGTCTTCTTCCTCTCCCTCCTCTTAATTTCTTCGTATCCCCGTTTTGCCCCTCCCCCGCGGGCCGACACGTGTCCGCATTCCGGGCCCGGTCGACCTCCCCGGTTCGCTCGCCCCTCCTCAAACCCAGAACACTTTCCGCACCCGTCACCATTTACACGCCTCCCTCCCCCCCCCCCTCCCCCACATTAAATACCCGAGTGGGGCCCGCCCGTTTGGAGAAAAATCGCGGGGCCCTCTGCTGCCTAGGTCGGAGAAATTAAGGGGTAGAAATAAGCGGGTGCATGTTGAATTCAACTTTGAATTCTGAGGTACGGGTTAGTGCACTTACTAGGGGGGCCCGGCGCTGTCTCGAAGCGCTAATTAGCAGGTACGTGGGAGGGTGGATTCAATAGGGGGCGGAGAAAATTAAACTGAGATTAGTGTTGACCAGACATGTTGAGCTTGCTTAGCTCTCACTCACTCTTCATGAAATTAATATGTTTCATTAAGCATATAGAGGCATATTATTAAATAATAATAATAATAATAATGAGATGAATAATAAATGATTAATAATAATATCGTTAAAAATAAATAAAAATAAAAATTGCTTGATGTGGCATATGCATATGATATGATGTGGATATATTTGGGTGTTGATATATGTAGATGAGCATCAAATGCCAATGATTTATTATTATTAGGGTTGGATGATGAATATAGAGTTGGTCAATTATCCATATAAATGAAGGGCATGCACAAGATTTATGAGGGGAATTGAAGGGGAGCATCTCCCACAAATGTTCAATGTACCTCTTGATTCAGAAACATCATCAACTTCTGAACCCATTCAATTCATTATATATATGGAGGCTTAAGTTGTATCAAAATCTCTCTTTCTCAAGAAACTTATTTCTTATAATTAACATAATGTTATTGAAGGTCACTCTATTTCATTATGACATTTTATTATTTGATATAAAATAATATAAGCAAATCCCCATGTGTTATTATTATTTGATTTGACTTGAATTGTGACGAATTCAAAAATCAAAATCAAATGGAGCATACTCAAATCGACGAGGCCGGGTTGTGTGCGAATGAGCAAAATGAAGAAAGCGATCAGGCGGTGAACGAGCGAATCGAGAGAGGAATCAAGAAAGAGAAAGAAAAAATTATGCATTAAAATTTGAGAATTTTAAGAACACATAGATTAAAAACTCCCGTAAGTGATGCTTGATGAAAATAACAAAAGTGGTTTGATCTTAAAAAGCCCTCTAGTTTAATTCCTTTGTCTTTAATGAGATGCTTGGAATAATGTTGATATGGGATAAAGCGATATATTATAACGTGTGAATTTTAATCCTCATTTATTTGGATTTTTTTTTTGACAAATATAAAAATTCACAATAAATGATCATACTAGGATTTAAATATCAGATATCTAAAAAATATACAGTATATTATCACCAACATTGTTACTCACAATTAGCTCTATTTATTTAATATTTGAATAAAAAATAATATCTAATTCTCTCTCAACGTGTAATGATCCCATTTAATTCGTTGAAATAAATAAATCATGAGTGAAATTAATTAATCTCACAAATAAAATAAAATAAAATTCACAACAAGAAAGAGAGTGACTTAATTTATTTTAAATGTTGATTGAAAAATGTAGAGAGATGGCCACCTTCTCAAAGCATACTTTTGTTGTCTCCTCTTCGTACATCATTGTCTCTGCCAGCAATATCTTTGTTGTCCTTCTTGCATTTAATTATTTGTCTTCCATTTTCCAGTTTGGCATCATAATTAAATGATCCACAATTTTTTTTAAAAAAAATAAAATTAATCCAACTTCAAATTAATTGCACCACCAATTCAAACATCTCTTCATCTATTCAATTTCACAAAGAAATTGCTCGATTTTTATCGACTTTTTACATTTTTCTTAATTGCCCAAATAATATATAATTAATGTTTTAAATGATATCACTAATTCGAAGAGAGCTGGTAGAAGAATGATGTTTAATTTTTTAACGTGTGATCGTCTAAACACGCAATCCATTGGGCTACAAATCATGCTCGAATTGATAGGTATTAATTCTAAATTTTGATATCTTATATATATGACCTCCTAAGAAGCTGAACTTTATTTTTGTAAATATCTTTGAAGATCCTCAATGGATTAAATTAATAAAGTAGTAATCCTTTTCTTTTTGTTTTAAAAAATTTCATGGATAAAATCAATGAACTAATAAGTCTAATACATGGAAGGAATTTGGATATCCAAAATTAACAAAAGAAAATGGAAGGAATTGGAGTTAAAATAAAAGAATCATATAAATTGAGATATATTATGAATATTAAAAGATGAAACCAAGCAAGTAATATTAGGCAAACGGTGGGTAGTACAGTTGGTGACAACATGTTATATATTGTTAAAAATTTATGATTCGAATTTTAATATGATCATCTATTGTGATTTTTTTATTTTTGTTAATAAAAAAAAATAATAAGAGAGGCCAAACTCTAATTTGCCAAAAATATACTTAAAGAATGGAAGAAAGAATGTGTGCAGCAAGTAATATATATAAATGTGGAAGACATTTATATAAATTGTACATGTTTGGTTGTCAATGCATTAATTATTCCATCATGCTCTCAATCAATGCATTGTAATAAGAGAGTAAATACATGGATTAATTAATGGTGGACCATTTTGAATTTCCATACATGTATATAGATAAAAGGGCAAATTACACTCTTATCCTCTCTATTTTATTTTTTATTTTTTTAAATAATCATATCATTTTTTTTAACAATTAGTCATTAAAAAAATATCCTTTATTATTTTAATCATCGCCACGTCATCATCGTAAGTACGTCATTAAATTCAATATAATGCTAAAATTAGTTTGATTATTTTTTTACATCTTATCATTAAAAATATAAAATATATCACATTATTAATCAAGTGAGAATTATTATCAAAATGATGAGAGTGTATTAATTGTAAAAATTTAAGAGATAGGATTGCAATTTATCTTATATAATTTCCATTTAAATAGAATTGTATCAACAAGGTACTCGATTACTCAAACATATATTTTTTCAATAATATCTTTATAGTCAAATATAACAATATTAGTTCATTTCATCGATGAACATTTTGATGATGATATTTATTAGTTTTATATCGATATTCGAGGGTACTTTCATAAGCAGGTAGTTACATTGGTATGATTTATGAGAATGAATATTTTGAAATTGTGATGTATCGGTGATATTAGTTATATAAAATTGTTTATTCATTTCGTTAATGAATTAATGCAATTTCATGTCTATTTGATGGTTCGAGTATCCTATTGATATAAATGAAATGTCAAGGTAAATTTAAAAAATCTCAAATATATACATGCATGGAATAATAATTTTAAAAGATAATTCATAATTTTAAAATAAAAATCCATTTACCTATTATGTTAATTAATTAATTATCTATGAATAATCGAGCTGAAGTACTAATTTAATTAATATTTGAGACCACTCTATTTGTTGTCATCCTAAGTTTAATCTTTAAATTAAATAGTACATTTTTTCATTAGAGGCGCCAATGAATATGAAATCTAATGGAACATAGAAGGGTTGACATAGCGAATGTGAAATCTATAATGTCATGCTTTCTTGCCTTCATAAAAATAGTACATGTATTTTCCAAGTAATTCCTTCAAGATTCATCTATCTAATGACATGATATTGTAACCATTCACTTCATTCAAGAGTCATATAAGGTAGGGCGGGCAACAGAGCGGATACGGTGCAGATACTGAATTATTCATATCCGCACCGCACCCCATATCCGCCCATCCGTATCCGCACCGTATTCGCTACAGATGTGAATATGGATATTCATATCCGTATCGCTTCAAATACGGATATCCGCACCGCATTCGTATCCGCACCGTATTTAATAAAAAAAATATTAAAGTTATATATTTAAAAAATCAATAAATTACCAATTCATTAATTCAAAATAAATATATAATATACTTCAAAATTCATCTTGACATGAAATTATCATAGAGCTCTTATATATATTAATAACTTATATGAGCAAAATAGTAATTCAGAGATGCGGATAGACGGTGCGGATACGGTGCGGATCCACAACCATATCTGTATCCGCACCATATCCGCGCGGATATAAGTTTTCTAAATCCGTATCCGTATTCATATCCATGTTTACTTGCGGATATGGATCGGATACGATGCAGATGCGGATAAAATTGTCACCCCTAATCTAAGGACTACGATGTGTCATTTTAGAAACATGTATGATATATCAAGAGTTCAAGACCATCAAAATCTCTAAAGAGCTATTCGAATATCTAAAGTTTTGTGTCTCTTCATGAAGGCAAAATAAAATCATCCTATCTTTGATGAAGAGACATGTCCCCTTTAAAAGTTGAATGGTATCAAGTTATCAACCATCTATCTTTTTAAAAGTGTGATATAAAGTATGAAGGATCTAATTCACTAAAGAAACATAAAAATGAATGACATGTGCCTCCCCGTAAAAGACAAATGATGCTAAAATCATTTAATTCATTGAAAGGCTCCCATGGGTGATGTACTGATGTATGTCATTAATTAGAGATACACTTTGAAAGTCTACAATTATCTTTCCCCTTACCATTTCAAATGTACTATATCAACTACCTTCAATTCTATCTTAGTTTCATTTGAGGACTAACTTGAAGCCTCATTCATCGCGCGAGTATATATATGCTTGGTGCATAAGTAGAAATGAAGTTCAAACCCAAATACTAGGAGCTTCGAGGAGGATTACCTTTCTCCAACTTAATTGCTTAAAGGGAGGCTTGGATTTGAAACAAAGCCTTGTTCATTCAGACCTAGTTGGACTTGATGAGTTGTATCTTGTTGAGTTAGTTCGAAAGATAATTTCTACAAATTTATCAAACTAAATTAAATATCTTTTATGGTTTAGTATCTAAAAGTTCTAGATAAGTTCTAGGGCATGTTTAGTGGCTAGAATAGAGGAGAATTATGAATATAAGAAATAATATAATAGTTATTTTTTTATTTGGTTGACATTACGATAGATCTGTAATAATTATTTTTTTGTTTAGTTAACATAAAAAATAGACAAGGAATAAAAACAAAATTATACAAATATCCTTTCTAATAATATTAAATGTTACACTAATGTATAATTTATTATCACATTATAAGTTATTCTAATGATATTATTATTAACTTTTATTACATATCATATCTTTTATTTTTACATTTTCCCACTACATGTTATTCGATCAAACATTAGCCATAACTAAAAAAATATCTATATTTCTAAATTTACTATTTAGGATCTATCTATTTGGTAGAACATACGAGAAATGAAATAGAGTAGATAAATAATAGGAATGAATTGTCAGTCGTGAATAGCACAGTCAATTGCAACATCTTATATATTTTATAGAGACCTGAGGTTAGGGATGTCCATTGTTCGGTTCACATCAAACCGAACTGAAAAATCAAACCAAATTTTTTGGTTCAGTTCGGTTACACCGGTTGTAGGTTCGGTTCTTGACCCGAATAACCCGAATTTTGGGTTTCGGTTCGGATTCGGTTTCCGAATTATGGGAACCGACCCGAACCAAAAATCAAATTAATTAAAAAATAATATATTTTTTAATTTTTAACCTAGGTAAGTAAATGGGTATTAGGTAATAATTTTTAATTTTTAATTTTTAACTAAATTAATTAAAATTTCAGTTTTCGAGTTGGAAATTGAACCGAACCGAATAATTTCAGTTCTTTAGGCATAATTCGGTTCGAGTTTGGGTTGAAATTTTGGTATGAAAAAATTTTGGTTTGATTTAATTCGATTCGGTTCGGTTCGGTTTGAATCGAATGGACAACCCTACCCGAGGTTCAAACTCCATTATACACTATCTTTGCTATAAAAAAAAAATTAATTAGTTATTTTCTTATCTGGTTAGCACCGAGAATAGATGGACAATTAATAACTATCCATTTGTTTGATTATAGTACAAGGAATAGAGACAAAATGATAAAAATATAATTTTTAATAATATCATATATTTACACTAATTTATTATTTATTTATAATTACATTTTATTCTAATAATATTATAATATTTCACTTATCTTTCTAATAATATTACAATCTATTCTAAAATGATAAAACTAGCGATATGACAAAAATATTAAATAATATTATAATTTATTCTAATTCATAATAATATAAATTTTCGTAGACAAATTTTAAAAAATAAAACATTATTTCAAAATATAAAAAATATAATTTCAATTAATTAAATAGTTCTAAAATAAACGTGATAACATTATAACTTAATATATTTAAAATTAGTTGAAATTATTTATAATTCACATTTGTTAGAAATATCATTCCAACATATATACTATATGTTATATTTCAAGTATCAAACATCCAAATGCAAAAATATTATAATATATATTAATTGTTTAGTTAATATTAATTATAATATGAAAAATACTATTAGACAAGGAATGAGTTTATTTCTCATCCATGGGCAATAAATGTAGAATAGAAATATCTATTTTCTATATTTAAAAACTGATTAAATAAATATAATACGAATAAACGAGGAATAACTATTTTTATTCATCGTCTATTTCGACAATCAAACAGTCCTTAGTCCAACCCACTTCATTATTATCAAATTTTGATCCCATACTCAAATGAAAAGGGTTCTTAATATGTTAAAAATGAAATATTGATTGTTTATCTGTCACATTTTTTTCCTCCCTTGACCAAATTAATTGGCAGATGAACTCAAGAACTAGAATAAAATTAGAAAGAAAAGAATACAATTTGAATTAGAATAAAACAAGCCTCAAGTTACAATAATTGTAATACACAATTGTTTTTTATATAATTTATCCTATTTATAAATAGCAAAAATCATACTTCCCTTTCCCCTTTCTCTCTCCATCACCACCAACCAAGACCTCTCTCTCTCTCTCTCTCTCTCTCTCTCTCACTCAGGTAATATTCCTCCTCCTCTCTCTGTCTCTCTCTCTCTCTCCTCTCTCTCTATCTGTGTTTTTTCTTTACAAGTATAATAATACTTTTGGCAATCTCTAATATTCTCAACCCATTTGTTGTGCATTTAAACAATCTTTTTTTTTCCATTCCATTTCTTCCATTTTCTTAAAAATTTCCAATCAAAATGGTACCATATTGGAACTCTGAAAGATTCGATTTTTACCTATGGATCGGGGCTCCGGACGTTGGTGTTACTTCTGGTCGGCGTTTTTATCCTATTGTTTGTTGGATTTTGATGTTAGGGTTTCTTCAGAGATCCGATCATCGCATACTGGAACCGTAAAAGATTCGATCTTTCGCACTGGATCAGGATTGCAGATGTTAGGTTCTCTTTTGGTTGGCATTTGTTCTCTTTTCCGAGCATTTTTGTTGTTGTTATTCGTTGGTATTTTCGATTTAGGGTTTCTTAAATGTGGCTCATTTGTGAAGTTTCTGGATAGTTTTCTCTTATTTTTCTCCTATTCTTCGATATTTGATCTGTTCAGTTAGAATGGTTTTGGTAGGACCGACGAGGCGTTGCTAATGTGGTGGATGGTCTGATTAAAATCTGTGGAAAAATTGGATTTTTTGCTGATCTAGTTGGTTGTTCTGCACGGATTTTTGCAGCATTGACTCAATGGATGACGACGGCGGATTGGGCTTTCGGAATTGGTATTACTATGAACAACCCTCGAAGGGAAACCTTGGCCTGCAGCTCATGTCCTCAGTGGTGGAGCGCGAGACAAAGCCCCCGCACTGTAATGGGGGATTCTTCAATAGAGATTCTGGTGTCTCTGAGAGATTGGTACAGATGGACCTTATGAGAGATTGCTGGATCCCTAATTTGAGAGATAACAAGATCCTTAATATGCTGCCGGTGAATCGACCTCACCATCAGCACCAATCCGATTGCAGTGTCCTTCCTGATCCTCCTGTCGCCCACAATTTACAAATGTTGCAGCATCCTGAACCACTTGAGTACGAGAAGCCCCCTGTGACGGATGAACCTGTTGGTAAAAATGAAACTCCTATAAAGAAGAGGTCCCAGGGTCGTGCCCAGAAGTCACCAAAACCGAAAAGGCCAAAGAAAGCTGCAAAACCAAAAGCTGAAACTGAGGATGGTTCTGTTTCAAGGGGGAAGGCCAGCATGAAAAGCGCAGGGATGGTCATTAATGGAATTAGCTTTGATATGTCAGGGATCCCTACACCAGTTTGCTCTTGCACGGGAAAGCTGCAGCAATGCTACCGGTGGGGTGCTGGGGGCTGGCAGTCAGCATGCTGCACCACCAACATGTCTATGTATCCCCTTCCAATGAGCACCAAAAGGAGAGGAGCGCGAATTGCAGGCCGGAAGATGAGTCATGGAGCATTTAAGAAGGTTTTGGAGAAGCTCATAGAAGAAGGCCAAGACCTGTCTAATCCAATTGACTTGAGGCCTTTTTGGGCTAAGCATGGCACAAACAAGTTTGTGACAATCAGGTAACTATTGATTGTCATATTTGGCTTCGCCTCTTCATTTGGGTCTCGGTCATATGTGGAGGTTCTTTGAATAGGTTGTTGTACACTGTTCTTTATCAAGGAATGTTTTACATCTCTTGAGGTTCAGGTTCTTGAATTCAAATGATAACTTCTCCCTTTAACAAAGTTTGACGTGTTAGGTCAAACAATGCTCAGTTAATATATAAGAAAGTTTTATTTTTACTTTTGTTACTTTTTATGACATTATGCTTATCAGTTGGTTTTATTATTTACCATGTAATGGCAGTGGTTCTCAAGAGCCAATCTACTTTTTTATTTTCAGCACATGAAGAAACACAAATGTTGATATTGCTAGGTTGCTCTTCATCAACATCTTGCTTAGGGAATTTTTTGTCAGTGTTGATGACTTGGCATACAATACATAATTGAATGGAAATGGTAGAATTTAGATGCTAATTTCTATACATAATATAGTCACAAGGCCACATACATTGACCTTGCCAAAACCTATGTTAGTGAGAGCGTTTTAACTAAGACCGCACAGTATCTCTTAGAGAGTTAGAGGTGGGCAGCAGTGCCTATTTGTCTAGAGAAGGGTTTTTTTTCAGTTTTGTTTAGGAAGCTCAAAGGCATTTCTTGTTGTAGGCCTTTCTTCACTATGCCATTTCTTCTAACAGTGTGTAGTCTTACATTTCAATATTTTGCAATGTTACGTAGATTTAAACTCCCTGCCACATCCTTGCCCTTTTATTTATATTCCAAATGCTCTTACTGGCTGGTCCAAAAACTTTATTATCTCTTTAGAGAAAAAAATGAAGGGAGCAGAACTTTTGTCCAATATATAAGACAATTTATTGCACTGGATGTTTTCATGATTTTTTCTTTGTTAAAGTTGAGGCACATAATCCAAGAAAATCAGAGCTATGAAACTTAGTTTCATATTTGAGGTTATCTCTTGAATGATCAACAATGTGGATTAGTTTGTTTTGCTGGAGTGCGTGATAGATTGATCAACATGATTTTCTTTTCAAATTCAGGTTGATCTGTCATTATTTTCTTATGAAATTTTGGGCAAGAGACAAAATGGGCACAATAAATTGTTATGTTGGGTTATGTTCTTTTCAACTCTTATCTCATGAAAGAGCTTCATTTGTTCAAGAATTCCAAACTTGTTGTAGCTAAAATTTATGTATCAATGTTGAATCCTGTAAAGTTTGCTTAATGAGAACTTTGTGCAAACAAACTTACAAGAAAGAACAGAGAATTATGAATTTTGCTAATATCCATTATATTTTTAGGGAAAGTTCTTTTAGTTATTGTATATTTGCAAGACATAATATTAGGTTTAATTGTAGGCCGTGATTCATGCTTAGTAGGGTTTTAATTGGTGGATTTTCTCTATCGGATCATGCTACTTTTTACTAAGCAATAAACTGCAAATCTCATTGAGTCAAATACTAATGGCAAGTAGAAGTCCCAAAAGCTTTTGACTTTGACTGCCTTCTTTACTATTTAGTGATTTGTTAAAAGAGTGACCTGGTGCACAAAGCAATCCTAGTTTTGTGAGCTTTAGGAGTGTTGATGTACGCAACCTTCTGTTTCTTTTTTGTAGAGAGCCTGTTCCCGTGGCTTGAACTCATGACCTCTAGGTCGCAAGTGGGGTAGTATTACCATTACACCAAAGCCCCTCTGTATTATTTAGTGCTTTGTTAATGTTCTAAATTGTATGTCTAAAAGTTTTGCAAATTAGGATGAGGAACTCAGACCATGAGTTTAGTGGGGGTCGAGGGATCCTAGTGGCTTTACACTTTAGTCTAATTTAGATGAGTCCACCATGCTTATCCAAGGTCCTCAGTCTATGCTGTAGGATTGAGTTCAACCATGGTATTTGGCAAGAGCATTGAACTATTGTGTTTGTATTCTGGGAAGTGTATCTATAAGTACAAAACATTACATGGACAGAATGGGCATGTTATATTACGTTGAATTAAGGTAAAATATATATGATGTCTTTCATTCTGTACCTATACGCTAGCAAAATCACCTAAACTGTAATAGCCAGAGGTCCAGAATGCAGGGTTAGGTAAACTGTTCCATAAATTTTGAATGTCATCTTCACTAATTCACCTTTCATGACTAGAGCTTACTAACAAAATGAGCAGAGAAGTTTTCTACTTGACTTTGTGTGAGTATTGCTCGGTCAATATCATTTTTAATGTTCTTGGTTTCTAGTGGTGGGTTTCTGCAAAAAAAGAGAGTAGAAAGTATATTCTGTCAGCAAGTCTCAAGTTGGCCAAGTGCATAATTACAAAAGGGAGGAAATGTCTCTACTTTGAGTAGGAGGAAGTCTATGAATATTGTTTGGTCCAATTTGATTTTTTGTGTGGATTTCTGAAGATGGTTTTATGTTCATTACTCATTGAGGACTGCAGTAATGTTTTAAATTTGCTATCTCCTATGATGTTCAATGTGTTTGGCTAATATATCAACATCCTGTCTGATCTACTAACCCAAACTATAGATAGGCTAGTTTTCAAAATACAGTAGCTCATTAACATATTAAATTGCATTGTTCATTGTTTTATGCTTATTCATCTGCCTCCTTCCTGAGAATTCCTACTCAAGAAAGAACCAACCTGAAAACAATGATTTGTTGTTTAGGAACTGAAATAGTCTTCTATTCCAAGCATTTTCAGGAAGCAACACTGCAACAGTTACAACATCTAGAAATGTGTATAATTTGTTGGAACATTATTTTGGTTTGTTGAAGGAGCTGATATGTATACTTTTTGTTGCTCATCATCTATGTCTTCTCTGAACCAAATCAGCATCAGATCTCACCATCCCATAACTCTTCAAGGGATTTGTAGGCCCATGGGCTGAGACAAACTCTAAACCTAAACATCCTCTTCTCTGAGGAATCTGACTGATTCTGTCCTTCTCTTCTTCACTCAGCTTCCAGTCCAGAATGTCCAAATTCTCCTTCATCCTCTTCTCATTGAAGCTTTTCACTATCACACAGTCCCCTTGCTCGTGCACCCACCTCAAGCATACCTATCCATCATCCATGCAAATAAATTAAATGCATTCATTAGTGTGTGTATATATATATATAGTCATATTAATGCAATGAACTAATTATTACACATATATACCTGAGCAAGAGTCTTCCCTTTGGCTTGGGCTATCTGCTGTAGAACATCACACTCCATGACCCAGTCTTGTCCCCAGAATGTTCCTCTTGCTCCTAATGGGGAGTAGCCACACACTTGAATGCCCTTCTCCAGGCAAAACTCTCGCGTCTTCTTCTGTTGCCACAGCGGATTCACTTCCACCTTTGTTCAAAGAAACCTTATCAGTGAGTGCTATTTTTCAAATATTGGATCGAACAGATTGATTCAATGAAAATTTGGTACTGGATCTATCATGGATAAGTAGGCACAAAAATGGAACTTACCTAGAGTTCAAGTAGCTATTTTGTTTGATGATCTCTGAGTCTTGTCCAGACTACCTATTTATTCAGCATGAGCTTATTAAGTTGCTCATGAACTGAATATTCTTCTACCGTCGCCGGCCTCAACTCGAAGTTGTTTGCGACAGGCGATGTAGCTCATAACATTTAAGGCATGTTTGGTTGATGGAATGGACGAGGAACAGAATAGTTATTCCTCGTCTCTTCCTATTACCACATTTGGTTGAATTTTAAACGCAATGAATAACTATTCATATTTCCGAATAGATGACGAATAATATTATTTGTCTTGGGGTAAGGAATAACAATTGATTGTCTATTTCTAATAAATTTTTTTCATTTTTATCTATTGTAATTAATCTTAACTACATAATGTATATTATATTATACATATTTACTATATTTTTGAACTACCCAATAAACTATTTAACTAATTTAAAATTATATTTAAAAATTATAAAATTCATATTTTATTATGTTATTATGAATTATAATAAATTATAATATTATTTTTCATTTTATCTCTATTTTTTATTATTTTAGAATAAATTATAATATCAATAAAAAGATTAGGCCACCAAACACTATCTACGTTCTACAATATATTAAAACACTATCTAGGTTACCTGGTTGACTGCAGGCGGAATCCTGGCAGTGGAGAGCAGTGCATCCATCTTCTTGCAGGAGAAGTTGCAGACGCCGATCGATCTCGTCAGGCCAAGCCTTTGACACTCCTCCATCGCCTCCCACACCGACCTCATGTCCATCGGCAACAGCTCCTCCGTCGGCAATGGCAGCGCAGGTTCCGCCGGTTTGGTACTCACGGGCCAGTGAATCAGATACAGATCGAGGTACTCCATTTGCAGCTTCCTAATAATTAATCAACACAAATAGAGCTCAAATTTCGATCAATTTGTCGTCGACGACAAAATTAACCATACAAGGATTCGATTACCCGAGAGTCTTTTGCAAAGCAGGAAGCACCCGGTCGCCGTGCGCGTCCCTGCACCAGAGCTTGGACGTGATGAAGAGCTCGTCGCGCGACTGGATGAGCCCGGACTCGAGCGCTTCGACGACGGCCTCGCCGAGCGACTCCTCGGAGCCGTAGACGAAGGCGGTGTCGAAGTGGCGGTAGCCGAGTCGGATGGCGTGGAGGATCGCTTTCCGAGTTGACTCGGACGGCACGAGGGGCAGCGACGCAGTGCCGAAGGCGATGAGCGGCATCGGCTTCGAGCCCGAGCTCAGAGATACCTCCGGGATTCTAATGGCGGCCATGTCGTCGTCGTCGTCGTCGTTGTTGGTGGCGGTGTAGATATGAGGTCCCTGAGGAAGGAAAAAGTCTCTAGCTCTCTCTCTCTCTCTTGGTGTATTGGTGTAGATATGAGGTCCTGAGGAAGGAAGAAGCCGCTCTCTCCGTCTCTTTGTTGTTGACTTGTCGTTGGTGGTGGTTATCAGGACTGCAGCAGAAATGAGGAATAGAACTTGCATCTTCCGCCACGTCAGCCCAGCACAAATCTCGATGCAATAAAAAGGTCTGGATGCAGTAAAAAAATACATTTTAAATTTCGGGTATGAGTTTAATCGTGGATGCAAGTTTTATTGCATCGAGATTTGTACTGGCTGACGTGGCGGAAGATGAGAAACATTGGATATAAGCACATGTCACTACACGCGGTGAGTATGGTACGGTCACCGTATGTGAGCTTACCGCTTTCCGGCATTACGAAAAAGAGGCCCGAAATTTTTTTTTTGGGCCTCAAATCGACAAAAAGACATGAGGTAAACTTTCTTATGCTTACACGCGGTGATTGGAATAGCATAAGGTATTTTTTGTAAATTGGACCTGTCCCATTATGTCCTTATGTCCTGGTAAAAACATCTGATCCAGTCCAACAAATAAAGTATAGTACCGTCACCGTGCGTGAGCTTACCGCTTTCCAGTGGGACGAACAAGAGGCTGAAAATTTTTGTTTGGGCCTTAAATCGACAAAAAAAAAGATGAGGTAAACTTTCTTATGCTTACACGTGGTGACTCGCACCGCACAAGGTATTTTTAGTGAATTGGGCCTGGCAGATTATGTCCTGGTTAAAACACTCGATCCAGCCCAACCCATAATGTATGGTACGGTCACCGCACGTGAGCTCACCGCTTTCCAGTAGGATGAAAAAGAGGCCCGAAATTTTTTTGGGGGCCTCAAACCGATAAAAAATCATGAGGTAAACTTTCTTATATTTACAGGCGGTGACCGGAATCGCACAAGGTATTTCTTGTGAATTGGGCCTGACGCATTATGTCCTGGTGAAAACACTCGATCCAACCCAACCCATAAAGTATGGTACAGTCACCGCATGTTAGCTTACCGCTTTCTAGTACGATGAAAAAGAGGCCCGAAAAATTTTTTAGGGCCTGAAATCGAAAAAAAAAATCATGAGGTAAACTTTCTTATGCTTACACGCGGTGATCGGAATCGCACAAGGTATTTCTAGTGAATTGGGCCTGGCACATGCATTATGTCCCGGTAAAAACACTCGACCCAGCCCAACCCATAAAATATAGTACCGTCACCGCATGTGAGCTTACCGCTTTCCAGTATGATGAAAAAGAGGCCCCCGAGCTATACCTATACCGCTTTCCACATGTGAGCTCACCGAGCTCAGAGATACCTCCAGGATTCTAATGGCGGCCATGTCGTCGTTGTTGGTGGCGGTGTAGATATGAGGTCCCCGAGGAAGGAAAAAGTCTCTCTCTCTCTCTCTCTTGTTGTTGGTGGTGTAGATATGAGGTCTCGAGGAAGGAAGGAATTAAGAAGACGCTCTCTCTCTCTCTCTCTCTTGTTGTGGTGGTGGTGTAGAAATCTGTTCATACAAATCTGGATATGAATAGAGATAGAAAATGAATGGATATATTCGAATCTATTATCTGGGAAAGGAGACAAAACTCTCTTTGGGAAATGCGACAAAACTCTCGTTCAATCACCACACTTTTGGACCGTAATGGTTATCAGCAAGACGGCAGCAGAAATGAGATCTCGAGGCATATGATCGAACAAGTTGATGAAGACAAATTAAGGTCTTGTTTAATTGCTAGTCCATGCGCTTTATCACAAAACATTGGATGTAAGCACATGTCACTGCACGCGGTGTCGCGGTGAGTATGGTACGGTCACCTCATTTGAGCTTACCGCTTTCCCGGACAACGAAAAAGAGGCCCGAAAAATGGTTTTTTTGCCTCAAACTGACAAAAAATCATGGGGTAATTTTTCTTATGCTCACAGGCGGTGACCGGAATCGCACAACGTATTTCTAGTAAATTGGGCCTGGCTCGTTATGTCCTTGTGTCCTAGTAAAAATACCTGGTCCAGTCCAACACATATAGTATAGTACGGTCACCGCACGTGAGCTTACCGGTTTCCAGTAGGACGAAAAAGAGGCCGAAAATTTTTGTTTGGGCCTTAAATCGACAAAAAAAACATGAGATAAACTTTCTTATGCTTACACGTGGTCACTGGAACCGCACAAGGTATTTTTAGTGAATTGGGTCTGGCGCATTTTGTCCTGGTAAAAACACAATCCAGCCCATATAAAATATAGTACCGTCACCTCAGGTGAGCTTACCGCTTTCCAGTATAACGAATACGAGGCCCAAAAAAAATTTTTAGGGCCTGGAATCGAAAAAAAATCATGAGGTAAACTTTCTTATGCTTCTACGCGGTGACCAGAATCACACAATGTATTTCTAGTGTATTGGGCCTGGTGCATTATGTCCTGGTAAAAATACATGATCCAGCCCAACCCATAAAGTATGGTACGGTCACCGCAAGTGAGCTTACCGATTTCCAGTATGGTGAAAAAGAGGCCCGAAATTTTTTTCTGGGCCTCAAGTCGACAAAAAATATTATGAGGTAATTTTTCTTGTGCTTACACGCGGTGACCAGAATCACACAATGTATTTCTAGAGTATTGGGCCTGACGCATTATGTCCCGGTAAAAACACCTGATCCAGTCCAACCCATAAAGTATGGTACGATCACCGCATGTGAGCTTACCGGTTTCCAGTACGGTGAAAAAGAGGCCCGAAATTTTTTTCACCATCCCATAACTCTTCAAGGGATTTGTAGGGCCCATGGGCTGAGACATACCCTAAACCTAAACATCCTCTTCTCTGAGGAATCTGACTGATTCTGTCCTTCTCTTCTTCACTCAGCTTCCAGTCCAGAATGTCCAAATTCTCCTTCATCCTCTTCTCATTGAAGCTTTTCACTATCACACAGTCCCCTTGCTCGTGCACCCACCTCAAGCATACCTATCCATCATCCATGCAAATAAATTAAATGCATCCATTAGTGTGTGTGTATATATATAGTCATATCAATGCAATGAACTAATTATTACACATATATATATACCGGTACCTGAGCAAGAGTCTTCCCTTTGGCTCGGGCTATCTGCTGTAGAACATCACACTCCATGACCCAGTCTTGTCCCCAGAGTGTTCCTCTTCCTCCTAATGGGGAGTAGCCACACACTTGAATGCCCTTCTCCAGGCAAAACTCTCGCGTCTTCTTCTGTTGCCACAGCGGATTCACTTCCACCTTTGTTCAAAGAAACCTTATCAGTAAGTGCTATTTTTCAAATATTGGATCGAACAGATTGATTAGATGAAAATTTGGTACTGGATCTATCATGGATAAGTAGGCACAAAAATGGAACTTAACCTAGAGTTCAAGTAGCTATTTTGTTTGATGATCTCTGAGTCTTGTCCAGACTACTTATTTATTCAGCATGAGCTTATTAAGTTGCTCATGAACTGAATATTCTTCTACCGTCGCCGGCCTCAACTCGAAGTTATCTGCGACAGGCGACGTAGCTCATAACATTTAAGGCATGTTTGGTTGATGGAATGGTTATTCCTCGTCTCTTCCTATTACCACATTTGGTTGAATTTTAAACACAAGAAAGAATTATTCATATTTCCGAATAGATGAGGAATAATATTATGGGTAAACTACACTGACCTCATTTCTATTTGTAATTTTATCTTATAACCTCCCTGAATTTTGTAAAAGATTATACAAACCTCTCATGAGTTTTGTAAAATATTACACAAATCTTCTCTAAAAAAATTACTCAAAGATTACTCAGGGGAGATGATTATAACCTGGACAAATAGAGGGGGGTCAGTGTAATTTACCCTAATATTATTTGTCTTAGGGTAAGGAATGACAATTGATTGTCCATTTCTAATAATATTTTTCCATTTTTATCTATTGTAATTAATCTTAACTACATACTGTATATTATATTATACCTATTTACTATATTTTTGAATTACCCAATAAACTATTTAACTAATTAAAAATTATATTTGTTATATTTGTCAATTAATATTTTTATTTTAAAAATTATAAAATTCATATTTTATTATGTTATTATGAATTATAATAAATTATAATATTATTTTTTATTTTTTTATTATTTTAAAATAAATTATAATATCAATAAAGAGATTAGGCCACCAAACACTATCTACATTCTACAATATATTAAAAGATCAAGATCATAAGCAAATAAAACGCACACAAAATCCTCTCCTTTTCAAACTCATTGCATATGTATATATGTACCTGGTTGACTGCAGGCGGAATCCTGGCAGTGGAGAGCAGTGCATCCATCTTCTTGCAGGAGAAGTTGCAGACGCCGATCGATCTCGTCAGGCCAAGCCTTTGACACTCCTCCATCGCCTCCCACACCGACCTCATGTCCATCGGCAACAGCTCCTCCGTCGGCAATGGCAGCGCAGGTTCCGCCGGTTTGGCACTCACAGGCCAGTGAATCAGATACAGATCGAGGTACTCCATTTGCAGCTTCCTAATAATTAATCAACACAAATAGAGCTCAAATAGAGCTCAAATTTCGATCAATTTGTCGTCGACGACAAAATTAAACATACAAGGATTAGATTACCCGAGAGTCTTTTGCAAAGCAGGAAGCACCCGGTCGCCGTGCGCGTCCCTGCACCAGAGCTTGGACGTGATGAAGAGCTCGTCGCGCGACTGGATGAGCCCGGACTCGAGCGCTTCGACGACGGCCTCGCCGAGCGACTCCTCGGAGCCGTAGACGAAGGCGGTGTCGAAGTGGCGGTAGCCGAGTCGGATGGCGTGGAGGATCGCTTTCCGAGTTGACTCGGACGGCACGAGGGGCAGCGACGCAGTGCCGAAGGCGATGAGCGGCATCGGCTTCGAGCCCGAGCTCAGAGATACCTCCGGGATTCTAATGGCGGCCATGTCGTCGTCGTCGTCGTCGTTGTTGGTGGCGGTGTAGATATGAGGTCCCTGAGGAAGGAAAAAGTCTCTAGCTCTCTCTCTCTCTCCCTCTCTCTCTCTCTTGGTGTATTGGTGTAGATATGAGGTCCTGAGGAAGGAAGAAGACGCTCTCTCTGTCTCTTTGTTGTTGACTTGTTGTTGGTGGTGGTTATCAGCAGGACGGTAGCAGAAATGAGATCTCGAGGCATATGATCGAACAAGTTGAAGCCGACAAATTAATGTCTTCTTTAATCAGAAACATTGAATATAAGCACATGTCACTACACGCGGTGAGTATGGTACGGTCACAGTACGTGAGTTTACCGCTTTCCGGCATTACGAAAAAGAGGCCCGAAATTTTTTTTTTGGGCCTCAAATCGACAAAAAGACATGAGGTAAACTTTCTTATGCTAATACTCGGTGATTGAAATAGCATAAGGTATTTTTTGTAAATTGGACCTGGCCCATTATGTCCTGGTAAAAACATCTGATCCAGTCCAACAAATAAAGTATAGTACCGTCACCGCGCGTGAGCTTATCGCTTTCCAGTGGGACGAAAAAGAGGCCGAAATTTTTTGTTTGGGCCTTAAATCGACAAAAAAAAATGAGGTAAACTTTCTTATGCTTACACGTGGTGACTCGCACCGCGCACAAGGTATTTTAGTGAATTGGGCCTGACAGATTATGTCCTGGTTAAAACACTCGATCCAGCCCAACCCATAATGTATGGTACGCTCACCGCACGTGAGCTCACCGCTTTCTAGTAGGACGAAAAAGAGGCCCGAAATTTTTTTGGGGGCCTCAAACCGATAAAAAATCATGAGGTAAACTTTCTTATATTTACAGGCGGTGACCGGAATCGCACAAGGTATTTCTTGTGAATTGGGTCTGGCGCATTATGTCCCGGTGAAAACACTCGATCCAACCCAACCCATAAAGTATGGTACGGTCACCACATGTGAGCTTACCGCTTTCCAGTACGATGAAAAAGAGGCCCGAAAAATTTTTTAGGGCCTGAAATCGAAAAAAAATCATAGGGTAAACTTTCTTATGCTTACATGTAGTGACCGGAATCGCACGAGGTATTTCTAGTGAATTGAGCCTGGCACATGCATTATGTCCCGGAAAAAACATCTGATTCAGCCCAACCTATAAAATATGGTACCGTCACCGCATGTGAGCTTACCGCTTTCCAGTATGATGAAAAAGAGGCCCGAAAATTTTTTTTTGGGCCTCAAATCGGAAAAAAAAAATTATGAGGTAAATTTTCTTATGCTTCCATGCGGTGACCGGAATCGCCCCTTTGCTTTGCCTTCACCACGTACGGCTCGTGGAGTATAACACAAGAACCATTGGCTTTGACTCTACTCCGCTGCTCCTACTCGGCCTTTCCGCCGACGGTTTCTTCACTCCCTCCCCTAAAATTCGCCGCCGCTGCAAAGCTATCCGGCGGCAACTCCTCCCCACGAGTCACGAGCCTCTGCACGAAGCCATCAAGTTGTATTTGTATTCAGTCTCCTGTCTGTGTCTCCAAGCTCCCAATCTTGCTGCGGACTTCTCTTCATGTCAAGTACGCGTACTGTCAGTTCATACTTCATACTATACATGAGTGCTACTCCAGTCCCCGGCGACCGCTCCATGTCGCCGGCTGCTCAATATATAGTGCATGAGCACGATAACGTATCCTCTCTCCGCCACTTTGCCATTAACCAAGGACCAAGAGCTTCCTCTCCAAATGGCAGCTAGCATGGAGATATATTGACCACTACTTCAACGAAAGTACCTTGAGATTTAGTGGGTCTGATCCACTTGGATCGAAGGTTGACAATTGGATTTTGGTCTGTTCATTTGTTTTTGGAAACAAGGTTATATGGGTTGACTTTTGGAGTATTTGAAGTTTTTTTACTAGATTATTACAATGCATTTTGCTGTAATTGTGCTGTTGTTTTTGATTGAATGTGTTGAGGAAGACCAAGAAAAGAAAAAGATGGATGTTTAAAACTGGATTTGATGTTGATGATTAAGCCACTGTTTTCACTTTTCAAGTTTTTTTTAAAAAAATTATTAAAATTTTTGTTAACATGTGCCATGAATTTGGCCAATTTATTTGTTCCTGAAAAGAGTAATGTGATTGACAAACTGACACAATTAATTAATAAAGACAATTGCAAGAAGATGCTGTTTGTATTCAGAATGAGATACCTTTTTATCTTCAGCGATGACTTATTTTTAGATTGGAAAGAGGAACTTCCAAATCAACATTGCATGTGAAGCCAAATAAAATGCATCGAACTATTAAATGTTGCTCTCTACAAATAGCTTCTTGAAAATATATATTTAGGCACATTATATTAGATACTTGATCATGACAATTAAGCCCTTATTTTTCTGACCTCTTCTGATACCATAATTACAATAATGCTATAGGCAGATGCTGTTAAGATGCAGCTCTCACTCTCACCCATCAGCCTTCTTCAATCTTGTTGTAGTTAGCAATAATACAAGGGCTTCATTGCTTCCTTGGGGCTCAGTGATTCATATTAAAGCATTGCAGTAACAAGATACATATTCCTTCATAGAGAACAATTGACTCCATTTATTGACTTTTTTTCTTAAAATGATCAGAAAGGATTGAGAAATGGCCAGAGTTCTCTGGAAACCTCTGATGCGGCCATCACGCAAGACTCCTGAAGAATACCAAAAAGCAACCAAACGCCATAAATTACTCAATAAGCAGGGCAGGGCATGAGAGAATTTAAAGAGAGATCATTGTTTACCTTTCGTTTTCAGGCTATGAGTCATGCTGTTCTTGCTGTATGCAGTAAATGAACCATGGCATCTTCTGATCAAAATGAGGATTAGAGGCACGTGCATGGGAACAATGTTAAAAAAATCTAAGCATCTAATAAACCAATGTGAAAAATTCCAAACTGTTTAATGATGAGCTAGAGTTAGAAATTCTATCCTCAAACCATCACAAATATGATAAAAATGCTCCCACATACTGACTGGGGGCACAACCAACAACAAATAGAACCTAAATATTAATCACATCATATACAACAGGAGATGGCCCTCCTTCAGCAAGGGGGTACTGAGCGCACACCCTACTGTATCTTGGCATGTAAACTAAAAGTGAAATACATTACATTATAACACAATCTCGCTTGAAGGGATGCTGGGCACCTACTGTCACACATAAGATACCATAAAAAAGAAGCCGACCTAATGGACTTCCAACTTCTTGACCGCACAAGAGAATCTTGTATGTGATAATGTGCCCATGTTTGTACAGATCCAGAATTCAAGATGACAGCACCTGAAGGCTGCATCTGTTCTTCATGTAGGATAGAACACTCTCCAGCAATGAAATTCATCCAACATGCATAAGAATTCAAGATGAAATAGGTTCATAAGGATAGGAAAGCCATGGATGTTTCAATGCTTCAGACGCACTTGGACGCTTCTTTGGGTTTACTTCAAGAAGATGAGCAACAAATTCAACAAAGTCTGGGTCGCCCATGGGCAAACGATAACGTAAGGATGTCTTCTTTGGGATCAAGTACTCTAGCCTGTTAGTTTCCTGGAAAAAAAATAGTTGAAATGCGTTGGTAACAAGATGGTAAATGTGCCTGCAATATTAGTTAAATGACAATAAACAACATTAAAATGAGTACAGATTTAAACTATTTCTAAATGAAGGAAATATATTCCCCACCAGCATAGCACATGATAAATGGAAAAGGACCCAATAACATATTTAAGTTAAAATTATCCATAATCCTGACCACAAAGCAGATTTCAATTTAACAGCATGAATTGAGAAATTGCACACAGCATCATCTCCATATTTCTGTATGTAAGGTCTCTAAAGAAATACCCAACTGGATGTATTTATAAATGAATGCAACAACAACAAAACAAGATTGGTCTGAGTGAAGTCAGGTGAAGAATTTCTACTTCATTCTGAGTGAAGAACATATACCTGATTCCTTTCATATAACATGTGGCTTTTCGTGAAATATTTGTATGTATCTCGTCCCTTTGCAAGCATCTCTTGGTCAATAGGGCCAGTTATTCCCATCACCCGAGCAAGCAATGTTGCAGGAGAATCATTTTGGAAAAGAACCTGAGACAAAATCAACAATATATTCTTTACATACATAAGCTTATATAAGCTTACTCCAATTAAGTAAATATTTTTAATGGCTAAAGAATCAGAAGTATCTCCACAAGGAATAGCATGTCTTCATAGCAGAAATATGCTCCCAAACATGAACTACACTGGAATCAAGAAGATAGTAGGAGATGAAAGGTCTTACTTTTGGACCTTTCTTGTTACTTGTCAGAAACATTCTTTGTACTAACATGATAATGAATTACAGCTCAAAGTTCTAATACCTTAATAAAGACATCTAAAGTGAACCATTACAAACTTACATTTCCACTGCAAAGTTCCGCCAAGATGCATCCCAAAGACCATATATCAATCCTTTTGTCATAGGGCAGTCCTAGAATAACCTCTGGTGCACGATATGATCGTGACTGCACATAAGAACATAAATGATCTGTTTCAAAACAGCTACTACCAAGGTCAATGACCTTAACTTCACATCTACTGTAGCTCTTTATCAATATATTCTCTGGCTTCAAATCACAATGGATAAGACCAAGGCCATGAAGAAACTGAAGTGCCTCTAGACACTGAATAGTAATTGACTGCAAAAAATACGTGAAAATACATCACTGTTTGTGAGAAGAAAAACATTGCAATAATAAAAATTTTGAGCTTAGACAGCTTGATCTTGCAGCACGCTACCTGTAGTCTTGGCATTGTGAAATAAACCTCTCCTCCAGATTCTCTGTTGAACTTGTGAAATTCATATAAGTTGGCCTTGAGAAGTTCACAGACTATCAACAAATGTTCCTAGACAATTAAACACCAAAAATAAGCAGAAGCAAGACATTTTTCAAATTCTTTTGTCATTTTGTGACAGTGTATAGTGCAAAAATAATCAAATATTCAGAGAATTTTCTTCCACAACAAGTCAGATGCAATGTAAGAGGTAAATGCAACTATATTTCTCAGCAAGAAAACATGAAATAATTATGTACATATATAAGCAATTAAAAGATACTTTGACGGAAAAATAGCAGCAATAACAAGTCATCATGTAAACACTCAATTTAAGTGGTAAGAAAAAGATTTTCTTTAACAATTGAACATCTAAAATAAGAATAATAACATAGGATGTTCTCAAAATAAAAGAATTCAAGCCAGACTAAAATAAATTTACTCACGCGATAGTAGAAGTAGTCATACAAACGCAATATATGGAACTTGTCAGAAGGATCATGCTTGTTGACAAATTTCAAAAGCTTGATTTCATCAAGGCTCTGATCAAAAAAATCTTTGTTATTCTTTATAATCTTCACACAGACATCCATTCCAGTATGCAAGTCATGTGCTTGTATAGCCTTGCTGAATGCGGCTGAACCAAGATACTCGGTGACATGATAACGTCCAGCAATCACAGAATTCAAGACAACGTGGAAATTCTTTTCTTCTTCAAAGCCAGTTCTGGTAATTTGTAGAAAGAGGAGGAATACAAGATTAGAGAAATAGAACATTTACTCATTTAGAAGCAAAACCATCACCTAAATTTGAGGCTATGAAAATTCCCATTCAAAATCAATAATGAAGAATGTCAAATTGGGCCCTCTAGATATTTGAGCATAGTGTCAGAAAATGCCTTCAGGACGAAGAATTTGATCCTATTACGATCATGTATCAATGTGGGAATAGAAAATGGAGGGAGGGAGTAGACAAAAAAATTTTCTCAAACCAAATAGGTTGAAAATCCAAGCCGGCGTAAGTTAAAAATTTCATCTGATTGTACGGATATTTACAGTTGAAATATCGTGATCAGAAATAGTTATCCATTAATTATGAAACTTGTAGTAACTACATGTTGCTATCCTTTATTTAGTGGCAGTATATACTACATTGGTAAATTGTAGTCAGGTTAGAGGGATGTAATCTCAAATAATTCGAGATTCAAATAAACATAGAAAAATTGCAATAGCACGGTGATCCAAATAAAAGTCTATATCTTAAAACATGTATGAAAAGAAAAAACATTTGGGTCACATTTTATGCCAATATTTAGTTTATCTTATATTTTATTGCTGGATCTGTTAATTTTAGGATCATGTTATGTGAAAAATTTGATTGAGTGGGCACTTATGCGTAAGCTGTTAGAAAACAGCTTAATTTATACTTATATATATCACTCCCCCTCACATGTCAGAAAGTGAAGATATTGTACTGGTCAAAGCCTGACAAGTGTACTAACTTGATTGAGAGAAAATTTCTTTGTAGTACATGATTTAACAAATTTTGAACAAAAGACATCATCAATTACTATGTTAAGTTTATCGAGTGATCTGTTATCCCAAAAGCTTAGGTATTAGGAAATGACCCAACTTTTACTTTTATATTCTTAAAATGATGGGTAAAGTTTTCTTGATTTATTCAGTAGGGTTGAAATTTTATTACTTCTTATTTTAGTCCCACCAAGCCATAGCTTAAAGTGATCAATTATGGCGTATATATATGCATGCATATAGACTACAAAATTATTCCTACATTGATTCAGCATCGTAATAAAGAAGAGATTAAGGAGATACTAGATAGGCATGCCTGTTTTTTCGATGGACTATCTTCAGGTCAAAGGTCTCAAATTCCTCTTCTTGAGCTTTTATCTGACTTACTTGCTCCTGCAATGCAGCAATTTCTTCATCCTCTAATGTAGTTCCAGAATATTCTTCTCTTGTTTCATTTGTTATGTAATCCAGCCCTCTATTTGCACCCTCGGTTCCCGCAGGATCATAATTTGAGGCTGATGATGTACTTGACTTTCTTGATCTAACATCATCAGAAGTTTGCTCATCCCTAGAGCTCTGGATAGGAGAAAACTCACTGCTTTTTCTCTTCCATGTGGCAATCATATTCTCTGTGTCATCACCACACTTATCTGAATTACCAATTACATTACAGCCCTTGTTTGACCACAATGGTTTACAAGAACCAGCCTTGAGCATGTCTGCTGCTCTTAAAGGGGGCGGAAAAGAGAACCCACCTTCCAGAAAACTCACTCCTGATGGTTTCTTTCCATCCATATTGCCCCTCTTTGACTTATTCTTATTGGTCTCAGCTATATTACTTTGAGAATGTCTTCTCCCGCTCATGCCAATATCATAATCTGGAAAGTATTCCCCTTCACTACTTCCTCCTACCAAACTTTCACGAACTTCACTGCCAAAATCAGCAGCATCACTGTTAATGCCCACACCAACAGACCTGACTGATCCATGTTGATCATCTTCCATAAAGGGATCATCAGCTTGAGGTTGTTCACTTTCTTCTAGCATTTTCCCATTTCCTAACATAACGAGTTCGCTATTTTGTGAGACAAAACCCTGCCAAACAGGCTCTGCACGCATCAAATTTAGCTCTTCAGCATCCATCAACTGCCCATCATAGTGAGCTAACAGATCATTTTCTCCTATTCTCCTATACAACATTTTATGACCTATTGGCCCTACAGAAGGAGATACTTTCTCAATATGTTTTGCCTGCAAATACTGCTCACCGGACAAGTATGATTCCTCTTCGGCAAATGACTGATCATCATCATCATCTTTTCTTGGGGGATGGTCCTGCTGGGGTGGAATACTGCCATGTACATTCTTTTCATTATCACTTGGATAATCAATTTCATGAGCTAGAAACCAGGTCTCGTCTTCAATAGGCTGTCGCATGTATCCAACATCATCATCGTCATCATACTCATCAGAATCCCAATACTCATTTGGGTAGTCAATTGATTCATCACCTACAGTAGCAAAACCAGATACCAAATCAGATGTGTCCTCGGCAATTCCTTGACTTATTGATAGCCAACTACTTCCAATTGTCCGCTTCCCACCTGTTGTAACATGTTAAGTATGTGACTAGAAAACAAAACATAAGAATTATTTACAAAAAAATAGTATTGCAAGAAAAATGAAAATGATGATGAACCATAACATGGCAGAGCTTAATTGTGAAATTTCTAACTTGAGCGGAGTGAGATTGTCTGAAGGTTATTTAAATCTGTAATCACTCTTAACTTTTTAAGTACATCAGTAGCAAGGATCAATTTAGTACCATGTTTGTCACCATCTCATGCCGAAACAACATGAACCACATGCACCGTGTTTGTGCAAAACAATACCCTCTCAGAAGTTGCTCTTACTAGTGGGCAGTGCCGTATTGATTGATTCAATATCTCAAAATCATAGGTCAAACCTGACACGAGATTATATTTGAGGCACCAGAGTGCTATTCATAAAGTTACATATCCCTAATTTTCATTCTCCCATAAATAAGTCAATGTTTGTGTGTAGAGAGTGCTAAAATGTTTAACTGAGAATTCCAATTCCTCACCATCACCCAAGGTGCCATCATCAGAGTACTATACAACCCCTCCAAAGTCCAAACACCATCCAAAAATTTAAACTCCAGAAAAGATACTTAAACCAGGTAAAATAACTATTAGAGTTCTCTTCTGAAAATACATGGATGTGGACAAACACATAACAAATGTGCATCATATTTGATCATAATGGAAAATATGGGAAATTGTGCAGCGAGGTAAATCATGCGCAAGCCTAACAACAACAAAAGTTGGACAAGATACAAGTTCAAATATTGCTCGTAGAGTAGTAGTACTATTCATCATAATGATAGTAATCAGAGAGCTAGTTTACTGCATACCTGAAGAGTTGATTTCTTGCCCAACAGGTACATCAAGAAAAGATCCAATTAAAAATGTATTGTCAGCATTGGAAAGCCTTATCTCAGATGCATGGTGACCAGCCTTTTCATCCCAATGTATGTTTACCAATTTGTCTTCTGATTTGAGCCGTACAGGAGGAAGCCTTGGCAGCTCTTCCCTGTGGTTCTCACCAATAAATGGTGGATCAAAGATTTTGGATTCTTTTGTCTTTGGATATTCTTGAGACTTCAAAGAGAAGTGTGACCTGCTCATTACATCTGCTTGTTCCTTGACTGCTTCCTTAATGCCGTTGCTTTCTGCTTTCTTTTTTGACTCCTTTCTATGGTCAGCTCGGCCTTCGCAACTGGAGGAGGTATTATATGCAGGAAATGGAATAACTGTCTTCACAGAACAACCTGTTGATGGGTCCTCCCTTTTCGACCACAGCTTATCAAGAAAATGCTCTTCAGGGAAGGCATTGTTATCTTCGTGGTCAACTATTAGATCAATCTCAGGCACCATTTCCACCTCTGCTTTGATTTTACCCCTTCCATAGGGAACCCTGATTTGCTCCACAAGAAGATCAGGTTCAGTTGAAACAGCACAATCCTTCTTTTCCAACACAGAAGAGACAGGTCGATGCTTGGGTTCCTTGTATGACAAGAGGTCAGAAAAGTTGTTGACAACTTCCGGAATGCTTCTCTCATTTCTAACAGAATTGGAAGTACTGCTAGTAGAACTAGTATGCCAGGGGTATAGATCAGCCGGATGGCTCTCTTGGCCCTGATTATAGCTGCTGTTCTTCTTGCTCTTGGACGCATTTCCAACACCACCTACTTCAACCTCCTTGACAACGAATTCACTTACCAAATCTCCATTAGGGGGGCTCATACTACAAGCCGTCCCAGCACTTCCAGCCAAAGCCGCTTTCTCCTCTTCAAGGTGTTTCTGGAGGAACCCATTCAAGTCCGGCCGCGCATTGAGCTCTGCACGCAACGCGGCCTCGGCATTCGAAAACCTATTCTTCCTCAAGAACTGCAGCACGACATCCACCGAATCCGCCATCTCCCCCAACCTATGCCACGATACTAGAAACAAGCGTTACGACAACCTGCAAATGAACCAACCAAATAAGCAAAAAAAAACTTCCTTTTCCTCTTCTTGGATCTCTCGACTCCGCGAGCCAACACAAGGAAAGCTTTTGAGGCGAAGAAATAAAAGAAAACCCCTGAAACATAGGAGACACCAAAACCCGAGTATAAAGAAAGCTTAAACTACTAGACAGAGCAAAAACAACCAACATCCGGCAAAACCAGCAAAGCCTCAGTTCCGACTCGGATCGGGAACCCCGAGCCGGGGGGAATTAAAGCGAAGCGAGAAAGAAAGGGAAAGGAAGGATACTCAGAGGTGAAAATGGCTCTAACGGGAGGCTTACCAGGAGAGGAAGGGTTTTGGTCGAGGCGGAGGCAGAGAAAGCCACGGCGACCGTCGACGGCGGCGCTAAGGGGCGAGGAGGAGGAGGAGGAGGAGGAGGAGGGGGCGGGGGTGAGTTCGGCGGCAATGATAGCCGAGGCGGAGGAGGAGGGGCGGTAGGATCTCGGGGGAATTGATGGAGAGGCCGGCGCACCGCGGATCCGAACACCGCATCAACGGGCAATTCCAGAGGCTTACATTATTGTCATGTTGCCTGTTTTCTTGTATTTTTTTTTTAATTAAACTAATTATTAAATTTAATTATTTATGCTATTAACCACGAACGAATCGCCCGTGAAATGTTCCAGGCGAGTTGACACGTGACACCCCTTTCTTTGTCGACTGAAGAACTCAAGCAAGTATGGCCTAATCGCCCCTAAAACATTTCGGGGTGATTGGGCCGACGCACCACTTATCTTTTAGGACATGAATGATAATAAATTGTGCGTCAATCATTTTCAATTCGGACATGATGTGAATTTGATGAGTAATTGAATGAAATAAAACGTAAAGTAATTTAAATATTTCGAAAATTTCAAGTATTGTCTATTATACGCGTGTAGAAATATGCAGATAATGTATATGCGCTTATAATCACGGGATTAAGAGTAACGGATACGGACGTAATTAAATTTGGATGTGGACAAAGGCTAATGTGTAGGACCCGACCCGCACATGTTGATCGGATCGGATAGTATTAACCCGGCGCTCTCCGTCGGTCCCACGAGGCTTTGTCCAGATGGGATTTGGTGACATCATCGCGTCCTAAATAACATATTTACTGTTGTTTTCTTTGTAATAAAATCATATCATTATGACGTCACCGAAATAGGTGAAGATTGTGAAACATTTGCTGGTCGTCTGCCACGTGTACATTCATCTTCAAGGTTTGACTCGCGTTTGAACAAGTTGTTGGATGCGGTCCTGGGCACTACGTTGAAGTTGAACACTTGAACCTAGGGGTGAGCGTAAAAAAAAAATCGGTTCATTAACTTCGATGTTTTAAAATTATTAACCGTAAACTGGTTCATTAACTTCGGTTAACCGCTATTTCGGTTTCGGTTTTTTTGGTTCGGTTAACCGATAATTTTTTGGTTAATCAATAAAAAAATTTAACCTATAAACATAATAATATTATGCAAATTATAGAGAAAAATTCAAACAAATACCGAATTCTCATTGAGAAAAAAAAGAAGTCAAACCACTTGGACGAATATGATGTTCTACAAAAACTAATATTTTTATTTTTATTATTTTTATTTTATTTTATTTTTTAAATTTTTGTAAATTTTTTTATAATTTTTATAATTTTATATTTTTTTATAATTTTTATAATTTTTTTATAATTTTTTATAATTTTTTATAATTTTTAATATTTTTTTGTAATTTCTTTAAAAAAATATAATTTATAAATCATTATTTAATATATATTATTAAAAGTTAATAAATTATATCTAACCGGTCGGTTAATCGAAATCGGTGGACTTTTTACCTCTTGGACCGAAACCGAAATCGAAAACCGATTTTTCACAAAATAAAAACCGAAACCGTAAAAACCGGTTCGGTTTCGGACCGATTTTCCGGTTAACCGAAAAAATAATTTTTTTTGCTCACCCCTACTTGAACCTCCCTCTTTCTCTCCAAGACTCCAACCCCTTCTTGGGCCGAGTGCAACTTCTCTCCAACCCCTTCTTACATGAGGGTTTTTTACTCATATCTATAATTGATTTATTTCGAAGTAAAATAATGATATTGAAGTTTTAAAAAAAATTTCCTAGGAGACGTGATATTTGAACTATATTAATTCATCGAAGATTTTTGCATGATTTTAAAACCCGGACTTAGTTATGCTTAAATATAATATAAGAAAAAGAGATATTGGCTTATAACAATGAACTTTAATCCTTTATAGCAATGTATGCATCCTATGGATACACGCAATGAGCAAAAAAATTCAGAACGATTTGAAGCTTAGGGAAAGTTAGAGAATCACCAACTCATCCAGAATTACTTGTTCCAATCCAATTATTTCGACTTCAGGATTTCTGTGCCATTGGTTGAATTCCTTTGTAACCTGCATTGGCATATAAAATGAATGGTTGCTTGTAAAAATTACTACGACAAATCAGAAATGAAAGGATACAAAATAACGCTACTTTTGTGTAAGGAATAATTCTGTTGTGTGAAAAACATTACAAATAGGTAAACTATCATTAACTCTCCGTTCTTGCCCCAAAGACTTCTAGTAGCTAATTGAAGAACCAAAAATATGTCATTTTTTATATTTCAGGCTGGCTCAAGGAAAAATGTATCATTTTCAAAAGTATTCTTCTTAGTAATCACATTGACATTAAGATACTACTTCAGGCTTCAGGCTATGGTTGCAGGATAAGGAAAAAAAATGTATATCTAAAATCAATCTGTTCTCAGCTGCTCATGATGGTTCTATCAGTATCACTGAAAGCGAAGCACCCACCCAACTAAGCAAATCAAATACATGCAAGCATCTAAGACCAAGAAATTAACTAGAACGTGCGAAGGATAATAACTTGGATGACATTGAGCATGTCACTGCACATATGAACCAGCGTACTGTGCACCTCAATGGGAGAGGACATTGGCTACATGAAAGTTTGAACAAATATTACCTGTGAGCATCCAAACAATTTAAGGACTCTTAGACGTGAACAAGTATCAACAATAAAACCCAGTTCTTCATCAGTCAGCTGACGGCAAAATGAGAGATCAAGATATTGCAAATTCAAGCGGCACTTGAGAGAAATTGCAATTGCAGTTTGATGGGCAACCTGTCGGATAGATAAAAGAAAAAATAATCAGAAGCGGCATCCATAGTAAAGGAAAATTTCATGAGAAAGGAACAAAGTTTCGATAAGATGAAAAGAACAGGGATACCTTTGCAACATTGTTGAGTGAAAGTTCAATTAATGAATCTCCAGATACCTCCAAGAATGCAGCAATTGATTCATCACTGATATTGGCAACTAAATATTCAGTGGCAGTATCAAACACACTAAAGTCTAGATTCTAGAAATATCTAGATAACTGAAAAGAACTAGGAAAATGAAGAAGAATATCATGAAAATAATGACACAAGTGAGAAATGGAATACAAGCTTTAGATATCATAATATGCCTCAGGAATGATCTGATTTGCCAGCATCTCAGTAATAAACTCATACATGTAGCATTTTATATAAGCTTATAAATTACCATAGCCACTATAATGGCCTAGAAAGAGAAAGAAGGTCAATCCTCCAAAAAAACAGGTGAAGCATCAAAGTTAATCATGTGCAATTGGCACAAAAAGGTCATTCCTCCAAAAAAATAAAAGCATGCATATATTATTTTTGAAAAAGCAAGTTGAAACTCTATTTTGCAGGTATATTATGGCATTTGCATAATCTTTCTTAGTAAAAAATATTCAGGCAATATATATTACACCACTCATTTAAACTTATTCATGCTAGCACCAACCAACAAAAGGTCACAAGAAATGATCAGTAACCTGAATCGGCTTTGGCGAAGTTTGAGACTTGTCATTGATCGACAGCCACTAGCAAGATACTTTAATGCAGAATCATTCAAGCACCTTAGATCTTGAATATTCAGGATACGTAACTGAGAACAATTTGACGCAATAGCACTAATAGATCTAGTAGTCAATTTTCTGCATGTAGAGAAAAGAAGCAAAACCATAAATTCGGGCAATGCAAAATCATGCCTCTGAAAACTTCTGCAAATAAAATCTAGAAATCATAAGCTTGTATATCTTTGTGCAGATATTCTGTGGTGATCATATTTGAACATCCTATTTGTGCATATAGAAGATAACAGAAACATCAAAGGACTGCGCACCTATGAATTTGTCACGCAGAAAGGTGCATATGCACCTATATGTTAAATCCAGAACATAGCAATAATATCAGAATGAAAATATAGAGCCTTATGGCTGTACAACACATTATACAGTGCAATAAGTAACTTACTGACAACAAGCAAAAACGAGCACCCTCATTTTGTAGCCACGAGCAAGCATCATTCTCAAGACAAAATCATTAGAGACAGTGGGTACACCTGAAACTGAGAGCACTTCCAAATGTGTCAGTTTCTCCAACATTGGCAGGATCTGCATTACATCAATCCTCATGCAATAGTCTATATACAGTTCTTCCAAATTCAGCTTTTCAGCTAAACTGATTATCCCACATGAAGTGATAAGGGAACATTTTCCGAGATCAATAGATCTTAAGGAAGGAGCTGAAGAAGCAAGTAGACTTAGTGCATTGTCCGTGAGACGATATGCACCCTTCAACGACAGTCTCATCAGTGATGTAAAACCAGTTTGGGACTTAGCCAAGGCTGTTTGCAGCACATAAGTGGACATGCATCTCCCACAGAGGTCAAGCTGCAGTACCTGATTACCAAAAGATGCATGGAAATGTCAAAAATCAACAAGCACATGGGGGCATTCCAGGATCTATCGGAACTTTTTGCTTCCAAACAAGAACAACAAAATCTGGTCAGTGCTATGCCATTCACCATTTACAAACTGAAATTAGTTGGAAATTTGTAGCGTAAAGATTGGAATTAGTTACAAAACGTAATAGCACAGAGCTAGAATGTTTATAGGAAATAAGGTACCTCCAACCGATCAATGGAGCAATTGGCGAGAGCATTTTGCAATACCTCCTCCGATGCCCATGAACAATCGCTCAATTTTACTTCGGTGGTTGACCCGTTCAAGCAAGTTTCAAGAATACGGGCGTTCATCTTGCGGCTGCTGCAAAGCAGCTTGACGATTTTGTGCTTCAAGTCGTCAGGGATTCCTTCAAGGGATTCAATCTCTTCACCGTGCTTCCTTAGTGTCATCAAGCAAAGAATTAGCAGTGAAGGAGCTGTCCGCAACCTCTGCTGGTACGATGGTTTCCACTGGACAATATCTCTTTCTGGACTGCTCCTCATCGTATCCACTCGCCGCTGAATGATCTCCATGGCAGCAGAGAATGGCCCCGCTGATTCTACGTGTTCAAGCTCGGCCTTCGACATCGGATCTTCAAGTTCGTCATTTTTGTCCTCCGATCTGTATCGCGCATAAGTGGGAGCCGCCTCGATAGCCGCCGCCCTACGCGCGTTTCTTTTATACGCCCGCCACCATTCATCATCCATCCACATTATCTTATCCACGGGAGGTGATTCGCCTCTCTCGTCCTCATCCATGTCAAGGGGTTCCTGGACCGGCCACGTCGATGGGCGTTCACCGTACGCCGGACTCAAGGGCACCGCTCTCAGAAAGTAGGTCGTGGTGGAGCAAGAGGAGGAAGGGCTTCCATCGGCGGCACCCGGTTCTTGCGCAGTGGAGTAACTGGCGTTCGCCGCCTCGGCATGGTTCGGTCGGAGGGAAGAACGGCGGGGGGGATAGCGGCCAAACCACAACCGAACCATCGATCCAAACCCTGTACCTTACTCCTCCACAAAGGAGATCGAACAGCGGAGACGATGATGGGAAGAGGAGAGCAGGGCCAGCGGGCGTCGCCGCCTTCTCCTCGATAGCTGATGGTTGGTGGAATTGGAGGGAAGGTAAGGACGCTTCGAAAAAGAGGTGCACGATGCGCGATGGATGTAACAACATGAGTCACGACTTGTAACGACAGTAGCAATGTGTGTGTACAAAGACACGCGGACGATTTATGAAGATAAATATGCGGGATAAACGCTCTGCCGTTGGTTGATTGTAGGACTGGTCCTTGTGCGGTTGGATCTGGAGACGCATAAAGAGATCATATGCGTGTGGCGGGTATGGCAAAACGCTGAAGGCATGACGCATTGACGCATAAGAGATCCTATGCGCGTGGCGGCGGTTATAGCAAAACGAGGAAGGCATGACATTGGTAGTTAGCATTTTACACTTTGCCCCCTCTATACCATGAAAATTACCACAAGCTGCAGTCTGCAGGTGCACATTTGATAATAACTAAAGACTCATGTATGGAATGATACAACATTGCATATACTATGAGTAACAATTCTTGTTCGATCAAAATTATTAACAAAAACAAAACAGCTCACACAACAAAAATGCTATCCTTTTTGGTTCAATGTGTCCACGACATATATCGCCACAACAAATGCAAGCCACTCGGTTTTATATACAAGAGAAGCGAAGACTGAGATCAGAAATTACACCATCTGCTAAGATTAATAGCATCTGGAAGTATGTCTCTAAAGCATAATTTGCCTGTTGAAAAAGTGCTTTACGCTAAAACAACGGGCTGCATTGGATACGCTTAAGACTGGGGCAGACGATTCGCAACCTCTCGAAATCTTCAATGCATATCTGTGCAACGAAAACAACAAATGTAAAAAATGCTACCAATCCTCGTGCTAATCTGATGCAATTTGACATCAGAAGATCATCTGGCGGATGAATAAGTCAGGAGTGGTACCTTTGGGCAGGAGTGAATGTTGAGGATTTCTAGCATGCTGCAATGAAATATAGCAGCTTCTAATTCTTCTTCTGCCAGCATGATGCAACCCTGGAAGAGATAATTTTGGCAAGAAAACAGAAGGAAAAGATTGTGAGTTAACAAAGACATTTCAGTCAAAAGATGATATGAAGTTGGTGTTTCTTTCTTTGCGGAACTCAAAGAAACAAAAGAGAAAGATGTGTAGCTGCAAGTATGAAAAATCAGTACAAAAACACATTGATATATGCACCCCGCACGCAATTTGCTGATTGCTTATTCCATGTAACAGCTATCAAATCACCTAAGGCATGGAGTAACACCAAAACCATGACTGTAAGTATAAGACACTGAGGAAGATGTTAAATGAAGAGCTCTTGATTGTCAATAGCCAGACAGAAATGGACAAAGGACACCAATACGGAAACGCCACATAAAATAATCATGATGATCAAATGTCTTTTTATTTTATCAATGTCTTTTTATTCCATCAGAAAACTTAAGCCATTAGATGATATAGAACTAAAATGGCTGGTAGTAAACTGGGCGCAAACCCAACAAATAGAACTTAACACATTTAGGTTTTCTTTAATATGTTATCTAAGCAGGATTTAAACATAGGACCACACAATGGACACAATCAATTCATTAATATTCTGAACAAAAATTTGAGATGTTTAATGTGACATGATCTTTTCCTCTATATTCTCAACAAACATCTTTATTTTGTTTGCAATCTTGACATTCAAGTTGACATTAAGAATCCGGCCCATTAGCTGCTTGGTATTTTTTCCATATCTTAGTACAATGCTCTAAAGATTGCTACTTTAGTATTCTCCAAAAAAATAATAAAAAATGATATCCAACTAGATTTTTCAGAGGCAAAACTACTATACAAGGTTGCCAAATTACTTTGCAACAAGTAGCTAATAACATTATCAATTTTCATGAAAATTGCTTTAAGTAGAAAGGTACTCTTATCAACGTGAACAAGAAAAGTTACCAGCAGCTGGAGGTTGTTTAGCCTCGGACAATTAAGCTTCAACATTTCCAAGGAGCGACAGTAACTAAAGAAAAAATAGGAAGATTAGCAACGTTTTATACACAAAAAATTGCAGAATGACAAAGAAGAAAAAAGAAACAAAAAGGAAGAAAATAACCTCAAATTCAGTATGCTTAGATTGGTACAAGATAAGTCCACCTCCTTCAAATTTTTGCATAAGTTCAGATTTATTTTGGATAAAAAGGAACAATTAGCTTTGTAAGTAACAAAAACTTTCTTAATTCTTGGACAACCAGTACAATTGAGAAACTCAAGCAAGTGATCGGATTTCTTCAAACCCTCCTTGTCATCACACACTGGTGTTAAATTGGATGCAAAACTAGCAACTGTTATATCGGATGAGTTGTGATCGCTTGAACCCCAAACAAGTTCATGCATATTCACACAACCATTCAGGTTCAAATGAACTAAATTTTTGCAGTAAGCAAGAAGCTTTAGTATAGCAGACTGTCCAATAGATGAATATGACAAGTCTAATTCACGAAGAGCCGGAAGTGAACCTTCTACATAAAGAGCATCAAGAGAAGTGTCTGTGAGGAATTTGCATGCCGAAAGTTTTAAGCTCTGTATCAGAAAAATCCCAAGTTAGACTGCTTCATACTTGCTGTTTTCCCAGATCCTATGACTAATAATGCTGATAACTAGACGGTCTAGTGAAACTTTAAAAAATTCAAGCTCCATTGAAGTATAGAAATGCTGATGCAGCTTTACTTAAAATAGGCTTAGGTTTAAATTAGGTCAGTGTATGAAGTTATATTAATTATTGGATAAGTATGTTCGTTGGTAATCAGACAGGTAAAGAGGCAATCGCTTTTGCAAGAAATAATATGTAAAAGGTCCTTTAGTATATTTCTCCAGTTTCCTTGTCTCTAATAAAGAGTCTTCAAGGACCTCAAATATTCTGTCAATTTAATGGTTGACGAAGATTAATAACATTAACTTTAGCACAATGTGCAAAGCATGTCTAATAAAAAATGATTTGTTAAATTGGAACAGTAAACACACAAAAAAAAACAAATGATATGTATCTAATACTAAAACTGGAACTATCTTCAAGAAACTGACCACTAACTGTGAACAAGTATCAAAAACAGGTTGTAAATTCATCAAAAATGTGTATGATAGATCAAGCAGTGTCAGCCGGCGTAGCCAATGCAAAGAAGATAGCCCCACAAATCCAATGGACAAGCATGATGACAGGATCAAAGATTCAATATGAGGGCATGAAACCGCCGTTGTTGACAATGATTCATCCATAAATTTTCTGCATAGGACAAATAAATATTTTACTCATAAGAAGAAGAGGAAGAAGAAGAAAATGAACACAACATGGCAAGAAACAAAACCTGCAGAAAGAAGCATCCAAAGATGTCAATGAAGGGCAATGAATAGATGCTTGAGACAGCACACCGCAACCCTTTAATTCCAATAGAGACATTTTGGGAGCTTCAATAAGAAGAACACTTAATTTTGGGCAGATACCCAGATTAAGTGACTCCAGACCAACCTAACATAGGAAAAATTTCAGTTTACATCATTGCACAATTAGAATAAAAACATTGAAGATACTTCATTTTACTAGTTACTATAATGGGCATTGCCTGCATCCGAGAAAAAGATTAAGAACATTTGTCTTTAAAGAATGTTTTCTTGAAAACAGTAAGAACATTTTATACACAAGCAATATATTAAGGAAGCATATCACACATCCCATTTCAATTTCTTTTTCAAATACCTATTACACTAGGTATAGACTTGCATCATGATAAGGTTGTTCTAATCCTATCATGATATCATCTAGCGGCCCGTTTGTTTCGCTGGCCAGTTAGTAAATACTAAATTATTGATATAATTTGTCAATAAAACAGCACATAGAAACAGCATTAAGAACTTTACACAATCAGGTTGATAGGTGGACTAGCATATGCACAATATTTTTCATATTTCAAAGCCACAAGGCCCACAACTGCCAGAATACCTAACTACACTATCTTACAAAGAATTTTTTTAAAGAGTCTAAGATATCTGGATAAGTATATTTTAAAAGATATTATCAGAGATTAGCAATTGAACTCCTAAAATAGCCAACAAAAATGTTGCACAACGGAAAAATCTCAGTACTAGACAGATAAATTCCTAGTAAATGCCAAGAACATTGTTCATAGCCAAACAATTTTCCATGAACATTTGTACTGTAAAAAAAGAAAGTTTAGTAACACTATATTCTACATGTCAAAATTATTTAATAAACATTACCGGGCAGAATGAAGCATTCTCCAGATGATCACAACCATCAAGATTTACTTTTTGAAGATATGGACATGATAAATCAAGGTAAGTCATGGCCCGGCAACCAGCAAGTGACAAACTCGCTAGAGAACTACTGTTGAGTCGCACAACACTTAGGCTCTGCAAATGCAAGTCAGGAAAAGACGATTATATAATTTGTTCATATTTTGAAAGTTCTAATGAGAAAATCCAAGTATAACAAGATTTGAAAGCCACAAAGTTATTCGATAAAGTTATGAACTAAAACATGTTAGGCATTTGGTATTAAACAAGCTAAATCATTAGAGAACTAACATAAGAGCCTAGAATTTGTGCAATTTACCACCAAAGAAATCATGCAGGCAATATGAGGCTTCTAGCTATACTTCAGCATCATGGACAATGATTATGATCAGTGTATGACTGCATGCAGGACATGCAATAGAAGCAATTGTTGCTATTGGGCAGTTGCTAAAGTTATGATTAATACAAGACAGTATAAGGCTATAAGCTGAGCCATTCAGAACAAGACAATAAGTTGCAAGAAATGGGCAGTATCGCAAGAAAAAATGGATGGCCAAGCTAAAGAGGGCAATAGATTGCAATCTTTTTCACCTGAGTAGATTTTAAGGTTTAAATACATCTATTGGGCATAAATCAGAGATACAAGTTATTGTAATAGTCTACGGATTCATTTTTTTACTTCAAGTTTGTCTCATTATCATAGTCGAAGACCTGTTAAACACCAGCTTCCACCAAAATATTAAATCTACATCAAAATACCAATAATGTTAAAATTGGCGCATAAGCAAAACAAGCTGTCAGCAAAAAGATGAAGACACATTATTGGCCACAAATGAAACACGGGGAACAATGTAGTCATTTAGAAACCAAAAAAAGAAGTTTGCTAACCTCACAATTGTCAAGAACCAATGACCTGAGCATTGGACAACCACCTCCATCACTAAAAACCTCACAAACAGAATTTGTTAAAGATTCACAATCACTAAGGTCCACCTCTTGCAAGTTGTGGCATTGCAGTGACAATGTAGCCAGCTTTTCTTGTTTTTGCAATACCAACTTCTGCACAATTATAATCAACATCAAATGAGAAAAGAAAAAAATAAGAGAGAAAAAATAGAAGATAATGTGCTACTTTTGTGAAATAGAAACTTTGACCTCAATCGCTCTTGATGTGATGCTAATTCGGTGAAGAACTGAACATCTAGAAACTTTTACACACTGAAGCACAGGACTCCGCAGATTTAAATCGACAAATCTAAAGCATTACCAAGATTAGAATCCAGAAAATGCCACAGAAGAAAGATCTAGAAACAAGAATCTATTGGGAGATGGGTAAAAATAAAGAAAAACAGTCTCACTTGCGCAAGTGTACAAGACTTATAGACCGCAAATGTGGCAGATCCAGTGAGATAGAAGTAAGAAAGCCACAGTTGTCAAGAAATAATGCCTGCAAAATTGAGGGGGTAGAAAACTAGCAAAGCAGAACTATTACAAAACAATTATTAAAAAGAAGAAACAATCAAAATATATTCTAACCTCTAGCAAGTGGCTATACGATAACGCAGACATAGACGCTGAAGTTATTCCCTCACAGCTATCAAGATTCAAATCTAACAACATTGGCAATCTCACAGACTTCCAACAAAAACATGGAAACATGAGCACAGAGCACAAAATTAGGACAAAGAATGTAATGCGATTAACAAACTAACCTCAAATGAGACATTTGGACAATATGATGCATCAAGACTGCACAGATTAGGACAAGCAAAAGCAATTTCTCTAAGCGTTTCATCAGTAACACATGAACAAGATGACAAATTCAACGATGCTAATAATGGGCATGTTGTAGCAGCTGAGCGAATTGCAGCATCAGAAAGTTTATAGCAGGCTTTTAGGTCCAGTTCACGCAACTGTGGGCAACTAAGTGAAACATGAGCCATGGTGGTCCTTCTAAGGGACAAAATCTGAAGCTGAGGGCATCTGTAGAATGCAAATGCAAATTCACAAAATTGACACCGATAAACATACAAGTTATACATATATATTAGATGAATTGACAGTATAATTACCTTATAGAAATTCGCAAAACTCTACATTTCTCAAACTGAATGTTCTGTAACCTATCATGATATACAGTAATCTCCTGAATGTTATTTCCAAGAGATGCATCAGAAATTTCCAAACGGGTTAATGCAGGGCATTCCGTCAAAGCATGAAAAAATCCATCACCAAACTGGCCCTTATTTAAGACCAAAGTTCCAAGATGCCTGAGCATATAAACATTTATATTAGTGAGGAAAATAAAGACAGATTGGACAAAGGTTGAGGAGTTGGAAAGAAGCTAAACCTAAGTGAAGACATTGCTTCCATGACAAGCACATCAGCATTTGTAATGGCAGCCATAGTCAATTCAGTGGCATTTGGGTAACGATGACAAATGGCAACAACTGGAAGGCAATTAAGACATTAGCATATGAGAATGAGAACATAGGAATTCCACAAGGAAGTATTAAAGTTCATACATGTATTATGCTAAGCTTGTAAATGACACCACAATAACCCTGACAATAACATCTTTAGATCACCAACTGCTAATTGCAAACACTTCATAAAAGGGATCTATTACAAGTTCTGCTTTAGGTAAAAGTGGTATGCACTAATTGCATACTATTGCTATGATTAACCATGTCTACGGAAGCAAACAAGAATATCCAACTATCCAAATCACAAGATCGTTATGCCAATCACAGGCTTGGTGAGGAACAAATTGTCAGTAGTTGATAATGCCGCAAAGTCGCAAACAATAAAATATGACTTAATTGATCAAATATGCATGGTCTGTTTTCCAGTGTGATAATATGAGTAAGCTTAAAATGTGCGGCAAATATTTGGTCGAATACAAAGTACAAACTACCATAAATTTATCAGGTAGAATTCCTTCCTAACGGTTATGCCCAGCAGTTATTATAAAAATCATTTGCGGTGAATCATATCATAGGAGTCACAGACTAAATACTATTTTTCTCAATCTATAAGTACAAGTTTCCATATTTTCTAAATGCAATGAGTAGAATTCATACAGTTCTGCTGGGAGATTGCTGTGTTAAACTGTAAACATCTCCAAAATTCCTCATGCGTACTAGCAGCTAGCCATTGCTTGCAGGTTGCTCCTGCTCTACATAAATCTTTTTGGTCCAAGAAAGAGAAAATCTGAAATCATGTATAATTGTATATATATAGTGAATAATGAATGTTAATCTGGTCATATAAACAACAGCGAACATAAATATAAAATAGCTGCATCGAAAGAAATACCAAGTGCAATAGGTCATCTGAAAGATCCATTCTAACTTCTAGGTCTTCGGTGTTTCTCACATTTGACTTATCTTCACAAGTACCTCCCCCATGACTCAAGTTATCAGGGTTTCCAACAGCATCACTATTAGAAAAAAGACTCAAGTAGTAAGCTAGCTCATTTTCAGATAACCTTGATGGACTTTCAGGAACATATTCAACAATTGCAGGTTGATTAGTTCCTTCAGCTCCCGAGGAAGATGGAAAACTGCAAAAATACAACAAAAAAACAAACAAACAAACAAACAGGTCAAAGTTACCAGCCAGTAATGGTTGTCTTGTTCACAATGAGACACTTCCACAATGAAATGCAAGTAGTAATAAAGGTTAACTATGATGTTTATATTTCCTTAGATTAAAAGAAAAATAGTATTAAATGCCTGTAAGGATAAACATCTATAACATGTCTGAAGGTCAAGCACTTTGAGAACATCAAAAAGTTAGCATAGTAAAAGTACCATAAGAACTTATCTTTGTTTGACTATTACATTGCAACTCAAGAAAAACGCATTTGACAATCAGTAACTAATATTCTTCAAGAAAAAGGCATTTGGCAATCAGTAACTAAAATTCTGTCATACCTTGTCCAAGCAGATGAACAAAGTATAACCAATTCATTTTCTTAAATCACAAATTAGTTCACTTCCTGAGCACGAAATCAGTAACTGAATTTCACATTGACGGATATTAGCAGATTTTGAATCCTCATAAGTCCCAAGAAACAACTGCAAGAAAAATCAGTAAAGTCTTATCCTAGATTCTTTTCCTCCACTTTTTCATTAGTGTTGCAAGCTGGTATATTAGATATCTTACCCATCAAAACACTGTTATCTTAAATAATCTTATGGAATAGAACATATCAATTAAGAGTTAGTTAGAACTAGTATATCTTGCATCCAAGTAAATTAATCTAAGTGAAAAACTCTTTGATAATCTTACACCAAAATACTAAGATGCTGGTACTTGGTACATGCCGATACAGATGGGACAAGTAAGTGGTTATCAAATCAAAACACTCAAGTATGAAGATTATAACAGCAAAAAAAAGGACCATGGAAAAGAATATATAACTCCAGTGAGTACTAACTCAAACATGAATACATGACATTTAGATGCCAAAATCAAACAGTAAAAAGTTTATAATAACAATGAACAACATCTAAATTGGAAAAACAGTGTAGGTAAATCTGAGTAAAGAACTCTGTCTATAATCTTTTTTAGCTATATAAATCCCAAGCACTTACTCTACAGAAGCAAATACTTTAGGTCGTTTGTGCTGTGTATCCTTGTCCATTTCAGGGCCACCTCTTTCCATCTCAAAACACACTTCCTCTTGCAGGGTAGCATCATTATCCTGATGCATTCCTATTTCACCGACCAGCTCCTCTCCACCAGACCTCAAATTTCCTCGCCTCGCAATGAATTGCCTTGTTGGTACCTGTCTCCCATAAAGCCATGACTCTCCGATGCCCTGTGGAAGATCCCATTCCTGATTTTCACCATTGTTCCCGCCACCATCTGTCAGCCCCGCCTTCCATCCCCGGCGCCCCAGAGAAAGCCCGAGCTCCAGCTCATCGAATTCATCACTCTCGTCGTCCTCATCCTGCTGCCTCTCATGATCGTCTCCGTTTCTTCTGTCGCCATCATCGACATTGTTCATTCTTCTGTCCGCCATACTGCAGCATCACCTAGGCCCTCACGCGGCCAAAAAGAAAACCTTAAACCTAGCCCCAGTCCAGATGCCACAACAAGCAAACAGACGCAATATGAGAAATCGAAAACAAACATCCTGCCCGCTGCAAGAGAAGAAAACGAGCAAACCCTAACCCCAGCGAGATCAAAAACGTGCATTCAGAAAACAGTATTAAATTTCTCCAAGAGACAATCTTTCCCCCCCTAAGATCTCTTCCGCAGATCGAAACGAACGAAAGGTGCAACCTTTCTCGATTTCGAGCAAGAGAATTAGGGTTTCTACCTGAAAATGGACGAGATTGGCAGGTACTGATGTTATCCCCCTGCGTCGCCCTCAGAGATCGCTCGAGTGCGAGACTTATGGATCGGAATTTATCATTACATGCATGTACAACTGCGATTAATTCTCGCTTCCTCCGCTCGAGTTTTTTCTCCTCTCTTTTTTCTTGGTTTCTTTTTGCGCTTTTTCTCGTGTCCTCCTTCTGATATTTTTTGTCCCCAAATAATTATAATTTTAGGCCAGTGGAGAGATTGAAGCGAAGCAGATACTAAATTTGGTGAGTGGACCCCGCACTCGACGGTTTGTGATCAACAGTTCACTCAAACACCAAACAGGAAATTAAGTGCTTCATGGTGATCTGAAGATGTGGGCTCCACGTTTTAAACCAATAGAAAAAGCCCTTACTGGGACCGGCGGTCGGGCAGAATCGCATCCACCGTTGAGGATCCTCAAACGCGGCTCCACCTTAACTTGACACGTGGGATTACAAGAAACCGTAGCCGGGTTCGATACCCAGGGGCGGGTTCGACACCTTGTATTTCTAATAATATTCGAATCTTATTATGTGTAGGATCGATTCTTAAATTTTGGATCCGAATTTTATCATCGGATCTTATCCAAAATCTATAATACACCGCAGATTCTTAGAACCATTCTTGAACTTGTTCTTCTTTTCATATATCACATTCAATAAATATAAAAGGCTAAAGATTTAAAAAAAAAATTAAAGCCGGTGAATTCTTAATAAAATTATGTGGCCATTGTTAGTGGATATTAGATTTGAATAATAAGTTTCTAATCGGGTTAACGAATTTTGTGTAGTGAATAATTTGTATGCAACAACTTAGTTTCGAATTTCGGAACAAGAATCGAATTTAATTGATTCCGTAATTTCTTAGCTGATCACTACTCAAATTTTATTTGAGTCTACATGAAATTTACCTGATATCGAATACGAATTCAGAATCTACCTGGTCTCATGCACATCCCTAGGTGTTTCCTAGTCGGAGATCAATTAAAAAAATAAATTATTTCATGGTTCACAACTTCAAATTACATATTTTTTTCTTTTTATTTATCAATAGTCGAAATTGTCTATGTTTATTTCGTATTATCACACGCGTTATCACATATTGACTAAGATATTCTTACCCACATTTTATGTTTAGATGTTCATAAAATAGTATCCGGGAAAAAATATATAGCATATGAATTATGACAATATCTTATGAAGATTAATTATGACAATATTTTACATGGGTGAGTACGTGTATTTACCCTTTAAATATAAATACACGTACTCACCCATGTAAAATATAATACTATATTGATTTGTTTATTTCAATAAAAGATAGGATAAAAAAGAGAGAAATCATTTAATACGATTTTTTTTATCTGATGTATACCTACTATAATATCAAATTTATATTCTTTAAAGTAAGCGCCAAATAGATAAGTAATTAAAATCGATTCATTATCTTCTCCTCATCTATTCGATGAAAACAAATATCCTCTATGTATAATTGTAAGTCGGATGGGGTAGGCGCCAAATAGTTTCATCAACTCGCTCGAAGTCGAATGCACAAAGGGAGACGTCCTTGTAGTCAAGTCAGAGGCGGGCCAACGTGATGGGGTAGGCGTGAGCGAGGCTTGGGGGGCACCAGCACGTAGAAGCAGCCCTGGAATGCCACCACAAGCGATGTCATCCCCGCCACCGCGGCCTCAAACGCCAACGCTTTCAACAACAATGCCATCGCCGAATGGTGGTGGGACGAATGAGCAGCGCCACAACGGGGCGAGCAATGAAGTAGATGGGTGCTGGTGGACAGGAAAAGGGGCACGAACATATAATGTGTACCACCCCCCTCCAAGAATTGTAATGCACAAACTAATACGTGGATCTCACCGTTGATTTTCAAACGAAGGGTCAACATGTTACAATTGTATGGAAACATTGCTTCGCACTTGTCCCCTTAAGCAAGATCTCAAGTGCGAGTCTTACGAATGGAGAAAACTTCCGTTGAGAGAGCTTTACTCCCTTTGTGGGACGATCTAAAAAAACTTGTATCGGATTATGAACCTACTACTAGCTTAGTGTGTTACACATTGGATTAAAAATTAAGAAGCAAATACATAACTGTAAGTTTATCACTGTTGGAATGTTCACAATATAACGCATAAATAAATCTGATATACTAGATTTGATTTAGAGCAGCTGTTATATACATGTAAAAAAAAGCAAAACTATTTAGGGCGCAAAAATTGATTGGATGTATAGATTTCACTTCCGCAAACATATACTCCGAGCACCACTTTAACTCTTTAAGCTCCACCAATACTGAATTACTGATCACTGCCAACAGAAGATACTGAGGGATGAGAAAATTCTAGTTATCTCAAAGTATGATGTCTAAGATAATAATATAGTCTATTGACATATTACATGGGAGCATTGACAAAATCGGCAGGGAAGACATGACTGAAAGATGTGGATAAGTGATGTATTCCAGGATGGATGGAGAATCACAAGTGAAGCTTTGAGGAACTCAGGCATGGCTTTCTGGCCCTGGTTTTGTGTTGAGAAGAGGCTGAATGGCCTTTACAACGATGGTCATGTTAGGTCGGAAATCTGCTTCGTACTGCACGCATAGTGCTGCAACTGCTGCAAGCTGAACATCACAAGAAAATGCAAGAACATATCACCCCATTTTAGATGTCGCGGAAAGAGAAAAACGATTGTTTTGTTCAGGAGGATCGCAACTGAAGCTTTAACACTGAGAATGATGTCAGACCTTCGCAACAGCTTTTGGAGGGAAGTCATCAGCCAGCTTGGGATCAACACATTGCTTGACCTTATCTTCACTCAACCTTGGGGTTGCCTTTTGTGCCACGAATGGTAGATTGAAGAGTATGTAATGGAGTTAGATTCAATTCTGATGATATATATGAATATGGCAGAACTTACCCAAGTGACAAGACTTTGTTGTCCTTTTGGCATGGTATGGTCTACAGGTTTTCTCCCTGTTAAAAGCTCGAGAAGAATAACACCAAAGCTATAGACATCGCTTTTCTGTGTCAATTGCCCGGTCATGGCATACCTGCAACACAGTATTAAAGAAAATAAGAAAATCTGTAACACAATGACAAGGATAACTGCAACAAGCCAATGAAGTCCCAACTATTTTGGCCATTAAGTTCTGCAATGAGACATCTTTTAATTATACCACAGGGATTTATATTACCTTTTTTTTTTTCAAATAAAGTTTTCTCAGGTCTTTATCAGACCCTCCCATTGTTAATACAATATCTATTGGTCTTCTTCTCTGAAAAAAATTGATTGTTCTCCTATGGATTTGTCTATCCCGTCTTAGTAATCTATTTTCTTGATTTTATCCACTATTGAAGCTACACCCAATTGCTCACAAACACTGAATTTTTTTTTAATTATATATTTTCTAGTATTTCCACCAATCTGTTGCAATAACATTATCACATCTATCTTAACTTTTTGTATATTTTATTTACCCGCTCAACATTCTAATCCATAAAGCATGCAGATCTTAAGTCCCATAAAAATTTTCCTTTGAACATAAGGGGTGTGCAATCACATAAAAATCATGATATGGAATACTCTCTACAATGATGAGGATATATTGCATTATTGAAATACATGGAGAATCCTTCTAGAGATAATTTCTTCGATGTTTCATCAGTAACATCGAGTGGAACTTTATCATCTCTGACACAATTGTTCTTTCTCCTAGTTCAGTTGTTTTTATATGTACCAAAATTTGGTTCTCTCCATGTTTAATACAAGGAAAGATTGGAGAGGAGACTTACTCTGGAGCATGATAACCAAAAGTCCCTAACACTCGAGTAGAGTGTAAACGAGCTGCTGTATCAGGAGACTGGTTAGTCAGATTAAAATCAGCAAGCTTGGCAGCATAATCGTCAAAGAGAAGAACATTGCTGGATCGAACATCCCGGTGAACAATTGGTGGCTGCACTTTCTCATGAAGATATTCAAGACCTCTTGCTGCACCATATGCAATCTTAACTCTCTCACTCCAACTAAGAAGTGGACCAGGTTCAGCACCTTGAACACCTTTCCTCCCTGTGCAGGGAACCCAAATATTAGCCAAAGAGTAATAGTACACTAAAAGAAACCTAACAAGATGGATATCAATATGTTATACCGTGCAGAGTGTCATGTAATGACCCTTTTGATGCAAACTGATACACCAATATTCTGTTATTTGATTCCAAGCAGTAAGCCAACAACTCAACAAAAAATTCATTCTTCAATCTTGAAACCATTGATAACTGTACCATCGAATTCAATAACAAGCAGAATCTCTTAGATCAATCTATTATTTAGAATAGACCAAAGTGCATGTCTAATCAATGTTTTGGAAACCTGACTAGACTAGACTTCTCAGTTCAACTAGGAACCAACCCTGATTAGGTCTAGGTTATGCTCCAAAACTGGTATTATCAGGAAGAAGGTGAACCCAGTAAAACTTGGACCCATTGACCCATACTTCTATATATTTTTTACCCTGACCAATTGAAGTTAATTTGATCAAAACAGGAAACTTATGGTCTAACCAGTTCAAGACTCAGTTTGGGTTTAACAACATTGTATCTAATACGAGATCTGTGGTAAGAAAGTTACTTGAGCTGCAAAATCAGAATCGGGATCATTTGAGGCACTAGGATCCAGCTTCTTTATTGCAACAGGTTCTCCTGTACTTAGAGTTGCCTGATAGACCTGTCCATAGGATCCTTCTCCAACCAAAGCATCCTGACCGAAATTGTCGGTTAGTCGGTTCAGCTCTGCCAACGGAATGGATGGTATTTCAATCGGCAACACCTTTGCAGGAGCCCCACTTTTGGCTGTACCAGGTCCTCTTGGATCTCTGCCCTGACCTGAATCAAGGAAAGGCAAACAGTAATTAGTAATTCTATTCTCAGTAGGTGATTCTAAGCTTGCAAGCATTTAAAGAAATCCCTAATAGCTACTTTTCACAGTAGATGAGTTTTTAGAATGCAGGAAATTTGTGTGCAGATCTGGGCTGATTCTTTTGATAATAAAAGTTCATTGAGTCATGCTTTGAGAACATCACTACTTGGCAGCTTTGTGTAACTAAGACCAAATCTCCTAGTTATACGAAGGACATTTAGAGCACTTTTTATATTTAAAATAAAGTTTTCTGAGGCCTTCCTCTACCTCTCCCACCATTCATAGAAATCGATTGAACACATTTAACTATATCATGACACTCAAATCTTTCTTAAGAGGATAGCTTAACATTATTGTTTATGTGAACAATTGATTTTGCAGTTATTCGAATCCTGAATGCTGGATATCTTAGCATTATACACTCAAAGCAAGAAAATTGAATTCTCTATCATATGGTCTATTAAGTAGGAAAAAGTTAAATGATTGTCTAAAGAACAATGATTTAGAGGAGCAACAAGCCCAAGAAACAAGCAAACTACTTCACAGTCTTATTGAGAATTCACACCAACAAACAAACTCTGGCTATGCACATCATTAGGTAACACCAAGGTTTAAAATCTTGTACTAGTATTGATCTGAATGAATGGCCGGTATCAGTATTATACCATATGGATACTTGGTACAATGGGATTCAAATTGGACCATATGGGACATTTTATTTTATTTTATTTTATTTTTCCATTTCATATTGTAAACCTTGTTTTTTTCATAATGAACTTTATTAAAATGCTTAAAACATGCATATAAAGCATTGTTTGTTAACAAATTATAATCAGTGATTTGAGGTAGGACAATGGCTGAAAACACCAAAAGAATCAACTTTAAAGAAGTAAGACAGTGGCCAATGGCTGAAAAAAAAACAATATGCATGTGTGCTGGATTAGTACTGTGCGGTACAGATCTTGTATCGCCTGCTAACACTGGTAATTAGTAAATACCCAACCATACTGGGTGGTGCAATATGGTATTTGAAACCATGGGTGACACCTCATTGTTCTCTTCAAGCACTATCAATTTGTCAATGTCCTTTTACATGGAAATTAGTATTCCTCCAGTATGATAAAATAATTATGCCAAGGCAACTACAAGTTATCATGAAAATCTCATCAGCTTTTCACCCCTTAAAATTCTATGTAACAGTAATAATATGCATTAGAGCAATAAGATGTGGATAAACATTCCAAGTTGAAACCAATATGTGGTCTATTGATGAAATTCCAAATTAAATCAACAAGGAAAAATCATAAATATACTAGAAGAGCAGAATTTGTATCCATATGACAATTAACTTAAAGAATAAATTATCTCGATTTAAAACCAAAATTGGTACATAAGAGCCCTGTTAAGTCATCAGATGAATAAAAGGAAAAAAATCATTTTTTTACCAGGAGCAGTGCGGTTTGGAGGTGCGCCATGTTGGCTAGCTTGTTGTCCAAAGAATTCCTCCTCTGCACCTCCACAGCACAACATGCTGAGAGCCACTCCCTGGTCCTGTCAGAACCATAATCACATTGCTCAATTTTAAACCAATCGGGTCAAAAACACCAAACTACAGATTGTAAGCATATAATAATATACATAGCTCCAATTAACAATGTCTATCAAGAAAGATTTTGCAAACATTATTCTTTCTCCCATTTCCTAGTGCAGGCGTTATAAAGGAAAACGGCATCAATCTCGAAAAGTCGCCATTTCCTTATTTATTTTCAAAGGTGAACCCCAAAGTCGCCAAATCCAAGACTGAAGGAGGGTTAGCAATACGATCAAAATTACCTGTTTTGTTTTCCTAGAATGCGAATACATAAATGCAAAGAGGTACAGTGCAACAAAAAGGGATTTCCAATATATAGAAAAATAATCGTCAAACCCTAAAACGTTGTCCGGATGTTCCAACGAAAACGAAGAAAACATAATTAAACATAGGAAAGAGAAATTTTGATACTGACCGAGATCTAGATTAGCGAATAAAGGCCATTATCGATCCAATTGTAAGGACTCAGCCGGCCTAATAAGAGAAAAAAAGAGACCAATATGAGGCGGGAGGAGAGGAGAGGGGCAAAGGAAAGAAAAGGACGACATCGGGAGAGAGGAAGAAGGGGAGGGAGGAGAAAATGATGGCGCCTATTGCGGGAAACAGAGCCAGTTAAAAGAGAAAAGAATAAGAATATATATATATATTATAATTATTATTTTTGGTGATAAAAAATATATAATAAAGCTAATTAAAATATTTTCGGTCATAGTAATATTGGTTCCAATTAATATATAAAATCATCTTATATATCATTAGAAATATGAGTGTAAGTGTGTGCTACTCGCGATTGACACGAAGAAAATTCGAACTCGATTCGATTTTATCGAGCTCGAGTTGAACTTTACGTAAGAGCGAACCGAGCTCGAGCTAACCAATAGTCGGCTCGAGGAGCTTACAAGTCTCGTCGAGCTTCACATGTGAGATTAAGTTCGAGCTGATTCACAAGCTTAATTGAGCTCCATATACCCCTCATAACTTAATGAAGCTCGTTCACAAGCTCACTCAAACTTAAAAAAATAAACGAGCCTAACAAGTCGAGTTCGAGTTGTTCGAGTATAACTTGAGCTAAAGTTCAAGCTCGACACTTTCTAAGCAAGTCAAGTGAGCTTGTGTATCACGCTCCGATCCGGACCCATCCCCAGCAGCCCCCGTCCCAAGACGCAGCAGCGGCGACTCAAGCACCACACAACAGAACGAAAATCCACAAATCATAACATACTATAAAAAGACAACATCAAAATCAACAATTACAATCCAAAAAGTCTAACGGTACCATTCGTTCAAATACAAGATTAAGCAAATTATTCCATAATTCATATTTTTACAAAACTCCAAAAATCGACATTATTACAATCTAGTATTTGTAAACAATGAAATAAACAAAACAAAAAAACCATCGTCATTAGAGCTACACATCTACTACTGTCTACTAACAGTCTAAAAATTATCTACATCTCTATTTAGATATCGACAACTCACACTTGCAGATCTGAAGCAAAAAATAATGGAGATTAACGGGTGTTAAGTAGGGGAAATCACAATGTGGTCAATAACATGTATCAAATGTCAACTCAATCATGAATCCATGAATAACAACATGCCCCAAGATGCAATCAACAAGTACAATTGTTTCACACTAAATAATCAACTAAGTTAGAAGACTAATAATTTAATATTATTTAAATACATCAACAACTAACCTACTAAAAGTGCACCATAACAATATTTTATTAGAAAGCCAACCCCATCATCACATTCAACAAGCGAAAATTTTCAAATTTGCATTTTTCAAATTTGCTATTCACCTCACCTCCAACCTACAACTCGGGATCCACCAAATAATTTATTTTTCTAACACAACTATCATCGATTTAATAAACAACCGTACACTTTTATTAAGAAATTGATTTAACAAATATTCTAATTCAACTAACCAATAATAATAAAAAACAAACCAATAATTAAACAGTTTAATTATTAATTAACTAAATCATCAAATTAAGTTAACCAGCATTTATTTTTTAAAATAAATTAAATACTTTCTTTCTTTCTTTTTCTCTTTCTTTCTAATAATTAAATCAAGTCACATCTGTATGTGTTAAAGATGAGCGTTCTTATCTGTTTCACGAGACATGCTACAAACATAGCGAATAATTTATTCTTCAAATAAATGGGCGAAATCTGATTATTAAAATTTATTGGTTAATTCTGATTCAGTTTCCAGCTTTCTTTTTTAAATAAAATAAAATTGAAATGTTTTAAAGCTAATTTTTTTTTTATTTTTAAAAAACTAATAGAATTTTTTTATGACATGCTCCTTTCAAAAAATAAACATTAAATATTTTTTCTATGATTGTCCAGTTTAAATCAAAACAAGCTACATAATGTCACGTGAATAAGATTTCTATTACAATCACTTGAAATTACAATGAAAAAGGCATTAGATGAGGAGTCACGTCAATGGCACACGGCAAACAAATTATGAGAAGGGTAAGCATATTGAATCTTATCACTCATCCCCCTTCAAACTTCAAGCTCATCAAACTATTTGAGCATTTTATCGACATGGAATGGGTCTGTTTAGCGTAATCTCAAACAGGGAGACAAGAGGAAAAAGTGTGTCTGGTGGTATGAAGTGACTCGTTCGATGAGAATACACGACCTGCTGGTGAACCAACTTCACGGAGCAGTTTCATTTCTACCAAGTTCACTTGGTGGAGGAAGGAGAAGGGCTAATCTCTGTTTGCACCTTTCAATCCTTCGAAGGCGCTCTTTTCGCAATCTGTATCAGAAAAAAAAACATGGTATAAATAAACTTCCCTGTATACATCATAGAGTTTCTCATTTACAATAAATTCTAGCCGTAGTCAATGATTTCTTCATTTTGATATTGGGAAAAGGTTCTTTGTTCTTTGTTATTAGCAATTAAATCAAGACAGCAGAGCACGAGTCTCATATTTCCAAAATAGTGTGCTGCTGAAATACAGTATCGGATAAGCAGCAGAGTGACTGTCTTATAAATTTTGCCTTGGCACTTTATTTTGTAGAATATGTTCAGATGGAAAGGTTGGTAATATGCCTCAAGTTTAGAGAAGCAGTAACATATCAATGAGCAACACATTGAAGCATTTATGACCAACCTAAGGCTTTGCATGTATCAAAATGTCAATCTCCAAGTCAACTTGGATATAGATGTCACAAGGGAACAAAAAGGGCAAGAGTTAAAGAGTAAAATATTGTGGTGGAAAGACGATTAAGTTAGCAAGTTAAAACATGATTATATGTAGGCAATCATCATCCCTTAATCAACTTACATTTTCAGAGTTATCAAAATTGTTCATACTTGTTTTCCACCTAAAATAAACTTACAAATGCTATTTATTTACATGATAAAGGTGTGTACGATAGCCATAAAGAAGCTACAAAAGTAACTGGACTTCACTTATATATATACTTGTAAGCATATGCCCTGGGCTGAATGACCTACACAAAATAATCAAGCAAATTGTCTTAATGCAGTTCATACATCTAACAAGAGCAGAGGTTGACAAGGGAGAGATCTTTAGAACCTGATTCTAAACTTCTAAAGTTCATATTGGAACACCAAAATACGTGCAGAAATAATTAACAGATCCTGTAAGAACAATTATATCTTTTTTCCTGTAAGCAAAATATCCAAACTCTTTAATTTTTCATCTTATGCCATCTGAGTAATTGGATTTGCTCGGAAGAGGTTTAGATTTCCAGTGAAAAGTTTAACAACCAAAAAACATATATCCTAATTAGTAGAAGCTAACAAAGATATAGGAGAAGAACAAATAAAAATAGAAGTAAATATGATAGGCAGCATACCGTGCTCGAACACTTTTTGCATGTTTGACATGCCTTTGTAACAAATCATGCACTGATAATTCCTCAACAGAACCTACAGGCTGCAATTTAATCTTATTAATACAAGTTTAATTTTCACATTGCAAATCTAAAATATTCTGATCAACAATATAGAAAATCAATGGAGTTAGCAAGTTAAGACGGTATATAAGATAACAAGGAAACAGCTAGAAACACAAAAGAATAAGGACCTTAGAATTTGAAGAAAGGATTACTTATCACAAAAAGTTTCTGTCTTTCTTTTGACTCTTTTGGTTCTGTCAAACCACTTTCTTTTTCAAGCCTAACAAATGTAACTTTCTGCTAATGCAATTAAAGATGTGAAGCCCCTTTTAGCCATTTTTTTCTTCTCGTTTAAATTAAATCCCATAGTAAATGCTTTTAGAGATCCAATAACCATTCGTGCTTTTAGAAATCCAATAACCACTTGTTTACTAATTTGTAATTAAATTACATAACATAGCAAACAACAAACAACTTTCTTTTACTATGTTATTGGAAGTTATTAATGTAAAAGCCAGCTATCTGCAAGAGTCAACTAAGTTAAAATGCAAAGCTATACTTTGCACGAAAAAACAAAAAAGTACCAAAATTTATGTTACCTTTTCATGTGCAAAACAAAGCAGTTCTAAGCATATAGCGAGGTTGCAAAAACTGACCTCTTCTTCCCTGGCATCTTCAGTTTCAATGTCATTTTCATGCAGCTGGGTTGCTTGAGAATCAATCATTGATGCAGGCAAAGGTCTTGGAAGGAGTTTCTCAGCATCCCCAAAGTGTGACTGAAGAGGTGAATGGACATATTAAAATAAGCAAATAGAGAGAAGAAACTTAACATAGTGCCACATTCCTACACCTTGATAAATACTCTACTGCTGACCTACTGACACATGCTTCCATACCAAATAATATTCTCTTTATTGTCATTTTTGCAATTTGAAAAAATGCATGTAAGTTTTTGATTTAGGAAATTTTGGTTTAAATTTCTTTTGTTTAGGCACTATTTCTTAGGGTCCTTTTTAGTTGGTTTGTTATTGTGTTTAAGTTTCCTTGTTTAGGCCCTAATTTTACGGTCATTTTATTCTGCCTTTTATTTAGGTATTGTTTCTCTTTTCCTAGTAGGAATTGGTTTTGTCCAACCCCATTTAAGTAGTCCTTTGGGCACGAGTTTTTCCTCAAGTTGGAAGAATAAAGTTTTCTCTTCTCCCTCTTCCCTTCCTGGTTCTGTACCAATATGACCTTGTCTTATCAATATTAGAGAATTACTCTATAGGACCTAAGTAAAATACACAACACAACTAGTTATATTTGCCAAAACCTTATATAGACCAAGACCAATAAACTAAAACAAATGGTGGAAAAAATGGTAGTAAACTACCATCAAGGAAAAATATTCATAACTTAGTTCAATATTATAAGTTTAAAATGCATAAAAAACAAATACGATTGGGTAATAGTACTAGAATAACTTCCAGAGTTGAGAGGGTATCTTGTTTGTAAGGAGAGTAGTAAAAGACCTGAATTTCATGAGGTTGACCGTTCCTGACCCATGATCGACACAGAGAATAAAGGGAGGGTGAGCATCCATCCAGTACTCTAACCTTCACGTCATAATGGTCATGGAAACAGATGAGCTTAGAAATGTTTTTTGAAAAAAAAAATACATTTTAAAATATGACATACAAAACAGTTATGCAAACAATTGAAGGACTACATAGGGAATCTCAAAACACAAGGCTCCCACTAATGAGGGATATGAGGATCAATATACAAGCCTTACATTTCCATAACATAGAGAGGTTGTTTCGACAACTCCAACCTTGGTCTCCCAAGTTGTAATGGAGCAACCTTATTGTTGTACCAAGGCTCAGCATATGAATAAGTTAAGTGACTAAATAGAATTCAATATTCAAGATACACTAGTTTCAATCTATCGACAAAATTGTTGAAATTATTGAACTACTTATTCAAGTCCTAGAATTTCTTTTTCCAGAAAATAATGAATCAAAATGGAATAGAGGTAATAACATGTATATAAACCAAAAGCACACGCTTAATGTCTCCATATGTTGCACATATCTAAAATGCAGAAAATATTGCTTTAGCCTAGTAATTAATCTATACAAGACTGTTGTTATGGGCATTGGAAACTGCTGTCATAATTTTGTCACGGCAAATCCATCAACTTGTCATGATATCAGGCTTAGCTATTCAATCAACTAGATATTGTGTATATAAACACCCACCTAGAGGCAAGCAAATCAACCTTTTTCCTAAATTATGACAACATTCTGCAATGCTCATAACAATAATCTAATAGCAACCAATTTCTCGTGATAAGTAATTTTATGATATAAATCCAACTTGGCAGATGACACTGAAGACACGCACATCAATCTTGGCAATAAGTTTTACTTTCATGCAAAATCAATTAAAGAGTATGAGAAGGTATCTTATGTCAATGCTTACTTTACGACCATAAATCACCATGACATCATCTTCCCTACTCCTATTCCTGCACAACTCAATCCAATCAGTGCAGAGAGAAATATATTATTGAACCTAAATGAAATCATGTGGACTACCACTTACCTCTCCCTTTTGTTCTCCGGTGTCGAAGACAGTGAAGGAAGTGATGTGACCTGGATAATTCATTATTTAAATGTGAAGCAAATCAGAATTCATTCCCCTTTCTTATAGTGTGATGAATCCTAAAATCTAATGACGAATTATATATAATAAATTCCAAAATAGAAGGTAAGATATAAAAATATCAAGGAGATGAGGAGTGGGGAGTACATAACACTAAAACCTTTGGTTGTGCGCATACTTGAGCGGTCTTGGGAGGGCAAGTGGCAGGGATGGTGGCCCTCGGGGCCACGAGCGGCGCGGTGGGCTGTTGAGCCGGCGGCGGTCTTGCTACGTGGTGGATCGGCACGTGCACCATCTGATCGGCAGGGCCGTAGAGGTACGGCCTGGCCTGGTTGACGGTGGCAAAGGTCACGACGGCGGATGGGGTCGCGTTCCGGATGTACCCGGCGGCGGTGCTGGGGACCGCTACGGCCTGATCGGCGGCGCACGGGGGTGGGCGGGCAGAAGGCCGTGGGGGGAAGGCGCGGTGGTGGTGGTGGTAGAGGAAGCCCTGGGGTGGCGGGGGAGGGGGAGGGTTTAGGGGTTTGCCGAGGAGCGTCTGAGGGGAGAAGAGCGGGGCGGGGCGGAGGGACGGGGAGGCGAAGGTGAGAGGGAGGGGGTGGGCGGGGGAGGAAGATGGCGGGAGATCGGGGGCTGTGACGGGCGAGGGGGCGGAGGAGGTGGGGGGGGTGGCCATGGCGGGGAGATCTGGGGGGAGATGAGGCGGTTCAAAAACCGAACACCAGAGAGAGAGAAGACGAAATTTTCGGTGGCCCAATAATTCATTCAGTTTTTGGTATTAATATTCAATTTTATCAATGTATACGCATAAAACCATTTACATGAATATATATCACGTGCATATATGTAGGTTTATTGGGCTTTATTGGGCCAATTTGGACCTTCAAATGGCTTAATTGGGCTGGTCTACCATTTGCTTTGTTTGGGTCAATGTTGGACTTTGTAGGGTCAACTGTTGAATTTTCCGGGTTTAAATGGGTCATTTTAGATCAACAATGGGCTTAATTGGTCCGAAGGAAAAGAAGAAAAAAAATTGACTGAAGTAATCTAACAGTGGGTAACACAATAGGTGATAATGTATTGTATGTTACCTAAAATTTAAAATTCAAATCCTAATATGATCTTTGATAAAATAAGGACCATTTCTTACTTGGGTAAATAAGAATATATTCTTTCCGAAGAAAATAATGAGATTGTGTTAGGGAGAGAGACCAATACTTTGTTATCATTTATTGGTGCTTCCACGAGAAGTTCATCACCTTCTCCTTAAACTAATTCTCTGAGGCAGCTAAGCAAATGATTTCGATTGCTTAGGTAAATTGCTTATTATTTTAAACCAATATACTAGATTTCGATTAAGGATAATTTAAGAAAAAAATATTGGATTGTTATATATATATAATACACAACTAATTAATATAAATAAATTGATTAACTAAAACAGAAATATAGTTTATTGAAGTGGTTCATTTTGGCCGTTAGGTGAAAAAAATAGTGGGTTTTATTTTGGTTGGCTCAATTTAAAAATAATTTACCACCAAATTAATTAGAATAGTCCAACTAATTTCAATTGAACAATATCTAGTTAAATCAATATCAAGTTTAATTTTCAAACAAATACAGTGCAAAAATTGAAAATGGTATATTTTCCCTTTGAATCAGCTTGAAATCTCAAAGATGTCATATTTTCTTCAATTAGTTACTAATAATCATACAAATTCTTTACCATTCACCAGTTACCAAAACAAGAAATTAATAATCATAAACTACCAATTATTCAATCATTGCATTGCATGTAAACGCAAGAAGTTTGTTCGGCAACATATTCAACCATCAAACTACTACAACATGTAAAAAGCTTTCCTCTCCCCCTCACTGCAGATCAGTCAAACATTCTTCAAATCGGAGGAAGCTTTCGCTCTCATGGCGATCATGGACTCCAAAGCTTCAGCATTGATCTTCCTGCAGTTGCTCCTTATCTCTCCGTTGCTCCCCGTCAATGGACTAATGTTTCCCATATTGATCATGGAGGCGACGAAGTTTTGGAAAAAAACAGTTTGATTGGCAGCGAAGCTATTGACAATGGGGGCGGTCGTGGTGGCAGCTTCAGAGGCCGAGAGCAACTCCTGATCGGACTGCAACAGCCCCTCGTTGGTCTGGAGGTTAGTGAAGTAGTTCTTGTCGAAGATGTCCGGTGTGGTAGGATCGAGGTTATTGAGGGTGCTGCCATTACCGCCCTGCGGGCAGTTCTGCTGCAGGGTGGCGAGGTACGTGGTGTTCAGCGACGGGTCAGGGCTGCCGGTGCCGCTGAAGTTGAAGAGCCGGCCACTGAAGAATTGACATTGCGCACGTCCAAAGGTATGAGCTCCTGCATATCACAATATATAGTCCGAAAAAAAGTATCAGCTGCCGTTAATTGCTCTTCAAAAACATGGATCATCACAATTTTTTTTACCAGACAAGGCAACAAGGTCAGTGTCATTGAGGCCGACATCACTGAACTTTTGTTCAAGTGTAGTTAGGTTTTCAAAGGGGCTGGGCAAGTTGTTGGCGGCTGTGATGTTGGCTGTGGTTCCATCTCTTCTTCCAAGCAGAACACTCCATGAGGGGCCTCCTGCCTGTTTAAACCAGTCAATTTTAGGTAGCTGATCAACTCTCACTGTCAATTAATCAATTAATCCAGACATCTTTACTTATGTTAGTTGAAAAAGTAAATACTAATTAATTCAAAAGTGATATATATGTTTATATTATTCTGACAAGTAAAAGTAAAAGCTTAGTTCACTTAATTCAGTGATATATATAGCCAACTGCTCCAATATAAATTCTTGGAATAAGACTTGTATGAGCGGCCTGCTCATACAAGTCTATATGAGCAGGCCGCTCATCATCCGCCACATCAGCCCAGCACCAATCTCAATGCAATAAAAAAATTGCATTGAGTGCTTTTTAAATTTCGGGGATGCATCCAGAACTCAATGCAATTTTTTTATTGCATTGAGATTGGTGCTGGGCTGATGTGGCGGATGATGAGCGGCCTGCTCATGTAGACTTGTATGAGCAGGCCGCTCATACAAGTCTTATTCAAATTCTTGACACCACCTTTAAATATAAAAAAGCAAGAAATCACATTAAATAAACATATCAAGCTAGCTAACTGCTCCAATATGTATTATGCTTTGATTTAATTCATGTGAAAGATAAAAGTAGAAAGATAAGTAATTAAAAGAAGAAGAAGAAGAAGAAGAAGAAGAAGAGCTAAGATTATGGGAAGAAGTATATATAAGCTTACTAAGTTAGTAGAAGATTCAGCTGCAAGAGCTAAGATATCTGCACAGGAAACAATGCCCGGGCAACTGCTCTCCACTGCAGCTTTGATGTTGTCAACAACATCGAAACCCCGAACCGAGTTATTATTTGGCCGAGCATCCTTCTCGGTCTGTATTGTGGTGCTGTTGTCCAGTAGGATCGAGCCATCACATCCCTAACAACAGATCACTGTTTCTTAGCAAAAGCTCTTCTTTACATGGATCATCTGAGAAAGAATTAATCAAAGCATGCATACGTACATTGACGAAGCAGTCGTGGAAGAAGAGCCGGACAAGGCTGGCGACGATGCGAGCGTCGGAGCTCTGCGCTTGCTGCACTTGGTTTCGGACGATGGAGGAGACATTAGGGCAAGTGGTGTCGTAGAACGTGGAGCTCAGTTGAGCTTCCGAGACATGGAGGACAATTGTGCAGAAGAGAAAGAACAAGAGTAACGAGCATGGAGAAGAAGCCATTGCAGTGCTCCAGGGTGATTCTTTGAGCTAGGTCAGGTCATATAACATGTGAACATGTGTCTCTCTATATATATAAAGCAAGAGGAGAGGAGAGAAAGCTGGGTGGGCTAGCTGCAGCTGGATGGCTTGCTCGGCAAGGGTAGGAAGGTTCCTAATGTACTAGGGTCATGTGTGGATAAGGAAGATGAAGTCCTGTGGCACCCATGCATTAAAGGGAAAAGAAAAAAGTGAAATTAAAGAGAAAGTGACAGTGTGTACTGTGTAAGTTGCAGTGGTCCTATAATTAAACCTACATCAAGTATGAAGGGTGTTGCTTTATTCAAAGGTCACTGCATATGGAAGAGTGATTGAGTCGGAGGAGGAGGTGAGTCAAAAAAGATGGCCAATGACATTGGAGATTTGGTCGCCCGGGATTGGTTAAGATTGTGACACGTTCAGGTTTTGCTTTTGTGGAACAAAATGCCTTTGGCATGTGAACAAGTATGATTAATTGTGGGGTTAGCTGCTTTGGCATGTGAGATAAATGTTGTAATTATTATTGGGAGGTTTCACACTTTCTGTTTCTTTTTTTTTTTTATAACCAGGGTGTCCCGTGTTCGGTTCGAACCGAATCAAATTTTACAGTTCAATTTGATTTTACGATTGCAAGTTCGATTCTTGACCCGAACTGAATCGAATTTCGGATTTTGGTTCGAATTCGGTTCTCAGAATTCGAGAACCGACCCGAACTAAAAATCGAATAATTAAAAAATAATATATATTTTTAATTTTTAACCTAGGTAATTAAATGGGTATTAGAAAATAATTTTTAATTTTTAATTTTTAATCAAATTAATTAAAATTTTGATTTTCGGGTTAAATCGGTTTAAGCATAATTCGATTCGGGTTCGGGTTGGAATTTAGGTATGAAAAAAAAATTGATTTGATTAATTTTGATTAGGTTCGATTCAAGTTGAACTGAATGGACAACCCTAACGACAACAACAAGGGTGATGTCTTTGCTACAAGTGTTACTACAATATAATCAAGCTAATTAAAAGACGTAAAATTAAAGATAAATATATTTTTATTTTTAAAAAATTTACATTTAAATTTAAAAATCAATATATATGAATTTTATTTTAAATTAGTCTTAAAATATCCATAAAAACAGGATCAATAAAATCACTTAATTGATCCAACATTAAATCTTTTAAAGATAAATAATTAACTTATAAAAGCATATAATAAGATAAATAGGTTATTTGTGTTGGGGTGTGTTTTAATTAATAGTGCATTTTACTTGATCGGTAAATGTTGCTTTGAAAATCAATTTATATCAACTTGTTCTGATCATCACATATTCAAGTTTTTTCCTATAAATAATTTGGTCAAAAATCAAAGGAGTTAACTCAAATATTTAGAATTATAGTCGAATCAAGTAAAAACAAATGGTAGAACAATAATTAAAGAACCGTAATGGACACACACACAAAAATTTGTTAACTCGAAAATTTCAAACCCCCTAAAATTAACATTTGAAAATGTCATACATCATAATCAATTTAATTACTTGGAATTTCTTAAATGCCCTTCCCTCTAATTTTTATTATCACGTGGAATTATCTCATAGTTAAATACATTAATTATCTTAATAAAATAGAATACTCAACAATATAATTTTTAAAAAATATTTAAGGGTTAAATATGATTTTTATCCTCGAACTATTAAAAATAGGATAAAAATACCCTTAAACTATTTTTAGTTGACTTTTTACTCTTAAACAAATGAAAATAGTTGAAAAATATTCTTGAACTATTAGAAATGAGTAAGAATATCTCTAAACTTATTTCTTGATGATAAATTTTTTACCCATAAATAAATGAAAATAGTTTAAAAAAATATTAATATTTTTACCTATTTATAAGAAAAAAATCCTTTCTATATGGGTAAAAATATTAGTATTTTTTAACTATTTTTATTTATCTAATAGTAAAAAAATCTATTAAAAAATAAGTATAAATATATTTTTACTCATTTCTAATAATTCGAGAATATTTTAAAATATTTTTATTTATTTAAGGATAATTAAAAATCAATTAAAAAAATTTAAATATATTTTTACTTTATTTTTAATAATTCGAGGATAAAAATTATCTTATTAGTGTAAGAAGATATGAAAACATCATGCCAATTATTATATAGCTAGTGTAAAAATGGCTAAAAACTATAAATAATTAATGCACCACATGCATTGTCACGTAAAAACAAAAATATCAATTCATTATTATTCTTTCCTTCTTGAATTGCATTTATTCGCTTCCTAATGCATTTAAATTTTGAGGGGTATAAAAATTGCGAAAAACTATAAATAATGAATGCACCACGTGCAATGTCACGTAATGAACAAAAATATCGGTTCATTATTATTTTCTTCCCTTCTTGAATTGCATTTATATAAATTAGTTCATCTTCGTCAATTTTTCAATTAGTTACGGCGTCGATTATCCATTAAATTTTTTTTAGTATTAGTTCATCTTAGTATTTTAATTTGATTTTATTGCTTATATATTTTGGAAATATTTTTATATGAAAATTTGAAAACAAAAACATATATAGTTAGATTTTAATGTGTCATTTAGTTAAACTGAATATTGTTCGATATAATTTAATTTAGATTTTATTTATTTTTAACTGTTCAATCAAATTATTATTATACATTTAGTTCGATTTAAATAAATTATGTGATATACTACTAATTTGATTCAATTTATAAATCAGAAAAAGAAAGTAGTAAAAAATTGTAATATTATTGATGAGAAAATAAAATAAAATAAAATATTCGATATATTGTATTTAAATTATCATGTCATGAAGTATTATAAAATGATTTGAAAGCAAAGCAGGCATTTTTTCACACACTTAATTTGTAAAACATAGACTTAATTGCTACCAACCACCAAGTCTATATAATTTCATGTGATAAAAATATTAGAGAGTAGGACATTTAAGGAATTTCTGGATATAAATTGATTCTGGTTGGTGTGGTTTTTTCAAAAGTTATTAGTTCTATGACAGTGATTAATTGGGCGCATATATAGAAGATTTTTAAGCACATACCATATGGGTGAGCAAAACCCGAATCGATCCAAAGAAACTTAAAAAAAATTGACCAAAAAATTTAATTCGGATCGGGTTATTCAAGTATAACGGATCGGGTCAAGTTGTATTTTTATAAATTTCATATATTTTTTCGGGTCGGATTGAATTTAGGTGAAAATTTTGTTTAATATGCTCCGACCCAAAATATACCTTACATATAATTATTATGTATAATATAATTACAAAAGATGGGTTGAATTAGTGGTTAAAAGGTTTGTAATAAAGTTAAGAGCTCTTGAGTTCAACTTTTAGTGGAGTCATATTTCTAATACTTATATTTTTTACTTTTTTTTCATAATTTTTGTCTTTTATAATTATGAATTTTGATTATTATTATTATTTTTTAAATGAGTTATTCGGGTCGGGACCTGATTTTTTCAAGTTAATCAAATTGGGCCCTGAATTATATTTCGAGTAGGGTCGGGTCGAAAAAAATCCAAAAATTTTGGATTCGGACTAATTGGGTCCCGACCGCGATGCTCACCCCTACACATTAGAGGTGGCAATGGGCGGCACAAGCCCGGCCCGGTTCTAGGCCGTGACTGACCCAATCCAAAGAATTTCCGCCGGGGGGCCTGGGCACGCGGGCCAAGCACGACAGGCACGCCGTGCTAGCCTTAGCACGACAGGCGCACCGTGCTAGCCCTAGCACGACACACGTGTTGTGCTGGCCCGAACAAAGCTAGGTATGACGTGCGTCGGATCTGGACCAGACCTAGGTTTGGCGTGCACCGACCTAGGTCTTGCTCGAGTTTGGTCGAGTTGAATCTAATTAATTTTTTAAAATTTTTAAATTTGTGCTGGTCCGAGCCCGAAGGGGCGGGCTCGGGCTCAGGCTAGGCCTACCCCTTGAACTGTCAGGTCATGCATGGCACGGCTTGATCAACACTCAGGCCGTGTCAGACACGATTCATTATCATCTCTAAAAGTAGTACGTGTATATAAAAATAAAATAAATTCACCTACCAATATTGAATGAGAGATAAAAGTCAATGGGTAGGTGAATATGTGCAAAAGACTTTCTAGGCCAAGTCATTTCTTCTGGAAAGGGTTGGAATTTTAGATCAATGAAAATAGAAAAATTGCTTGAGTTCAACTTTTAGTGGAGTCATATTTCTAATACTTATATTTTTTTACTTTTTTTTCATAATTTTTGTCTTTTATAATTATGAATTTTGATTATTATTATTATTATTTAAATGAGTTATTCGTGTCGGGACCTGATTTTTTCAAGTTAATCAAATTGGGCCCCGAATTATATTTCGAGTAGGGTCGGGTCGAAAAAAATCCAAAAATTTTGGATTCGGACTAATTGGGTCCCGATCGCGATGCTCACCCCTACACATTAGAGGTGGCAATGGGCGGCACAAGCCCGGCCCAATTCTAGGCCGTGACTGACCCAATCCAAAGAATTTCCGCCGGGGGGCCTGGGCAAGCGGGCCAAGCACGACAGGCACGCCGTGCTAGCCTTAGCACGACAGGCGCACCGTGCTAGCCCTAGCACGACACACGTGTTGTGCTGGCCCGAACAAAGCTAGGTCTGACGTGCGTCGGATCTGGACCAGACCTAGGTTTGGCGTGCACCGACCTAGGTCTTGCTCGAGTTTGGTCGAGTTGAATCTAATTAATTTTTTTAAATTTTTAAATTTGTGCTGGTCCGAGCCCGAAGGGGCGGGCTCAGGCTCAGGCTGGGCCTACCCCTTGAACTGTCAGGTCATGCATGGCACGGCTTGATCAACACTCAGGCCGTGTCAGGCACGATTCATTATCATCTCTAAAAGTAGTACGTGTATATAAAAATAAAATAAATTCACCTACCAATATTGAATGAGAGATAAAAGTCAATGGGTAGGTGAATATGTGCAAAAGACTTTCTAGGCCAAGTCATTTCTTCTGGAAAGGGTTGGAATTTTAGATCAATGAAAATAGAAAAATTGCTTGACACAATTAGTCTTGCAGTCATATGCAAGCATATCATTTAGGGTTACAAGCTCAATCATGATATATTCTGGGTGCATAGCTATTCATATTAGACTTTAATTAAGTGGTACCTAGCTAGTCGCAATTGGATGCAAATGTAAATGAAAACATAAATGACCCTTTTTTTTCCGGAAAAGTAAAGGACTTAAATTAAAGCCTGGTTTGGCCGGGACCAAAAAGATCATAATACAAAATTTAATCCAGCTCTTATGGTTATATTTAGATATTGATGCAAGGATGGAGCATCATTTCTTCAATTTTTACATTAATAGAAGTATATATTATAATTAAATATTATAATATAAATATATGTTCATGTATTAATAGAAGTAAAATTAAAGATGAATTTTACACTAGTCTAATTTAAAATCAACAACAATAATAAATTTTAATATACACAATTAAAATTATTGGATATTTAATAAAGATGAATACAATTTTTTAATAAAAATATAACAATAAACACATATTTATATAAAATAATAATAATAAACATAAACAATCAAAATAATATATTCGATAAATTAAAAAGGAACATAATTTTAGTTAATTATAATTTTGATAAAGATTAAAAAAAAATAAAAGTATGAAAATAAAAAAGAGAGACTTAAAAAAATGATTAAGATGTCTCACACTCTCACTTATCATGTATCACTTATATCAATAATCTCACAACAATATCTAAAATGGAAGTAAAAGTAAAAATTTAAACTAAATAATTTAATAAAAACTTAAAAATTAAATTGAATGAAAAAAATAATATTCTCTTCACTTAACAAATAGATAAATAATAAAAATATAAATTCTAAAAAGTAATAATATAGAAAATATAAAATATATAATAATATAATAAAATTTTAAAATATATAATTATACTTAATTTTTTTAGAGTTTTAAAATAATTTAAAAAAATATGAATCATCAAACTAAATAATAAATTCTACTAAAAATCTTTAAAATTTGAATAAAATTAACTAATTAAGGATAATAAAACTAAATGCCTACTTATTTATAATTAATAAAATATAAATAATAATTAGTATAATATTAATCAAAATTTTGATCATATTTACTAAAAAATATATCATTACTTCTCATATACCATTTTTCATATACTACTTGATTAGCGTATCATTTATTTTACTAAGACATTCATTAGCTATATATATTAGATATTTATAATTTTTTGCTTCAAATTTTTAAGCTCTCTAAAAAATTTGAATACTTAAAATAATTTAAAAATCACTAAAAGAACGTGACAATGAAATCAAGTTAATGGTAAATAATATTTTCATAGTAAAAAATATATTACAAAATAAAATATAAAATAATGATAGTAATAATAAATAATATAAAATATATAGTATATGAGAAAAATAATAGAAGAATTTTAAAAATATATAAGTATGTATAATTAGCTTATTTAAGTTTAAATTTTAGAAGAAAAAAAATGATACACCAATCCAATTAATTAAAAAAATTTACTCAAATATTATAAAACTTGAATTAAATTAAGGAAATAAAAGTAAAACATTAGATCTTTAATAAACTATAACAAATAATAAGATAATAACAAAAATAATTAATATAATAATTAAACATTGTATATAATATATATTCAATAGATAATCATATAATAAAATATACTAATAATATATAGTTGTTTCGATCGGATGTGCTAAGGAAATGTAAAATATAAACCAAATTGAAAATTTCAACGAAAGGAATCGAAAAATCTTATTATAAAATAGATTAAAAATTGACGAAGAAACTTGGGAGACCGACATTAGTTTTAGCGTCAATTTCTCAATAATCATCCAATATAAAAAATATTACTATATTAATATTTAATTCCACATCGAAAGCACAATTTTTTGAACTTAATTACTTATATAAGTATTATGTCATATGATATCAATTCATGAGTAAGATATTGATAAAAATTAAAAATAATTAATATTTTTTTTCTTAATCAATAATATTTAATGCTGCATTAAAAAGTTTCAACTTGAATGACTTTTATCAAATTTGTAATATCGACGTCTCTACTTATGGTGCCGATTTCTAATGAAAATAAAAAAGAATACCAACTCATCGGCTTATCGAATATATAATTTGATATTTTTTATTTGAATAGATATTCAAATTTTAGAGATATTTGAAATCACATCTTTTGTTCGAGATTGAGATTTTTAATTTTTTTGATTTAATTTAAAAATTCAATTCAATTTGAGTAAAAAATATTTAAATTTTTTGAATAGATTGAAATATATTAGTTTTCATATTATATGTTTACATATTACATATAACTAATGTATTCAAATGGGCTAAATTATATTCATTCGAGATTTTAAATTTTTATTATAGAATGCAAACTTTAAAACTAAAAAATTTATTGAATTTTTTTTAATCAAAGTAAGTTGAAGGGAAAAATTAAATTTTAAGTAAATAATATAATAAAAATATATTGGTTTGATTTAAAGTATTAATTTCTTTCTAAAATGCATATATGAACTTAATTAAAAAAATATAAAAAAATATAAAAAATAATATTTTCATAGTAAATAATATATTAGAAAATAAAATATAAAATAATGATAGTAACAATAAATAATAAAAAATATATAGTATATGAGAAAAATAATAGAAGAATTTTAAAAATATATAAGTATGTATAATTAGCCTATTTTTTAGTTTAAATTTTAGAAGAAAAAAAATAATACACCAATCCGATTAAATAAAAAAAATTACTAAAAAATTATAAAACTTGAATTAAATTAAGGAAATAAAAGTAAAAAATTAGATCTTTAATAAACTATAACAAATAATAAGATAATAACAAAAATAATTAATATAATAATTAAACATTGTATATAATATATATTCAATATATAATTATATAATAAAATATATTAATAATATATAGTTGTTTCAATCGGATTTCCTAATAAAATGTGAAATATAAATCAAATTAAAAATTTCAACGAAGGGAATCGAAATTTTTTATTATAAAATAGATTAAAAATTGACGAAGAAACTTGGGAGATAATATATTAAAAGATAATATGAACTAATACTATCAAAATAAAAAATAAATAAAAATTAAAATTGTATTATAAATTATAGATAGTATTATAAATTTAGAAAATATTTTTTCAAGGGGAAAAAAAGAAAAAAAAGAAAACACTTTCTTTGATTGTATTAAAATTGTATTATAAATTAACGTGAACAGGCTTCACGTTAACACTTTCTTTGATTTAGCTTTCCCTAGAGTTCGGAAAGACTGACACGAATGCCCGAACTAATGGAATGAATTGGCTTTGCCAACATTGGCATAAAGACTTGGGTTTTCGACCAAGTTTTCTATGAGGAACCCTGCTTATTTAAAGTTCTCCAAGTCAATATAGATGGCCCAATTGAGCCCACTATTGGCTCAAACAAAACCATTAGATCCTAAATGGGCCGAATTAAGCAGAGACAAGCCCAATTAAACGCGGTATATTAAAAAATTGGACTGAACAAGCCCATTAATGGCCAGAGTAGGTTAATTTAAATCAGCATACCCATCGATGGCCCAAAACCAAACCCATTACAGATAAATCGGTGCAAACAAACCCATTGATGGCCCATACGGGCTCAACTTACCTCCATAGGTTGACCATAATTGTCTTACCCGTTGAAAGGAGCAATCTTGCCCCACCTTAACTCTAGGGGTGAGCATGAACCGGTTAACCGGTTAATCGGTCCATTAGCAAAAAAAAAATAAATCAGTTCATTAATTTTGATTTTTCAAAATCATTAACCGTAAACCGGTCCATTAACTTCGGTTAACCGCTATTTCGATTTCGGTTTTTTCGGTTCGGTTAACCGATAATTTTTGGTTAACCAATAAATTTTTTTAACCTACAAACATAATAATATTATGCAAATCATGGAGAAAAATCTAAATAAATAGCAAATTCTCATTGAGAAAAAAGAAAAAAAAAAGTGAAACTATTGAACCAAGATAAAGTTATACAAAAACTAATATTTTTATTTTTAAAATATTTTTTGATTTTTTAAAAAATATTTTAAATATTTTTTTGATTTTTTTAAATATTTTAAATATTTTTTAAATATTTTAAATTTTTTTAAATTTTTTTAAATTTTTTTAAATTTTTTTAAATTTATAAATTATTATATATATATAATTAAAAATTAATAAATTATATCCAACCGGTCGGTTAACCGAAACTGGTGGGTTTTTTACCTCTCGGACCGAAACCGAAATCGAAAACCGATTTTTCCAAAAAAAAAAAAAATCAAAACCGAAAAAATCGATTCGGTTAACCGAAAAAACCGGTTCGATTTCGGACCGGTTTTTCGATTAATCGGAAAACCATTTTTTTTTGCTCGCCCCTACTTAACTCATAGTTACAGTACTAGAAATTGAGTCTTCAGTAACGGCCGCTCAAGCCGTTGCTATTTGCAACGGCATTCTTACGCCCGCTCAAGTCGTTGCAGATATGTTGTATCTGCAACGGTTTTCTAACGGACACGCGAGCCATTGCTGATGATTTTAATTATCAGCAACGGTTTTCTAACGAACAAGTGAGCCGTTGCTGATGATAACTTATTAGCAACGGCTTTCTAACGGGCGAACGAGCCGTTGTTGATAAGTTTATATAGGTCGCAGATCGCGCCTGACCCTTCTTCCTCCCGCTGCTGCTGTCGCCGCCTCCTCCTCCCGCCTCTCGCCGCCGCTGCCGTTCGTCCTCGACCGTCGATTTCAGGTATTCATCACCGTCCGGCCGTCTCTTCCCGTTGCGGCCGGCGGGAAATCCGACCGATGGTCGCCGCCGGAGCTTGTACAGTGTCCGGACACACTGTCCGGACACTGTACGCCGACTCCGGCGTCAAAAATAGTAGATTTTTTATTTTTTTATTTTTTTATTTATATGTTAATTAATTATTTAGATTAATTGTTTAATTTGTTAGATTAATTATTAGGGTTTAGATTAATTTCGAAATTGTCCACTTCGGCAATGTGTCGGAATCGTCCACTTCGGACGTGCGCCAGAATCGTCGACTTCGGTCTCTTGCCGAAATCGTCGAATTTGGACTCGTGTCGGAATTGTCCAATATGGACTCGAACTGTCTCGAAACATTTAGAAAATAATCATCCATCCGACGAGTTGATATGTTTCACGTACGCATCGACGAGTCAGATATGATTTAGCCAAACCTTAGATCCGTTCGGAGATTATATGTTCGTGTAAAAGAAGTAGATGATCTTTTATACGACGTACAATTCTTGAATTGTCCCTGATTGGATAATTTAGGAATATAGTTATTTGTACTGCACTTACATTTTTATTTTAACTGTTAACTAATTATTCTAAATTTCGGCAACATCTCTCTTATTCTCCGATACACGCCCAGATGACATGCGTATTCAGAGAACTGTAGGGAGATGCTGTCGAAATTTAGAATGAAGTTAGCGGTTAAAATAAGTACTTAGTGCAATATAAATAATATAATTCCTGAATGGAATAGACATAAAGACATTAACCAAAGAAATTATCATTGATTGACAGAATCATGTCGGCTGATCGAAGTTGGATGTACCGACGTCTTGATCGTGGAGCTTTAACGAATGAGTTTCGATTAGGCGTAACGTACTTCCTAAATTTCGCCTATTCGAATAGGAATTTCGTTAGTATCGGTGATCGAATCCGATGTCCGTGTCGCATTTGTTCGAATCGATGATTTTTGGATCGGGAGACTGTCACTCTACATCTATATAGCAAAGGATTTGCACCAATATATTTTTTATGGACTTGTCACGGGGAGTCACGCGAAGTCGGGACGTCGAGCAATCCTGTTGTTCAGACATATGGTGAATCTTCCTCTGCTGGTGCTTCTTCATCCAGTCAATCTAATCCCTATAGAACTATGATACTTGATAGTCTTGGAGGTCAATTCCACCTGAATGATAATGTTGATCGGCCAGTTCTTCAGACATCAGTCCCACCAGATACTACATCGGTTGATATCACAAAAGTACAAACTGCGGTAGAGATTGAATTATCGAATAAAAAAGTTGCAGAATTTTACGAGATGTTGAAAGCTGCCGATGAACCTTTGTATGAGAATTGTCCTAAATACACTAGGTTGAAATAAAAATCAGGATTAAATGAACTAAGACTTTTGTATGGCTTACCTGCTTGCAGATAGGAGAGCGGGAGAAACACAGTCGTGGATTCGAAGATGGAGAAATCGAGCTGAAAATGGAGAGACCAGAGATGCGGGAGGTGCAGCGAAATCGAAGAAATGTGAAGTCGAGCTGAAATTGTTTGAAGAAATCGAGCTGATCGAGTTCGTTTGAAGAAATTAAGAAACCAATAGATGAAATGTATAAAAAATAAGCGGGGATAACGAAGGGGAGATGACGTGAAGAGGAGATGACGAAGAGTAAACGTAAACGTGAAAGTATAAAAAATAAAAAACCGGCGCTCTCGTACGACGCCGAACTAATTAATCTAGTTTAATTATGTATCGCTCTGATATGTATCATATTTAAAATTCAACCCTGATTTTGGAATAAGTTAATTTGATTTTGACCAAATGTTTCATATGGGTCTCATCTGATAAGCGGGGTACCTCTAAACTCCTGCTCTCTCTCTCTCTCTCTCGCTCTGCTCTGTATTCTTAAAGCTTGTGATCGATCTCCATAAAACAAATTAAGAATGAAATATTTATATTGTTCCTGAACTGACATCATGCTAATAAGCAAGAAGTAGAAGAAAGCTTTTCGAAAAATGAGATATACATGAATTACAATCACGTACAGGATAACACTATATCTATATATGGATTACAATCAGAGGATTATAAGAATTGGGATAACAGTTGTACATGTGATTCGCTTTTATATATTATACGTACGTATATGGCAAAAATAAAAAGGTCTCCTGAACCCTTCACACTTGGTTTTGAACTTGAGTTGTGAGAGTGCGGCAAGCTGACATCACGTAGATGATGCCTGCGGATCCTCCTAAGAAGATGACGAGGCCAATTATGCGAAGAGAGGGAATTGAAAGCATGATCCGTAGCACGAAGGCAATGGCCATGTAGATGACCGCGACGGCGGTCGCCCTGCCTCTGATACGGTCGACGTGGCCGCCGGTCTCAGGGCTGGGGTTATTTTTCGTGAACCAGATAAGACCGAAGCCGGCAGCCGCTCCCAAGCAAACAAAACCTGTGAGAAGATTCTGAAGAATTTCACGGTATAGATCGAGAGGTACCTGCGGCTGCGGCGCCGGCGGCTGGATTGACGCGTATATTGATAGGCAAGTCGTAAACAGCAGCTTCCCGATTGGGGGATTGGTAGACTCTTCTGGCATGAAATTGTTGTACCAGGAAGCAAAGTTGGCTCTCAATGAGGCAAATGGTGGTGCTCTGCCGGCTGCTTCTCGCTGGCATTCGAGATCTTCTTCGATATGGGAAGGCCGACGCCGGAGGAACCGAACATGGGGGAATAACTCTCTCATAGTCATATACATGATCGGATTCTGGCTGGCACGTATAGCACCCGTCTTAATTTATACAAAATCTAAATTTATGTGCAGATGAATTTTTTCGTTTGCCACGTCAGCTTTTTTTTTTTTTTTTTTTGCTATATTCCAAACTATGTTTCAACTATGGGGACCCCATATCAGCTTTTTTTGAAGAAAAAAAGCTGATAAGAAGCTTTTTTTGAAGCAAAAAAGCTTATTTCAACAGTGTATTTAGGACAATATGATGTTACGTACGGTAATATATTACGGAAGGAATATGATGTACCTACGGTAATATGTAACATATTACCGTAGGTACATTAAGGTAATATATTGCGGACGGAAAGTACCACGAAGGGGCCTGTTTTTGTAAGTACCGTGCTCTTCCTTTCTCTCCCGTGGCAGTGCTGATATTTTCTTCCGAAACTTCCATCGTCGAAGAGAGAAGCCAAGACTCTCTCTCTCCGACTACAGATCGAGGTCCTTCAACGACGGGATGATGCAGACGGAGGTCTGTGATGCCCGGTCGACGACAGTAGACTGATCCACGTGCAGATGGAGGAAAAAATATTTGATGAAATTAAATGAGTGCACATTTTCAGTAGTGATCCTCGAGTTGGGCTGATTATGTGGTACAATAAGTTTAAGATTTAAAATATAATTGACTCTTTATATCTCACTATGAATGAGTTCAAAATTTTATAGAATTTTAGATATTAAATCATTAATTAATATTGAAGGGGTTAATTTTTATCCCTTGTTTCTTCGGAAAAGTAATCATTTGTCGGTTCTCTTTTCCGACAAATGCAATCGTGGCGTTGAGTGCTGATAAAATATTTCATATTTATAGAGAATGTGGTAATTAACGATATTAATTAAATATATAAAATCATGGGTTAATTTCAGTATGGCCCTAATTAATTTGCATATTTTTCCAATTTGACCCGGAGGCAAATTCGAATAGCAAAAGGAGTAGTTAGTTAACCCTCTTCTTTTCTGACAAATTATGCCATTAAAATTTCGTTGTACTGATGTAGGGGGTCTCCATATTTAGTCCCACATAGGCTGATTTTTGTTTAGCCGACAATTTATATTATGCTTTGGGAGCAGCTTGAACGCCGAGCCAAGTAGCGGTGGCTTGTGACCCGAGCGGGGGCAATAAAATGGTGGAATAATGGGCTGGACTCGATGGACAGGGTGATTCGTGCTTGATCTGGCATGTCCGTTCCAAGTTAGGCAGTTGATTCTTGTGTCTCTGGCGAAGGCTTGGGTCACACGGATTGTAGAGTGGAGGGCACTGCGCCAGGCTGGCTTCACAGAGCAGCGACTACCTCCCGCTCTTAACGGTGGAAGGATTACATGCCAATGCTCGATTCGCCCAATAACGCCATCAGAATCCGCATTCATTAGACCACCATTTTTTCCCCAATAAATGAAAATGTTTCATTTTACATAATTTTGATCAAAAAGCGTCTCTTGAATATTTTACTTTACATAGTTTTGATCAAAAAATTAAAATTAAAGATGAGAGGAAATATGGTGCATGTAATTTTATTTATTTATTAATATTTTCTTCCGAAACTTCCACCGTCGAAGAGAGAAGCCAAGACTCTCTCTCTCCGACTACAGATCGAGGTCCTTCAACGATGGGATGATGCAGACGGAGGTCTGTGATGCCCGGTCGACGACAGTAGACTGATCCACGTGCAGATGGAGGAAAAAATATTTGATGAAATTAAATGAGTGCACATTTTCAGTAGTGATCCTCGAGTTGGGCTGATTATGTGGTACAATAAGTTTAAGATTTAAAATATAATTGACTCTTTATATCTCACTATGAATGAGTTCAAAATTTTATAGAATTTTAGATATTAAATCATTAATTAATATTGAAGGGGTTAATTTTTATCCCTTGTTTCTTCGGAAAAGTAATCATTTGTCGGTTCTCTTTTCCGACAAATGCAATCGTGGCGTTGAGTGCTGATAAAATATTTCATATTTATAGAGAATGTGGTAATTAACGATATTAATTAAATATATAAAATCATGGGTTAATTTCAGTATGGCCCTAATTAATTTGCATATTTTTCCAATTTGACCCGGAGGCAAATTCGAATAGCAAAAGGAGTAGTTAGTTAACCCTCTTCTTTTCTGACAAATTATGCCATTAAAATTTCGTTGTACTGATGTAGGGGGTCTCCATATTTAGTCCCACATAGGCTGATTTTTGTTTAGCCGACAATTTATATTATGCTTTGGGAGCAGCTTGAACGCCGAGCCAAGTAGCGGTGGCTTGTGACCCGAGCGGGGGCAATAAAATGGTGGAATAATGGGCTGGACTCGATGGACAGGGTGATTCGTGCTTGATCTGGCATGTCCGTTCCAAGTTAGGCAGTTGATTCTTGTGTCTCTGGCGAAGGCTTGGGTCACACGGATTGTAGAGTGGAGGGCACTGCGCCAGGCTGGCTTCACAGAGCAGCGACTACCTCCCGCTCTTAACGGTGGAAGGATTACATGCCAATGCTCGATTCGCCCAATAACGCCATCAGAATCCGCATTCATTAGACCACCATTTTTTCCCCAATAAATGAAAATGTTTCATTTTACATAATTTTGATCAAAAAGCGTCTCTTGAATATTTTACTTTACATAGTTTTGATCAAAAAATTAAAATTAAAGATGAGAGGAAATATGGTGCATGTAATTTTATTTATTTATTAATATTTTCTTCCGAAACTTCCACCGTCGAAGAGAGAAGCCAAGACTCTCTCTCTCCGACTACAGATCGAGGTCCTTCAACGATGGGATGATGCAGACGGAGGTCTGTGATGCCCGGTCGACGACAGTAGACTGATCCACGTGCAGATGGAGGAAAAAATATTTGATGAAATTAAATGAGTGCACATTTTCAGTAGTGATCCTCGAGTTGGGCTGATTATGTGGTACAATAAGTTTAAGATTTAAAATATAATTGACTCTTTATATCTCACTATGAATGAGTTCAAAATTTTATAGAATTTTAGATATTAAATCATTAATTAATATTGAAGGGGTTAATTTTTATCCCTTGTTTCTTCGGAAAAGTAATCATTTGTCGGTTCTCTTTTCCGACAAATGCAATCGTGGCGTTGAGTGCTGATAAAATATTTCATATTTATAGAGAATGTGGTAATTAACGATATTAATTAAATATATAAAATCATGGGTTAATTTCAGTATGGCCCTAATTAATTTGCATATTTTTCCAATTTGACCCGGAGGCAAATTCGAATAGCAAAAGGAGTAGTTAGTTAACCCTCTTCTTTTCTGACAAATTATGCCATTAAAATTTCGTTGTACTGATGTAGGGGGTCTCCATATTTAGTCCCACATAGGCTGATTTTTGTTTAGCCGACAATTTATATTATGCTTTGGGAGCAGCTTGAACGCCGAGCCAAGTAGCGGTGGCTTGTGACCCGAGCGGGGGCAATAAAATGGTGGAATAATGGGCTGGACTCGATGGACAGGGTGATTCGTGCTTGATCTGGCATGTCCGTTCCAAGTTAGGCAGTTGATTCTTGTGTCTCTGGCGAAGGCTTGGGTCACACGGATTGTAGAGTGGAGGGCACTGCGCCAGGCTGGCTTCACAGAGCAGCGACTACCTCCCGCTCTTAACGGTGGAAGGATTACATGCCAATGCTCGATTCGCCCAATAACGCCATCAGAATCCGCATTCATTAGACCACCATTTTTTCCCCAATAAATGAAAATGTTTCATTTTACATAATTTTGATCAAAAAGCGTCTCTTGAATATTTTACTTTACATAGTTTTGATCAAAAAATTAAAATTAAAGATGAGAGGAAATATGGTGCATGTAATTTTATTTATTTATTAATATTTTCTTCCGAAACTTCCACCGTCGAAGAGAGAAGCCAAGACTCTCTCTCTCCGACTACAGATCGAGGTCCTTCAACGATGGGATGATGCAGACGGAGGTCTGTGATGCCCGGTCGACGACAGTAGACTGATCCACGTGCAGATGGAGGAAAAAATATTTGATGAAATTAAATGAGTGCACATTTTCAGTAGTGATCCTCGAGTTGGGCTGATTATGTGGTACAATAAGTTTAAGATTTAAAATATAATTGACTCTTTATATCTCACTATGAATGAGTTCAAAATTTTATAGAATTTTAGATATTAAATCATTAATTAATATTGAAGGGGTTAATTTTTATCCCTTGTTTCTTCGGAAAAGTAATCATTTGTCGGTTCTCTTTTCCGACAAATGCAATCGTGGCGTTGAGTGCTGATAAAATATTTCATATTTATAGAGAATGTGGTAATTAACGATATTAATTAAATATATAAAATCATGGGTTAATTTCAGTATGGCCCTAATTAATTTGCATATTTTTCCAATTTGACCCGGAGGCAAATTCGAATAGCAAAAGGAGTAGTTAGTTAACCCTCTTCTTTTCTGACAAATTATGCCATTAAAATTTCGTTGTACTGATGTAAAGGGTCTCCATATTTAGTCCCACATAGGCTGATTTTTGTTTAGCCGACAATTTATATTATGCTTTGGGAGCAGCTTGAACGCCGAGCCAAGTAGCGGTGGCTTGTGACCCGAGCGGGGGCAATAAAATGGTGGAATAATGGGCTGGACTCGATGGACAGGGTGATTCGTGCTTGATCTGGCATGTCCGTTCCAAGTTAGGCAGTTGATTCTTGTGTCTCTGGCGAAGGCTTGGGTCACACGGATTGTAGAGTGGAGGGCACTGCGCCAGGCTGGCTTCACAGAGCAGCGACTACCTCCCGCTCTTAACGGTGGAAGGATTACATGCCAATGCTCGATTCGCCCAATAACGCCATCAGAATCCGCATTCATTAGACCACCATTTTTTCCCCAATAAATGAAAATGTTTCATTTTACATAATTTTGATCAAAAAGCGTCTCTTGAATATTTTACTTTACATAGTTTTGATCAAAAAATTAAAATTAAAGATGAGAGGAAATATGGTGCATGTAATTTTATTTATTTATTAATATTTTCTTCCGAAACTTCCACCGTCGAAGAGAGAAGCCAAGACTCTCTCTCTCCGACTACAGATCGAGGTCCTTCAACGATGGGATGATGCAGACGGAGGTCTGTGATGCCCGGTCGACGACAGTAGACTGATCCACGTGCAGATGGAGGAAAAAATATTTGATGAAATTAAATGAGTGCACATTTTCAGTAGTGATCCTCGAGTTGGGCTGATTATGTGGTACAATAAGTTTAAGATTTAAAATATAATTGACTCTTTATATCTCACTATGAATGAGTTCAAAATTTTATAGAATTTTAGATATTAAATCATTAATTAATATTGAAGGGGTTAATTTTTATCCCTTGTTTCTTCGGAAAAGTAATCATTTGTCGGTTCTCTTTTCCGACAAATGCAATCGTGGCGTTGAGTGCTGATAAAATATTTCATATTTATAGAGAATGTGGTAATTAACGATATTAATTAAATATATAAAATCATGGGTTAATTTCAGTATGGCCCTAATTAATTTGCATATTTTTCCAATTTGACCCGGAGGCAAATTCGAATAGCAAAAGGAGTAGTTAGTTAACCCTCTTCTTTTCTGACAAATTATGCCATTAAAATTTCGTTGTACTGATGTAGGGGGTCTCCATATTTAGTCCCACATAGGCTGATTTTTGTTTAGCCGACAATTTATATTATGCTTTGGGAGCAGCTTGAACGCCGAGCCAAGTAGCGGTGGCTTGTGACCCGAGCGGGGGCAATAAAATGGTGGAATAATGGGCTGGACTCGATGGACAGGGTGATTCGTGCTTGATCTGGCATGTCCGTTCCAAGTTAGGCAGTTGATTCTTGTGTCTCTGGCGAAGGCTTGGGTCACACGGATTGTAGAGTGGAGGGCACTGCGCCAGGCTGGCTTCACAGAGCAGCGACTACCTCCCGCTCTTAACGGTGGAAGGATTACATGCCAATGCTCGATTCGCCCAATAACGCCATCAGAATCCGCATTCATTAGACCACCATTTTTTCCCCAATAAATGAAAATGTTTCATTTTACATAATTTTGATCAAAAAGCGTCTCTTGAATATTTTACTTTACATAGTTTTGATCAAAAAATTAAAATTAAAGATTGAGAGGAAATATGGTGCATGTAATTTTATTTATTTATTAATATTTTCTTCCGAAACTTCCACCGTCGAAGAGAGAAGCCAAGACTCTCTCTCTCCGACTACAGATCGAGGTCCTTCAACGACGGGATGATGCAGACGGAGGTCTGTGATGCCCGGTCGACGACAGTAGACTGATCCACGTGCAGATGGAGGAAAAAATATTTGATGAAATTAAATGAGTGCACATTTTCAGTAGTGATCCTCGAGTTGGGCTGATTATGTGGTACAATAAGTTTAAGATTTAAAATATAATTGACTCTTTATATCTCACTATGAATGAGTTCAAAATTATATAGAATTTTAGATATTAAATCATTAATTAATATTGAAGGGGTTAATTTTTATCCCTTGTTTCTTAGGAAAAGTAATCATTTGTCGGTTCTCTTTTCCGACAAATGCAATCGTGGCGTTGAGTGCTGATAAAATATTTCATATTTATAGAGAATGTGGTAATTAACGATATTAATTAAATATATAAAATCATGGGTTAATTTCAGTATGGCCCTAATTAATTTGCATATTTTTCCAATTTGACCCGGAGTTAATAATATAACAATTTATGACACATTTGATGCACACTGAAGCCACACATTTTTGCAAAGTAGAAGCAAATTCGAATAGCAAAAGGAGTAGTTAACCCTCTTAAAATTTCGTTGTACTGATGTAGGGTTCTCCATATTTAGTCCCACATAGGCTGATTTTTGTTTAGCCGACAATTTATATTATGCTTTGGGAGCAGCTTGAACGCCGAGCCAAGTAGCGGTGGCTTGTGACCCGAGCGGGGGCAATAAAATGGTGGAATAATGGGCTGGACTCGATGGACAGGGTGATTCGTGCTTGATTTGGCATGTCCGTTCCAAGTTAGGCAGTTGATTCTTGTGTCTCTGGCGAAGGCTTGGGTCACACGGATCGTAGAGTGGAGGGCACTGCGCCAGGCTGGCTTCACAGAGCAGCGACTACCTCCCGCTCTTAACAGTGTAAGGATTACATGCCAATGCTCGATTCTCCCAATAACGCCATGAGAATCCGCATTCATTAGACCACCATTTTTCCCCCAATAAATGCAAATGTTTTATTTTACATAATTTTGATCAAAAAGCGTCTCTTGAATATTTTACTTTACATAGTTTTGATCAAAAAATTAAAATTAAAGATTGAAAGGAAATATGGTGCATGTAATTTTATTTATTTATTAATATTTTCTTCCGAGACCTCCACCGTCGAAGAGAGAAGCCAAGACTCTCTCTCTCCGACTACAGATCGAGGTCCTTCAACGACGGGATGATGCATATGGAGGTCTGTGATGCCCGGTTGACGACAGTAGACTGATCCACGTGCAGATGGAGGAAAAAATATTTGATGAAATTAAATGAGTGCACATTTTCAGTAGTGATCCTCAAGTTGGGCTGATTATGTGGTTCAATAAGTTTAAGATTTAAAATATAATTGACTCTTTATATCTCACTATGAATGAGTTCAAAATTTTAGAGAAGTTTAGATATTAAATCATTAATTAATATTGAAGGGGTTAATTTTTATCCCTTGTTTCTTCGGAAAAGTAATCATTTGTCGGTTCTCTTTTCCGACAAATGCAATCGTGGCGTTGAGTGCTAATAAAATATTTCATATTTATAGAGAATGTGGTAATTAACGATATTAATTAAATATATAAAATCATGGGTTAATTTCAGTATGGCCCTAATTAATTTGCATATTTTTCCAATTTGACCCGGAGTTAATAATATAACAATTTATGACACATTTGATGCACACTGAAGCCACACATTTTTGCAAAGTAGAAGCAAATTCGAATAGCAAAAGGAGTAGTTAACCCTCTTCTTTTCTGACAAATTATGCCTTTAAAATTTCGTTGTACTGATGTAGGGTTCTCCATATTTAGTCCCACATAGGCTGATATTTGTTTAGACGATAGTTTATATTATGCTTTGGGAGCGGCTTGAACGCCGAGCCAGGTAGCGGTGGCTTGTGACCCGAGCGGGGGCAATAAAATGGTGGAATAATGGGCTGGACTCGATGGACAGGGTGATTCGTGCTTGATCTGGCATGTCTGTTCCAAGTTAGGCAGTTGATTCTTGTGTCTCTGGCGAGGGCTTGGGTCACACGGATCGTGGAGTGGAGGGCACTGCGCCAGGCTGGCTTCACAGAGCAGCGACTACCTCCCGCTCTTAACAGTGGAAGGATTACATGCCAATGCTCGATTCGCCCAATAACGCCATGAGAATCCGCATTCATTAGACCACCATTTTTTCCCCAATAAATGCAAATGTTTTATTTTACATAATTTTGATCAAAAAGCGTCTCTTGAATATTTTACTTTACATAGTTTTGATCAAAAAATTAAAATTAAAGATTGAGAGGAAATATGGTGCATGTAATTTTATTTATTTATTAATATTTTCTTCCGAGACTTCCACCGTCGAAGAGAGAAGCCAAGACTCTCTCTCTCCGACTACAGATCGAGGTCCTTCAACGACGGGATGATGCATATGGAGGTCTGTGATGCCCGGTCGACGACAGTAGACTGATCCACGTGCAGATGGAGGAAAAAATATTTGATGAAATTAAATGAGTGCACATTTTCAGTAGTGATCCTCGAGTTGGGCTGATTATGTGGTACAATAAGTTTAAGATTTAAAATATAATTGACTCTTTATATCTCACTATGAATGAGTTCAAAATTTTATAGAATTTTAGATATTAAATCATTAATTAATATTGAAGGGGTTAATTTTTATCCCTTGTTTCTTCGGAAAAATAATCATTTGTCGGTTCTCTTTTCCGACAAATGCAATCGTGGCGTTGGGTGCTGATAAAATATTTCATATTTATAGAGAATGTGGTAATTAACGATATTAATTAAATATATAAAATCATGGGTTAATTTTAGTATGGCCCTAATTAATTTGCATATTTTTCCAATTTGACCCGGAGGCAAATTCGAATAGCAAAAGGAGTAGTTAGTTAACCCTCTTCTTTTCTGACAAATTATGCCATTAAAATTTCGTTGTACTGATGTAGGGGGTCTCCATATTTAGTCCCACATAGGCTGATTTTTGTTTAGCCGACAATTTATATTATGCTTTGGGAGCAGCTTGAACGCCGAGCCAAGTAGCGGTGGCTTGTGACCCGAGCGGGGGCAATAAAATGGTGGAATAATGGGCTGGACTCGATGGACAGGGTGATTCGTGCTTGATCTGGCATGTCCGTTCCAAGTTAGGCAGTTGATTCTTGTGTCTCTGGCGAAGGCTTGGGTCACACGGATTGTAGAGTGGAGGGCACTGCGCCAGGCTGGCTTCACAGAGCAGCGACTACCTCCCGCTCTTAACGGTGGAAGGATTACATGCCAATGCTCGATTCGCCCAATAACGCCATCAGAATCCGCATTCATTAGACCACCATTTTTTCCCCAATAAATGAAAATGTTTCATTTTACATAATTTTGATCAAAAAGCGTCTCTTGAATATTTTACTTTACATAGTTTTGATCAAAAAATTAAAATTAAAGATGAGAGGAAATATGGTGCATGTAATTTTATTTATTTATTAATATTTTCTTCCGAAACTTCCACCGTCGAAGAGAGAAGCCAAGACTCTCTCTCTCCGACTACAGATCGAGGTCCTTCAACGACGGGATGATGAAGACGGAGGTCTGTGATGCCCGGTCGACGACAGTAGACTGATCCACGTGCAGATGGAGGAAAAAATATTTGATGAAATTAAATGAGTGCACATTTTCAGTAGTGATCCTCGAGTTGGGCTGATTATGTGGTACAATAAGTTTAAGATTTAAAATATAATTGACTCTTTATATCTCACTATGAATGAGTTCAAAATTTTATAGAATTTTAGATATTAAATCATTAATTAATATTGAAGGGGTTAATTTTTATCCCTTGTTTCTTCGGAAAAGTAATCATTTGTCGGTTCTCTTTTCCGACAAATGCAATCGTGGCGTTGAGTGCTGATAAAATATTTCATATTTATAGAGAATGTGGTAATTAACGATATTAATTAAATATATAAAATCATGGGTTAATTTCAGTATGGCCCTAATTAATTTGCATATTTTTCCAATTTGACTCGGAGGCAAATTCGAATAGCAAAAGGAGTAGTTAACCCTCTTCTTTTCTGACAAATTATGCCATTAAAATTTCGTTGTACTGATTTAGGGGGTCTCCATATTTAGTCCCACATAGGCTGATTTTTGTTTAGCCGACAATTTATATTATGCTTTGGGAGCAGCTTGAACGCCGAGCCAAGTAGCGGTGGCTTGTGACCCGAGCGGGGGCAATAAAATGGTGGAATAATGGGCTGGACTCGATGGACAAGGTGATTCGTGCTTGATCTGGCATGTCCGTTCCAAGTTAGGCAGTTGATTCTTGTGTCTCTGGCGAAGGCTTGGGTCACACGGATCGTAGAGTGGAGGGCACTGCGCCAGGCTGGTTTCACAGAGCAGCGACTACCTCCCGCTCTTAACGGTGGAAGGATTACATGCCAATGCTCGATTCGCCCAATAACGCCATCAGAATCCGCATTCATTAGACCACCATTTTTTCCCCAATAAATGAAAATGTTTCATTTTACATAATTTTGATCAAAAAGCGTCTCTTGAATATTTTACTTTACATAGTTTTGATCAAAAAATTAAAATTAAAGATGAGAGGAAATATGGTGCATGTAATTTTATTTATTTATTAATATTTTCTTCCGAAACTTCCACCGTCGAAGAGAGAAGCCAAGACTCTCTCTCTCCGACTACAGATCGAGGTCCTTCAACGACGGGATGATGCAGACGGAGGTCTGTGATGCCCGGTCGACGACAGTAGACTGATCCACGTGCAGATGGAGGAAAAAATATTTGATGAAATTAAATGAGTGCACATTTTCAGTAGTGATCCTCGAGTTGGGCTGATTATGTGGTACAATAAGTTTAAGATTTAAAATATAATTGACTCTTTATATCTCACTATGAATGAGTTCAAAATTTTATAGAATTTTAGATATTAAATCATTAATTAATATTGAAGGGGTTAATTTTTATCCCTTGTTTCTTAGGAAAAGTAATCATTTGTCGGTTCTCTTTTCCGACAAATGCAATCGTGGCGTTGAGTGCTGATAAAATATTTCATATTTATAGAGAATGTGGTAATTAACGATATTAATTAAATATATAAAATCATGGGTTAATTTCAGTATGGCCCTAATTAATTTGCATATTTTTCCAATTTGACCAGGAGTTAATAATATAACAATTTATGACACATTTGATGCACATTGAAGCCACACATTTTTGCAAAGTAGAAGCAAATTCGAATAGCAAAAGGAGTAGTTAACCCTCTTCTTTTCTGACAAATTATGCCATTAAAATTTCGTTGTACTGATGTAGGGGGTCTCCATATTTAGTCCCACATAGGCTGATTTTTGTTTAGCCGACAATTTATATTATGCTTTGGGAGCAGTTTGAACGCCGAGCCAAGTAGCGGTGGCTTGTGACCCGAGCGGGGGCAATAAAATGGTGGAATAATGGGCTGGACTCGATGGACAGGGTGATTCGTGCTTGATCTGGCATGTCCGTTCCAAGTTAGGCAGTTGATTCTTGTGTCTCTGGCGAAGGCTTGGGTCACACGGATCGTAGAGTGGAGGGCACTGCGCCAGGCTGGCTTCACAGAGCAGCGACTACCTCCCGCTCTTAACGGTGGAAGGATTACATGCCAATGCTCGATTCGCCCAATAACGCCATCAGAATCCGCATTCATTAGTCCACCATTTTTTCCCCAATAAATGAAAATGTTTCATTTTACATAATTTTGATCAAAAAGCGTCTCTTGAATATTTTACTTTACATAGTTTTGATCAAAAAATTAAAATTAAAGATTGAGAGGAAATATGGTGCATGTAATTTTATTTATTTATTAATATTTTCTTCCGAAACTTCCACCGTCGAAGAGAGAAGCCAAGACTCTCTCTCTCCGACTACAGATCGAGGTCCTTCAACGACGGGATGATGCAGACGGAGGTCTGTGATGCCCGGTCGACGACAGTAGACTGATCCACGTGCAGATGGAGGAAAAAATATTTGATGAAATTAAATGAGTGCACATTTTCAGTAGTGATCCTCGAGTTGGGCTGATTATGTGGTACAATAAGTTTAAGATTTAAAATATAATTGACTCTTTATATCTCACTATGAATGAGTTCAAAATTATATAGAATTTTAGATATTAAATCATTAATTAATATTGAAGGGGTTAATTTTTATCCCTTGTTTCTTAGGAAAAGTAATCATTTGTCGGTTCTCTTTTCCGACAAATGCAATCGTGGCGTTGAGTGCTGATAAAATATTTCATATTTATAGAGAATGTGGTAATTAACGATATTAATAAAATATATAAAATCATGGGTTAATTTCAGTATGGCCCTAATTAATTTGCATATTTTTCCAATTTGACCCGGAGTTAATAATATAACAATTTATGACACATTTGATGCACACTGAAGCCACACATTTTTGCAAAGTAGAAGCAAATTCGAATAGCAAAAGGAGTAGTTAACCCTCTTAAAATTTCGTTGTACTGATGTAGGGTTCTCCATATTTAGTCCCACATAGGCTGATTTTTGTTTAGCCGACAATTTATATTATGCTTTGGGAGCAGCTTGAACGCCGAGCCAAGTAGCGGTGGCTTGTGACCCGAGCGGGGGCAATAAAATGGTGGAATAATGGGCTGGACTCGATGGACAGGGTGATTCGTGCTTGATTTGGCATGTCCGTTCCAAGTTAGGCAGTTGATTCTTGTGTCTCTGGCGAAGGCTTGGGTCACACGGATCGTAGAGTGGAGGGCACTGCGCCAGGCTGGCTTCACAGAGCAGCGACTACCTCCCGCTCTTAACAGTGTAAGGATTACATGCCAATGCTCGATTCTCCCAATAACGCCATGAGAATCCGCATTCATTAGACCACCATTTTTCCCCCAATAAATGCAAATGTTTTATTTTACATAATTTTGATCAAAAAGCGTCTCTTGAATATTTTACTTTACATAGTTTTGATCAAAAAATTAAAATTAAAGATTGAAAGGAAATATGGTGCATGTAATTTTATTTATTTATTAATATTTTCTTCCGAGACCTCCACCGTCGAAGAGAGAAGCCAAGACTCTCTCTCTCCGACTACAGATCGAGGTCCTTCAACGACGGGATGATGCATATGGAGGTCTGTGATGCCCGGTTGACGACAGTAGACTGATCCACGTGCAGATGGAGGAAAAAATATTTGATGAAATTAAATGAGTGCACATTTTCAGTAGTGATCCTCAAGTTGGGCTGATTATGTGGTTCAATAAGTTTAAGATTTAAAATATAATTGACTCTTTATATCTCACTATGAATGAGTTCAAAATTTTAGAGAAGTTTAGATATTAAATCATTAATTAATATTGAAGGGGTTAATTTTTATCCCTTGTTTCTTCGGAAAAGTAATCATTTGTCGGTTCTCTTTTCCGACAAATGCAATCGTGGCGTTGAGTGCTAATAAAATATTTCATATTTATAGAGAATGTGGTAATTAACGATATTAATTAAATATATAAAATCATGGGTTAATTTCAGTATGGCCCTAATTAATTTGCATATTTTTCCAATTTGACCCGGAGTTAATAATATAACAATTTATGACACATTTGATGCACACTGAAGCCACACATTTTTGCAAAGTAGAAGCAAATTCGAATAGCAAAAGGAGTAGTTAACCCTCTTCTTTTCTGACAAATTATGCCTTTAAAATTTCGTTGTACTGATGTAGGGTTCTCCATATTTAGTCCCACATAGGCTGATATTTGTTTAGACGATAGTTTATATTATGCTTTGGGAGCGGCTTGAACGCCGAGCCAGGTAGCGGTGGCTTGTGACCCGAGCGGGGGCAATAAAATGGTGGAATAATGGGCTGGACTCGATGGACAGGGTGATTCGTGCTTGATCTGGCATGTCTGTTCCAAGTTAGGCAGTTGATTCTTGTGTCTCTGGCGAGGGCTTGGGTCACACGGATCGTGGAGTGGAGGGCACTGCGCCAGGCTGGCTTCACAGAGCAGCGACTACCTCCCGCTCTTAACAGTGGAAGGATTACATGCCAATGCTCGATTCGCCCAATAACGCCATGAGAATCCGCATTCATTAGACCACCATTTTTTCCCCAATAAATGCAAATGTTTTATTTTACATAATTTTGATCAAAAAGCGTCTCTTGAATATTTTACTTTACATAGTTTTGATCAAAAAATTAAAATTAAAGATTGAGAGGAAATATGGTGCATGTAATTTTATTTATTTATTAATATTTTCTTCCGAGACTTCCACCGTCGAAGAGAGAAGCCAAGACTCTCTCTCTCCGACTACAGATCGAGGTCCTTCAACGACGGGATGATGCATATGGAGGTCTGTGATGCCCGGTCGACGACAGTAGACTGATCCACGTGCAGATGGAGGAAAAAATATTTGATGAAATTAAATGAGTGCACATTTTCAGTAGTGATCCTCAAGTTGGGCTGATTATGTGGTTCAATAAGTTTAAGATTTAAAATATAATTGACTCTTTATATCTCACTATGAATGAGTTCAAAATTTTATAGAAGTTTAGATATTAAATCATTAATTAATATTGAAGGGGTTAATTTTTATCCCTTGTTTCTTCGGAAAAGTAATCATTTGTCGGTTCTCTTTTCCGACAAATGCAATTGTGGCGTTGAGTGCTGATAAAATATTTCATATTTATAGAGAATGTGGTAATTAACGATATTAATTAAATATATAAAATCATGGGTTAATTTCAGTATGGCCCTAATTAATTTGCATATTTTTCCAATTTGACCCGGAGTTAATAATATAACAATTTATGACACATTTGATGCACACTGAAGCCACACATTTTTGCAAAGTAGAAGCAAATTCTAATAGCAAAAGGAATAGTTAACCCTCTTCTTTTCCGACAAATTCTGCAATTAAAATTTCGTTGCACTGATGTAGGGTTCTCCATATTTAGTCCCACATAGGCTGATATTTGTTTAGACGACAGTTTATATTATGTTTTGGGAGCGGCTTGAACGCCGAGCCAGGTAGTGATGGCTTGTGACCCGAGCGGGGGCAATAAAATGGTGGAATAATGGGCTGGACTCGATGGACAGGGTGATTCGTGCTTGATCTGGCCTGCCCGTTCCAAGTTAGGCAGTTAATTCTTGTGTCTCTGACGAAGGCTTGGGTCACACGGATCGTAGAGTGGAGGGCACTGCGCCAGGCTGGCTTCACAGAGCAGCGACTACCTCCCGCTCTTAACAGTGGAAGGATTACATGCCAATGCTCGATTCGCCCAATAACGCCATCAGAATCCGCATTCATTAGACCGCCATTTTTTCCTCAATAAATGCAAATGTTTTATTTTACATAATTTTGATCAAAAAGCGTCTCTTGAATATTTTACTTTACATAGTTTTGATCAAAAAATTAAAATTAAAGATTGAGAGGAAATATGGTGCATGTAATTTTATTTATTTATTAATATTTTCTTCCGAGACTTCCACCGTCGAAGAGAGAAGCTAAGACTCTCTCTCTCCGACTACAGATCGAGGTCCTTCAACGGCGGGATGATGCAGACGGAGGTCTGTGATGCCCGGTCGACGACAGTAGACTGATCCACGTGCAGATGGAGGAAAAAATATTTGATGAAATTAAATGAGTGCACATTTTCAGTAGTGATCCTCGAGTTGGGCTGATTATGTGGTACAATAAGATTAAGATTTAAAATATAATTGACTCTTTATATCTCACTATGAATGAGTTCAAAATTTTATAGAAGTTTAGATATTAAATCGTTAATTAATATTGAAGGGGTTAATTTTTATCCCTTGTTTCTTCGGAAAAGTAATCATTTGTCGGTTCTCTTTTCCGACAAATGCAATCGTGGCGTTGAGTGCTGATAAAATATTTCATATTTATAGAGAATGTGGTAATTAACGATATTAATTAAATATATAAAATCATGGGTTAATTTCAGTATGGCCCTAATTAATTTGCATATTTTTCCAATTTGTCCCGGAGTTAATAGTATAACAATTTATGACACATTTGATGCACACTGAAGCCACATTTTTGCAAAGTAGAAGCAAATTCGAATAGCAAAAGGAATAGTTAACCCTCTTCTTTTCCGACAAATTCTGCAATTAAAATTTCGTTGCACTGATGTAGGGTTCTCCATATTTAGTCCCACATAGGCTGATATTTGTTTATACGACAGTTTATATTATGCTTTGGGAGCGGCTTGAACGCCGAGCCAAGTAGCGGTGGCTTGTGACCCGAGCGGGGGCAATAAAATGGTGGAATAATGGGCTGGACTCGATGGACAGGGTGATTCGTGCTTGATCTGGCCTGCCCGTTCCAAGTTAGGCAGTTAATTCTTGTGTGTCTGGCGAAGGCTTGGGTCACACGGATCGTAGAGTGGAGGGCACTGCGCCAGGCTGGCCTCACAGAGCAGCGACTACCTCCCGCTCTTAACAGTGGAAGGATTACATGCCAATGCTCGATTCGCCCAATAACGCCATCAGAATCCGCATTCATTAGACCGCCATTTTTTCCTCAATAAATGCAAATGTTTTATTTTACATAATTTTGATCAAAAAGCGTCTCTTGAATATTTTACTTTACATAGTTTTGATCAAAAAATTAAAATTAAAGATTGAGAGGAAATATGGTGCATGTAATTTTATTTATTTATTAATATTTTCTTCCGAGACTTCCACCGTCGAAGAGAGAAGCTAAGACTCTCTCTCTCCGACTACAGATCGAGGTCCTTCAACGACGGGATGATGCAGACGGAGGTCTGTGATGCCCGGTCGACGACAGTAGACTGATCCACGTGCAGATGGAGGAAAAAAATATTTGATGAAATTAAATGAGTGCACATTTTCAGTAGTGATCCTCGAGTTGGGCTGATTATGTGGTACAATAAGTTTAAGATTTAAAATATAATTGACTCTTTATATCTCACTATGAATGAGTTCAAAATTTTATAGAAGTTTAGATATTAAATCATTAATTAATATTGAAGGGGTTAATTTTTATCCCTTGTTTATTCGGAAAAGTAACATGCTATATCTAAAAGACTAATATTATACTTGCCGGGCTTCTTGAGAATAAATTGATCTTCCCTCTTCCTTCTCCCCTTGCATCCAAATCCATAAAAGCTGATCTTAAAGGAGGTTAATTCAGATTGTACTTGGAACTAATGCTATGCTTTTGTTTTCATTTCTTTTAAGTAGTTTGAACTAAATTACAGTTCAAAGGATAATTTCCTTTATGTATTTACATTTTTTTTATACATAAAATTAACTATGCATATGGATTAGCTTCTCCGGGGAAACTTGCCTGTAACAAAGGCTTTCAAGGTGAATTTTCTCCCCTCTATTCTGTAAATGATCGGTGGTCGAAATGGGAGTGGCCGATATTAGCACCGAGATAGATCGGCTTTCCCGGCTACCGTTCCTGATACAGACAGGTCCTTGTCGTACATTCTCTGGATTTCCTCCCTATACTCCGTCAATGACCTGTCTGATATCACCGGTGTAAGCTCCACTAGGTCACCCATCCTCAGTTCCTGATTCGGGTCACTAATAGGTTGATTGTTCAACCTCGGCCTCAGCTCTTCTTTCACTGTGAAGCTATAGCCAGGCCAACGAGTGCTCCCTCGCCCAACTTTTTCCAGCAAATCCATCACTGTTGATTTCGTCGAGAATTCCTGCACTGTCATCTGAAATCACAAGTTTTATCAGATTAGACCTCATGTTGCCTAATGACTCTAGGTTTACTGATCGTGTACAGAATCATAAGAACATATCAGTTATCACTAATGGAGACAAGCATATAAACTGTGAGTTCTAAGAAGCATACCTTCTCATTTTCCAGTATGATGATGAAAATAGGTCCAGTGTAGTTGCTTTGTCGACTGTAAGAGTAAGGACAGCTATCAGAATGAGTAGGAAATGGGCATGGTGGCCTGATTGAATCATTGTCACCATATGATGAGGGGTGGTCCATGTTCAGAGTCTCACATTGCCACGAGACAACCCATCTAGCCCACTCCACCATTTGAAGAACGAAAGAAGAATGCTGGCAATCCCCTTCCTTGTATCTCCAGTGGGCAGCAATTCCAAATTCCGCCTGTAAATGCATCTCTTTAGTTCGTATCTGAACCTCCAAAGGCAGCATGTCTTGATTTAGAACAACAGTATGCAGCGAGCGGTACCTGCAACTACAAAACTTAGAAAGAGCACAAACATTTGGGGGATGGGAGGATGGAGCAAAACTTGATAACAACTTTACCTGTTCACTTTTGGATGGGCAATATAGTCTTTGAAACTTCCAGGAATTTCAGGCCATAACCCATGCACAATCTCTAAAGCTGTATGACAGTCTTCCTCTTTCTCAACTATCAAACGTAGCCCATGTATGTCATGGATCTTGTCCATTGTTTGGTTCTTCCTACATATAGGTTAAATGACCATCAACAAAACTATGACTGATCTCTACCAATTGCAATCATACATATAGTTTGGGAAATATAAAGTTGCATTTTACTATGACTTTGTAAGAAAACCCTGTGTAAACCAAATGATACATAGAGGATTTTGAGAACTTACTTTAGCATTTTGGAGTAGATGCTGAACAAGCTCTTGTATCTCCCTGATAGAGAGTGATAAGAAATGCCTTTTTCCTTAAGAGCATTATCTAGTCTCCCTATAGAAGATGAAATCATGGCTTCATCAGAGGATTTAAGAAGTTTGGATGACAAGTTTTTGTACTGGTCTGGGTACAAATATTTGAAACACAAATTTTCAAGCTGCTCCTTCCAACTTGAGATCCCCAACCGATTAGCTAGGGGCACAAAAATCACCAAGGTTTCTTTTGCAAATCTGTGTTGTTTAAACTTTGGCAAAGCTTCCAATGTCATCATGTTGTGTAGTCGATCAGCCAGCTTTATCAAGACTGCCCTGGCATCTATCATTGCGAGAAACATTGTATGCAGTTTGTCAGCTTCAGCAGTCTGATTTGCAGTATTGTTTACACGAGCAAGTTTACTCAAGTGGCTCAATCTTGAAACCTGAAATCATTACAGAGCATTTAGAATTCACATTGCAGCATTCAACTGTAACAAAGTATACGAGAATTCCATGTAAAGTCTTTAAATCTAAGGCCAGAAAACTGCGACACCAGTGTTGCATTATCAATGATCTACTAATTTTATGCTATTGTGGAAAACAAAGGCTGGAAAGATAGCATACTTCCAATTCCAGAATGCAACAATGGCTTTAAATGTCCATATTCCCATTTACGAGTCCAACATCAGTAAATATCAACAGGGAAAGTAACTCTAAAATTTGTTTGAAATTACAAATTTTGATAACTGCTTATCCCCTATATATCTTCAATCATTTTGTTGTTCTTCTTTCTTGTATTTTATGGCTTGAAGCTAGCAAGCTGCTGTGTGCCTCTTCGAGACATCATTAACCATATTGTAAGAAAAATACTCAAGTAGTCAAGCAACCAGATATATGAAAACATAGATGTGTATGCAGGTGCTAGGGTTCATTTAAAACATAAGTTAAGGCTTGCTCATCACGTGCTGGGTTTATATTCTGCGGTGATAAACTATCCAGAATGATCTGCTTTAGTCGAAACTTAAATAAGCCAGCCACTTCCACATTAACGCTTGGCTGCCCCGACATTGTTATTCGGACATAAGCATGCAGGTCAAATATGTGGAAGATGGAGCTCTCGACAACAAATTGCATACAGTTCCAAATATGATATGCTCTTATAGCAAGAACTCAAAGTCACCATATTTCCCGCATACCGTTTCAGTATAAACATAACAAAGGAAAGAAGATTAGTAGAGAAGAAAACAGAAGAAACATGTCCATGTCCTATGTTTCATTAAAGATCTGGCAAAACGAAAGGAAAGCAAATTGGATGAGAAAAAACACTATTGAACATGTGACCATGCCTTATAACTCATTCAAGATCGAACAAACAAAAAGCTTGTGAGTGAAAAACCTACCCCTTCAACAAGATCAGCTATGCTTGGTCCAAACTCTCGAAGTATGTAATCGTAAGTCATAAAAGAATCATCAACAGCATCATGCAACAGGCCTGCAGCAACAACTGTAGCATTAGCACCAATCTTTGCAAGTAGTAATGCCGTCTCCACACAGTGCTGCAAGTAAGGATCTCCGCTCACCCTCATCTTATAGAGAAAGTAAAATAGCTTCAGTTGACGAGAATCAAAACAAAGCTATGCATCAGAAAGAATAACAGAAAAGAACAAAAGGAAACGTATTTTATCTCGTAGTTAGCAGAATCCTTTCTCCAGATGGTTATAAGAACCAAAGAAGGAATTAGAATACCTGGCCTTTGTGTGCTTTCTCAGCTTCAAAGAAAGCTTTCACAACAGCCTTGTCGTTGAAAATCTTATGCCTCGATTGGGCTCCAACCAATAGATCATTTGCATATGGCTCAACACTTGTTCCTAGCTCGCCCAAGCTCTCATCCAAATCAAATGGGAGGTCTTCCGCATTGACTCCGCTACCATCCCCAGGAACTGGAAGGGTAGGGGAATCGTAATCCAAACAAGATCCCAGAGCATACCCAACAAATCCATTTAATAGTTTCTCTCTTCCGGCCCTCATATCGATTACTCTATTCAATTCGCGAGGAATCCGCAGCAAAGGGGGGCTCCTGGAAGAACATGAGACCAAGCTCTGAAACACGCTGGCAGGGCTGAGTTCTCTAAATTTGATCGAAGAAGAAGAGGGGGAGTAGGAAAAGGAGCTCCCAAACTCTTCTGACCGGTCATGCCGCAGAGACGAGACATCATCAGTGAAGCCCGAGTGAACGGTGTTGGTCGAGAGGCGGGCCGACGGTGACAAGGAGAATAGACATGAGAGGCCACCGGAAATTGTCTTTCGGCCACAGGAAGAAGGGGATGACGCTGCGGCGCTGCCGCATGAGGAGAATCTGGCATTCTGCTCGTAATCTGCTGAGCAATGCGAGCTACCATGGCTCGACAAGCGCGAGCTCAAGCAAACTCCGCCCGAAGCGACTGCCGGAAGAGCAACTGACGGCACCGACATCGACCAGAAGTAGTGATCAAACTCCCAAATTCCTTCCAAGGTAGCTAAAAGGATGCGCCTTTCCTTCCGTACGAACCAGCTCGACCAAGATGATCACAAAATCGAAAAATCCCCTGAATGCAAAATAATTTCGAATCAAAGAACCAACTTTCCACCTCCAGCCCCCAAAAGGATTCTCCTCCGAGAAAGAACAAAAAGAAAACGAGGTTCCTCGACGCGGCTTCAGACGCAGCTAAACTTGGGACCTCGCTCCTCAATCTCCGGCCCGGAGCAAGAATCCAAAAGGAGGCGCCTTTCTGTATTAGCTAGGAGATACAATATAACGAGGAAAAGTGAGGGGCATGATCAGAAGGAAACGAATAGGACGAATTAGAGGCCAAAGCCCTAGACAACAAGACTCATTCTAGAGAAAACGTGGAAGAAACACGAAGAAGAAGAGCAAAAAAAAAAAAAAGTCGACAATAGAAAATATGCAAACGAGGAAGCGTTACGCCCTCGCTGTCTGCGTCCGTGGTTCGTCGTCTTTGCAGTCTGTACAAGAGAGAGAGAGAGAGAGAGAGAGAGAGAGAGATTACTTCGCGGGACGGGAAAAAGAGAAGACAGCGAAATGTAACGAAAATGATGAAGGCTAACAGTTGACGATATTACCCTACTACTTTTTATTAAATTCTTGTATTTAGGCACGAGTTTTTAATACACATTTATAATTTTATATATTTTTACACGTTAGTAATTAAATCAATTAATATTTTTTTAAATGCAAAAACCAAATTGATAAAATTAACTTAAGCAATTTCCCAAAATCAGATTATTACGAGGTAAATTCTCAAATCCCAGTCTCAAATTCAGAACCAAATTTATCCGATGCAAAAATATCTAACCAGCTAAATATTTTTGAAAAAATTGTCTAACTGAAAATTTTAAAATACACAAATATATAATAGCAAAAATCAGTTTAATATCCCTAAAAACAATTTACATCATACTGAATCAATTAAATGATATAAATATTTTTTTTTTCATCATAAATATGCAGTTCAAGTAAACTATCTCACCGATCGGACAATTTCGAATAAAGTAAATAATTCAAAATGCACAAATATAATAATTTGTAAATTAGTTTAATATTCATATAAATCAATTCACACCGTATTGAATCAATTTAAGTACTAAAATTATTTTTCATTGTAAATATATGATTTTACTAAAGCGTATAATGCACAAATATATCACTCCAAATATCAATTTAATGATTTTAGAAATCAGTTCAGCGTCTAATGAATCAATTTCAACTATAAAGGTAAATTTTTAGCGATAAAAATGTCAAGTGTCTAATTAATCAATTTAAAGTAATTTTTCTCACGTAAATATGAAGTCTCACTAAAGTATCTAATCGATTAGACATTTTTACATGGGTAAAAATGATATTATGAAAATTTAATTTTGAATTTTAAAATTCTGACCATGGGATCTGAAAAATTAAGCTATATTAAATTACCCTTCAATCGGTATCCAAAAGAAAATAAATAGATAAATCTTCAATAAAACAAAAGTAGAAATTTGTCATTGAAAGAAAAATCAAATGGTGTCAATTTCCAATTTAGTACAAAGCAAATTCATCATTTTATATATATATATATTGCCAAATTTGTATATATATATAAATAGAAAGAGAATAACAGTATATTTTCAGTACGTTATCCTCCATTCATTAATTTCCCTTTAAATTATATCCTCTTTAAGGAAACGAATGCTCACAATGCACTAAATAAAAAGCTTATTGCCAACTTAAAATATTGTCAGATCCAACATTATAAAAAAGATTTGCTAGATAGGATCGAGTCAAGAAAATTAAAACTATTTGTATTCGCCCAATTAAATTGTGCATTAATTTTTCTTCCAGAGAAAAATAAGAAAAGGTCAACATATAACCATGTGCATAAAATAAGTTTCTCATTGACAAATTAAACAGAGCAGTTCCAATATATAAATATTCTCCTCCATTGGGGGGTGTTTGTTCTTCACGCAATGGGCATCTGTTTCTTTCTTTTTGTTTAATGTGTTTGATTGAAACACACGCAGCTTGATCTGAAAATTATATGTTTAATGTCTCGGTCTCCAAATAATAAAATATAAAGAATGTCATAAGTGGATGATTTATGATTTATGATTTTATGATAAGATATTATCCGAACTAACAATGATTGTTTATTGTTAGCATAATAATTAAGTAGGATCATTATTTTAACATATCAATCTCATGCAAGATTCTGTCTTATTTAAAGGTAGACCCGGCAAATTTTAACCCGACGAGATAGCTCAAAAAGATAAAATCGTGCTTGGGCCGACCCATTAAGGTCTGCACGTTTATCGAGCTATATCAGACCAAGTGATATAGGCGCGACAAAACCCGATAGCCTGATATATGGTTCTACCTATAGTGTCGAGCCAAAATCAAGCCTGAATCGACTCGATATATGATATGATTCATTTACTCTCTTTTTTCGTTCAGTATTGTGCTAACGGAGCATGCCAGTCAGCCCGTTTAGCTCAAAATTCCCCAAGCATGAACTTTTATCAAGCCGAACATGGACTAATTTTTGTTTGAGTCGGACCGGCCCATACCAATAACTCGGACCCGCATGTTTTGCCAAGTCTATTTAAAGATTAATGCTAAAATTGCTAAGCAAATCTCAAAATATATTAGAGCTTTAATGGTAAATATCCGCAAAAACATATCGCGAGCTAGAAACAGTGTACAGTATGAAGTTAGATAGCTCACTGCTCCGAAATTAATGAATAAAATCTTAGCTTTTAGTGCCTCTTATTTAAATCACTCTCTATACAAAGAAAAAAAAAAAAAAAATCCAACTCATTTGCGTTATAAATAGATTCATCTGGAACATAACTTGCATAAAATAAAATTGGAGAGAAGCGCAGATTTGATCATATAAATTTTTAATTTTTTGAACTTTAATATTATAAATTTTATTTTGGTATTTTCAGTCCTATAAGTTTACTCTATAGTACAAATTTGGTCCTATATATTTGCCCCGTAGCACATATTTCGTTAACTCTGTAAATATGGACATAACACCGTTTATTTTTTCGTGGACGAAGAATTAACGATCCATCACGGATATGATCAAATTTATGATATAAAGCAAATATATTATACTAAATTTATGCTATTGGGCAAATATATAAGACCAAATCTGTGCTACGGGGCAAATATATAAAACTGAAAATTTTGAAATAAAATTTATAGAACCAAATATGTAATGTTAGTCCACGTTGACAGAGAGTTAATAGACCGTCATGGATATGATTAAATTTGTACTACATGATCGAAAATATCAAAATAAAACTTATAGGATTAAAGTTTAAAAAATTAATAATTTATAAAACCAAATCTGCACTTCTCCCAGTAAAAATGTGATGGTTCATTTTTTTCGGGGGAGGATTGTTGTTTTGCTGCAAGCAATTTTATGGAAGGTTCTTTAGCTCTCTAAGTGGAAGTTCTTTGTTGACAAGATTAAGCACATTAGAAATCAAAGACTCCTGGTGTCAATCAACTCATCACAAGCATTAATGAAACCAATAATTTATGGGCAAATAATACTCTCTTTCAATGAAGGAAATCTGACAGTATTCAGACACATAACTGATGAGTCAGGAACATTGAATCACTATGGTCTGTGGACAAACTGTGACAACAGGACAATCCATGCTTTAATTGCAGAGCTATTCCTTTGGAATCTTATATTGAAATACACTGACAATTCATAATAGGAACTAATATGAATTTGCAGAGAAAATGGCTGACTTCAACTTCACTACTCCTTGGAAAATAAAACCAGTTTAATCAAACATGAAGGACAGATTACACTTGATGGACAAAGTAATATATTCTTCACAAAAATTAGGCAAAAAGCTGAAGATTGTCACAATCAAGCATATCTAAAAAGAGTGAAGACTATTCTAGCAGATAAACATGAGTAAGGATGAGGGGCCCACTGAGCTGGAGTGGGAACACTTGTGCAAGCAATACATTAAGAGTCCCCACCTGTTTGCTTTATAATGATTGGCATTATTTGCATACAGTTCTATGGAAGCTTGGAATATAAGTTTCAGATGCCCTGCATGTTTCTCAGCCATCAACATTTCAATGCAACAAGAACTTTTCAAACAGGTCCAGTGGGTGAATCTAATTCAAGTTTAAGGGCAGTAGGTGAGTGTATATAACATATGGAAAGGGTAAAAAAAGTCTTGGTAGTTGATGTCCTAAATTCATTTTCAATGCTTTTTTTCTGCTGACTTTGTGATATAAGGTGACAAAATTTTGGTAGGGAAGGTAGTTTTGTACACATCTGTAGCAGCCAATAATCTTTCATATGTACAAAATACTAATAAAGCACATGAAAAATTGCAAACTAGAAACATCTGCATGAGACAGGTTGACCAAAAGTGCTCGCTTACTAAAAAAAAAATCATAATTCGCATGGAATAGATGATTGACAAGAGTTTTCTTTTCTTTTTATATTTTTGATGAATCATTTTGAATATATCATTAGATATTTAAATACTCATACAATGAGTCGAGTTCAACTTTTCATCGAATCAATCCCGAATAGCTCGTTCCTCAGCTCACTTGCACCCTCTACCAATGACCATGCATCATACCTAGTGATACTGTGATAGTGTTGGATACTTATGTGTAAAAACACATGTAAGATATTTCTCCAACTAATATACCCTTAGATGTGTTTCTCATGAGAAGGCGAATATTTCGTTGACGCCTCGAGGGTAATTTCATTTTGTTCACTTTTTAGATATATCGAAACCAATCCCAAACTCAAACACCGATCATAAAATTTATCGAGCTTTGGACTCTTACGATTTGAAAATTAGTGCGGATGTGCAACTAATATTTAAGTTCTCATTTTAAAATTTAGAAAAAGAAAAAAAAGAAATTGAGTTTGGCTTTTGATTTTATAAAATAAAACTAATATAACATTGTACAAAATTATAAAGGAAAAAATAAAGCATTACTGATCAAATTTGATTGTAACAAGAAAAGTACTCGTACTTGGTGACAAAGTCAAAAAAAAAGTTTCTAAAAATAATTTTTGATTAGTAACAATTAAAAAATGAGTAAAGCATAATTAAACATTAAGATATAAAAAAGGTTAAATATTGATATACTTAAAAATAAAGATAAAAAAAAGTGAGTTTAAAAAAATTAAAAGGTCCAAGTATCCACATTAGTCCTTCATAGTTTTAGTTATCACCAACCACTAATCCATTAGTAGTTTAATATAATAAACTAGTTGAGAACTCCCACGTTGCGCAATTATAAATATATTATTTAAATAAATTTAAAAATTATAATAAATAAAATTATCAAAGTAAAATATTGAATACTGGTTTAACTTTAATATATTCATAAATATTACAAATTATATAAATTAAACCTCAATGAAATTTATTTTTATATTTAAATATCACAATTTTTATATTGAAAATTGATTATATTCGAATATTTACAATTACACTATTCATTTTAATTGTATAAAATAATATATTATTAAACTCTTTACTATAATATTTTATTGATATTTTTGTTTACAAGTTATTAAAAGTGAGTAAATTATAATATTAAAATATACAACTAAATTAATATTTAGGGTATATAAATCAAAGATTCGATTGTATAATAAATAAATAACTTAAGAAGTTTAAAATATAAAAATTTAAACATTTAATTGTAAACCATTGTTTAACTATTAAATTAAGAAATTATTCTTAATTATCATATATATTTAAAACATATATCACATGATTAGTATCATTTTATCACAATTACAAAAAATACATTACAAAATTATATAAATAAACACGATATTTATTATTACTCTTAACAAGATGCAATACCCGTGCAAAATATGATTCAAAAATGAAAAAAATCAAATTAAATTGTATACTTTAAGATATTATATTACTCTTTGTTTTAAAAAAAAAAAAAACGAAACACAATTTTATATTTTAATATATATCATATAAAAATAGAATAGTCTACCGATTTTTTTATATTTTCACACAGTTAATAATATAATTTAAATTTAAATTATTTTAAACTCCATAGATAAATTAATTTTTATTTTAAATTTGTAACAATAATTTAATATTCTAAATAATTTAAATTTAAATAACAAATATTTGTATATCTAGATTTTCAAAATTAGGTTATCATATTATTATCATATTTTAAAATAATTATATTTTTAAGAATAAAAATTGATGGTAAAATTAATTTAAATTAAATTATATTTATAAATAATAATATATAAACATAACACAAAGCAACATATTAATTTGATTTATATAATTATGAAAATGTGCCCGTATATTAATACAATTTAATTAAAAATAATTAGACCGTTCATCTTTTAATTATTTTTAACATATAAAAATATGTTCATATAACAAAAATATAAATAAATAATAAATAAATTTATAACCTAAGATAATATGCAAAATAAAATATCAATAAGATGTAAATCTAAAAATTGCAATAATTTTTTTATATGTATAAATTTCAAAATGCATAAATTTCTTCAAAATAAATTTTTTTGAATAAAATTAAAATTACTAATTTTAAAAATAGAAAACCAAAACTATTAATAAAGGGTAAACATCAAATATAAAGGAAATCTAAAGTAAAATATATTCATTAAGAATTTATAAGTATAAATAATTAATTCAAAAATAAAGGAAAACGATACTTCATGAATACAAAGATAACATAAAAATAATCATATATATCAAAAAAATTAATCTATATAGATTTCAATGATAAAAAATAATAAAATATAAAAATAGTAACATTTTACAAATAAAAATTAAATATAATATAAGTATATCAATCAAATAAAACATATAAATTAAGAAGATCATTAATACAAAAGTAAGAAATTTGAAATTATTTATTTTTTTTTCAAAAATAAAAGAAAAACGATACTTCATTTATATACATTAAAAAATTAATCTAAATATATTTCAATGATAGAAAAAATTATAGATAAATATCAAATATAATATATACTTCATAAATACAAAGATAACATGAAAATAATCATATATATTAAAAAATTAATCTATATAGATTTCAATGATAAAAAATAATAAAATACAAAATAGTAACATTTTACGAATAAAAATTAAATATAATATAAGTATATAAATTAAATAAAACATATAAATTAAGAAGATCATTAATACAAAAGTAAGAAATTTGAAATTATTTATTTTTTTCAAAAATAAAAGAAAAACAATACTTCATTTATATACATTAAAAAATTAATCTAAATATATTTCAATGATAGAAAAAATTATAGATAAAAATCAAATATAGTATATATACATAAGATAATAAAAAGAAAATAAAATACTTAAAATTATTCTGAACTACATGATTTTTCAAAAATCAATATAAAAAACTTCAATAAATAAAAATTACAGATATTATTTTTAAAATAATAAATTAAAAATTAAAAATATCAAAAATAGATGCGATGTAATTGTATATACGCCATCTTCCCTTTACTTGTTTATTTCTTGGTATTCTTAAAACTAATTTTTTATTTAATATTTTATTTAATTAAATTTAACGGATACATACTAATAAATTGGAATTAATATGTAGATTGACATGTAGCTTCCTTATTTTGAAATACTACTTTTCAATAACAAAGTCAAAAAATAATATTTGAAAATCCCAAAACTAATATAAAAAACTTCAATAAATAACAAATATATACAATTATTATTTTCAAAAAACAATAAATATAAAATTAAAAACATCAAAATTAGATGCATATGGAGTAAACAAAAAAAATAAATCTATATAAATAGATTACCCGTTATAATCTAAAAATTGTGAGATTCATAAGTAAATATTAATAAATTATAAATCTAAAAACACTAATGATAAAAAATATAAAGTTAGTTATTTTAAAATATTGATGATACCAAAGACCCAGAAAATTACTTTCAATGTAATTATGTATAAGCCATCTTCCCTTTAATTGTTTAATTCTTGGAGGAAAAATTTAGGTTGAAGGATTTTGAATAGAGAAATTTTGGATGGGAAAAAATTTGAGGGGATGAGGAAGAGAGGGGGAAGGGAATTTAGGCAGGAAGGATATGTTATTTGTTTATATATATAAATTTGGAGGAGTGAAGGGAAATTTAGGCGTGAAGGAATTGTTAAATTATAAGTTGGGTAAAAACAAAGGTAAAAATTAGGGAAATAGGGAGAATTAGAAGTTGATGCTTGTTTATATATAATGGGGAAGAAATAAAGGTAAAAATTGAGAAAATGAGGAAAATTTAGGCAAGAATGAGTTGTTGCTTGTTTATATATATATATATAGATAGATTCTTTGAGCATAAATATTATTATTTAAAAGTACAATTTAATTTAAATTAATTTTGATAATTTATTTTTCATTATTTTCAAAATTTATAGAGAAGTAAGAAATTTTATGGGTAAACATTAAATAACACAAAATAAAGTAAACTGTATTGAGTAAAATTTATAATTACAAAAAAACAAAATGTTAATAAACTATAAATATGAAATCAAAATATGAAATTAACTTTATTTTGCTTCTTATTTTAGAATTATATAATATGAAAGTAAAATATAATCATAGGCACTTATTTTAAAATATATATATTTATAAAGGATAATTTTTTAATTATAAATCTTCATTGTAATGATATAATTTATATTTTTTTAAAATTAAAAAATAAAAGTAAATAATAAACCCATATAGATTTGAGCAACCAATATATATATAAAAAATACAAAATAATAATACTTTTATGGATAAAAATCAAATAAAATATAGATATAATATAACAAACTAAAACAAATTAAAAACTAAAAATATAAATTGTTTTAAACTACATAAATATATTTGATTTTGAAATACTATTAAAGACAAACTCATTCAATGATATTTCAAAAACTCAAAAATACTAATATAAAAAATATTCAATACATTAAAAAATATTTTTATCTAATAAAATAGATATAAAAGAAAAATTACAAAAAAGTAATATTTTTATGAATAAAAAATCAAATATAATTTAGATATAATCTAACAAAATCAAAACAAATTAGAAAATATTTTTTTTAATTATTTTAAACTACGTAACAAATTAGAAAGCAAACTCAAGAAATGAAATTTCAAATTTTAGAAACTTATATAAAATATAATTAAATATATTAATAAATATATATATATATTTATTTGATTTCGAAATACTATTTGAAACAAATTCAAAAAATGAATTTTCAAAAAGTCAAAAACTAATATAAAAAAAAATCAATACTTTAAAAATATTTTTATTATTTATTAAAATAATAATAAATCAAAATTGAAAACATTAAAAATAGACTAATAGAGAGAGATAGAAGAGACATGGGAGAGAGAGGAATAGAGAAAGGAGAATGAAGTAAAAAAGAGAAATATATATAATAAAGAAAAATCTCAATTTGCCATGTGAACAAAGTTGGGTTGTGAACAAAGGCAAATCAAAAATATTTTTTAAAACAAACTCAATAAATAAAATTTCAAAATTCAAATATTATATAAATATAATTAAATATATTTAAAAAAATATTTTTATTTGATTTCCAAATACTATTTGAAACAAACTCAAAAAATGAAATTTTAAAAACTCAAAAACTAATATAAAAAATAATTGAACACATTAAAAAGATTTATTTATTCAAAGTAATAATAAATCAAAAATTAAAAATATCCAAAATAGGCTAATATATATATAGAGAGAGAGAAGAGACGTGAGAGGAGTCATGTGATTAAGGAGAGAGAAATGAAAAAGAGGAAAAAAAAAAAGGTTAGTCCTTTGCATAAGTTACAGAACTACCTTGTCTGCTGATAGAAGGAGATTTAACAGTTAGAAGGGAAGGATGTATAGCAAATGTCTATAGGGCAGATACTCTCATTTTTATCATCTCTAAGCCTTTTATTTCTTGCATACCTCCTGTTTCAAATAAATTAAGGTTAATGTTACTCCATTAATGCTCTTTCATTCAATCATCATTTTCTCCAACCAATTCAGGTCGCCTATCAGTCTAGTGCTCTAAAACAAGTACTTGGAGCAAAGTTGACCATTGTAAACTACAATACTTACCATTCAACATGAAGACAACCATTATAAGTATCGTTGCAGGCTTAAATCCATATCATAAATTCAAACTCCTTGCGATATAAGATTATTCCTTAGGTATTCCCATTAAGGTTTTTAATAGATGTTAATTGTCAAATTTCTCTAGCTCATCAAGCTCAACTATGATGATAATCTAGTTATAAACTTATTTGTCTAGAAGTTCCAACCTCTATCATGCCATTCCCCACTTCTCAATCAATTTTAAGGTGATTCATTTCTACTAATTTATAATCTCTACTTACCATTCATTTCTACTAGTTATAATTTCTACTAATTTATAATCTCTACTATAGTAATTCAGTTCTACTAATTTAAAGGTGATTCATTTCTACTATGATGATAATATAGCCATCCTGCTCTACTCGAGCTTTTCATGTGTACCTTTCTTGCCATGGGCTCCACAATAGGATACATTATAGACACCAAAATGACTTAATTTATAATCTCAAAGCCAACAATAATTCTATAAGATTGGCAATATAAGAAATCGGCAGTGAGCTACAAAACTTAGAGCAAACAAGATGGTTCCAAATTTTAGTAGAGCAGTGTCTTGAGACATTTATAAAAGTATAAGCAGTAAATAAAATAATAGGTTTTCTCTAATGATTGCATAAAAGTTCTAGTTTCTATAGATGCTAAGCACCACTTAAATGGAAGCAAACCACCTAAGGGCGACACAACTATAACAATTTCTCTAGTTAAAACTACAGCATTATGTAATTTTTCTGAATATTTGGGATCAGCTAATGTAATTGTCTGTGGAAAAACTCAAAAGCCATTTCTTTTGTCTTTCCTCTCGTGTAATATGCATATTATCCTTCTAAGCTTCCACTAATTTGGCACCCTCCAAATTTGCTTACAAGTACTTTACTCCTCTTCTGCCCATAACCCTCCGGTAGATAATCCCAAGTTTTAACAAATTCATGGGGCATTCTCAATTACAACGTATTTGTAGCTCAATTGAATCCAGGTTCCTAACGCATTCATGGGGCATTCTCACTACTGAACAGTGACACGATCACACGATGCAAAAAGGATGAATTAAAAGAATGACATTAGTAGTTAAACAAAGAGGAGCAAAGAACTGGAAATTGCATGATGAAATATTCCAAATTACCAAATCTTCATGAGAAGACACCAAAAATTTTCCATCACAGCAGTCTCATCACATGCAAATCCAAACAAACGCAATAAATCTAATATAATCTAGATCACCACTCAAACTATGGAACTAACCGACAGGATCAAGCAGTGAGCACGACCGCGCCGCCAGCAGCCTTGATCTTCTTCTCCGCGATCTTCGAAATGAGCTTTGCCTTGACAACGACGGGGCGGTCAGGCGGCAGCAACCCCTTACCGAGGACCTTGAAGTAGCCAAACTGAGTGACATCGACGACAGGGGCCGTGGCGCCGCTACCGTCCTTGGAGGCGGTTTCCTTAACAGCTTCAGGGACGAGGGACCAGAGGCGGTCGACATTTACGGTAGGGCAGTGGAACTTGTTGCGCAGGCGATGGAAGTAACGCATACCGACCTTGCCGAAGTACCCAGGGTGGTACTTGTCGAAGAGGATCCGGTGGTGGTGCATGCCTCCGGCGTTACCGCGACCGCCGGGGTGCTTGCGGTGCTTCCCGATACGACCGTGGCCGGCGCTCACGTGCCCCCGCTTCTTGCGGTTCTTCCTGAAGCGGGTCGTCATGGCGATGGATGGCGGCTCCTTTCCTCCTTCAGGTTAGGGCTTCTATATTTGGTGGGAGAAGGTCGGAAAGTTTTCGTTGCCTCAGTTTATATACGCGTGGGAATTTGAGGCTTAACCGTCTGATTGAGATCGAACGGTTCGTCAAGGGGTTTGGGCTATTGGGCTTACCTTCTGATATGGGCCGGAATGAGATATGGGCTCTTTATTGCACGTGATTAGTCCACAAGGTCTAAATTACAAAAAATAAATATTTAATGAAATTATTTCAATAATGAAGGCATTTTCTCAATTGGATAGGATATGGTCAAATTATAGTGATAAACTAATAGAAAAAATATATGATTATTACTATTTGTTCTCGCCTCAAATCGGAGATGCTGCAAGTCTTTTTGGCTCCTAGTTGGGTGCCACTCTTGGGGCAACTTGTAAAAATACTTCGACGCTAAAGTGAGGATGTGTGTACTCGAGATATGTCTGTCAAGAATTGGATCATAAGCATATATATATGTATATGCATGACTTAGCTTACAATATGAGTCTTCGATGATAGGTATTTCAATAGAGAGTTCTTCTTAATTATCGTAGGGATATACCTTGAATAAATTAGTCGTCAAATTTTATCTCTTAATTGTGTTGTGATTATATTCAAATCTTCGGGTATATATATGTCAAAGATGAAAATGCCCTCGAGATGCTCGATGGAAGCCCCAAGTTAGACTTGGGTCCCTAAATCATCTAGCTGAGTTATTCTTCATGGGCATATCAAACAGGTCCAAGAAATTACACTACTAGAAAAATGGTCATCAGCAACGACTGATGCCGTTGCTGAGCCGTTGCTGAAGAGCATCAGCAACGGCTGAGTCGTTGCAATAGCGCCGTGACAGAAAGTCGCGTTGCTGATGACTTAGCAACGGATCAGCAACGGCCGCTCGGGCCGTCGCTCAAAACATTATCAGCAACGGCCGCTGGGCCGTCGCTAAAAATATTATCAGCAACGGTTTTGCCACAGACCCGGAGCCGTTGCTGATACCATTAATAGCAACGGCCGCTGAGTCCGTAGCAACACCGTTAGTAAAACTCCGTCGCTAAGCCGTTGCTGTAGGTCATCAGCAACGGCTTTCGATACACTTTTAGCAACGGCTTTCCCACGGACGCCCGTGGGAAAGCCGTTGCTGATGACCTATGCCTGCAACCAGAAAATTTGAAAATTTCAAATTTCCATTGATACATTGATACATTTATCTGATACATAACTCACACACCCATACCCTCATACACACATTCATTCACACATCACAAACATCTCATACACATTCATTCACACATCACAAACACATCAAGATATACATCAAAACAATTATATTTATATTCATAATTATCCACGATAGTATAAACACAATTCAAATGTAAAATTGAAGTATCAACATCTCAATAACATAGTCAATATAAATTAAACAAGTTCAATATCTGAGTAACAAAGTCAATATAAACAAAATCTCACGATGACGATGGAGGATGGCCTGGATCATATGGCGGGGTCTGGAGTGCTTGAGTGTACACCGGCATGGACTGACTCGAGGATGATGGATTAGATGATGCCGAAGAGATGCCTGCTTCGGGATGACCCGACAAGTTGCGTAGCATAGCTTCTATATTCGCCATCGTCTGACTCTGACGCGCCATCGTCTGACTCTGATGCTCCATCATCTCAGTCTGACGCGCGACTGTCTCCTCTAGTGTCCTTATCCTATTACTATGATCATAACTGGATCTAGAGGTGGACGGCCGCTCACCAGCGACCGGAGGGGTCGGTGCCCCAAGTGGCCCTAGTACGGCTCGCGCATGACCACTATCTGCGAAGCCATATACGCGGCCATGGTCCCAGCCACCTGCGGCCTCGACCCACGATGCTGCGTCAAAGTCCTCGGGGGTACCCCCGCGCTGCACCACCGTCCGGCTGTACGTCTCCTACTCGAGTTTGATTTTTTGTTTAATATTTATCATAAAACTTAAATTATAAATATATAATGAATAATTTAAACAAATATATAATTACCACAATGTATGCAGCGCGGTTGTCGATGTACTCCCCCGTCCCATGTGCTCGACGGTGAGTCCGCTCAAACACCGCCATCGGGGAGGGTCGCTGGACAGTCCCGTCATCCGACACCGTCGTCTACATTTACAAAACAAATACATTAATTAGTACACATAATAACAAATAAAATATATAATTAAACGATATACTTACCATACGGTTTGCGTGCACTGCAAATGCAACAGAGCCGCCGGTGTGACGCGCTGCTCCCCCCGACATGCGATTTCTAGCCGCATTCTGAGAAACCTCCTGCCATCGATCCGTCGACCATATCCCCACGAGCTGGTCCCATATATCCGGAGTAATCCAACTGGGGCCGTATCCCCGAGTCTCCGCGATGTTAGTGGTCCCAGCTCGGGCCATCGCTCGGGACCGAGCCTGCCCCAGCTGCCCGTTGTACCTTGCCCGGGAAATAGACTCCCAGGCAACGTAAATGAAGGACCTCTGGTCCTCGGCCCATGTATAGCGAGCCTGCAAAATAATAATATCAGTACCAATTCTTAATATATCATCATGCATGTAAAAAAAAAAAAATACGTGCCTCAAACTCGCGCCATAACATGTCGACGTGCTCGCTAGGCACGTGAGACCACGTAGGCCATGCCCCGTGCATGTATCGTCGAATAGTAGAAGAAATGCTCCTCGGCACTTCTTCTTGCTCGAACCTGCACAACAAAAATAAATTTTAATATTATATTATGATATAATGAATTTGTAATGATTCATAATTCATGATATATTACCGCTCCCCAATCACGCTGATCAATCTACGTGACTCTGTGGCTGGTGGAGGCTGCCACCTGTTCGGCCCGCGTGGCCGCCTGCGTCTGGATGTACTAGCCTCGGCAGTATCATCCTCATGAGGATCAGCAACAGGAGGATCAGCAGCATGAGTAAGTGCTGGAGTCTCACCGATCGGAGACTCCGAAGCTCTCTTGCGTCGATAACCATGACCAGACATATCTGTCGAACAGACATATAATCAGATTATTGTATAAATAGTAGAGATATATTTAATAAAATATATATACTTTACAATTATTCCTCATCATCTGAATAATAGTCTTCGAATTCTTCTTCTTCTTCCTCTTCTTCCTCTTCGTCATCTTCTTCATCTCCAGCTTCCTCAATTTCATGATCGTCATCATCAGCATATTCAACTTCTAATTGAATTGACGTTGTGTCTGCATCCTCGAGTATTGGAATAATACGATCCACAGCAGGAAGATCATCTTCTTGATAGAAACCAGGAGGATCATTTTCTCCTACTATCGGATCAATTTTTCCTCTACCTTTTGTCTTACAGACTACACGCCAATCTGCTCTATCTTTATTTCGAGCCGGATACTTCGCGTAATATACTTGTTCGGCTTGTGATGCCAATATAAATGGCTCATTTGCTGTCAATTTCGATTTGTAATTAACCTCAACAAGTTTGTATTTTTGATGAACTTTCATGCCCCTTTCTGTTGTATCGAACCAATGACATCTAAATAGGAACACTGATTTCAAGCCGAAGTAGTGCAACTCTATCACTTCTTCCACTAGTCCATAGAAATTCATATCACATTCAACATAGGTTGTCCCTTTCACGCAGACCCCAGCATTCATCGTCTTTTTTGTAGATGAATATTCAACCGTGTGAAATTTATACCCGTTAACAAAATATCTGCTATAGCACGACACAAGTCGCGACGGTCCACTAACAAACTCAAATATTTTTTCATCTATTTCAGCTCTGTGATCTTTGCTGTAAGTCTGAATCCAAGAAGGGAAATCACGATTCCGTAATGTCTCCAATTCTTGATCGTTGTAAATAGAGTATTTTTGCACCATCTCAATGTCAAATATTTCAATGAATTGTTCAATCTCTGGGCAATTGAGTAATACATACAAGTGTGCCAAATGATACTCTTCATCGCTTAAGTGTCGAGATGGACGAGAACCAAAAGCACGACCAGAGTGACAAAATATATTTAAACGTCCATCTGAATGTCGAACACCCCCGTCGTCGTTACGTGGAAGACGATCAAATCTTGTCTGTACTGTCGATTCAAAGTAAAATGAGTAGAATGTTGAAATTTCTTGGATGATATACGATTCAGATATTGATCCTTCAACAGCTGCGGTGTTCTTTACTTTTTTCTTCAGACGATTCATGTATCTTTCAAATAAGTACATCCAACGATATTGAACGGGGCCACCAACTCGTGCCTCGTATGCCAAGTGTATCGGTAGATGCTCCATCGAGTTAAAAAATGCATGAGGGAAAAACTGCTCCAGCTTGCATATGATTTCAACAATATTATTTTCAAGTGTTGACATATCTTCGACTCGAAGGACATTTGCACAGATGCTTCTAAAAAACATACTTAATTCAGTCAACGGACCCCAAATATTATCAGGTAGAAGATCTCGAAATGCGATCGGAAGTAATCTCTGCATGAATACATGACAATCATGGCTCTTCATCCCTGATATTTTGCAATCATCGACGTTCACACATCGAGATAAGTTTGAAGCATATCCATCGGGTAATCTGAGTTCTTTTACCCATTGACAAACATCTTTGATCTGTTATTTATTTAACACATATAGGGCCTTCGGTTTCAGATATCGTCCGTTGACCTCTTGTAACTCCAACTCTGGTCTTTTACAAAGTATTTTCAGATCATGTCGGGCTTTGACATTATCTTTAGTTTTTCCAGAAATATCCATCACAGTGTTGAAAATATTATCAAACATATTTTTTTCAATGTGCATGACATCTAAATTATGTCGAATCAATAATGAACTCCAATAGGGCAATTCCCAAAAGATATTTTTTTTCACCCAGTTGTGTGTTTGGCCAAAACCTGACACTCTTTCATTGCGACCGAATACAATATCTGGAAGTGCTGAAACACGTGCTAACATTTATTCACCAGACAACATCGGTGGTGGCCCATCTCTTTCGACTCTGCCCTTAGTAAATTTATTACGATTCCTTCGATACTGGTGATGAACCCGTAGGAATCGACGATGACAATCAAAGAATGAGATTTTTCGTCCGTTCTGAAGACTGATTGATTTAGAGTGTTCCATACAATACGGGCAAGAGAGTCGGCTGTGAGTGCTCCAACCCGACAACATGTCGTACGCGGGGAAATCATTGATTGTCCACAAGACCGCGGCCTTTAAATTGAAGTTTTGCTTCCGATGACAATCATAAGTGACAGCTCCCTCAGTCCACAATGTTTTCAATTCATCTATCAAGGGTCTGAGAAATATGTCAATTTCTTTTCGCGGACCCTTAGGACCCGGAATAATCATCGAAAGATAAATAAATTCATCTTTCATGCACATTGACGGTGGCAAATTATAAACTGTCAGCAGCACTGGCCAAACTGAATAAGGAGTTGCAGAATGTCCAAACGGATTAAAACCATCTGTGCACAATCCCAATCTGATATTTCTAGTATCCATAGCAAATGAAGGATAACATGTATCCAAATGTTTCCATGCTTCACTGTCAGATGGATGAGTCATTACTGTATCATCACGACTTCTTGCATGCCAACTCATGTAGGGGGCTGTCTTTTCCGACATGAATAACCTTTGAAGCCTCGGTGTTAGTGGAAAATACCGAAGCACCTTAAACGGGATATTTTTCTGTCGGACCAATTTCTTCTCCTTGTAACGAGGGTGTTGACATACAGGGCATTTATCCAACTGCACATTTTCTTTATAATATAAAATGCAGTTATTTTGGCACGCGTGTATTTTTTCGTACCCAAGCCCCAATTTTCTCATTAGCTTTTTAGTCTTATAAAAAGTAGGCTCAAACTTGTTATCAGTAGGCAGCATTCCATTAATCAATCCAGCAATCCGATCATACGCAACTCCGCTGATATTACAATCGGCCTTGATGCTTAAGAGCTGTGTCATTGCTGAAAACCTAGTGTATTTAGGATAATTCTCATACAAAGGTTCATCGGCAGCTTTCAACATCTCGTAAAATTCTGCAGCTTCTTTATTCGGTAATTCAATCTCTATCGCAGCCCCTACTTCTGTGATATCAACCGCTGTAGTATCTGGTGGGACTGATGTCTGAAGAACTGGCCGATCAACATTATCATTCAGGCGGAATTGACCCCCAAGACTATCAAGTATCATAGTTCTATAGGGATTACATTGACCGGATGAAGAAGCACCAGCAGAGGAAGATTCATCATATGTCTGAACGACAGGATTGCTCGACGTCCCGACTTCGCGTGACTCCCTGTGACAAGTTCATAGAAAATATCTCGGTGCAAATCCTTTGGTATATAGATGCAGAGTGACAGTCTCCCGATCCAAAAATCGTCCATTTGAACAAATGCGGCACGGACATCGGATTTGATCATCCATGCTAACGAAATTCAGATTCGAATAGGCGAAATTTAGGAAGTACGTTACGCCTAATCGAAACTCATTCGTTAAAGCTCCACGATTAAGACGTCGGTACATCCAACTTCGATCAGCCGACATGATTCTGTCAATCAATGATAATTTCTTTGGTTAATGTCTTTAGGTGAGATTATCCTATTCCATTCGGGATTTATGTTATTCGTACTGCACTTACGTTTTTATTTTAACTGTTAACTAATTATTCTAAATTTCGACAGCATCTCCCTACAGTTCTCCGAATACGCATATCATCTGGGCGCGTATCGGAGAACAAGAGAGATGTTGCCGAAATTTAGAATAATTAGTTAACAGTTAAAATAAAAACGTAAGTGCAGTACAAATAACTATATTCCCAAATTGTCCAATCAGGGACAATTCAAGAATTGTACGTCGTATAAAAGATCATCTACTTCTTTTACACGAACATACAATTCCCGAACGGATCTAAGGTTTTGCTAAATCATATCCGATCGTCGATGCGTACGTGAAACAAATCAACTCGTCGGAGGATGATTATTTTCTAAATGTTTCGAGACAGTTCGAGTCCATATTGGACGATTTCGACGCGCGTCCGAAGTGGACGATTCTGGCGCGAGTCCGAAGTGGACGATTCCGGCGCGAGTCCGAATTGGACAATTCCGACGCGCGTCCGAAGTGGACGATTCCGGTGCGAGTCCGAATTGGACGATACCGGCGCGCGTCCGAAGTGGACGATTCCGGCGCGCGTCCGAAATTAATCTAAACCCTAATAATTAATCTAACAAATTAAATAATTAATCTAAATAATTAATTAATAATTATTAAATAATTAATTAACAAATATAAAATAATATAAACTATATATATATATACTAAATTCCGGTGCCGGAGTCCACCCTCCGGCGTCGGCGTACAGTGGCCGGACACAATGTCCGGCCACTGCAGAAGGTCCGGCGGCGGCCATCGGTCGACCGCCGCCGGCCGAAACCCTAGAAATAGGGTTTCGGTCGGGTGATTTCCGCCGGCCGCAAGGAAGAGACGGCAGCAGGGGAGACTTACCTGAACAAGTCGGCAGCAGCGGTCGGCGTCGTCGGCGTCGGCAGCAGCGGCAGGAGCGGCGGCGGCAGCAGCGAGCAGCGGGAGGAAGAAGAGTCGGGCGCGAGAGCGTGCCATATATAAACTTATCAGCAACGGCTCACTCGCCCGTTAGAACGCCGTTGCTGATAAGTTATCATCAGCAACGGCTCACTTATCCGTTAGCAAGCCGTTGCTGAAAATTAAAATATAAGCAACGGCTCGCCTTTCCGTCCGAAAGCCGTTGCTGATAATTAAAATAATCAGCAACGGCTCGAGTTTCCGTTAGAACGCCGTTGCAGATACAGTTTTCTGCAACGGCTCGGGCGGCCGTAAGAATGCCGTTGCAAATAGCAACGGCTTGAGCGGCCGTCGCTGATAGCCGTTGCTGAAGACGAAGTTTCTAGTAGTGTTAGTCCGGTCAATTATTATTTTTTCCCCACCGTATAGTTGTTTAATATCTTAGAGAATAATAAAAGATTTGATATACATGTTTTTATTCTTCTCACGCTAGAAATTTTATTTTAAATAAGGCTGACTTTATATTCAATTATTACAAGAAAGATTGGCAATGCACCGAATAAGTTATAATTAGGACTCAAAACTAAAAATTATAAGCAAGATATCTAAATATTTAACCATCAAGCTATAAGTGGATTCGACATATGTGTACAATCTATTTGATGAGATAACTGACATATCTTTTTTATACACCCGAATCATTTAAAATACTCATGCTCGAAATTATTTGCACTGCAATTCAATCGTAATTATATTGAAAAAAATAGATTAGTTTGTGGTACAAACTTAATTAAAATGATTGTAGAAGCAAGTTGTATACCCATAGAAGTAAAAAGAATTTGAAATTTAATCAATTCAAGAAAATAAATAATATTGGTGATCCATGTTATTAGCTATTCAATATAATTATCAATTTTATTTTAAAAATTAACCTATTATATATCAATACACCGTTAGTCATAGAATTAGTTTTTGCTATTGATAATTTAAAGGTATATTTTCTGATTAATTAGATACAAAATTAGCTAAAGAAAATTATATTTTTTTAAAAAAAATCAAGTTGAATGATCTAAATTAGTTTTAATTAAATTACAAATATAGCAACATCAAGAAACTAAAGTTACTTAAAAAATAGTTTTGGTTCAATTAAATATAAATTTATTTACTTTACTTAATTTGTCTATTTAAAAAATTAGTTTGGGTTAAATATATTATTTTTTTGCTTAATTTTTATAAACTAAATGTAATTTAATCTATTAATAAATTAATCGATTTTATAAAAGATCTATAATTACAAATTTACTACTATATTTTTGATATTTTAAAACCATAATAACCTTTTAGTATTTTAAAAAAAACTAATTTCATATAAATTATATAAAATCGAAATTATGAAAATAGATTTAATTGGTTCCAGTGACACATGTAACATTTTCAATTCGAATGTTTTGAATTTGATGTAATCTCCCCCTCCTACATATAATCTCCTTGAAGTCAATATTTAGACTAATTGCAAGTAGGCAATGAATTGTTTAATTGACTTTGAAGCCAATGGGTTGTTTGACTTTGAACTCTAAAAGTTGAAGGATGAGAAGAAAAGAAATGGATCAAGTCATCTGTTGCTTTCTTCAACTTGATTAGTGGATGGTTGGTAAGTCTCCACCTTTATGCAATCAAAGTCTAGATGACAAGAACAAATCAGAGTAAAATATTAATTAATTGAAATTAAGCTTCCTTTGATATGTGTGTAAATGTGGACAATATTACACATTGCATTCTTCTCTAATTTCTCATCACCTAATGAATAGTATTTCTATGTATACCAACTCCCTTAGAATTTCATGTCTTCAAGTTGTAGACTTCCACCTCCATGATATGTTGTTTATTTAGTATTCACTATGAATGAGTTAATTTATCTATTCATTGCAATTCATCTTCCACATTGATTGTTGGTTTTGTTTTCTTTCAAATTCTTATGCAAGTGTTGGGTCAAGTAATTAATCTGTTACAATTCGTTTGATGGGATAATTGACACATCAACTTCATAGACCAATCTATTGGCCTAATTAAAATGCTTAAGCTAAAATTGATGGTATCACACTCATCAAGCCTTATAAGCCAACACCACATCCAACATACTCCCGATGTGGGACTAAATCGGGGTATTACAATCTCCCCCACTTATGTCTTGACGTCTTCGTCAAAACTCAACTCGAGTCTAACACATAGTCCAGAATCACACTCAAGTCGGCGGCATGTGAGGCCTAGCCTAGTAGCGGCTCCACCCCATCACCCGGGCAGCCATTTCTCACATAGGCTCTCTCACCATGCCTAGGACTAGGTCTTGCTCTGATACCATTTGTTACAACCCGCTTGATGTGATAACTGACACATCAATTTCATAGACCAACCTATTGGTCTAATTAAAATGCTTAAGCTGAAGTTGATGGTAGCGCACTCATCAAGCCACCTCCATGATATGTTGTTTATTTAGTATTCACTATGAATGAGTTAATTTATCTATTCATTGCAATTCATCTTCCATATTGGTTGTTGGTTTTGTTTTCTTTCAAATTCTTATGCAAGTGTTGGGCCAAGTAATTAATCAGTACTGAAAAGTAACGATAATGGAGAGAGAATAAAATTCTAACATTAATTAAGTGTTATCTTTTGTTCTTGTTGTTTAAAAATAGTTAGGGAGTTACTTAGTTCCCAAATGAATGACCAAAAACTAATGTCCAAAGCCTTCATTTTAGGGTTCAATTCTTTACCTAACTACTGAAGTAGACATTTAATCACATATTGATATTGATTTAGATGATGAATTAAAAATAAAGTTAAAGTTGTTAGATTTGTTGCACCTAATTGAGACTAGAAAAATGAGTACAAATGAATTATTAATGCAAGTTAAGCATGATCATCCCAATAAATTATGAGTGATGATGACACTGACTATATGTGAAGGGTGAAATCATTTCATATCGAAAGAGATATTGCAATTTGTGCAGTCTATATCTTGTAATTAATTTCCTTGTATTTATGTAAGCTAGTGATCAAATAACTTTTATGAATAATTAGCCAAGGATTTGTTTTTTTTTAAAAAAGGTGGTATTATTCATGTTATTTTCTTCAACCAAAAGAGAAAAGTAAAACTTGACACCAAACAATTCTAAGGAAAAGGTTGAATTTAATTAATAAGGTAATTAATACATTGACAGATGCAGTCCTCCCAACAAAACAAAACAAGACAATAAAATATAATACATAGTTGGTGTTATTCCATTTCAAAAGTTAACCTCTTCCTTGGGGTATCATGTTCTAGAATGCCAATTATGTATTCATAGTCTTCATCATGTTGTATATAATTTAAGTAATTATCCACATAAATATCTAGCTAAGCAATATATTGATAGTTAAATGAAGACTTGGAGTCCTATAATTGAAAGGCACAAGTGTGCCAAATTAAACATCAACTCATGGGAAGGTTCCAACTTAATTCCAAGGTTTGTTGCTTGTTTATAATTCATTATTATTATTTAAGTGGACTTATATTCATAATAATAAATATGAAAAGGCTTTGCATTCATTCATTTCTCTTATTATTATCATTTAAAAAATAATAATTTTATAACATAGTCATTAATTACAAAGTGTACAAACACTACTAGAAATTAAGTCTTCAGCAATGACTATCAGCAACGGCCGCTCAAGCCGTTGCAGATATTTTGCATTTGAATAGTTTTTATACTATTGTGGATAATTATCAATATAAATATAATTGTTTTGATGTATATCTTGGTGTATTTGTGATGTGTGAATGAATGTGTGTATGAGTGTATGGGTGTGTGAGTTATGTATCAGATAATGTATCAATGTATCAATGAAAATTTTAAATTTTAAATTTTTTCGTTGTCAGGTTCACATCATCAGCAACGGCTTTCCCACGGCCGTCCGTGGGAACACCGTTGCTAAAAGTGTATCGAAAGCCGTTGCTGATGACCTACAGCAACGGCTTAGCGACGGGATTTTACTAACGGCGTTGCTACGGACTCAGCGGCCGTTGCTATTAATGTTATCCGCAATGGCTTCGGGTTCGTGGCAAAACCATTGCAGATAATATTTTTAGCAACGGCCCGAGCGGCCGTTGCTGATCCGTTGCTAAGTTATCAGCAACGCGATTTTCTGCCATGGTTCCATTGCAACGGCTCAGCAACGACATCAACCGTTGTTGATGCCCATTTTTCTAGTAGTGAAAGAGCTGAGAATTATACGCACAAAGTGCATTTTTTACAAGACGTATAAAGTCGACGTAGAAAGATGCATAAAATATTATAACCGAAGATCGAACCCATGGCAGGCATTTATTAGGCCGGTGTGCATGCGTATCAGGTAGGTTTCGCGTAGACATGAATTAAATTCGGATAGGATTCGAGACAAAACTTAAGGAATCGATTAAAATTAGTTCCGACCATATTCGAGTCCAACACATCGAGTACCCGGAACACGTACACAAAAACTTTTTCATTAATTATATGTTCTGAGCTAGGGTACAAGTTTCAAGATACTTAGTTGGAACCTCTAATACATGCTTAATTAAGAGAGAAGGAAATATATATAGTAAATTTTGTGGTGCAGATGTTAATTTCCAAAGTCAAAGGTCAGCAAGTGTACATGCACTTCCCTCAAACCCGTGAAGAAACAGCGCCTTATATTCTCTAGAGTTGTTGGTATTTCTTATCAGCTAGCTACTGTCTTGTCCTCCTCCTCCTCTTCTTCCTCAACACATCACAAAACCTCTCAAAGCTCGCCTGCCATTTCTGTAACTCGATCAATTCATTGAACTGGCATTATTAATACCATATACATGGCGAAGCTTTCGTGGAGCTCTTTGATGATGCCGGGGTGCTACGGATCGAGCCGGCGAGTGAGGGAGAAGAAGAGCAACAGGAAGAAGAAGAAGAACATGATGATGGCAAAGCAGGTATCGATCCAGAGGCTGTCTTTCTCGGAGGTCAGCAACTCGACGGGGATGCTGTCGCCGGAGGAGCTCTCGATATCGCTGGTGGGCTCGAACCTGCACCTGTTCACGTTGGCGGAGCTGAAGACGGCGACGCAGGGCTTCTCGCAGAGCAACTTCCTGGGGAAGGGCGGGTTCGGGCCGGTCTTCAAAGGCTTCGTCGACGACAAGCTCAAGCCGGGGTTGAAGCCTCAGACTGTCGCAGTGAAGCAGCTCGACTTGGAGGGAAATCAAGGTCACAAGGAATGGCTGGTACTGATCATGATCACATGAATATTTAATTTCTTAATTTTAAGGATTAATATTATAATGATAATTTCTTTCAAGGAATTAATTTCCACGTAATTAATTAGATATATATATATATATAGTACGTGTGCATGCCTCATCTCTCCTTCAATTCTTCTTAATTCATATATCATTATTACTGCAGGCCGAAGTAATCTTCCTTGGGCAACTGAGACATCAACACCTTGTGAAACTGATAGGGTATTGCTGCGAAGATGAACACAGGCTGCTAGTCTATGAGTTCTTGACCCGGGGCAGCTTGGAGAACCACCTTTTTAAGAGTATGTATGATTGAGTTTTAAGACATCATTATAATGTCCATTTTCCTGTAATTAACCTAATAATTAAATTGTCTCAGTAATCAATAACTCAACAAGTAATCCATTCCATCTCATTTGAGAATATCCGAATATTATTAATTAATATTATATATGGTGGAACACATTCCTTCACCCTTCGTTTTCACAAGGCAAAATATCATCATGATTTGTCTCAATCTGCTTTATTTTGGTCAACCTAATTATATAAACGAAGAGGGGTATATAATTAATTATAGTCTTAATTACCTTTTGAGAGCTGAACGTAAAGTTAATAACTTTTTTGTCTTGTTCATCATCATGAAAGCTAAGACTTAATCTTCAATATGCAGTTTTACCTAAATCACTTGCAGGTCTTAAACAAATAAGAATTTATATCATGAGATAGAAGGATCATCATGTGTTGTTATTTTTGCAGGATACTCTGCATCTTTGCCCTGGATAACAAGGCTAAAGATTGCGATCGGAGCAGCCAAGGGCTTAGCCTTCCTCCACGATATCGAAAAACCAGTGATATACCGGGATTTTAAAGCATCAAACATATTATTAGACTCCGTAAGTTAATATGTGATTGTTAGTAATTATTACACGATTCAAGTTGTGGATCTCATTTCATTCGGTAAATTAGAATTTCTATGATTTTTTGATGATTTTATGATGTATTTTCAAGCTTAAATGACTCATTTGAACAGCGTTATTTTGAGAATATTTTGAATTTCATTCGGTTTGAAAAGGCATAAATTTTATTCTGCTGTAATAGCTGATTAAAGTTTCCTTCTTAATATAGAAATGCTTGTATCTCCGATGGAACTTTAGGTTTAATATATAAAAAATAGGAGAATTTTAGACCAACTAGATTGTGAGAGATGCCAACTTGAGAAGTTCCATGTATTTGTATGATTTTACAAGTAAAAGTTGTGTTTTTGCTCCTTACAAAAAATAAACTAACAGGTCGATGGAGCAAGGAACTGAACTAGACTGCATTGGCATTTGATTTGAGCCATGCATATTATGAAATGCTTAACTGAAAAATGAACTTGAGCTCACTGATTCATCGCTGATATGTATCTTAGGACTACAAAGTGAAGCTTTCTGATTTCGGTCTCGCAAAGGATGGCCCTCTAGGAGATGAAACTCATGTATCAACTCGAGTCATGGGTACCCAAGGGTATGCTGCACCGGAGTACATCATGACTGGTATAATCAAACCCTTTTCTGAACACTAATTTGTGTTGCTTCTTGAGCTAATTTTCCCGCGTTATACTTCTCAGGTCACCTCACTGTGAAGAGCGATGTATATGGCTTTGGAGTAGTCCTTCTTGAGCTACTCACAGGCCGGCGATCGGTGGATAAGAATAGGCCAAGCAGGCAGCAGAACCTTGTAGAGTGGGCAAGGCCAAGTTTGAACGATTCGAGGAAGCTAAGCCGGCTTATGGATCCCTGTCTTGACGGTCAGTACTCCATTCAAGGTGCACAGAAGGCAGCTGCAGTGGCCTACCAATGCTTGAGCCAAAACCCAAAATCTAGGCCTCACATGTCCACCATTGTTCAGACCTTGGAGCCTCTCCTGGACTTGAAGGACATGCCGATTGCGCCCTTCGTGTACATAGCACCAGCTGAGAATGTCTGCACAGAAGAATCAACAAAGAATGAGGTGAAGCAGAATGCGTCGAGACACAAGGTTAGATCACCTAAAGCAGTGATGGAAGCAAGAAATCCAAAAGAGTTCTAGTTCAACAATACACAAGAAGCAGAATGGGGCATAAATCATGTAGAATTTAGCTTGTTTCAATCAAATTCACTATACTACTTATTGAGGAAACATATATAGATCCTTCAAATTTAAGCAAGAGTGATAATTGTCTCCAGATATACAAGTAAATAATTCATTGTACAGAATGGAGTATGAACTATATATGAGAAAATACTATATTATTCTTTGTACAATTTATTCTCAGAAGTAATCTGATAAAAATGAGAAATCATAACAATGTGAATACACCTCGCATACTTCCTTTATGATTGAGAAAAAAAAACTCAGTGGGTCTTCCCTCTGTTTTCCCCTAAAAAAAGAAAACAGTATGAAGACACCATTGTCATCTTATGTGGTTTTTTTTTAACAATAGAATCTTGCATTCATTTCAAGAGTATTGAACAGAATACAAGTCATAGGTAGACGGGGTCATCTTGCGTGGTTTGACCAATCTTGCTATATGACATCTTTGGCACTTGATCTAAAAAACTACTTCCAGGATGGTGCAAATAGTACATTGAGCCTTTTTGCATAAAGTATGAATAGGTAGCTTTGCACTTGATTGCGTTGTGTATGGTAGACTTGTGCAATGAATGGATACATTGAAGTTTCATGTATTCAAACATGCATTATGACATTTAGAAAGTAGGGTTGGAATCTATCCTCTCTGCCTCTGCTTATGATGAATCAAGTCAATCTTCTCCTCCATTTACCATATAACTTTTTGGAGGAAAAGGACTCAGCTCAGTTCATACTAAAAGATTTGAAATCTACAAGGGGAAGTAGGGAAGGTAACAGAAACTTACATATTTTAGTATTCTCCTTGAAAAGTAACAAAAGGAGAGACTGAACATCTCCAAACCTCTTAGGCATGAAGAACAAGGCCAGTTTTGTAATAATTCTCTGCTATGGATATGTGGTTGTTCCTGTCAAAACAGATGAACCGTGTACAGATCATGCAAGTTTTTTTTTTTTTTTTGAAAATAGAAACCTGTAATATATTCAAGAGTAATGAACAATTACAGGTAGAGATAGGGGTAGACAAGTCTTAATGTCATAAAAGCGACAAAAGAAGGAAACTAAATAATTAGTAAGCAAAAGACCCAACATCTAAACACCACATCCAGTAGCTTGATTCACAGTAGACAGAAAGAAAGAAGCAGCAAATGCAGCTCTGGAATTAGAAGAAACAGCTGAATCCACTCCCCGGAACACCCTGGAGTTCCTTTCAAACCATAATGACCAACTCCAAACCAACAAGAGTTTAGTCCTTAGCATTTTAGTCTTAAAATCTCCTGCATACATCTCCTCCCAAGGTTGACCGGAGAGAGGAAAGAAACTCTGATGTAGGGCCGAAAGAAACAGCAGCCAACCATGAGCTGAGTAGGAGCAGGTTTTGAACAAATGAGCATGAGTTTCTTTGTCAGCAGCCTCTGTTTGAACCATAGACATCCAAAAATCGAGATCTTAGGAGGGAGACCATGCTGCCAAAGGAACCTGGCGAAGCCATTCAGGACACGCCTCTGTGTACAGATCATGCAAGTTGATTATGAAATCATGCACAATCTGAAAACATACAACAGCATCTGACATAACAAAACAGCAGTTGTTATAAAGATGAATGTCTAGCTAATCTATGAGCACTAGTCCTTCCAACAAAGGACCATTTTACTAAGAAGAGTTAGCTGGAAGCTAAAAGAATATCATATAAACCTGGTAGTTCATGCACACAAATTCAGGGCTTGTAGATAGTCTGAGAAAACCTGTGCACAAATTAATTCCTCTCCAAATAGCCCACAGTTCAGCATATAAGGTGGTTCATGGATACTACTTTAACATCATGCTCATCTGCAACTGGTAACTGATTAGTATCCAAGAATATAAAATTCGTTCCTGCAAGTTTGTGCAATTCAAGGTTATTGATTCACTTTTAATGATTCCAATTAGGTTCAAAACAGTACCTGCTATGCATGGGAAAGAGCTTCCATGAAGTCTAACGAAGGATAAGATTCCAGTGAACATATTTCTTTTACCTACAAAAGGTATCAGCTAGTTCAATTGATAAAGGTCTTCACCCCAAGGTAAGGGAGGATTGAGTCCTGCCTTCACCACCTAACTACTCTTATTATATTTTGTGAGCATGTGAGTTAGCTTAGTTGGAAGAGACATGGAATTTATTATAAGGTTCTGAATTTCTGATATTTAATCCTGCTTCCACCATTTATAGTTTTCACAAAAAAGGGAATATAGACGGAATTAGTGATAGTGAAACTCATAAAAGAGTTGGTTATGGCAAGTAGCTCAATTACTGCAGGTTTCAGATTCCAAGGTCAACTCTCTTTCTCTATATTCCCTTCTCCGTCAATACAAAGGCATCCAGGACTGCAGTCTGAGTGTGATTGGCTTCAATGGAAGCCTGTCGGTTCCCTAAAAATCAGTGGCCAATGATTTAGCAAAAAGGGAAGAAGATGCCCTCTGTATTCTAATACAATTTGGAACTTTTAAAAGCCAAGCTTCAGCAGAAAATCCATATAGCATATGCTAGATCATCTATCTTGCTTGTGCTTGACTTCTTATCTCTTTCATTTGCTTTCTCTTGATAAATAAAACAGATTATTATAGGACATTCATAAAATAATATTACTTGTTTTACCATTTTTATTTGGTATGAAAGTACTTTATTTTCACATGATTAACATTTGAAACTTCAATTCATTTCCAAATATTGGCGAATTACTAGCTAAGAGGTGGAACTCGAAGAATTAGGGTCTGAATGTAAGGATTATTTGTCTGTCATCTGCGTACCAATGTGGTAATCAAGAATGATTATACTTTCTACATCAGTGTAGATAAATATCTTGTTTCATTTACTTAATAGTGCGATTTATGTGTTGAAGTTATTTGTGAAGCAAAGAGGATAAAATAATAGATCAATTGACTCCTTTGTCATCTCACATATCTGTAATGCAGCTTATCTTGCAAAATATCTTATTCTTGCAAAAAGAAAATGAATTTATTTTTCTAATTCTACTTGTATTTTTCAGTTGAACCATCATAGAATAGGTGGATTTACTGAAAAAAGTATATAGAAAAGATGGCTCTTCATAATGAGAAAGGCAGCTTGTTCTTGATGTGTTTGTGGCTTTGAGTTCATACTTCATGGTAAATCCAGTGGTGCATCCATTCATATCTAGTATTTTTGCTGGTAGATTGCATATAGAATTCCATGGTTTCACAGTTGACACCACATGAATGCTTAAAAATTGAAGGACAGAATTAGCTATTAAGATGTATGATAACATATCAGTAGCATGAGATAGACAATTTAATAGCATGTCTGGTTAAGTATTTTACTACTGAAATGCTTTAAACAAAAAAATAGGTCATGATATTTCTTCATTCAAAAGACAGTATATAATTATCCTATCAATTCTCTTATGTATGCTGAATCTCTCATGTTTTAATATCATACTGCATCATATTTCAGAAGCCTACAACAAGGAGTTGTGTACCACTCAAACATCCTTTTTGGAATAAGCTACTATATCAAAGGATAGGAATGGGAGAAGGAAGGTGGAACGACTGCAAAAGATCCATATCGGGCAAGCTCAAAGGAGGCAGTGAGAACTGACCATAAGTTGAGCTTCCCTTCCTTAACTCCTGCATTGTCATCAAGGCAGCAACCGTGCTCCGAAAAATGGTCTGTTCCATTGCCACTAATGCCTTCTTTTCTCCTTGCTGAGACTTCTGATCAGAAGCTGGAAACAGTAGATCAATTGTGCTTTCACATTCCTTGACCAACTTCGATATAATTTCAGTTGTAAAGAAAGGCTGTTCCAATACTTTCTCAATGAATGGAAGTCTTAGTAGACGGCCAGTTTGCTTGTCATACTTCTTTAAGATCTTGGCTAGTCCTGAAATGATGAAGTCTTAAAATATGAGTATAAATTGTATACACTTTCCTTATCATAAATATATAAAAAATACTCAGTGGGTCTTTCTCTCCATTATATATATAAGTACATTTTGGGCCTTTTACTAAAAGCTAAGCTTTTGGGATAAGTATTAACTCCATCAATCTTTATCATTTAACATTGTATCAGAAAGCACAGATCATAAGTTTGAGACCTGCCGTGTCTTGTTTCTTTGTGTTTAATCACTTTTGTGTAGGATCATTTCGCATATGGTTGTGGAATATGGATATTTGGCTTGTGCACTGTCTTCTCACATAATTTGGTATGGCTGGACAGCTAGAGGGGTTTTAATTTTCAAAAATCCAATCAATCTTTAGCAAAGTCTACTGAAGCTTTTCTTTCTTTTCTTTTCTTCTTTACTTTAAATTTATTCAGGTGATAAGATTTTTTCCTTTATTTGCTTGGCTTTTGTCTTTGAAAAAGCATGCTACAAACAAGATTCTTGACCAGATTAAGGAGTAGAAAAAATGCGGGCAAAAGTTTAGTATGAGCACATACATTGGAGATTATAAGAAATGGTTCTGATAAATGACCTGTGTAATTGATGCTGCTGTAGTTCTCCAGCAGCACCATTTCTCCATGGAAGTTGACAATGTCCTTGCTGATCTTTGACATCTCCTTTGCATACTCTGCCTCCGATGGTTGACTCTCCATCACTCTCTTGATCCGCTCCTGCAGCTCCTGAGCCCCCGCCCAAAGTATCAAAACCTCAGCATAAATCCATTAATCGTTTTATAATTTCAAATCCTCACCTTTTGCCTGATGATGAACTCCTCCTCCTGCTCCACAAAGAATGCATTGAACTTGTCGATCTCAGCATCCAGCAGCTGGATAAACGCAGCCTCCACCACGGAGGAAGGCTGTCCCGAAGAGATGAGCCTCACCAGCTTCTTGAGGTCCTTGTAGGAGAGAAACTTGTCCCTCCATTCCGGAAGAGTCTCCTCTATATGCTTCTTCAGCCGCTTGCCAAACTTCATAGCTCCTCCTCCCCCCTAATATGCATGCTTGTGAGGAAACAAGGGGGAGGAGAGCATCATTATATGCGAAGGGAGGGGGAGGTGAATGAGAGAGGAATATTATGGAGCATATGCTAGGCGTGTTAGGAGAAACTAAGAGAAAGAGAGTCCTTTGGATGGACAGTGAAATCAAAGCATGCTAAAAGTATGCAAGCATATTCTTTCGAGACAAAGAGTGGAGATTGGCCGATTGGGGTTTCAGTCCCCATGTAACTTTTTTTCTTGCTTATGATATGTTATGATGTTAAAGCCTGGTCTTCGTTAGAAGGAAGCAGGTGGGTAGATGATGGCATGATTCCACAGAATCTTTTGGGCACTGTTCAAGATCCCCCGGACTCACGGAACGCACCGAGCACGCAGTCAAAAATGTTGATCGGAAATTTAGTTAATATATAAGGGGAAGAAGTACTAAAATATCATTTATTTTAAAATTAAAATATCTCTAAAATTATTTAAAATAGTACAAAAATATGCAACCACCATGGATATCAATTAATGGATATGCTTTGTTCTTAAAAATAGCATATTCTGTTATATATATAAGGAAATGTACTAAAATGTCATTTAAATTTTCATCGGGGTATTAACCGATTCACCTTTGAGATTATTAAAAATTGTAAAAAAATAACATTCAAACTAACAAAACTTAACAAAGAGGACGCGGATGCTGATCGGGTGGGATATTGACTTTGCACGTGACGCACATATATAAAACGAGTGAAATATAAATAGCGAGAGAGATCATAAAATTTTTTAAATAAAGATTTAGGAACGAGCGAGATATAAATAGCGAGAGAGCAACAAGAGTCTAATCATTTTGAATGTCCACTACAAACTCATCTTTCCAGGACATCAGTTCAAACAATCGAAGAAGCGGATAAATTACTTTTGAGCAGCTACAGCACGTCTAGCGTCGGCTTCTAACAAATTGTGCATTTTGTCCACTTCTACATCAAGGGGCATTTTAGTCCCCGGTGAAAACGTCAAATACATTTTAGTATTTTTTTTCAAATATATATATATATTAGTGCATGTGGGACCCAAACTTACGTGGCATCTTGAGTATCGCTTATGTGACAAGTTGTTCTCCGCATGCGCATCACATGTAAGGTCAACATCTCAATCAGCATCCACGTCATCTTCGTTAAATTTCAATTAACAGAAGTTAACTTGAATGTTATTTTTATACCATTTTCAATAACTTTAGATATATTTTAGCTCTAAATTAAATTCAAACTATAGGAACACTTTAATATATATCTTGGTGAAAACGTCACGAGCATTTTTAATACTTTTTCCTATAATACAAATATGTCATTTTTAATAACAAAGCATATCCATTAATTGATCTTCACGGCCATATATTTTATATTTGCATTAATAGTTATAACAAGCAGATTTAGTATCGCGGTGAGATGCAATAGTTGCTTGATTCATAGGCAGAGCCAATGTATTGGTGGGGGAGAGGAATTTATATAGACATCAGTACCCAAATATAGTTGTCAATACTTTTTAATAATTTATTCACATTTTATCCCATATCCAATTTATTCACATTGAAAAAACTTAGATTCAAATTTAAGCATCTATTCGAAGTAGATTTTTAATTAAATTTTTATGGTATTAAGTACTTTTATCGATAATTATACTACATGCCCAATTAATTAAAAAATTTCCCATAAAATAACTTGATCAAAAAAATATTTGATCAATGTAAGAAATAAAGTGAGAGGGAAAATAAAATAAAAAATGAAGAAATTATTTGACCAATATAGTATATAACTATAGCTATTTGGGCCTCAATTTATGGAGCAAATGAGCTGAAATATATTTGACTAAGCCCATAAATTCAAAGTACAGTGTAATAATATACACCTAAAATATGAAATTAAAATAAAGTAAATGCATCTTAAATTAATTCGTTTAGACGTTTAGTTTTCCGTATAAAAAGAACTTTGCCATTAGAATATTTGAGAAAAAAATCACAAAATTTGAAAGACATTAAAATATTTGAAATAGAATAAACTATTTTTTGTTTTTTGACCCACGTCAACCCTTCACATGCATTAGCTAGCAAGCCAAGTACATATAATTTTGGAGATTGTAATGAATAGCTTTTATTAATTGCAACCTTTAATTACTAGATAAGTTAATTAGAAAATAAATTTATAATTAATATTTTTCCTAATTTATAATTTATTAATTAACTTTTTTATTTGTCTTTTAATATTTGGATCAATGAAAAATTATCACGTGTTATTTTTTTTAAAAAAATATTAAATAGATAATAATGAGTTAATGATGGAGTATTTTTGTTAATTTCATAAATCATTTTATTATCTAATTTTAAAGTTCATGGAAAATAAATGCAAAAAAATCATAGTTGAGAAGAAGTTTTTACTTTTTTATCCAAAGAAATAATATCATCTCCATGTTTATTTATAAAAACATGGATTATGTCGAAAAAAAAATTGACATTTGGACATGGGATTAAGATGAAATCCCACAAATTTTTAGAAATTGACGCCGACATCTACAAGCTGGCGCCGATTTCCAAAATTTGGCGCCTACTAGTGTCATTTGTCAAGCGTCGATTTAAAATCAGCTTTGACACAGACGTCATTAATTTTCCGCCTAAAAGTCAGATTTTGTTGTTGTGGTTTCGCTACCTCCTCCAACTCGACGATCTCGTCAAGACTGAATCATCGCAGTTGAACCTGAATTATTGTGAACCATAAATCTCGAATGTCAAGAAAGGGACATGGAGAGAGGAGCAAACTTTTTATATAAATTTTTTGAACGAATAAATATGAATTTTGAAGGAATAAACAACAAAATTTGTGATCATTCATTCACCGTCCATCGTTCATTAATTTTTTATTCATGCTCTAGAAATTACAAGCTTTTGCAGCTAATTAAAATGTCACTAGCTGTCTGCCACTATATTTAATTAAGTGACAATTAATTAACTAATTAATTTTAATTAATTATTAAATTTAAGTGACACATGCATGCATGCTAGGAATCATAGGACAAGGACAAGAAAATTAAAAATCTAAAGATAAGATATATATATATACTTCATATTTATTTAAACAAATATTCCTTTAAAATATAACGTACATTTATTACATAAATCATTCTCAGTTTCACTACCCTTACAACAGTGAACACACTGCCACATGAATCCACTCAAAGAAAAAGGGATCAGATAAAGCCAAGAGAAAACAAAGAAGATTAAACGTATAAAGTGTGTGTGAAATTAATCCACTGCTGCCAGTAATTGCTGGTTCAAAATAATTCCCAACATATTAAGGCATGCATGCAGAAAAAAAGAAGAAGAATTCAAAGAAAGGAAAAGTATATCGATCAAAGAATGATATAAATTGCTAGTTCTTTGTCAATAAACCTAAAAAATTCTCCCTGATGATGATCAGCTGCTTGCTGTCTTCTTCCTCAGAAGCTCCATAGAGCTGGGAAACTATCAAAAACGTCATTCCCATCATGCTCCTGGTCAAACCCCTGCGGCGGCGCCGCCGGGAAATACTCGTACAGGAAATCCTCGTACAGCAAAGGGAAGTGGCCATTCGCGTCCTCCATCGACGCCGAGAACGTCGACGACTCGTCGAAGAACTCGTGGCTGCTCTCAAGCGCCGCGACGTCGGCGGCGTCCGCGGCCGCCGGGGACTCCGCCGCCGGTGGCTTATTGGCGTGGCGGGCCGCCGCCGCCTGGATCTCGTCGTGCGAGAGCGGCGCCGCCCCGGCGTTGACCGGGGGGAGGTGGTCCGGGAAGTTGAGCCGCGCGGCGGCTCCCCGGAGGCAGAAGGCGGCCGCGTCGAAGGCGCGCGCCGCTTTCTCCGGGGCGTCGTACGAGCCGAGCCAGATCCTCTCCCTGCTCCGCGGCAGCCGGATCTCCGACACCCACTTCCCCCACTGCCGCTTCCGCACCCCCAAGTACCTCACCTCTCCGGCGCCGCTCCGCCGGCTCTCCTCCTCCTCGGCCGCCGCCTTCCGGGTCTCCGGCTTCATGGGGTATGCTGACACGTGTAGGTAGCTAGCAGAAGTCGCTCTTTATTCTCCCAGTGCACTCTCGCCGCTCGACTCGCTCCAACACAGTGAGGAGGGAAGGAGAGCGGCGTGCGGTATTTATGCCGGGCGCGCTCGGCCACGCCGTGGATCGCCGAGGAACCGCGTGGACCACGAAGAGCGTCGGACAACGACGCGAGCAACGCCGCGGCGCGCACTTCTCTATCGTAGACCATCGTCAAATATATTATGAGTTCCCATCGCGCTCCACGTGTGTGAGGGCTTCCAACACGTGCTTAAATTAAAAGTACACTTAAATAATTAATTTCCTCACACAAATTTAATACACCAATAAATAAATTATAATTATTGATTAGGACGTGCGGGGAGAGCGAACAAAAGGAGCCCCCGCGTTGTGATGTTGACTCGACGCAGAAGTCAAAGGGATCTCGGAGCGGCAGCTGTCAGATTGCGAGGTAGATTCTGCTGCCACGGATATAGATTCGTGGAATGGTCAAACCTTTTTCCATGGGTAACGTGCTTCCTTTCACGGGTGAGTCAGCAGTGAAGAGTTTCCGGATTGATGTCCGCATCTCTTGGATCTTCGATGTATGTACTACGCGTAGTCGCGTAGTGGCGTTTGACTTGGGTCATGGATTATATTCGTGGACCGGTCAAAGTATTAAGAGGGCGAAAATTGCTGCTGTGCTTGGCCGAATCACCCCTGAAAAGTTTCTCGGCAAGTCAACTATTAAATATCTTATTTAATTGGATAGATTATTCAACAATTTTACTAAACCAAAATATCAATCTTCAAAATTCTCTAAGCATTCAATAGTCTTCAAAATTGAGATAGTTAAAATATTTCCTAAAATCTCTAAAAATTCTAGTAATTTTAAATTAATAAATGATTTTTTTTAATATAATTTTTTAAAATATTTTAGAATGCATTTTGATGATCGAATTGTCATTTTCAAGATTTTCTTGGAACTCTTTAAACATTTGAATAGTTTCACAAAAGTGAATATTTTGATCATAAAAATAAATTCTAAAATATCAAAAAATTATAAAAATTTAAATTAGTGAATGAAATTTTTTATAATTTTTTATAATTTTTTTTAAAAAAAATTAGAATGTTTTTTCTTGATCAAATGGTCACTTTCAAAAGTTTTACTTGAAATTTTTTAAATATTTAAAAAATAATTATTTTGATCATGAAAATACATTCTAAAATCTCATAAAAATTCTAATTTAAAAAAATTACTATAGATTATTTTCTGAAGAGACAAATGAAGCCACGGGTAGTAGTTTTGTTGCATATATTCACTCAATTAAATAAAACATTGCAAAAAAATTATCATTGAACACATTATATTATGAGGTCAATATAATTTCAATTAATCGATTGATATTTAAGATTAGGAATTTGAAATCTTGAACAACGTAATATACTGAGAGAGACAAGTGGTTTTTTCTACGAAAAGTCAAAATTATTTCGTATAAGCGATTAAGATTGATGTGTAATTAGGTTGGCGGCTCAATCTCGATCAAAAATAAAAAATAAACAGATAATACAAGTAAATGTATATATAAATTAACATGATTCCATTCAAAATTTGAGGCTATATCTACGAGAAGGGGATCATGATTTTTTATTTTTTATTTTTACAAAAAGGTTGAGGCCTATATCTACCCCAATTCAATGATTGAGGGCTGAAATTTTAGCTACATATTGCACTTCCTCATTTTAATTTGAGTGTTGGAGGGAGTATATATCCCACTTCATCTTCATTAGAGAGATGCATCAAGTTTATGGATTCCATTTTAGTCCAACAATCCAAGTTAGCGCCCGCAATTTGCGTGATAGTTACTCGACGGACGACCGATGTTGAATACAAAGTATCAAAATCATTCGATTTCAACATAGATTTTCGATTTTACATACGAACAACAACGACTCCATTTTATAAAATAATATCGCACCAAAGTAAATCCTTTCGTAAAAAAAAACAGTGTACTCCATCGATATCACGTTAGAACACTACATCACGATAACGAAATAGTTTGAATTCCTCGATCATATCCTGACCAGAAATTTAAAATCTTGAAAAAATATATATAGAGAGAGAGAAGTAGAATTGGAAGTATTTAGATGGTCCCTTTCCCTACCATGTACAGAAGGAGGGGCTTTAGAGTTTTGAAATCTTTAACACATTAATTAAGATGGTCCACCTTTGTACTGTGGATTGGCATGCATCATTCTCAACTCAATTCATCCCAGCAAACCTCCAAATGCACTGTGTAAAGGAAAATCTCTAATTGTTAACTTCATAGTAGCCATACATGTTTTGCAAACTGATACTCCAATGTTTTTTCTTCAGGTTTATATCTCCTTGCTATAATTGATTAATTTTTAGCATTAATATTTCTGACAGCCACATAGAATAAGGCTACAACAACACATAGAAGGCCCTTTTTTTGAAGTAGGAAATGATTGAAGTATACAAGAAGGCCCTCAAACTCAAAGTGATTCAAACAAGGCAGAACATGATTTCAATTGCTCTTGTTGGAAAATCCAGATGGGGTCACTCCAGATATGTTTTCATGTTGTCTTTATATGCAACCAAAAGGTTCTTCCTTCCTCCTTTTTTAGGTGTTTTGCTGACTTCACTCAAAGGTAACCCTCCATCTCATGCCTTGAACACTAAAAGTGGCACAACCTCTTCCCAATTGGGTTGCTGAAAGAAAATAGAAAAGGATTATTCATTACAATGACATGAAGGATATTATTGAAGTGCTATGTGATGTGGTTGGGATAAGAATTACTACATCTACTCAAATTGCTTTTACTTTATATGCTTAATTATAGTTTATTTAAACATTACTTCTAGTTGTTTCAACTTTCAACTTTTTCAATGTTTTGCCAAGTTCTCTGCTTGTTGTAGCCAGTTCTTGTCTCTGCTTCAACTGATAAACTTTTCAGAATTACAATTGTGATGCTGGTTGTACTTGCAATGACAACAGCGAGGCATGCACCAAGTTTCTTTCACTTTTCCAGAGACATCCTGAGCTTTTAAAACTTCTTCTCCTGCCTCAGTCATTGCCACCAAGAAGAATTGACAATATGGATGTCTTATCCTCATCTAGCTCAGATATTTCAGTAGATACTTCAGAGGATGATCCCAATACTGCCAGTAAACCAACTGATGGTGGTGAGCTTCATCACAGACCCAGCTATAACCAATCAGCACAGAAACTTTCAGCAGATTTGTTGGGTATCTATCAGCAGCACAAACCAATTCAGCAGCATTTTGTAGATAAAACTACTGTAAAAGTGGCAGATGGTCATATTCCTGCTTCATCAGTCACTGAGCATGCGCAACAAGATGCAGGAGGCTCTAGGCATCTTAGTGTGCAGAATATTCAGCAAGCTTTTTTTGATGCAATCTATCTCAGCAATCTTCAGTATGGTCATATATATGTTTGCTGCAGAATATTCAGGAATATCTGATAATGTTTGCTACAGAATATTCAGAAAGATAGTAAACATAAAATGCATCTATAATTATTCAAACTGAAGCTTAAGTTTCCAACCAAAAAATGATAGCCCACTTTGATTGGCAGCAGACTTAAGAAATGGAAGTGAGTGGAAAACCAGCTTCATGGATATCCTATTCATTGAACAAAATGGAGTCTAGTTATGATCAAATGAGAAAGAAAGAGGGAAGTGATTGCTGTTGATGTTCCTATTCATCTATCACATAAGGGTTCCCCTGAAGGTTTGCTATGATAAATTTTCAAGGTCATTGGATATTGACCGTTGATGATTTATACACGTGACTATTCTTCTGCTGTGGGAAAAAGAGAATGAATTGGACTGTTATCTATAAAGGGATTTTTGCCTTTTCCCTTGCGGTAAGCTGACCGCAAGAAACTTGGCACCTACCCTAAAAAGTTTTTTTGAAAAGAATGGAGATGCGGGGTATCGAACCCCGTACCTCTCGCATGCAAAGCGAGCGCTCTACCATGTGAGCTACATCCCCATTGTACATGTTGATAGAGGCAGTGGAATGTAGCAACTTGAATAAAGAAAAGTGAAATGCAAGACAAATGGTCACAATAACAGTCAGAACTTTGCAATATCCTAAATACCTAGCCAGCCAAGCAATTTGGCACCATACTTAGTCAAATATGTGAAATCAACAATGTCATATGGCCTTTCTCCAATAAAAAAAGAAGGCAAATGGCAATTGATTACCTATTTGCTTTCCTCCCATCACTGTCAGTTTTAATTCCTTCATCAAAATTTAAACTAATTGAGTTCTTGCATTATTGCTCTTAGAGTCAATGATAGCATGTCTTCCAATCACAACAGGTTTTGTTAACTTCTATCTATGTGACTAGCTATATATGTCCTTAACCATTTATTGTACATCACTTTTCCTCTAACTATCTTCTCTGTAATATCTTCAGATGTATAAGGTCAATATTAGGCAATTTAATCATCTTTTATCATATATTTGTGATCAGCTTTTAGTTCAATTAAGCATCAATTAAGTTCTGAATGACAAACAAGAACTGAAGTCGTCTAATTTAGAGTTTCTTTAATGTTGTCTAAGGATAGAAAGGTTTTAATTAATTGGATGAGAGCCATGTTAACTAGGTGAGGAAATTTCCTCAATATTGGAGTCTTCAACCTAAGTCAATAGATGTATTCATAAAAAAAGGAGAAGATAATTAATCTTCTTGTATCCCTGCAGAGAATAATTGCATGCATAGTCAAAAAAACCACAACAAATTCATGGTTACATCAAAGCAAATCATTGTTACATCATCATGATATAATTGACCATCTTTACCACAACAAATGCCATTGAGAATGTTATCCAATCTCCACCAAGCCAATTGACCATTTCTTATTTCTTAGCACCTTCCCCTTCTCCAAAAAAACCTTTTTTTTCCACCAAGCATCACCAAATTCCATATTTTTTCCTTGTCATGTTAAAACTATATATATACGATCGTAGAACACAAGCATTGTCCCCTCCATGACTTTTCCATGAGGTAGCCACCATTTTCTTTCTTGCTTACATCTTCTAACCAGTTGGAGAGAACCAAACTGATGAAAAGGTGCTGCTGGTTCCAAGATCGGTTTCAACGATGTGCGGAGGAGCAGTAATCTTTGATTTAATACAAGAGGCGGAGTCATCGCGGCGAGCAAAAAAGGATGGTGTTCGGCCGAGCTCTGAGGAGGACAGATGCAGGAAGAAGAAGAAGAAGAAGAAGAGCGGAAGGGTGCATATGGCGGATGAGTTCATGGTTACACCCCCTGAGTTCGATGATGCGGCGGAGGTGACAGCAGAAAATGATGTCGAGTGTGTTAGAAAGATCTCGGAGGAGATTTGCGGAGATGCAATCATTTCCAACTGCACAGTGGCAGCACTGGAGCCGCTGCAGTTATCAGTGAATTGTTCAGGGCTGAGCAACAAGAAGAGAAAAGCGAGGAAGAAAACGAGTGGGAAGCGTAAACGAATGAGGATGGACGACAGATTCCAGATTGAATCGAAGCGGCAGTTTCATGATGAAGCAAAGGATGAGATTGGATGTTATGATGAGGAGGAGGATGAGTTCGAGGTTGAATTCCAGCAGTTTAACAATGAGAATGATGAGTTTGGGATTGAAGTACTCCAGCAAATTAACGATGAGGTGGAGGATGACAACGATGAGTTTGAGGTTGAATTCCAGCAGTTCAACGATGAGGTGGAGGACGATGAGTTCCAAGTAGAATTTCTGCAGTTCAACGATGACGAAGAGGAGTTTGATGATAAGGAGGAATCGATCAGCTCATGCCAAGCCTATCGCTTTATGGTCGAAAAGTATAACATAAGAAGGAATTCGCCTAATTTCATTTTCATATATATATAACATGAGAATCTGATTCTTAGTTCTTTCTACTTGCAGATAAGTGCCCAACCACACCAAAGTCTGTAGATTTTAAGAAGGAAGGGGAAGAACAAGCAAGAATCTAGCATGGCAATTCCATCAGATAAGGTAAAGTTATCTTAGCCAATTAAGAATGATAGGATTGTGTGACGTCTTTAGTGTGAACAATCTCCAACATCAGTACTAGAATTCTCTGAATTTGGACAAGATGTAAGCAGAAGAATGTGGAAAACGGTGTGTTGTTTATTTTGGATGCTTGAAGTGTATTTTTAATTAGAACAAACGCTATTTATGATTATTTTTGGGCATGTTAATTACTTTGAGCTTTAATTTGCATGGTAATTTACTATGTCCTGCTAATGATGGCAGACGAGAAACTTGGGTGTAATGGTTGCAAACAGGCAGTAAGAGGGAAGAGGGAAACCCTAAGCCAAATTAGAATAAATGCCAACATCGAAAGGGAAGAGGGGAAACCCTACACAGCTTCATACGCCTGTGCGATCCGCATAAAAAATACAAAAAGAACGGGGCATTCCGAGAATTGAACTCGGGACCTCTCGCACCCTAAGCGAGAATCATACCACTAGACCAAATGCCCTTCGACGACTGCTCTAAGAATTTTTCATCTAAGTAGGATAATTCAAAGTTGTAGTAAAAATGCTTTGACCATGAATCTTATGCTCACCGTCCACCGAAACCTCAAGCTCGTTCTTAGAATTTCTTTTTATCTTTCAAATTTTTTTTACCGAAAGATTAGAAAATTCATTTATAAAATGAAGCTAGGTTACATACACATAAGGATGAATAAACAAACCTTACATACACACAAGGCAAATACATTTATACAAATTGAACAACACACGTTAAGCGATACTCAGGTTCAAACTCTTGACCTATTACGAAATGCTGCTATCACTTGAGCTCCAATGGATTTGCTCGTTCTTAAAAATTTGAGTTGCAAGACTTTACCTTTAAATTCTTGCTTCATTTTTTTAAGCGCAAACCAAAATCTTTTGTCGTCGATTATTTTTTATCGAATGTAATGCATCTGATTATTTGTTCATCCGTCAACCGAACTCAAAACTAATCCAGGGATTGGATCATCAAATTCTTTCACTTCAATTGGTACAAGTATAGCAACTTAGAAATGTGAAGTAAATTTCTTTGTGTCAGTTGCACATCACAAAAATCAAATGCAGATTCTTACATAAACAAAATGTATCAAAATTATAGAAGTCTCAGTCAAAAATTGATTGGAACCATTTGGATTACACTCCAGCAAGAACACAAGTGGACGATGTTATTCCTTCCACAGATCAGCAAATTCATCAGGCTCCAAAGTATTGGATTGTTCATGTAACTTCCTCCTGGTCTTGGCCTTGACTTTCTTCGAATACTTTCCAGCTTTCTTCTTCTTCTCTAATGCGCGGATCTAATTGCAGCAAGCAAATTGATTAGTGTGAAAATTACAAAGGGAGTGAATCACTATTATATGGTAAACAATAAAAATTTGCAGCCCTACATTGATAACATATTTATGCATATACAAAAACCAAAACTAGCTTACAGAAAGGCCTTGTTTGATACCTGGTTTGGTGATATGTAAAATGGGTTTTCATAGAAAGTTGGTCCACCAAAACTGCCACCAAATATCTTGATTGGATTCAAACAAAATCTTGGTCCAACCTGCATACAATCATTTCCAAGTTATTGATGTAGAAGAATATGCAAGTTCTGATATATAACTTCAACTATAAAGGAAGATTATATAACCTCTATAAGTGTCATTTTGTCTAGACCTCCTCGATCCACCTTATCTGTCTCATTATGAGGTACAGATATCTGAAACCAAAGAAAAAAGATTATATCTAAATAGCACACCTTCTAAATCTGGACAAGCATTTTAAATATGGCTCTACATTGTTAGATGTTGAAAAATAAGAATGATAATACAGGCAACAGATATCCATATAGAAACCACATGCGAGATTATTTACCTGATAATTGCGGAACCAAATGTGATTATCCACAATTGAAAAGATAAACACATGATCATGGAAAGGTTTAACTTTTCTCTGATCCTTTGGAGTACCGAAAATCTGCAGTCACAAACAAAAATGAATATGTTTCCACACGATAAAAACCAAATCAATTTAGCAACATCAAGTTTAAAAAGATGCCCTTCCTGAACTATAGAAACATGAGCAATACAATCACTCAGTAAAGGAAATACTAAAACTTCAAAACCAGATTAAAAAAAGAAACTGTGACATACATTATTAGTAGAATGTAGCTTGCATTACAGTAAAGGTGGAAGGTCTTCAGAATCTATCATATAACTCATGAATACACCTTCAATGCTATTACCCTCCTTGTGAAAATTTTAGATTTTTTTACACACTAAATAACTTCCGAGCTAAAAATAATGTAAGCCTTACAGTGATTGTTACTCTAATCTAATGCAAATCTTAGCAGAGGTATTCTGGTTGGAAGTACATGAAGTCTATAACAATAAATTTGACAAGTGCTTTCAGAGAGATATGTCCAATAACTAGCTTAATGCAAATTGAATGTTAATCTAGAAATTACCCTTTTCTAATGCCCTTACTAAGGTGAGAACAACAACAGTTGGATGGAACTAACTAAGCTAAAAGTCTAGAGCTTTATGAGAAAAAGGACAATAACGCTGACATTCTAATAATTAATGACATAGCTCAAATTGCATCTGTGTTGTAACAATATATCATTGAGATTATGAGATATGAAAGTGAACCACTATATAAAGCACTACAGGAAAATAAGTTCAATATTTTTAGTGGTAATTAACTGTGAGTAAAAGAAGACAGGCAAAGGTACTATTTGCTGCTTTATCTCTTTTATTTACCATCAAATTGAATCATTATGGATGCCACATCACACAAGGCAAGAAAATAATGTAGCATGAGTTTATTAAAACAAAAATGCTTAGTAAGAAAGTGAAAAAAATCCTACCTGGATAATCATTTCTTTGATAAGTTTCCAGCGAGGATCATTGTCAAAATTTGTAGAAAATGTCAAAATTGGACGTGATCCTTTCAAATGATTGCCTGTAAGCTTCAGCTCCTCCATTGTATGAACTGTAGGAAAAAAAGTTCAAAAAGTTCCACATGAAATGTTGATCAACAAGTTATACAACATTGAATTATATTGTTGAAAACAATATTGTTCTTCAATTGTTCATGGAGTGTTATAAAACATGGGAGTATATTTACCTGCATTAACCAAGAATTTTACAGAAGGTCCACTTGGAGACTTCACCATCCAGAGGTAAAGATCTTTCTGCTTTCTACACTGGAATACATGTATGTATGGAATAAATGTAAGATATTGCAGATGTGACACAAAAAAATGCATTTCTAACACACAATGTGTTCTGTTCTTAGTTAGTGCACAAAAATTAAATCATATATTCAAAGAAAAATAGATTAAAGAAACAGAAACAGCTACTCTTATCAGTGGGCCATATACGGAAGAATGATGGTGGTTAGCTATTAACATGGGAATGATGTTCTATAACAACGAATGGCAGCAGTTGATTTGGTCAATCTCTATCATGAACCTAAATTATTCTCGAGTTGAATAAAGCAAATGTTATCAAGCAAAAATACTCAATAAATTTCGATCAATCATGTAGTAAGAAAACTAAACGAAGAGGTATTGCATTAAGCTTTTAACATTAAAAAATTTTTGGTCGATGCTACACGGGATGAATCAAAGTGAAAATAGAGTTTCCAACCTACCTCAAAAAACAAGCAGCTGGAGCAGTTCCTCAGCTCTATCAACTCATTAAGAGTAGCTCCCTTGCTCTCTTTAGACTCAACCTTGCTGTCTTTCTTGCAGTGAGGGAGGAGAGACACCACATTCAACATCAAATGCCGATACCTTTTGTGCCAGCGGACCAAATTAAATTGATAAAAGCTCACAGAAACAAGCAGAGACAAAAGGTAGAGGGCCAAGCATGGCAAGCTCAATATAGAAGAGCGAACAGAACTGCAAACCTATATGTTATCCGGCGGGAGCAAGTGACGAGGACTTTCTCTTTATTTCTAAAGATCGGAGCATGTTTCTGCTTATCTGGTTCCCCATCCTTCCATCCTAAAAGAGTGCGCTTAGGCCTCTCTTGGGCGACTTCCTCCTTTGGAGCTTCCGATGATGTATCATGCTTTCTCTTCTTCCCCATTTCAAACTACACAACATGAACACATCATTATAAAGAAAAGACCAAAATCCCTATATCAAATACACTTGATTCTGCTCTATAAAACAAAATTAAAAAGCAAACTCCGCCCACATACGAGCTGAAAGGATTTGGTCTTCGATTACTAACAACAACAAAAACTTCAGAACAACCGGATGCCTTAAGATGAGCAAAGAAAAGACGACGCCTTCGAAGTTGAGAGGGATCAATAACCTACCGGCGAATCTAATTAGGAAGTCGAAGAACAAAGCGTCGAAGAGAAGAGGACGGCGCGGGATCAGGAGGAATGGGTTTAGGGTTTTGCAGATGGGGGACGCAAATCTTGGCGCAGATCGACGGCTCTAAATTCGGCGATGGGCCATCGTTTAATTGGGCCGATTACGACGCACCCAAATAGGCTTTCTTAGTTGAAGAGCCGACGGTGTCCCTTTTGTTGAGTTAAATATTTCTTCGAAATATATGTAATTTTAGCTAGTCCAAGTCGTGTTGGGCTGCCCAAGTCGGGCCCGCCCGAAGGTATTTTTGTCTTTACCAAGATATATCCCCACGATAACTGAGGAGAAATTCCGCCAAATACATTTAGGGGGTGTTTGGTTGCCCGCAAGTACAAATGCTGCAACTCTAGTTGCAGCATTTAGATAACAAATTTGTTTGGTTGGCTGCAAAATCATTTTGCAGCATTTACTAGTTGCAACTTGTATTTCAAATATCATTTGCGGGCCGCAAGTGGAATTGCAGCCCAAAAAGCCCGCAATACAAGATTGCGGGCTGCAAATGCAATAATTTAAGTATTGAAAAATAATTAATTTTGGCGACGTAGAGTCGTCGGATGAAGACGAGATAAATATCAAAGTTGTAGGTTTTTGCGTGCTGAACCTGATGGTAGTGTCAGATTTTACATCTGATGTCATTTGATAGATTTTTTAATATATTTTTAGTATTATACAAAAATTAAAAATTATTAATTTGTCAGACAAATCGTGTCGGGCCTAAGTTTTTAGCCTGACCCGAAAAAATTTGTCCCAGGCTCGACCCAAAAAATTTATGCCCGACCCGGCCCAAAAAAGTTCGTGTCCAGCCTGGCCCGAAAAAGTTTGTGCCCGGCCCGGCCCGAAAAAATTCGTGTCCGTCCCGCCCCGAAAAAATTTGTGTTCGACCCGACCCAAAAAATTCGTGCATTGCACGACCCGTCCCAGCCCGGCTCGGTCCGAAAAAATTTGTGCCCAACCCGGCCTGAAAAATTTCGTGCCCAGCCCGACTCAAAAATTTCGTGTCTGGCCTAGCCCGAAAAAGTTTGTGCTCGGCCAGGCCCGAAAAAATTCGTGCTCAGCCTGGCTCGAAAAAATTCACTGTCGGCCCGGCCCTGCCCAAAAAAAATTCGTACCCCGGCCCGGCCCGAAAAAATTCATGCCCGACCCAAAAAATTCGTTTCCCGGCCCGGCCTGACCAGAAAAAAAAATTCGTGCCCAGCCCGAAAAAAAAATTGTGTTCGGCCCAGCCTTGCCCGAAAAAATTCGTGCACTGCCCAACCTGTCCCGGTCCGGCTCGGGCCGACTCGAAAAAATTCGTGTCCGGCCCGGCCCAAAAAGATTTGTGCACGACCCGACCCGAAAAGTTCGTGCCCGGCCCTGCCCGAAAAAGTTTGTACCCGGCCTGGATAAATTTGTGCATGCTCGGCCCATCCCGTCCCGGCCCGGCTCAGCCCGACTTGAGAAAATTCGTGCCCGACCCGATCCGAAAAATTTCGTAAGATGCAAGTTGCACGTTGCAAGTTGCAAGTGTAATTACAACTTCCATTTGCGGCCAACCAAATGCTTGCAAATAGAAGTTGCAACTCTACTTGCGGGCAACCAAACGGTAGGCTGCAAAATCTATTTGCGGGCATTTGCTTTTGCATGCAAATAGATTTTGCAGCGTTTACACTTGCGGGTAACCAAACACCCCCTTAATAAAAAACATGTCTTATAAACCAAGTCTAGCACCTTCAGGTATATATTGAATCCAATTCATTTATACACCTCGAATACGTCCTTATTTAAGCGTCATAGTGTCTTTGTAGGTCGCCCCGAAGTTATGTTCACCCAAGAGCCAAAAGAGGACATGCAGCGTCTCGCCGTCTCCGATCTCAAGCGAGATCAATATCTTTTATTTATAAATTAATATTTTTGTTCTTAATATATTTTAAATATATAATTTTTGCATATATGAAATTTAATATATATATATAAACATGAATATTCTTCTCAAACTTAATTGGCATTGTAAAACTAGAAGAGGTTTGGATTTCAGTAGATTAATTAATGAAGATATATAGTGGCTGGCACATTAAAAAGCAATAGCAAAAGAATGGATCTATCAAAAGCAGGCGTGCAGTAGTGTGTTGGGCGTGCAAGGCTGACTCTCCAGTCTCCAAGCCAAAAAAAGGAAAAGATATACTCCACCTTTAATTTAATTTACTAGTAAATTGTAAGAGTGAGGGGGGCAGCCACTGAAACAAGCATATGATTTCATATATTTTTAAAGTTATTAACTTTAATCATCATCCTTAATTAACCAGATGTTGTTTATCATATAGAGGTAAGCCTTTCACCTTCCCCAAGATCATAAAGACTCGAGCTTTGTTAAAGGCAAGAAGAAGAGGATAGGTCTTTAATCTTTCCATTCCTTTCCTAACTCCTCTCACGTGTTAACACATTAATCTGTGTTGCCTACAACCACTGTGTTATTTCTTTTCCCCTCTTGCCTTTTTGCAGCTCCTTGCAATACCAGCGGTTCAAAGTGTTCAAACAAAGCAAGCTGATATGAGAATTCATTTAGTTTTGATTTTAAGTAATGCAGGAGATTAGAAGGAAGAACCTAAAGAGATATAAATGTTTAATATATAGTCTTGATCGAGGAGGTAAGATTTTCATTGTTCTAATCAGAGATGAGGTTTAATTTGCTGATTAATTCTATTAGAAAATGGACTGTATTTGAATCCTCCATATTGTAGCACAAAGGTAGAAAAGAGGAGGTTTACTGCAATGTTGTAGTCACCAAGAAGAGAACAGTTGCATGCAACTTCGTTAAGTGAATACTAATAGATATGTGAAGAAGGATCAAATGCCTACTCCCTTTCACATATATCTAAGCATCTAAATGCTTTAAAGAAGGAGAGGAAGAAGGAGACAGACATACGTGCAGAAGCAACGATTCATGGCTGCTTGCTGGTTATAGTAGCTTCAATGGGCCCGAGAGAATCTACTTGAGAGATGGGGAGTGAAACCCTAGTTTTCCACCTAAAGCTCTTGGAAATTAAACTGCTTCTTTAAAGGCATCTGAGTAAGAGGCCTCTTCATCAATCACTTTCAATTTTGATACTTTATTTGCATGTATCTGGAGAAACTGATGATGGAGAGGTTGAGATTTTTCTGCTTCATATCCTTGTACTGCAGGCAAACTTATACTATTTGTCTGTCTTGTGTAATATTTTGATTCACTGTCCATATCATAAGCTTTCCACCTCCCAATGTGCAAAAAACTGTACATGTATGGACTTGTAAACTGAGATTAGTCCAGGCTTTATTCATTAGTTCACAGGAAAATCATACTTCTGGCCTTCATAGTTGGCTCTAATTTTAATTTTAATTTTTATAATTTTAAAATTTTGATTTTAGTTTAGGATTTGATCACTGTCGTCACATGAGGCATAAACGAAGCTGACGTGAATAACAGGTGCTGACTGGACATTGCTGTCGTGGAGCCTGCAGGGACCAATTTCATAAACTATGAGGACTAAAATTAAAATTTTGTAAATTATAAGGATTAAAATCAAATTTTAAGTAAACTAAGATGACCAAAATTATTATTTTTCTTAAAAAATATAAAAAATCACAAGATTTTTTTAATTTTATTTATAAATAATTATAATATTTAAAAATATTAAAATTGAGCACACTATAATAATTTACGTTAATTTGGGTGGATTTAAACCGACGCCGTCATAAAGGAGAGCAGATTTTTGAATTATGCAACCATTGCAAAATTCACTCTAAATTAGTGTAATTAACAGATAAAAATTGACGCCTTAATCTTAAGATCAAAATGGAGGTGGGGAGGTGATAAGTGAAGAGATGAGCAGATCAGGAAAGCAAGTTTTTTTAATTCCGCAGTCATTATAGAATTCCCGTAAATAGGGGTAATTAACGAATATAAATCGACGCCTAAATTTTAGGATCAAAATGGAGGTGAGGAGGTGATCAGTGAAGAGATGAGCAGAACAAGATAGCAAATTTTCGAATTCTGTAGTCAATGCGGAATTCATCCTAAATTAGGGTGATTAACGGATAAAAACTGACGCCTAATGATGACATTAATTTAAATTCATCCAAATTAACGTAAATTACTGTAGTGTGCTCAATTTTAATATTTTTAAATATTATAATTATTTATAAAATAATTTTTTTTAAAAATATCCTGAGTTTTTTAAAAATATTTTTTAGAGAAAATAATAATTTTGATCCTCATAGTTTACTCGAATTTTGATTTTAATCATCATAGTTTATAAAATTTTGATTTGAGTCATCATAATTTACAAAGTTGATCCCTACAGATTTCACGTCAGTAATGTCTAGTAAGTACGTGTTATCCACGTCAGCTCCGTTTAGGCATCATATGACGGCATAGGTCAAATCCTAAACGAAAATAAAGTGTAAGGATTAAAACTAAAATTTTAAAACTACGAGGATTAAAATCAAAATTAGAGCAAATTATATATGGACAAAAAATATAATTTTTTCTTCGTTTATTTATCCATTACTGCATATATATATATATATATATATATATATATATATATATATATATAATTGAAGGATTATTGGTCAACCTACTAACATTAATTCCTTCAACATGTGGTATCAGAAGACAATGGATTTCCTCAAGAGTATACTGCAGAAATATATACGCCAATGTTTTCAAGAAGGTGCTGAAATGTTGTTTGTCTAGAATTGCTCAATTAGGTCTCCTTAAACACATATCTTCTTTAGCAATATATCATTGTAGCATGTTTCACTTTGTACATCAAGAACAAGTTATTTAAAATTCTGACTATTTTACCTGCAGAAACAAAGCAGTGAAGACTATATATTACAGTAAAGAACACGTACAACTGAAAAAAAAAAGAAGCTCTGCCGAGTGCTCGTGAAGCTGAAGGATTCAACGACCTCAGCTAAGCAAGCACAAAAATTAACACAGCATCTCTGTCTCTCTCACACAGACTACCAGGGAAATACATCGGAATTGACGGCTTTATCTCCTCTCCACGCACCTTGTCTTTAATATTGTTCCTCACTTTCCTCTCTTTCATCATTTTTCTATTGTTCTTTTGTGCTACCTCTCCTTCTCTCGCCTCTCCCGTGCCCCCATTTGACTTGTGCTAAAGCTAAAGGGACCAAAGATGCTGCTGCAGTAGCAGCAACCCCCACGAGACAGAGGAGAGACAGAGGGGGGAAAAAGTAGGGAGATTCTCTCGACGAGGAGAAAGTATAGGGTATTGTATTGGGTTTGGTTATATTGTTGTCTTTGTTGGCTTTTGCTTTACCAAGGTCAGCCATTGTAGCACATGTACTCTTCCTCTTCAACTTCTTCGCTCCTTTGACATGTATCTCTATGTCCCGTAGCACCGTGGCAGCAGCTACAGTGGTAGTATTCTTTTTCTTTTTTGCATAGCTTTTTCTCCTCCCATGCTTCTTTCGCTTTGTTTCTTTTGGTATGATGATGATTTGGTGCATATTAGTAGACTAAAATTAGTGTTTGATTCATAAACAATCAAATTATTATATTTCACAATGTTCTCTTTGTTTTGGAATTTTGATTCATTTTGTTTTTTTAGCTTCTATATTTTTATAAACTCTCTTTTCTCGGGCATCTCAAAAACTACTTCATACACAAATTGCAGTAGCAATGTCCTCAACTGATCATCAACATTCCAAAGTCGAGAACAGAGACAGAGAGACTTTGGATCTATCCATGGCCAAGGGAAGCGGATATAGTTTTCTTCCTGCCCCACGCACTGTGCTACTGGGTGTCAGCAGCCAGTCACATGCCCTTCCCTGCCAAAAGACAGCACCTTTGTGTTTTCGGGCCTCTCGGCACTCTTCTATTTAGCTGTTCTCCAAAGCACAATGCAGCATCCACAGCCCCACCCACGCTCACTTCTCCCGGCTGTCAACGCAAAACAAAAAGAGCTCTCCCACGAAGTTTCCTCCCATCTCTCCCCTCCCACTTTCGGCCCTCCTCAACCATTACAAAAGGCGGAGGAGAGAAGCACACATCGAGACGCTCACGTCCTCTTTCATCTTCGTCCATTTTGCCATCCCTCTTTCGTGGTCCGAGTCTGAGTAACAGTGACGGTCAAGGTACGTTTTTTTTTCTTTGCTTCCTTTCCGATTCGCCTCCTTGTTTGTTCAACATCGATTGTTTTCTTCTTCTTGCGTCTTCTTTTGATTATACTATTGGTTAGACGAGGGATGTCTGAAAGTTGTAGTTTGATCTAGCTTAGTTTGATAAAAAGGAGAAGTCTTTTGGGTTTTTTTCTCCACTTTATTTGCTTTCGCTAGGAGAATTGGAAAGGGTTAGGGAAAGATATGACTTTAGACCCTGCCATGCATTAGGGTTTTAGTTGTCGTGAAATTTCTTGGATTCCACTAGAGCAAAACGGAGTGAACTTCGGAGAGTATCTATTTCTATCCTCTTTTAACCGTAAATTGATTTGCTTATCACATTTGCGTGAGATATCCCTCCTGAGGGAGGTGCCTGATGGTTTCATGATCTGTTCGATGGTTCCCAGTTATATAATGAACTCAAATGACTGGATATTCCAAATGCAAATTCTTGATATTGGTTACAGCTCCTGTAAATAGATTTTTTATAGCTTAACCAACCTCTCTCTGTTAATGTTTATATTTATTGAGTATCTCTTGTTTGTGAAGTCAGGTCTGAGTTAGCATGTCCCTTCCGATAACCATTTCTTGAGTCTTGCTATTATGTGATCTTATTCTAAGTGTGATGTGTTGCATCCGTGTAAAATAGTGCAAAACTTTGGATGACATTTATATTCAGCATACTGCATTTTGAGTGATAAAGCTTTACTTATTTATCTGATAGATATTTATCCCTCATGTCTCCTGCAGCAATTCTCTAGTATAAGGAACAACACATGGATCATTTAGTAGGAAAAAGCAGGAAGAGAAAAGCGAAAGAAGCTCCTATAATTCCCTCCTTACTAGATGAGCTTAACCAAGACCTAGTGGAGAGGGTTCTTTCGTGGCTTCCTGCTTCGAGCTTCTTTCGTCTCCTCTCAGTGTGCAAGAGATGGAGAGCTGTTGCTACATCTGAGACCTTTCGTATTGCATGCTCTCAGGTACCCTATAGAGAACCATGGTTCCTTATGGTCGACCAAGATCTCGATCAGTTGGTTATCTTTGACACCAACGAATGGAATTGGAAAAGTCTCAATCATCAAATTTGCAATCCCAAATGGCAAAGTTGCAAGCCCATTCCTGTAGCTTCATCTGGTGGCCTTGTCTGTTACCACACAGACTCTGGAATTTTCTTCGTCTGTAATCTCCTTACAGGGTCCTGCATTGAGCTCCCACCAGCATATCATGGTAGCAATAGCCAAACTTTAAATGCCATAGCTATGCACGCTTCTTCGGTCTATCCATCTTCATTCAAGATTGTACTAGTCTTGGGGAAATCACCAAATCTTTCTTTTAGAGTCTTTGACTCGGTAAAGTCTACATGGGAAGATGAAGTTGTGTTGCTTCAGACAGTTGACAGTTCCTTAGAATCTAATGTGTCTGGAGATGAGGGTTACTTTCTTAGCAAATCCGGAGATGTTGTTGCAGCAAACATGAAAAGGATCCCATCTAAACAATACTCATCATTTCTCATCACAGAAAATGGAGATCAAGTTGTCTATTTCCTTAGTGAAGTAGGAACCATTGTGGCTTGTAATATTTCTCAGAAAACATTTTTTGAGTACCCAAGAATTTTGCCTATTTACTTGGAGTACTCAATTGATGTAGTTGAGTGCAAGGGAGAGATGTTAGTAGTTGTATTGTCAAATTTCCTTGAAACTACAAGCCTCAAGGTCTGGAAGTTCTCCGAGGAAGACAAATCATGGCAGCAAGTGGCGGCTATGCCACCATCCATGTCTCATGAGTTCTATGGGCGAAAAATGGATATAAATTGCACAGGAAGCCACGGTCTGATCTTCATATGCGCTAGTTCAAGTGAAAGCAGCAAGTATATAATGTTTAATGTGGAGACTGATGAGTGGGTTGAGCTACAAAAATGTAATGTGAATGGAAAGGCCAAGGAGTTCACATCTGTCATCTCATTCGAGCCAAGAGTTGAAGCCACTCTCCAAACTTGAAGAATCTTTCTATCTATTTTATCTTGATTATTGTTTGATTTTATGATTGCAATTTCATTATTACTTGAAAAGACCTGTTATCTGATGTATATTTTGCTTTATGGTGCTTTTGAATCCACCTTGTATTGCCTATGGAAAGGCTGTTCCAGTAATGGAGATTCTGTCTCAACATTTATCTGGTGAATCTCCATGGTTTTCCCCTCAGAAAAGAAAGTGAACTACACTTTGACAGGCTGTATGTTTCTTGTGAATTTTAAAGTTTTTTTCACCCTCTTGTGAGTTCTGAAGTTATTAAGGATAATCAATATGCATATATCTCCTATCATTTCTCTAAGCTAGATAAAGACTAGATTCTTGAGAGCACATAGTAATGCAATTATTTCAGTGACAAGCAGCAATTAACTCAAATTGTAGACATTCAAATTGTCACTAAAGAAACCATGTGGGGTCTGATCTGAAAAAGAAAATGGTTGTTGGGAACCAGTAATGCTGCTTTAGTTGTTTAGCTATAGAAAACTTCAATAAGTGTGATAATGGTCCTGATAGGACCTTTTCCTTTTAATTGTAAGCATATGTTGCTCTACTATTGTGTTTGTGTGGAAATGCTTTGTAATGGCTGATATCTTTTGCCTTTTTCTACATTTTTTGTCCATGTAGATCTTCATTGTTTATTTGGTTTGAAGTCACTCTACTTCAGATGGGCTGCAACTACAATGCACTCTATTATGTTCCTGAAATCCTTCCTTCTGCAATTTTCAACTTTGCTGATCTGGCTCAAAGACTCCAAGTACAAGTAATTGAATCAGGACTGGTACGTCAATGTGTGTGAGCTTTAACATACAATTATTTTGAATACATTCCAATGTTCATTCATGAAAATAATACGTATATCTTGGTTCAAGTTGCAAGCTTTTGCTTCGAAATACTGTTGCCGTATGATATTGTGGACTTCATTTTGGCACTAATGCAAAAGAATGCCATCATCTCCATGCATACATTTCTGCCTAAACACTCTAGTTTGTTTGTCTAATGGTAGGAGAAATGTATTGATCTACTTATTATGTGATGCAATGACTCTTTATTGATGGTTTGCTGATATTTTCCACTATATTCGTCACACTGAAACATGTTGTGGCATGCAGAACAAGCAGAAATTACTAGGGAAATTTATTCTCCTTGCATTGATAGCACTACATTGCAAGATTGCCAGTATAGGGTCATTACTCATTAGTACTACACCCAGGGCACAAAACAAACTCACATGGGATTCCTGCCATTTCGCCATCTTTTGTGTTTTTATTGTAAACAGAGAAAAATCCTAACATAAATGGAATCTCGTTTCAAATTTGAAACAAAAGATTCAACATTTATTCCCTCCTTTCTCAGTATGCCCTGCAACATTTTGTTAACTCTGACAACCAGAATTTTATAGGGCTTTGAGACCCAAGGACAGTCAAAGAAACATAGATTTAGAGTGCATGAGCAATGAGAATGGAAATAAAATCGCATGTGATTAATTAACTTGTGGTGAATAATACACTGAAGTTATTGATCTGGACCCACACAAGTTTCTTTCTCAACAGGTTAAAAAGAAAACAAAATTGATGAAATGCTGGACCAATTTTTTCTGTGAATGGGAGAGCAAAGAAATCAGAATATACCCACACAAACATGATCTCTTTAGTTGCACTGTGTTCTGCATGTATCGGGGTTTCTTGGGAAGAGAGTTGGTCTTTATGTTTGTATTAGAGTTGGTGGTTGCGAGGGAAACAGCCACATGTTTTATCTCCAGAGGATTGAGTGCTCTGCTGGGATTTCATTTTCTGAGCATGCTCAGCTACCCTCTGCAGCTGCTGGGAATGCAACAGTTTAGCTGATGCTCTCAATTTCTCAGCCCTTCTCTGAACAACTGTCATCCTCTTCATCAATTTCTCCTCTAAATTAGATCTCATCTTTTGTATCTTAACCTACAAAACGCATATAAGAATCATCATGGTTAAGCAGCAGATAGATATATTCTTATCATACTATAGTGTTTTCAACTCCATAGACATCATAATAATAACTAATTATTACAACAATTATCATATCAGTATTCTTGCACTTCATGATTAAGAAAAAAACAAAGAAACCTGCAGATGTCTTGTAGACTAATTGGTCTGTCAAGTTAATAGGTAGGATAACAAGTTCTGAATGTCAGTGTACTGCAGATTGACAGCACAAACCACAAGCGAAATCAATCTCCAAGAGAAAACAACAAAAGATGGGTTGCTTTGAAGGTACTGAATTGATGCTAGCATATAAACAAAGAGCTTTCACATTGCTTACTAAAAAACAAGATGTGAGATGCCATTTTCCTAAACGAAAGATACTAAATTCAGAAAGAATAAACCATGAAATACAGCTGCACTACTAAATTGATACATTTTCTTCGCATTACCTCTAGCTTTCTTGACTGGGCTTCAGCTTCGGCATTATGAAGATTTACCCATGCTTGAATTTTTGCTTCCTCTCTTTGATATCTGAACATGACACAACAATCATTCTAAGAGAGAGGTTGTTTTGAAGAAATAAAATGTGGCACTGTAATACCTGATACAGCTTTTAGTTCTCTCATCCTCTTCCCAAGAGGAAGGTCTGGATTCAGTAATGATCTTCTTTCCACCACCCATTTCCAAATGCCTCAAGCTTTTGGATACCTCCTCTTCTTCCTCTTCTCTCGAGCTCCAATTGGAAACAAGTGAATCATATTGGGCACTGAGCTCGAGCTTGGCGAAGTGGCAGTTCTTGAGCTCGGAAATGTCGATGCCACTGTTGTAAGGAACCAAAAGGCCACACTTGTCAGCTGGAGTGTTGTGCCTAGCTGGTGAGGTAGTCTTAATCGGAGTGTGGCATCTCGTCGTCGTCGAGCTGCCTAAAGGAGTCATTTCTGTGCCAATATCTCTACGTTGGACCTCAACCACTGCTGTTGTTGTAGAATCTTTGGAGGGTTCAAAGTATGAACTTTTGAACATAAAGCTTTCCTTCAAGGGCTCCAAGTATCTAAAATTGGAGTGTTCTTCCACATTGTCTGTAAACTTATCTAGACATGGTTTTAATCAGATAGAATAAAAGAAATGCAACTGAGAAGAAGATAATAATTAAGAGTTGAGGTAAAAAGATGTTTTGGCATCAACCTTTGAGAAGTACTTCCGAGGCTCCACAGAGAGCTACATGTGATATGGCTGCCCCATCAAAACCTGGATCAGTCGAGCTTGGAGCCTTTTCCTGAGCAACCTTCAAATGCTTCTCAGCAAAGGCATCATCTTTATGTAGGCCAACATCATTTTGCCTGGAAATCTTTGATAGCTCAACTGGTTTTTTCACATGAGTAGGCGATTCATAGCAAGGGCTACCAATCAGCCACTTCTCAGCATCATCCCACTTGGAAGGAATGTTCTTCCTGGGGAGGTGCCCAGGGCTGAAGCTGAACAATGGCCTCCCAGGGGTTGAGGGAATCTCCAACCCTCTCTGTGTCAGTGAGCTCATCCCCTCTCTTCTTCTCTTAACTGATTCATCAAAGAGGCCTCTGTTGTTACCATTCATCACCTTGACGAAATCCTGAACAGTATTCATAGCAATTGTAAGCTCAAATCATTACAAGAATGGAAGGCCATTGAAGAAGGCAAGATTAAGAAAGGTCTTCTACCCAATCTTGCATTTTGGAAGAAGCTTTGGCATTCATTGGCTTGTGACTTAAGATTCTGGAGGTTTTTGGCTTCTTCACTCTCTTTCCCCTACACTGAATCATCTCTTAAACTAAAAAGTCTCTTGGCCTTACTCGTGAAGAGTGTCAGGCTTTTGCAGATGAGAATTGAAGAGCTACTGCAGAATAGAGGGGCAAGTGGCTTTTGTTTGTCTGCCACAGCAGTCGCATCCTTTTAGTGGAAGGCATTGGAAGAACCTTTGGGTAGGATTGTAGAGGGCTTAGGGGAGTTGGAGAAGCTGGACAAAGGCTTATATGAAAGAGGAAGCTTTTGGCTCATATAAAGGATCAAAGGGCAAGCTTGCCATTGTTGTTGTAAGCAAGATGAACACTGTTTTAATCCTTGGAAAGTTTCTTGCTTGGCAGTTAGTGTTTGTTCACAAGGATTAAATCATTTGTAAAGAACTTTGCAATGATGCACTGGGAGACTCAAAGTAATATGCTTGACTTGTGACGGGATGATCTTATGAAAAAGGTCAATAAGAAAAGATAGTGTTTGTGATTGACGAGGGAGGTATCTTTTTTTTATTCAGCTTGGATTCTAGTAGTTCAAGAATTAAAAGACAAACGTGTTTAAAATCATAGCACACTGATCAAGTGGCTGAACTGTCCCCATGCTGAGCAAGTAATTAAACTTATGAGAATTGAACTGAGTGTCCATTAAGTTGGTACTTGAAGTACAATGATTAAGTTTGCCTGCTCAACTTAATATAAAGAACTGTAAGAATGTTAATAGTCGAACCAACTAAAATTAAATTTCAGGTCAAAACGATCATAAAAAATATTTCACATAGTTATATAATTTTGTGCTTCCTTGGAAGAACTCAAGAACAGATTAGCTTCTGCATGCAACATGTTTCAAAAATTAAGGTCAAACTTGGCATTGTTCTTCGTAAAAATTTCTTGCTATCGGTTCATTAATGTTTAACGTGATTGTTCCTTATCTGATTGTGATGATTTTATGAACAATATCATGAAGTTGTTTTCTGAAAATTCATGTGTCCTTGAGTCAGGCAGGCCAAGAAAGTGCTTAATGGAATTAAGAAGTTCCTGCCGAACAAAAATCCAAAGGTTCAATTCCTGCTTGAATTAGACATGAGATTGCTATTGAAATTTGGTTATATTTATGTGATACCTCTCTGACTTGAGCAGTAACTAGTACTTAAATCACAAGTTTAAATATAGCCTGACAAAAGCACATGTTACAGGTATACAACTTGATGTTTGCTTATTATTCGGCAACCATTTTACAGGAAATATTGGTTTTGAACGGTGACACTTAGATGGTTTCCAGGAAAAAAATCATCTTCAACTTTTACAAGCATGGAAACAAAAAAATCATAATCTGGTTGGAGTGGTTGAAATGAATAATGATTTTGTTTGAATATTCTAGGTATGTGTGTATCTTAGTTAGAGAGCAGAACTGCCCTCAGGGCAGCACCCTCAACAGCCTTGATCCCACAACATCAGGTATCTTCGACAAGAACTACTTCACCAACCTTCAGACCAACGAGGGGCTATTGCAGTATGATCAGGAGTTGCTCTCGGCCTCTGAAGCTGCCCACCACGACTGCCCTCATTGTCAATAGCTTCACTGCAAATCAAACTCTCTTTTTTTCCAGAACTTCGTTGCCTCCATGATAAAAATGAGAAATATTAGTCCATTGAGAGATCAAAAGAAACTACAAGCAGATCAATGCCGAAGCTCCGAAGTTCATATTCGCCATGACAGCGAAAACTTCCTCCAGTTTGAAGAATACTTGACTAAGCCATGGCGAAGATGAACTCCGAAGCTTCAACATTGATCTGCTTTTTCTTCTAATTTCTCCATTGCTCCTTGTCAATGGACTAATATTTCCCATTTTTATAATGGAGACAACAAAGTTATGGAAAAAAGGAGCTTGATTGACAGTGAAGCTATTGACCATAGGGGCAGTTGTGGTGGGCAGCTTCAGAGGCCGAGAGCAACTCTTTGATCAGACTGCAATAGCCCCTCATTGGTTTGAAGGTTGGTGAAGTAGTTCTTGTCGAATATATCTGATGTTGTGGGATCAAGGCTGTTGAGGGTGTTGCCTTTGCCGCCCTGAGGGCAGTTCTTCTGCAGCGTAGCCAGGTATGTGGTGTTGAGTGTCGGGTCTGGGCTGCCCGTACTGTTGAAGTTAACGAGTCGGCCACTGAAAAATCGACATTGCGAACGTCCAAAGGTACGAGCTCCTGCATCACAATAGTCCAAAAAAAAGTATCAGCTGGCATTAATTGTTTTGCTAATTCTTCAAAAGCATGGATCATCACAATGTTTTACCGGACAAGGCAACTAAAATTTCAACTTGATTTCGCCCTCTAACGGATTTTAGATCTTCACTTTCTTATATATTTCGTTGGCACCATACTTAAAAAGACAAGAGACCACGGCATAAGAATAAGAACTACTTACAAAAATTCCTATTTTACATGTTGATTTTGAAAAGTTAAACACTTGATATCAAGTAAAAGTAAACAATTAACAGAATAGGAAATTCCCAATTCTGAAAGATGATATGACAAAAGAACTTGAACAAGCAACATATAAAATACATCTGGATATCTACAAATTCAATCATGAAGTTAACATAATCTATGTTTGTATAGTTATATAAATGCTCTGCTCAGAAATGATAGACACTAGTACTTAAGAACTCATAGACATGTTAGGAAGCAAACTACAAACAGATCAGCTCCCAAGCAGGAACATCTAGGAACTAGACTGACAAAAGGTTAAGTTGCTAAGGAACAGAACATTTCATACCCTTTAGTTTGGTATATTGAGTGGCATTAGGTTATTATCCGAGCAAGTTGAGGAAATGACTGTTGTAAGAATAAGGCAAGAAAACAAGGCAGCTGCTCTGGCCAAGTATGAAATCAAGAAGCCTAACAGACCAAGCTTCATTGATTGAAGAAGCAAAATCTAACAGAGCAAATTAATGATTGATTGATATTTGGGTTTTGTTTCTGAATATTAACATCTAGAAAGTAAATGTTTAGTGGAAGATGGTGCCTAAAGAACAAAGCCAATAGCACAGGAAAGGTCTTCTTGACTATGGAGTCGGTCACATTATTAGGAGGCAAGGGACAATTATATATGGTAATTCGTTGGCCCTTTAAGACCTAATAAAGGACAGGTCATGAAATAAAAGAAAAGGTGGTGCAAATGACACTTAACGAGACCAGCCAATGAAAAATATTGAAGCATGTAGTAAATTTGACAATTCTAATGTGCACTAATTGCTAACCCAAAAAGATCACTAGTTTTGTTTTTGAGAACTCCCTGCTGTGTCAATATTTCCAAGAATATCCGGTTATTCTTCTTCATGTCTGAAATACTTTGCTACTTAGTTTTCTCATATGTGGCTCTCTTCTTGGATTCTATCTACTCTTGAAACATGTTCATTTGAGTTCCGAGGAACATCAAATGAAAATTAATTTCATGTTGAGAGAAATAGAAAAGAGTATTGTCATCAATTAAGAATTTATCACTCGAAAAGAACCAACCACTATAAAAATATTTCAATTATACAACAATAAAGTGAACTAATAGCTTGCACAATTAAACTTTTGGGAAAACTGCACCAATCCAGTCCCGGCCAAAAACAGTTTCAAATGGTATAATCCTTATATTACTTTCATATGTAAAACAATTTTTAAATGATATATTTACAAGTAATGGAGGAACAAAGTTGATTCTATTATTTTGTTTTTTCCTTCTTTTTCCTTTTTTGTGTCAATAATCGGAATGCAGATACTCTATAACCAATTCTGTGTAGCTTTGTTACTCCATTACCTCTGTAAAAATCAATTAAAGTCAAAGCTCTCCCACAATATCACTTTCTTTAAGAAATAACTTTTACAAAAAGATTAAAGTTAATTAGTACTGACCAAGGTTCAAAGTTTGCATTTGGGGTCACACTATCCTTTAGGGCCTGACCATAAAAGGGGGAGAAAATTCTTCAAATTATGTTCTTATGAAAATTTAAAACATTTTCCTCATCTTTTGCTGATTTAACACACAAAAAACTGTTACCTATTACCTAGAAAAGGAAAAACAATTTTTATCTAAAAACCCTCAGACACATACCAGGAGATGCAGATGGACTCCCCGGAAGAACAACTGCAACACAAGAAAAATCCAGATTAATTTCCATTGTTTCAAATATCTAAGCAGAAACAGAAAAATGATGTTTGTAAAAAATATGGGAAAAAAGAACCCACTATTGCAATTGCTAAGGTGAGGGGCCGAGATCCCACAAGCAGAAGGAAGGGCCAAGGCCTTGGTCACGTTGAGCTTCACCCCAAAGCTTCCCCCCTGCTTGAAGGCATCACAGAGGCAGCCCACCTGCATGCCACCCCTTGACGACCTTCTTCTGGCCGGCGCAGCACCCCTTCTGCGGCTTAACCTCGGCGCTCCCTTCCTCCACGAAGGTGAGGCAATCGGACAGGCCCAGCAGGGCGGAAGAGCAGTCCACAGCAGGCGCCGGGGATGCCGCTTGATGATGAGCCCCGACCGCCACATCTACGGCCATTAATCCTTCCTCCTCCAGCCATTTCGCTGCAGTGCACACGCTGTGACTCTGTGAGTGGAGGATTCCAGGGAGAAGCAGGGAGGGGCTCAAAACGAGGTACAGGGAGAGCGATGATGCCCCCGTGGATTCATAGGTCGGCCCCTATGGATAGGGCTGGCAATTTTATCCGTATCCGCCAACTAAAAACCGCATCCGTACTGTATCCGATCCGTATCCGCAAGTAAAAACAAATATGGATACAAATATGGATCTGCAAATTTCATATCTGCGCGGATACGGTGCGGATATGGATTTGTCTGTGTATCCGCACCGTATCCGCACCGCCTATCCGCCTCATTTTAATTACTATTTTACCTATATATATATAATACATATTAAGGGGCCAAGGGTGATATTGTAATTTTATATCTAATATATATATTATATCAAATATAATTGCCAGCATCTGCCATTCTGCCCTTGCCCTAAGCCCCTAAATCCCTAATTCTTTCACCCGTGAGTCCGTGACTCGCCGCGGCGCCGCTTCATCCATTCGCTTCATCCATTCTGCGATTCTGCCCGCTGCTTTCACGAAGACACGAAGACACACCAGTACACCACCGACTCATCGAGGCACCGACAGTCCGACCACTCCGACACACACGGGCACACGGCGACTCGGCGACAGTCCGCTCTTCATCTCTGCTCGCCCCTTTCACGCCGATCGCCGCACCATATCTGCCCTAGTGCATCACTCGGCGAATCGGCGACTCAGCGTCTCCCTTCTCTACACGCAGCCGACAGCCGCAGGCCCGCAACACGAGTTCGTCACTCGTCTCCCTTCTCTGCCGACAGCCGCACCAATCCCAGTGGCCGGTGGTGACTGGTGAGCGCGTCGCTCTTCTCCTAATTTCTATTCTCTTCTCTACACAGCGCCGGTGTCTCTCTTCTCCTAATCTCCCTTCTCTGCACACAGCTCGCCTCTCTTCTCTGCACGCAGTCGGTCGCCCGCAGCACACGCCGGCATCTCGCTTCTGTGCAGTCTGCACGCAGCCCGGCAGCCGCAGCCCGCAGGTGAGTCCGGCATCTCGCTTCTGTTATTGAATAACATGATATTTGGATTGAATTTAGTCCGGCATCTCGCTTCTGTTATATGGTGAGTCCGGCATCTCGCTAATGTATTAATAGTTATTTCCTTCATGTTATTGAATTGAAATGTTAAGCTTTGAAAACTATTTATCAAGCTTTGGATTGTGTCTACCGTTATATCAAAATTATTTAACTTGGTGCTTGACGAGGATGTTTACATCATGAATTTTGTTCTATTAGCAATTTAATTGATACTTTAAGTAGACAGAATTGCGAATGTGAAAGAATAGTTTGCTGTTTTGCAAAATACTAAATCAGCAAGTCCAGATATTATGTATGTTATTGTTCTTGGGTGATGCTGTTGATGTTACAATACTTCTCTTTCAAATACTTTTAGAATTTGACAAATATGCTAGTTTAAATGTCTCTATTTGCACTTAGGAGCAGGGAGTCAGGGACATAGTAGTTGAGTAATTACTCATAATTGTGGTTGAGTAGTTTAAAATATATTACATACTTATTTTGGATCAATAAACAGGGTATTTATTGATTTTTAAATTAAATATATTATTTTAATATTTTTTTTAAATACGGATGCGGATATGGATACGGTGCGGATATCCGTATTTGAAGCGGTGCGGAATGGATATTCATATTCATATCCGTGGCGGATACGGGGCGGATACGGATACACGGATATGAGGTGCGGATGCGGATGCGAATAATGTACTATCCGCACCGTATCCGATCCGTTGCCAGCCCTACCTATGGATTCATAGGTCGGCAAAGAGAGACAACCTCATCATTCCGTTTGATTGTGCTTCGAGATTCGGGCGGGATGACGTATCACGATCTTATCTTTCCGCCCATAGAGACTTATATGAGCAGGCTGCCCATATAAATCCCACTCCAATTATATTGGGGTACAGCCTGCAACAAATGCCACATTTGCCATTAATTTTGAAGACTTGCGAGGGAGAAGGGGTCTGGAAAAAGGCAGTGCATGAGAAATGGGTGCAACTTCTACGAGCCGCTGCTCATAGAAAATTTACGAATAAATAAATATAAAATTTATACATAAATGAATATAAATTTTAAGCGAAGGACCGTAAATAAAAATAAATGAATATAAATATAAATAAAAAATAAATGAATATAAATATATTCATTTATTTTTATTTATGTTCAGGTCAATAAAATTCATATTAATTCGTTCATGGACATTCAAGTTGCCCGTATAAATTTTTTCCATGAGGAATACCGGGGTCTAGAAAAAGGCACGAGCATTTATTATTAATATATTAATTAAAGAAAGGTGACGCTGCATTGTTGCTGGCTTCCACAACTGTTTCAACTGTTACAAAACCTATATACTTTATGTTTTGAAAGCTGACGATGATATTGTTATCAAAATATTATATGTTTATTAAAATGAAATTATTATTAAAATACTTGAAGAGTCAAAGTGTTATTAAAATATTGTAATTTAATTTTTTTTTAAGTGTCATGGATACTCGTCAATATCCGAGGATAATTAAATGAGTACACATTTTTTATACCCCGTGAAAAATAAACGAATAGCGGATACCCGTTTATTTCGCGGGGCGAATAGCGGATACCCGTTTATTTCGCGGGGCGAATAGCGGGTAGGCACCCCCCTCCCCCCGGCGGTATCCCGCCCCGCCCCACCCCGTTGACATCCCTAGTTGAAACTTGGAATCTGACCCGTTTCTTTCTTCGTCTGCCCCAACTGAAGCCATGCGTTTGTTTTCACTCTGCAATGTGTTATTAATTTTCGAATTTACCGCGTTTAATTGGGCCTGTCTGGGTTTAATTTTTTAATAACCGGGTTTAATTCTGGCTCAATTGGGTCTGGGTTTTACTTTAGGGTAATTTCCAATGACCGGGTTAAACGGGCCTGTTAGGCCGATAAATGAGCTTTATTTGGTCCATGAGTAGATTTGTTCGGCCTGATTAAGATTGAACTAATTGGTCCACAATGGGTAATTGCATTGGTAAAATGATGAATTTATCTTTTACAATTTGAAGCCAAATTATATACACACTATAAAAATTCAGGAAAAAAAATTATGTGATAACTGATACGAAAAATCTATATTATAAGAAATATATAGGGCAAATTAGGATACAATCATCAAAATCGCAATCAATTATCCATGGAATTAACTACTAAGGGCACCCATAGATTGCCTCAGAATCAGATAGGTTCAATTCAATGATTCATAACTCAGTCCCCAGTTTATAGAGAGGATACAAATATGCTTATAAAATACAATTGGCTGCATAAACAAACCCATTTGCTCCAGCTAGATGTGAGCTAATTTCATTTTTCACTAATAATATATGCAGTACATAATGATTCAAATCTTTTCATCTCTCTGCCATCCCCAGGACTCTTCTTCTTCTTCTTCACATACAGCAGCTGAAACAGGCAAACAGCGGCTGTAGGAGATGAACAAGCAAACAGTCAAACTGCATGCATCATCTTCTCTAACAATTGCACCGCCCACCTGAATCAGAAGACCCAGCTGCTTCCCCACACCATCACCTCTCTTGTCCTTGTTTTCCCAAATTCAATATTAATTAGTAATCTCCGGCACGCTATAATTAATCCCTCTCTCCATGTTTAAATTCTCACACAACTCATCCCTTCTTCCCACCTCAATTAGCGCGACGCGGCTGCCTCTGATATCGACCAACTGATCAACTTCCTCAGCCAAGCAATCTCTATGGCCTGGTTCAGAAGCTACGACCAGCTCGACGCCGTCGCCGCCCGAGCGCGCTGCCGAACCAGGCGCCGCCTCGCCGTAATCGGGATCTCGTTCCTCGTCCTCGTCGCCGTCGTCGTTGGAATCGTAGTCTCCACCGGCAAGCACGAGTCCGACGACGACCGCAGCTCTGACAATGCCGCCGCCAGCTTCTCTTCCTCCATCAAGCTCCTATGCGACCGCGCGTTGCACCCCGATGAGTGCCGGTCGTCACTAAACCAGGCCGCCGCCAATGCCACCGCGCTCGACCCTACAAAGATCTTCCAGCTCGCCGTCCAAATCGCAATTGACGAGCTCGCGAAGGTACCGGCCGTCTTCGGCAACCTCGCGAGCAACAAGTCGCTCGACAACTTCACTGCCGCCGCTCTCGCCGAGTGCTCCGAGCTCACTTTGCTCGCCGTTGAATCGCTCGATGAGACCTTGTCCGCTACCAACAACTTGACCTCCACAGATACCATCGGAGACCTCAAGACGTGGATGAGCGCCGCCATTACGGACCAGTCCACTTGCATCGACGATATGGAACGCGCCTCGCCGGCTGTCAAAGCCACCGTGGTCGAGCCGCTGGCGAACTCCAGCATTTTCTCGAGCAATGCGCTCGCCATCTTCAATGAGGTATCTAATTTCCTCGACCAGTTCAAGCAACGAAGGTTGACGAGTACTTCTCCTCCTTCCTTTCACCAACGGCACCGCCCTTTTCCTGCCTGGGTTTCGCGGCACGACCGCAAGCTTCTGGAGAGCGCAGACGTGATGAAGGACGCGGACATCGTCGTCGCCAAAGACGGCTCCGGGAAGTACAGAACCATCAACGACGCGCTCAGGGCGGTGCCGAAGAAGAGCAGCAGGAGGACGCTGGTCTACGTAAAGAAGGGGGTGTACAAGGAGAACGTCAAAGTAGAAAAGAAGCTGTGGAACGTCATGATGGTCGGAGACGGCAAGAAGGCTACCATCATCACCGGCAGCCTCAACGTCGTCGACGGCACTCCAACTTTTCAAACTGCGACCTTGGGTACGTCTCTTCATGAATGCATATATGTTGTTCGAAGGAAAGCACCATCAATGATGCTTGTGGTGAATCATGCATTCTGCAGCGGTGTTCGGCAAGGGATTCATAGCGCGAGACATCGGAATCCGGAACACGGCGGGGGCGGCGAAGCACCAGGCGGTGGCGATGATGTCGAAGTCGGACCTGTCGGTGTTCTACCGCTGCTCCTTCGACGCGTTCCAGGACACGCTCTACTCGCACTCCAATCGGCAGTTCTTCCGGGAGTGCGACATCATCGGCACCGTCGACTTCATCTTCGGCAACGCCGCTGTCGTCTACCAGGCGTGCAACATCCTCCCGAGGGCGCCCATGGCGAACCAGTTCGACACCATCACTGCCCAGGGCCGCGTCGACCCTAACCAGAATACAGGAATCTCCATCCACGACTGCAACATCGAGGCCAACGGGGAGGTCGCCGGAGTGGACATATACCTCGGCAGGCCGTGGAAGCCATACGCGGTGACGGTGATCATGAAGTCGACCATGGCGGGGATCATCGACTCGAAGGGGTGGATGGCGTGGACGGAGAACACGGCGCCGGACACCATATTCTATTCCGAGTACCAGAACAGAGGACCAGGATCATCAACCAAGAACAGAGTGAAATGGAAAGGGGTGAAGACGATGACTGCAGCGCAAGCCAACAAGTTCGCGGTGGCTCAATTCATCGGAGGGAAGTCATGGCTGCCACATGTCGGAGTTCCTTTCACCGTCGATCTGTGAATGTGAAGTTTGCTCAGGGTCCTCAATCATTGGTATTGATCGTCAAAAATATGTTAAGTAAAACAATGAAATAACATTCACGAGACGTTTTTTACGGAGACTTTATTTATTGTAAAAAAAAAAGTCTTATGAATGCGGATTCTGATGAATAGAACTCGTATGAGCGGACCGCTCATAAGTTTATACGAGTAGGTCGGTCGCTCATCTTCCGCCACGTCAGTTCAGCACCAATCTCGATGCAATAAAAAATTGCATCCAAAATTAAACTCATACTCGAAATTTAAAAAGCACTTTTTTGATTGCATTCAAAACTCAAATGCAATTTTTTTATTACATCGAGATTGGTGCTGGATTGACGTGGCGGAAGATGAGCGACCTGCTCATATAAACTTGTATGAGCATACCGCTCATACAAATTTTATTCGATTCTGATGGTCTTATTGGGCGAATCGAGCATTGGCATGTAATCCTGTGAAGCCAGCCTGGCCAGATGGTTGGCCAGAATTTTGACAAAATACAATGGTTGATTCAATTAATATTGCATCAGGGTTTACTGTAATCAAAGTATCAGAACTATTCCTTTGTTGGAAAAAAGTATCATACATATATGGCCATGTATGTTTTCATCTACATTTGCATCCAATTATGACTAGCTAGGTAGTAGGTAAAAATTAATTAAAGTCTAATATGAATAGCCATACACTTGAGCTTGTAACCCTAAATGATATATGCTTGCATATGACTTCAAGACTAATTGTGTCAAACATTTGTTTTTTTTATTTATTTATGTTCATTGATCTAAAATTCCATCTCTTTCCAGAATAAAGGAATTGGCCTGGAAAAAACTTCTATATTTGCATCCTTAATCACTGTCATTAAACTATTAACTTTTGAAAAAGCCACACAAAAACCAGAATCAATTTAATTATATCCAGAATTCCTTAATTATGATACAATATAATTATATCACATGAATTATATAGAGTTGGTGGCAAGTCTATGTTTTACAAAGTGTGTGAAAACATGCCTGCATTTGCTTTCAAATCATTTTATAATACTTTAAGCCATGATATTTTACTCCTCAATATATATGTCGCGCCCCGGCCCCCGGCCCGGAGACGCAACGGCGACTCGGACACCGCGCAGCGGAATGAAAAGCCACGAATCAACATAACATAAAATAAAATAATAACATTAAAACCAACAATTACAATTTATATGTCCGATCAAATACAATTACCCAAATATACAAAAGCAGCCGCCATCAGGGCTCCACATCTACGATTGACTACTAGATGTCTAAAAACTATCTACACCTCGATCTACAGATCGATCGCTCTCCCTTGCAAGTCTGAAGCAAAAACAACGGAGATCAGCGAATGCTGAGTAGGAGAATCATAATATGATCAACAAGTATCAAGTGTCAACTCAACAATGCATAACAATATGGCCTAAGATGCAGTCAAAGGCGATGAACACAATAAATACACCTCACCTACTCCTAAACAACATCAACTGAATCATCGAGCGTGAGGACTATTGGGTAAAAACCCCGCACTCTACAACCTCCAGAGTGGCATCAATCGTCCGCTCCAACAATGATGCGACTACCCCCACCAAGCAGGTAGCCCGTCGGATGTCGCGTCCGACATCCCCACACCCGAAGGTGCCCAAAGTGACTAGTCAATATCCATACCCTCTCCCATCCCTGGGGGTACCACACTAAAATGGTCCTGGACCGAAGTCCTCTCCAAGGCCGTAGCCTCCAGATCGACAACAACCATGCAATTCGACTCCAAGAGTGCAACAAGGTATACTACTATGATCAACAACATAACAACAACTCCAAGTGATTATGACATAATCAACATGCTACTAATATAACATATCAACATGATCAACAATATAACAACTCCAATTGATTATGACATGATCAACAGGATAATAACATGCTCAACAAATATACAACACCACATATATCAACATGATACTAGGCATACGGTGACTAATCCAATGCACCATTGGATTAGCACAACATACTATTATCAAGAATAAATACCAATATGCAACAATAAAATGCAACACATGCAATTTCTCTACATGACATGTCCAACAATAATATGCAGCAGGAGTTCAATAAATTTCAGAAAGCAAATCAAACATCAGAAGCAAAGATATTTTCGAATTTATCTCCGACGACAAATAAACAACAGACATGGAACAACAGACTTGCAGGCTCAACCCACACTTAGCACACTCTCCAAACGCCCATGATCAACGAACTCACTCTCCAAACCCCATGCTCAACTCATTCTCCAAGCCACAATTATTTCACACAAATCAATCGACTAAATTCTCAGACTAATAATTTACTATTATTTAAACACCTCGACAACCTCAACCACTAACCAACTGAAAGAATAACCTAACGATGCTTTCTCGAAAAACTAACCCCACCATCGCGTTCAGCACGCGAAAATGATCAAAATTGCTATTCACCTCAACTTTAACCGATAACTCGGAGCCCACCAACTAAATTAATTTCAAACATAACTATATAACTAATTTACTAAACAACATCAATACTGAAATATATCAAAATCACACCAAATGATCTCCAATCTGAAATCCGATACCACCATCGTGTTCAACACGCGGAAATCTACAACTTTGATATTCACCTCAACTCAATTCGACGACTCTACGATCAACTACAAAAATATCCCAATAATTTATAAATCAATCCAATTTCATACGATACAGCTCTCTTACTATCCATATCAACTCCTCACCCCGCTCGTCTCCCTCTCCCCTAACCCTTGCCCCTTTGCCCCTGCGCCCGACGCCACCTGCTCCGCTCGAACCCACGCCGACCAGCCATCCCGGCCGCCGGCGATCACCCCGACGGCATGGCCGCCCTCTCCCGCGACTCCCGGCGCCGGCGAGACTCTCTCTCTCTCTCTCTCTCTCTCTCTCTCTCTCTCTCTCTCTCTCTCTCTTCTCGATCTCTCTATATATCTGCCGCTCCTCTCCTTTCACCCGCGGACCCCCGCCTCTCTCTCCCTCTCGGCCACCGCCTACCCGTCGCCGACCGACGACTCCACGACCCCCGCCCTCTCCTCGACCCTCCGGCCCCACCCAGTCCTACGATCGACCGAGCGGCGGCCCGGATGGTCCGCACCAGCATCACTCGACTGCTCGGCGCCGCCGGCTGCCCGATCTACGCGCGGCAGCCCTCCGGCTGGCACACGCGGCCGCTGCGTGCGACTTCCGCACGCGATCAGCCCGCGCGAGGTACGGCGCAACCTCAAAGAAACACTCGGGCAAGGCTGGCGACGATGCGATCGTCGGTGCTCTGAGCTTGCAGCACTTGGATCTTTTTCAGAGCTCCGACGGTCGCATGTCCCCAGCCTTGTCGGGGCTCTTCTTTCACGACTGGTTCGTCAATGCACGCATCCGTGTAAGTGTGATGTCTGAGTAACAGTGACGGTCAAGGTACGTTTTCGTCATGTGTTGCATCCAATAACCATTTCCGAGTCTGAGTAACAGTGACGGTCAAGGTACGTTTTTTTTTCTTTGCTTCCTTTCCGATTCGCATCCTTGTTTGTTCAACATCGGTTGTTTTCTTCTTCTTGCGTCTTCTTTTGATTATACTATTGGTTAGACGAGGGATGTCCGAAAGTTGTAGTTTGATCTAGCTTAGTTTGATAAAAAGGAGAAGTCTTTTGGGTTTTTTTCTCCACTTTATTTGCTTTCGCTAGGAGAATTGGAAAGGGTTAGGGAAAGATATGACTTTAGACCCTGCCATGCATTAGGGTTTTAGTTGTCGTGAAATTTCTTGGATTCCACTAGAGCAAAACGGAGTGAACTTCGGAGAGTATCTATTTCTATCCTCTTTTAACCGTAAATTGATTTGCTTATCACATTTGCGTGAGATATCCCTCCTGAGGGAGGTGCCTGATGGTTTCATGATCTGTTCGATGGTTCCCAGTTATATAATGAACTCAAATGACTGGATATTCCAAATGCAAATTCTTGATATTGGTTACAGCTCCTGTAAATAGATTTTTTATAGCTTAACCAACCTCTCTCTGTTAATGTTTATATTTATTGAGTATCTCTTGTTTGTGAAGTCAGGTCTGAGTTAGCATGTCCCTTCCGATAACCATTTCTTGAGTCTTGCTATTATGTGATCTTATTCTAAGTGTGATGTGTTGCATCCGTGTAAAATAGTGCAAAACTTTGGATGACATTTATATTCAGCATACTGCATTTTGAGTGATAAAGCTTTACTTATTTATCTGATAGATATTTATCCCTCATGTCTCCTGCAGCGATTCTCTAGTATAAGGAACAACACATGGATCATTTAGTAGGAAAAAGCAGGAAGAGAAAAGCGAAAGAAGCTCCTATAATTCCCTCCTTACTAGATGAGCTTAACCAAGACCTAGTGGAGAGGGTTCTTTCGTGGCTTCCTGCTTCGAGCTTCTTTCGTCTCCTCTCAGTGTGCAAGTGATGGAGAGCTGTTGCTACATCTGAGACCTTTCGTATTGCATGCTCTCAGGTACCCTATAGAGAACCATGGTTCCTTATGGTCGACCAAGATCTCGATCAGTTGGTTATCTTTGACACCAACGAATGGAATTGGAAAAGTCTCAATCATCAAATTTGCAATCCCAAATGGCAAAGTTGCAAGCCCATTCCTGTAGCTTCATCTGGTGGCCTTGTCTGTTACCACACAGACTCTGGAATTTTCTTCGTCTGTAATCTCCTTACAGGGTCCTGCATTGAGCTCCCACCAGCATATCATGGTAGCAATAGCCAAACTTTAAATGCCATAGCTATGCACGCTTCTTCGGTCTATCCATCTTCATTCAAGATTGTACTAGTCTTGGGGAAATCACCAAATCTTTCTTTTAGAGTCTTTGACTCGGTAAAGTTTACATGGGAAGATGAAGTTGTGTTGCTTCAGACAGTTGACAGTTCCTTAGAATCTAATGTGTCTGGAGATGAGGGTTACTTTCTTAGCAAATCCGGAGATGTTGTTGCAGCAAACTCACTGAACTTGGTAAATTATTTTTGTTGTTCATAGATTATTTAAGAATTCCAACCCCTCCATTATTGAGAAACTATCATAATACTTGGACCAGCCAAAGCAATATACTGTGGAATTGTACCATTTAGTTAATTTGTGAAGGGTACTTCATTGTAGTTTTAAGTTTGCCGGTTTTGAAACACTTTCAGAAATAGTTGTGATTATGGAGTATAATTTTTGATGCAATTTACACTGTATATTGCTGTGGTATTATGGAGTTGCTTGTCGGACTCGGATCATAGTTTAAATTTGGTTGTGATAACTTTAATGTCAAACTACTACCAACTCACAATGTACAATAGCGATTATGAATTTACCATGACATACTGAATGGCTGATGAATTCTTGTTTTCCCTCTAACATAAGCTGAATCATCATAAAGATATGTTTTAAATGATTACTGCAGAATATTTCTTGGGCAATATGGAGTAGCTCCAACTGACTTAATTACTTAAACTTGGTGCTTATCTGACTTTTGCTACTAGTAAATTCTGTTGAACATGGTTTAAAATACCGGTACTATGGAGTAGCTCCAACTTGATGCTGAGTAGCTCCAACTTATGAAGATGAATAATGGCTCTTATATTTTCCTTTGTGCAGGTTGAAAATCTTATTAAAGCAATCTTTGCAGATTCTCCCTTGAGAAAGGAATGTTTGCATAGAATAAAAATTGCTAGTGATTAGCTGATACCTATTATCACTAACGGGTTTATTTTCATTAAGGTAAGTTGTATCTTTCTTTCAAGAATTCATCTTGATCTCTTTGCTTATTTATGGTTTGCCAATGGCACATTTTAATTTGATGCGTTAGGAAATGCTTGCCTGACTCGGTGCTGTATTTGCAGATCTTCTGTTGGTAGTTGGGTTGTTTGAGTTCATGCATTTGGAAATTGTTTTTCTGATTGGAAAAGCTAAGTGGTTGAAGAAATTTTGGTTTTTTGAATGCCAGATTGTGCTCATGGTGCTAAGTATAAAATGGTTCTTATATAGGTTGTAACAATAATCGAAATTTATCATCTTTTGAGTGCTATAATGGTTAAATATAATTAAATAAAAATCTTAAATTTTTGACACATCAATGTTACCAAATTGGGTTTCTAATATTTTAATTATTTTATACATGATTTGTGTGTGTGTGTTTTGCTTTGCTGCATAGTACTAAAAAGATTTATAATGAGATTGGCTGCATGTGCAAACCTTACATTTCACCATGCAAAGGATTTGTTTGCATTATTACATGCATAATCTTGATTTTTTTTTTTGTACCTGTACAGATGCATGCTCCTAGGGGCGGGCACAGTAGGAATCCAAACACCGTGGATCTTGTAATGTTTTGTCATTTAAGGTTTTTTGGCACACTTGTTTCTGAAGCCAAAGTACTCGGGCAAGGAATTGATAGTCTCACTCTGATTGGGCACAGTAGGTTATCAGATGGTTTCCTTTTGTATTTGTATATGATGTAATATTAATGTCTCTGTGAGGTTTTTCTTTGCAAACTTCTTCCTATCCAATTTCTCTTAATTTTTCCCTTGGTGTTGAAAAAAAAGTCACAATGTTAAATCCAGTCCAGACTTTTAACCGGTCATACTATTTGTTTTCGGCATGGCCAGTCTCATTGGTTCAACCGATGTAAGTTAAAATTAAAGAATATACAACTCGCCAGCTCCAGTGTGATGAACTGGATTTTTGATGTTCTTGACAAATCTAGATTGACTGGTTTTGAAAAGCTTGCACAGAAGTTTAGTTGATTAGGCAATGTTGTATCTGAAAGCAATTTCAATGTCCATGCGTTATGTAATGGAGGAAGAATTGGTTCTGTAACTGAACCAATTTTACCCGCTATCATTGTGGTTCGGTATTTTGTCATTTTGTAGAACAAATGCAATCGGTTTTCTCCTTTGCACCAAGGATACAATAGTAAAACAAATGTAGTCATGTCAATTAAATGACAATTATGATATTTAGCATAGTTCATGTCAAATTCCATAAACAAAAACATATTTATATGCCTTTAGTATAACTAAAGATCTAGCCTAGAAAAGATTCATATAATTGATCCCAGATAGTTTTTTGTTTAATCAAAAAATAAAGTATATTACTGATCAAGCGACATTAGAAATGTCCAAATTCAACAAGTTATTGAGCTCCGACGGTTTAACGGGAGTCCAAACATTTGACTCATTTAGATGGTGGGCTTTATTTGCCGTCCAATTGGCTGCTTTATTTTTTTTGGTTGGAATGAGAGGGAACAGTGACCCAAAATGATTTGGATTAGCAACTTGGAGTCAGTCTCAATAATTACATGAGTGTAATATTGACGGACAACATACTGAATTAAATGTAAAATAACATGAGCCTCCGAAAGAGTAGGAGAGTCGATGTTATCCAAGAAGATACCATCATAGTTAAATTAGAAGTGCCCTGGTTAGAAATTATAGAATTTTTGCCCTCAAGTACTCTGGGGTTAGTTATTTGCATAGTGTAAGTGAGAATTTTGAGCATAATATTGTAAGGAGAGAGCTGCCTAATAAGGTGAACCTTATTATTCCTAGCATGTTAGGTGAGCCTAAAGGTTGCATCAATTAGGGGCTTTAAAGCTAAAATCCTAGTACGAGAGTTTGACAAATCAAGTCAATCACTAAAATCTCTACTCATAAGGTTCATATCAGTTTTTAAATATAGAAGAAACCAAACAGAAGAGGTATAAGTACAAGAAAAAAATAAATGACTAGTTGATTCTTGTTCCAAAGGATTATGGCAAAGAGGGCATTCAGATAGAACAAGGTGATTTAAATAAGTTATAGTAGGTAATCTACCATGCAAAAGCTTCCATATGAAAATAAGGATTTTTTGGGGGAGCTTAAGTTGCCAAAGAAGAGACCAGGACAAATTGGTGATGTGAACCTGATGACTACGATTTCTTAGAAAGAAGTAGGCCGAACTTGTAGTAAGTCCCATCAACCTCAATGTCCCAAGCCCAGGTATCATCATCAAGAGAAGGGAACAGGCTAAGCTTCTTAATGGATTTCCACATATAAGGATGAAAATAAAGCAAGCCACAATTTTCATTCCAGACATTATGAGAAATAAGATCACTAACCGTACACAAGCTGAGATCATGAGAGACATTAATATAAGTAGATTTGAGTGAAAGATGAACATCATGGCACCATGAATCATGCATAATAGAAGTAGTAGAACCATAGTTAATAAGCTTTTAAAAACCAAATCTAAGATCCTTAAAAGCAAAAACAAAGAGTTTCCCGGCACCAAGACATTTCTTGGGAGCATTAACATAAGTTTGGGTAGTAAGTAAAGGATATTTAGTTTTTACTAGATTTACCCACAAGGCATTATCATTTTCAAGATTGGAATAAATGTGCCTGAGTTGCAAATATTTGACTTTGAATTTTAAGTTTTGCACACCCAAACCACCTAGAGCCTTAGGCAAAGTAATACTGTTCCAACTGATCAGGTGCAGACCCTTACTATCATCCTTAGAAGACCAAACAAAATGTCTCAATTTGGAGTTAATTTTCTCAATTAACTTGTTTGAAATCCAAGAGACAAATAAGGTGTGTAATGGAATGGAATTCAACACAGAGTTTACAAGGACAATACGACTAACCTCAGAAATAAAGTTGTTTTGCCAAGAACCATTTCTTTTCTGAATATTTTCTAAGACATAATCATATGAATGAGAAGGAGCCATTCTCTAATGGTCTCAAGATATTTAAAAGGGAATATGCCCCCTTCATATTAAGAGCATAGCAAACATTATTGTTTGATAAGAGGAGCAATGATATAGGAGAAGAAAATCTTTTATTTGCTATAGTTAACAGCTTGATTAGTGAGAAGTTCATAACGAGAAATAATATTTTTAACAACATTAAGGTAGTATTTGGTTGGATGTAATAGATAGGGAATGAAATACTATTCCTTATGTCTCATCTATTTCCTTATTTGGTCGCAATTTATAGACAAGAAATAGTTGGGCCATAAGGAATAAATAAGAAATACTATTCTCCATGCATGGGGAATACTATTCCTTACCTCAACCCAATGAATAATATTCCCTATCTATTCCTTATTATATTTTCCTATATTGTCCTTCAATATTTATAATATTATATAAGAATATAAAAATTTAAACCATTAAATTAATTTAAATAATTACATATCTTAAATAAATTATTATTATTATATAATTAAATATTATTTTAATAATTTTTTTTGAAGATTTAGTTTTTTATGAAAATAAAATAAATGGTAGTTGTTATTATTTTACATTAATCCATATTTTTATTGTGTTGTTATTAATTAAAATAATTTATTATATGTTTAGAAGGATATTTTGGTCATTTTTTTATATTGTCATTCAATATTTATAATAAGAATATAAAAATTAATTTTAATAATTGCATATCTTAAATGAATAATTATTATTTTATTATTAAATAATGTTTTAATAATTGTTTTTTGAAGATTCAATTATTTTTATGAAAATAAAATAAATAATAATATTTTATCATTTTAAATTATTAAATTATTAAATTATTTTACATTAATCCATATTTTTACTATGTTTTTTTTATTAGAATAAATTATAATATAATTTATTATATTTTCATAATGATATTTTAATCATTTTCCTCTCAATTAATTGTCTATTCTTTATATTAAGTAAACAGAGTAAATATATTCAATTTTATTAAGAATAATATTTTGGTCATTTAACTTTTTTATTCCTTATCTATTTATTATGCTAACCAAGCGAAGTAATTTATATTCTTGGCTTATTTACAATGTCAACCAAATAAGGTAATATTATTCCTTGTCTATTTCATTCATTGCTTATTCATATTCCTTATTTATTCATATTCCTTATGAATTCACTTCATCCAACCAAACACACCCTAAGACTTCTATTGGTGGCTCTAAAAACAAGCAAAACATCATCAACATATTATATACATAATATGAGATAGATGAAAATAGTTTTTGGGCTTAAAAGGAATTATTTGCTTATTAATTAGAAAGAACCTTATTGAGAAGGTTGGTAAAAGTTTGAGCCACAAGAATGTATAAATATGGAGAAAGGAGATCACCCTGTCCCGCACCCTTGTTGGAAGAGAAAAAAGAAGTATTGTCCTTAACCAAGCATGCAAAGCTAGGAGAACTTATACAAGCTCTAATTCACTTAATATATAAAGGAGGGAAATTTGTGGAAGAGAAAAAAGAAGTATTGTCATTAACCAAGCATGCAAAGCTAGGAGAACTTATCAAAATCTTTGTCTAGGTCAAGCTTAATCATAACAAAAGGGTGCTTTCCTTTAGAGTTATGAATAGAGTGAGCAATTTCTTGCACAATTAGAATATTATCTTGAATTTTCATTCCCTTAAGAAAGACAGTTTGCTCAGAAGAGATTAAATGAGGAAGAACATGTTTAATTCTATTGGCTAAAATCTTGACAAGAATTCTATAAGAAAGGTTACAGAGAGAGTTTGGTCGAATTAAAATCTTCGATAGCTTTAGGGTTTTTCACTTTGGGAATAAAGGTAATTAAAGTTTGCTTCCACTCAAGAGGGATAGAAGTATGAAAAAAAATAATCATACAATCAACAAAGGAAGAAGAGATAGAGGACCAGTAAGACTTAAAGAATTCAGCACTGAAACCATCCATGGTAGGACTTTTTCCATTGGGAAGAAGTTTAACAACATTCCATATCTCAATGTGAGTAAAGGGACCAATTAAAATAGGGCTCAAGGAAGAAGGTAATTTTATGAAGTCAGGCCAACTGGAACGGGAGGGAGGGGGCAGCAAAGGAGTTCGAAGGGTACTATAGTGAATTGAGCAATGGCTTGTAATCCTTTCACCGTTAAGAGCGGGAGGTAGTCACTGCTCTGTGAAACCAGCCTGGCGCAGTGCCCTCCACTCTAAGACCCGTGTGACCCAAGCCTTCACCAGAGCCACAAGAATCAACTGCCAAACTTGGAACGGGCAGGCTAGATCAAGCACGAATCACCCTGTCCAACGAGGACTGCCCATTATTCCACCAATTTATTGCCCCCGCTAGGGTCACAAGCCACCACTACTTGGCTCGGCGTTCAAGACGTTCCCAAAGAATAATATAAAGCATCGGCTACACACTTATCAATCGATGTGGGACAAAATATGGAGACCCCTTACAGTCTTACACCTAATGGAATTTTAACTGCACAATTTGCCAGAGTTTACTACTCCTTTTGCTATTCAGAATTGTGTGGCTTCAGTGTCTGGATGAAACATGCAGTAGGGTTGGTGCATGATATAAATGTGACTTATATATCAATGTAATTTCTGAATAATTATGTTCAATTCAAGCAGTACTATATCACAAATTTAATATTGTTGTTGATTTTGTCATCACTTTTCACCACAGTCAAGGCATGATATTAGAGGTGTCCTGTGAAAACAATGAGTAATTAATTATTTTGAAGTAATTGAGAACATTAAGATGATTTTTTATGCTCTTACTGATGTACCAATGCCTTATTACTCTTTAAAAAGTAGCTCTAGCAATTTGTGTCGAGCCGGAGTTATCGGGCCAAATCGGCCCAGCCCGAAAAAATAAGTTTGGAATCACCGGCCTATCACGCCACAAACAATAATGGGTCCATTCGGTCCGTTTTCGCAATACACACGAAAAGAGAAAATAAACATACTAAATTAACTTATTGATCGAGCCGACACAGCTTGATAGAATCAAATTTGGGTTTAATAAAACACGTTAATCCCCGCTAAAAAAACTCGTTTATTCGGCTATCGTGTCGGGCCAACCCGATAGCACTTGGCCTAATCTGATATATTAAGGATTTGGGCCTTATCGGGCCAGACATCATTCATTCTCTCTCTCTCTCTCTCTCTCTCTCTCTCTCTATATATATATATATATATATATATCCATCAATATCTAAATATAACCATCAAAATTCGTGCCCGGCCCAGCCCGAAAAAAATCATGCTCGACCCCCACCCCCTCCTACTCCCGAAAAAATTCGTGCTCGACCTAGCCCAAAAAAGTTCATGAAAAAATTCATGTCCGGCACGGCCCAGAAACACGAGCCCGGCCCAGCCCGACCCAACACCAAAAATAATGGGTCGGCACGACCCGACCCATTTAGCCCGATAATACTAAAAAATATTTAAAATTGAGTTTAAACCCAATAATTAATGAATTTTAAACCCGCTAATATCGATCCGAAGTGTTCATCAAGCTATCGGGCCGGCCCGATAACATTTGGCCCGACCCGACACGATAAAGGATCGGTCTTATCGGGTCGGCCAGATAACGGCCCGAACCCGATTTTTCTATCTCAAAATCAGTTTACTTGAGGTTATCCACCTCAAAAGGTGTTTTCTATCTCACTTATTTGGATCGGTTAAAAAGGATAAAATAACGATTGGACCTGCGATTTCAAATTCTGACATAACAAGTAGATATAATATATATTGGTAGAATTTTTAAAAATAAATAAACTGTGTAATTTTTTTAAATAAAATATTATTTGTAGAATTTCATAGTTTAATCTAATCTTTCAATAATAATAATAATAAAACATGTATCCATATTCTATACTACATTTTAATTATACTTTGTTTCTGTCATCACCTCCTCCTTCAATTCAATCACTCTTCTTCTCTGCATTGACCTTTGAATAAAGCAACACCCTAATAGGCTAATACACACTGTCACTTCCTTTTTTTCTTTATTCTTTTCTATTTAATACTTCATTTTCCTTGTAGATTTTGATCCTAGTACATGTTAAGCAAAATTCATAAGATGATGACTCTGCTGCATATCCAATACTGTCTTGATTTAACTGCTAATGACCAAGAACAAGAAATCTTTTCCTAGTATCAAAATTTTATCTGAAGAAACCATTGACTATAGTCTATAGGCGCCTTCACGACGGTCTAAATTGATGTTTAGACTTCAAATAGGCGCGCCGGTTTACTATGTAATAAGCACCTGAATTAACTTCAATTTTGCCTTTATTGGGGAAAAAATGACGGTGTAATGAATGCGGATTCTGATGGCGTTATTGGGCGAATCGAGCATTGGTATGTAATCCTTCCACTGTTAAGAGCGGGAGATAGTCGCTGCTCTGTGAAGCCAGCCTGGCGCAGTGCCCTCCACTCTACAATCCGTGTGACCCAAGCCTTCGCCAGAGCCACAAGAATCAACTGCCTAACTCGGAACGGGCAGGCCAGATCAAGCACGAATCACCCTATCCAACAAGTCCAACCCATTATTCCACCATTTTAGCGCCCCCGCTAGGGTCACAAGCCACTGCTACTTGGCTCGGCGTTCTAGGCGCTCCCAAAGCATAATATAAACTGTCGGCTAATGAAAAATCACCCTATGTGGGACTAAACATGGAGACCTCCTACATCGGTACAACGAAATTTTAATTGCAGAATTTGTCAGAAAAGAAGAGGTTTAACTACTCCTTTTGCTATTCGAATTTGCTTCTACTTTGCAAAAATGTGTGGCTTCAGTGTGCATCAAATGTGTCATAAATTTTTTAATTATTAACTCCGGGTCAAATTGGAAAAATATGCAAATTAATTAGCGCCAAACTGAAATGAACCCATGATTTTATATATTTAATTAATATCGTTAATTACCACATTCTCTATAAATATATGAAATATCTGATAAGTAGTCAACGCCACGATTGTAAAAGAGAACCGATTGAAATATCTGATAAACTATATAAAGTAAAATATTCAAGAGACGCTTTTTTATCAAAATTATGTAAAATAAAAATATTTGCCTTTAGTGGGGAAAAAATGGTGGTGTAATGAATGCGGATTCTGATGGCGTTATTGGGCGAATCAAGCATTGGCATGTAATCCTTCCACCGTTAAGAGCGGGAGGTAGTCGCTGCTCTGTGAAGCCAGCCTGGCGCAGTGCCCTCCACTCTACGATCCGTGTGACCCAAGCCTTCGCCAAAGCCACAAGAATCAACTGCCTAACTTGGAACGGGCAGGCCAGATGAAGCACGAATCACCCTGTCCAACGAGTCCAGCCCATTATTCCACCATTTTATCGCCCCCGCTAGGGTCACAAGCCACCTCTACTTGGCTCGGCGTTTTAGGTGCTCCCAAAGCATAATATAAACTGTCGGCTAATTAAAAAATCAGCCTATGTGGGACTAAACATGGAGACTCCCTACATCGGTACAACGAAATTTTAATTGCAGAATTTGTCAGAAAAGAAGAGGGTTAACTACTCCTTTTGCTATTCGAATTTGCTTCTACTTTGCAAAAATGTGTGGCTTCAGTGTGCATCAAATGTGTCATAAATTTTTATATTATTAACTCCGGGTCAAATTGAAAAAATATGCAAATTAATTAGGGCCAAACTGAAATGAACCCATGATTTTATATATTTAATTAATATCGTTAATTACCACATTCTCTATAAATATATGAAATATCTGATAAGCAGTCAACGCCACGATTGTAAAAGAGAACCGATTGAAATATCTGATAAACTATGTAAAGTAAAATATTCAAGAGACGCTTTTTTATCAAAATTATGTAAAATAAAAATATTTGCCTTTATTGGGGAAAAAATGGTGGTGTAATGAATGCGGATTCTGATGGCGTTATTGGGCGAATCGAGCATTGGCATGTAATCCTTCCACCGTTAAGAGCGGGAGGTAGTCGCTGCTCAGTGAAGCCAGCCTGACGCAGTGCCCTCCACTCTACGATCCGTGTGACCCAAGCCTTCGCCAAAGCCACAAGAATCAACTGCCTAACTTGGAATGGGCAGAATTTGTCAGAAAAGAAGAGGGTTAACTACTCCTTTTGCTATTCGAATTTGTTTCTACTTTGCAAAAATGTGTGGCTTCAGTGTGCATCAAATGTGTCATAAATTTTTATATTATTAACTCCGGGTCAAATTGGAAAAATATGCAAATTAATTAGGGCCAAACTGAAATGAACCCATGATTTTATATATTTAATTAATATCGTTAATTACCACATTCTCTATAAATATATGAAATATCTGATAAGCAGTCAACGCCACGATTGTAAAAGAGAACCGATTGAAATATCTGATAAACTATGTAAAGTAAAATATTCAAGAGACGCTTTTTTATCAAAATTATGTAAAATAAAAATATTTGCCTTTATTGGGGAAAAAATGGTGGTGTAATGAATGCGGATTCTGATGGCGTTATTGGGCGAATCGAGCATTGGCATGTAATCCTTCCACCGTTAAGAGCGGGAGTAGTCGCTGCTCTGTGAAGCCAGCCTGACGCAGTGCCCTCCACTCTACGATCCGTGTGACCCAAGCCTTCGCCAAAGCCACAAGAATCAACTGCCTAACTTGGAATGGGCAGGCCAGATGAAGCACGAATCACCCTGTCCAACGAGTCCAGCCCATTATTCCACCATTTTATCGCCCCCACTAGGGTCACAAGCCACTGCTACTTGGCTCGGCGTTCTAGGTGCTCCCAAAGCATAATATAAACTGTCGGCTAATTAAAAAATCAGCCTATGTGGGACTAAACATGGAGACTCCCTACATCGGTACAACGAAATTTTAATTGCAGAATTTGTCAGAAAAGAAGAGGGTTAACTACTCCTTTTGCTATTCGAATTTGTTTCTACTTTGCAAAAATGTGTGGCTTCGGTGTGCATCAAATGTGTCATAAATTTTTATATTATTAACTCCGGGTCAAATTGAAAAAATATGCAAATTAATTAGGGCCAAACTGAAATGAACCCATGATTTTATATATTTAATTAATATCGTTAATTACCACATTCTCTATAAATATATGAAATATCTGATAAGCAGTCAACGCCACGATTGTAAAAGAGAACCGATTGAAATATCTGATAAACTATGTAAAGTAAAATATTCAAGAGACGCTTTTTGATCAAAATTATGTAAAATAAAAATATTTGCCTTTATTGGGGAAAAAATGGTGGTGTAATGAATGCGGATTCTGATGGCTTTATTGGGCGAATCGAGCATTGGCATGTAATCCTTCCACCGTTAAGAGCGGGAGGTAGTCGCTGCTCTGTGAAGCCAGCCTGGCGCAATGCCCTCCACTCTACGATCCGTGTGACCCAAGCCTTCGCCAAAGCCACAAGAATCAACTGCCTAACTTGGAACGGGCAGGCCAGATGAAGCACGAATCAACGTGTCCAACGAGTCCAGCCCATTATTCCACCATTTTATCGCCCCCGCTAGGGTCACAAGCCACCGCTACTTGGCTCGGCGTTCTAGGTGCTCCCAAAGCATAATATAAACTGTCGGCTAATTAAAAAATCAGCCTATGTGGGACTAAACATGGAGACTCCCTACATCGGTACAACGAAATTTTAATTGCAGAATTTGTCAGAAAAGAAGAGGGTTAACTACTCCTTTTGCTATTCGAATTTGCTTCTACATTGCAAAAATGTGTGGCTTCAGTGTGCATCAAATGTGTCATAAATTTTTATATTATTAACTCCGGGTCAAATTGGAAAAATATGCAAATTAATTAGGGCCAAACTGAAATGAACCCATGATTTTATATATTTAATTAATATCGTTAATTACCACATTCTCTATAAATATATGAAATATCTGATAAGCAGTCAACGCCACGATTGTAAAAGAGAACCGATTGAAATATCCGATAAACTATGTAAAGTAAAATATTCAAGAGACGCTTTTTTATCAAAATTATGTAAAATAAAAATATTTGCCTTTATTGGAGAAAAAATGGTGGTGTAATGAATGCGGATTCTGATGGCGTTATTGGGCGAATGGAGCATTGGCATGTAATCCTTCCACCGTTAAGAGCGGGAGGTAGTCGCTGCTCTGTGAAGCCAGCCTGGCGCAGTGCCCTCCACTCTACGATCCGTGTGACCCAAGCCTTCACCAAAGCCACAAGAATCAACTACCTAACTTGGAACGGGCAGGCCAGATGAAGCACGAATCACCCTGTCCAACGAGTCCAGCCCATTATTCCATCATTTTATCGCCCCCGCTAGGGTCACAAGCCACCGCTACTTGGCTCGGCGTTCTAGGTGCTCCCAAAGCATAATATAAACTATCGGCTAATTAAAAAATCAGCCTATGTGGGACTAAACATGGAGACCTCCTACATCGGTACAACAAAATTTTAATTGCAGAATTTGTCAGAAAAGAAGAGGGTTAACTACTCTTTTTGCTATTCGAATTTGCTTCTACTTTGCAAAAATGTGTGGCTTCAGTGTGCATCAAATGTGTCATAAATTTTTATATTATTAACTCCGGGTCAAATTGGAAAAATATGCAAATTAATTAGCGCCACACTGAAATGAACCCATGATTTTATATATTTAATTAATATCGTTAATTACCACATTCTCTATAAATATATGAAATATCTGATAAGCAGTCAACGCCACGATTGTAAAAGAGAACCGATTGAAATATCTGATAAACTATGTAAAGTAAAATATTCAAGAGACGCTTTTTGATCAAAATTATGTAAAATAAAAATATTTGCCTTTTTGGGGAAAAAATGGTGGTGTAATGAATGCGGATTCTGATGGCTTTATTGGGCGAATCGAGCATTGGCATGTAATCCTTCCACCGTTAAGAGCGGGAGGTAGTCGCTGCTCTGTGAAGCCAGCCTGGCGCAATGCCCTCCACTCTACGATCCGTGTGACCCAAGCCTTCGCCAAAGCCACAAGAATCAACTGCCTAACTTGGAACGGGCAGGCCAGATGAAGCACGAATCACCCTGTCCAACGAGTCCAGCCCATTATTCCACCATTTTATCGCCCCCGCTAGGGTCACAAGCCACCGCTACTTGGCTCGGCGTTCTAGGTGCTCCCAAAGCATAATATAAACTGTCGGCTAATTAAAAAATCAGCCTATGTGGGACTAAACATGGAGACCTCCTACATCGGTACAACGAAATTTTAATTGCAGAATTTGTCAGAAAAGAAGAGGGTTAACTACTCCTTTTGCTATTCGAATTTGCTTCTACATTGCAAAAATGTGTGGCTTCAGTGTGCATCAAATGTGTCATAAATTTTTATATTATTAACTCCGGGTCAAATTGGAAAAATATGCAAATTAATTAGGGCCAAACTGAAATGAACCCATGATTTTATATATTTAATTAATATCGTTAATTACCACATTCTCTATAAATATATGAAATATCTGATAAGCAGTCAACGCCACGATTGTAAAAGAGAACCGATTGAAATATCTGATAAACTATGTAAAGTAAAATATTCAAGAGACGCTTTTTTATCAAAATTATGTAAAATAAAAATATTTGCCTTTATTGGAGAAAAAATGGTGGTGTAATGAATGCGGATTCTGATGGCGTTATTGGGCGAATCGAGCATTGGCATGTAATCCTTCCACCGTTAAGAGCGGGAGGTAGTCGCTGCTCTGTGAAGCCAGCCTGGCGCAGTGCCCTCCACTCTACGATCCGTGTGACCCAAGCCTTCACCAAAGCCACAAGAATCAACTACCTAACTTGGAACGGGCAGGCCAGATGAAGCACGAATCACCCTGTCCAACGAGTCCAGCCCATTATTCCATCATTTTATCGCCCCCGCTAGGGTCACAAGCCACCGCTACTTGGCTCGGCGTTCTAGGTGCTCCCAAAGCATAATATAAACTATCGGCTAATTAAAAAATCAGCCTATGTGGGACTAAACATGGAGACCTCCTACATCGGTACAACAAAATTTTAATTGCAGAATTTGTCAGAAAAGAAGAGGGTTAACTACTCTTTTTGCTATTCGAATTTGCTTCTACTTTGCAAAAATGTGTGGCTTCAGTGTGCATCAAATGTGTCATAAATTTTTTAATTATTAACTCCGGGTCAAATTGGAAAAATATGCAAATTAATTAGCGCCACACTGAAATGAACCCATGATTTTATATATTTAATTAATATCGTTAATTACCACATTCTCTATAAATATATGAAATATCTGATAAGCAGTCAACGCCACGATTGTAAAAGAGAACCGATTGAAATATCTGATAAACTATGTAAAGTAAAATATTCAAGAGACGCTTTTTTATCAAAATTATGTAAAATAAAAATATTTGCCTTTATTGGGGAAAAAAATGGTGGTGTAATGAATGCGGATTTTGATGGCGTTATTGGGCGAATCGAGCATTGACATGTAATCCTTCCACCGTTAAGAGCGGGAGGTAGTCGCTGCTCTGTGAAGCCAGCCTGGCGCAGTGCCCTCCACTCTACGATCCGTGTGACCCAAGCCTTCGCCAAAGCCACAAGAATCAACTGCCTAACTTGGAACGGGCAGGCCAGATGAAGCACGAATCACCCTGTCCAACTAGTCCAGCCCATTATTCCACCATTTTATCGCCCCCACTAGGGTCACAAGCCACTGCTACTTGGCTCGGCGTTCTAGGTGCTCCCAAAGCATAATATAAACTGTCGGCTAATTAAAAAATCAGCCTATGTGGGACTAAACATGGAGACTCCCTACATCGGTACAACGAAATTTTAATTGCAAAATTTGTCAGAAAAGAAGAGGATTAACTACTCCTTTTGCTATTCGAATTTGTTTCTACTTTGCAAAAATGTGTGGCTTCGGTGTGCATCAAATGTGTCATAAATTTTTATATTATTAACTCCGGGTCAAATTGAAAAAATATGCAAATTAATTAGGGCCAAACTGAAATGAACCCATGATTTTATATATTTAATTAATATCGTTAATTACCACCTTCTCTATAAATATATGAAATATCTAATCAGCAGTCAACGCCACGATTGCATTTGTCGGAAAAGAGAAACGATCGACGCAATGAATCCCACTGACATGCCCTGCAACGTCTTCCTCGTCCTCGTCCTCGCCATCCCGGCTTTCTCTTCCGCCGCCGCTCCGGCCGTCGAGGGGGCGTGCAAAAGCATCATGAAGAACGACATCGACTTCTGCGTCACCTCTCTCCAAGTCGTCCCCGGCAGCGACTCCGCCGACCTCCTCGGCTTCGCCACCATCTCCCACAACCTCTCGGTCGCCAACGCCACCGCCACAGTGGCCAAGCTGGAGGCGCTGCAAAACACCGCCACCGACGCCGGCGTCAAGAATTAACTCGGTGGAGCTCTGCTTGATTCTGTACAACGGCTTCCTAAGGCAGCTGTCATTCGCGGCGGAGTTCTCGGCGTCGAAGCACTACAACTTGGCCGTCGCCATTTACGATTCTGCCGAGATGAGACCGGCGGCCTGCAGGGATAATGGGCTTGTAGCTGACGGCGAGAACGCCTTCAAGCTCGCTCTGATGGCCAGATGGTTCACCGAGAAGTTAATATAATAAATTAGTACAATGCAAGCTTAAAGATCTCCACCTTTAATCTACAATTTGTATTCATCAGCATCTAATAATAAATCAATTTGATTGAGATTAATTTGCAGCAATAAACGTGCCGGTGTTTTATCACGTCAAATAAGACGTCATAACTAATACATATGTTTATATAAGATCCACAATATTAAAGTCCAAATTAATTATTGTTAACGTTATTAGGAATCATGACTAAAAAAGTAATTACCGGGGTATTCAAAATTAAAATACATTCGTATATCAACTTCTGTTTAATTAAGTATATATTAATTAGTTGTCAAATCAATTCAAAAGCCATTAATTAATTATGTAGACCCGAAATAATTATATTATATCCGAAATATGAATTTCTTAAAATAGAAAAATTCTCAGATTCCTAAATTCGAAACCTTAATGTATCAACTTCTTATTAATTAGTTGCAACATGTTGTATATATGTTGCCAAGGGATAATATCATCATCTATTGTAACTTAATATATATATATATATAAAAGTTGCCAAATCAATTCAAAAGCCATTAATTAATTAAATACAGGCCTAATTAAGTATATTATATCTGAAATAGAAATTTCTCAAAATCGGATTTTGGAAGAAGACAATTTTTAGATTCGAATTTTGGGTTCAAAATTTTAAATTCTAAATCTAAGGGCATATTTGATTAGCGAAATCGAGTCTATTTTGAATTCCGATTTCAAAATTAAATACATTAATATATCAAATTCTCATTAATAAGTATATATTAAATAGTTGTCAAATCAATTCAAAAGTCATTAATTAATTTAATACTATCCTAATTTATTATATTAATATTATATTCGGAATAGAAAAATTTCAAAACTGAATTTTGGAAAAGAAATTTTTTCGAATTTAAATTTTTGGTTCAAAATAATCAAATTTGGAATTCAATCGGATGTTTGGTTAGCGAAATCATATTTTTATGATTTAATTTAATTTCAAAAATAAAATACATTAATATATCAACTTCTCATTATTCAAGTACATATTAATTAGTTGACTTTTTTATCTTGGTTAAAAAAGTATATATTAATTAGTTGCCAAATTAGTTCAAAGCCATTAACTAATTAAACATGATCCTTATATATTTATATATTATATTCAAAACACGAATTTCCCAAAATCCGATTTCGGAATAGAGAAATTTCGAGATCTGAATTTTTTGATTAAAAATTCTCAAATGTTGGGTTACCTAAATCGAATTTATTTTGATAATTTCAATTTCACTAAAATCAAAATTATTTACGAAAACATATTTGTTTAATATTTTCACGACACTGAATCGAGTTTAGTCTGATATTTGGTTCTTGACTTTTGTAAAATTAAGTTCGGAACCTACTAATTTCATACTTTTAAAAAAAATTAAAATTTATTATATTTTTAAAAAATTATAAATATTATCAACAATATACGAAATAAATTGATTAAAAATATTGTATATATAATAATCATTATTATAATTATCAAAAATAATAATTTTATCTTATTTATTTCGATTTTACATTATTGAAAAAGACTAAAAATTTACTATTTTCTTTTATAAAAGTCTGAACCGAGTACCATACCTCAACTCGAGACGATTTATGAACTTTCCTAATTTATATTATGATTTTAAAAAATTACTCGATTATAATTATATTCGAAACTAATGCAAATGGAAATAATTAATATATAGATCCAAAAATAAAATGCCCTAATGTAAAATTGTATATAAATAAAACCATGAACATACCGTTGTGTAGAAAGTAATACTAATTAAAAATAAATTAAATATCATACAAGAACGCAGATGAAGATGATGACGGGTCCCTCGGTCTTCCTTTCTCTTCTGCTCCTTGTCTTCGTCTCCTCCTTCGACTCCGTCGCCTCCTCTGCGATGGACGACGCCTGCATGTACCTCGGCGATTCCTACATCACCCCGGAGTTCTGCAAGGGAATCCTCTCCACCGATCCCCGGAGCAAGACGGCGCCCGACGTCCACACCATATGCGCCATCTCCGTCGACATCGTCGTCGCCAGGGGCGCCGCGATGGCCGCCCAGTTCAAAGACCAGGCCGCCGCCGCCGGCGACGCGTTCGCCAAGCGCAAAGTCGAGGTCGCCCAGGAGATCTTCGACGATGATGCCGCCTCCTTCAAGTGGGCGAGCGGCTCCGTCGCCGCCAAGTACTACCGCAGCGCCGGCAAAATAATGAACGTGGCGAGAGACTCGTACTTAGCTTTGGAATCGTTGGCGAAGCCGGGCAAAGCTGGGGCTGAGTACTTTGACGCCCTCATGCTTGCTGACGCCATGCTTGGTCATCAGTCGCAGTAGTTATCCACCGTAATTTATTAACATATAATATTCTGCATGCATGCAATCAATAAAAATACGGATCGATCTTGTTTTAATCCGTATAATTATATTATATAACTGTGATCAATTTTATACATACAATCTTACTATATATATAAATCAAGTTCCATATTAATCATATCTATATGCTGAATTTTATAAAAAATGAATTGATCTAATTAAATATGTAGTTAACCAATATTTAAAATCAACGGTATATATAGAGCAAATCGCATTGCAGCTAGAAAACAATTGATCATTGATAAGTGATAACAAGAACAATATGTTGACTCTCGTTAGTTCATGCTTAATCCGAGGGAGTAGGGAAAGCCGGTTTCCTGTAGCCAATTGGAGCCCGCAATAAAGTTCCCCGGCGTGAACTCCGCCGCCTCGCTTGCGTCGGTGATAACCCTGTATCCCTTCCACTTCACCCGTCCGTCGGTGCCGGCGCCCGCGCCGGTGTTACGGTACTCCCCGTAGTACAAGGTCTCCGTGGCGAACGGCCCGTTCCACTCGTGCCACCCCTCCGCCTCGATCACGCCGTCGATCTCCGACTCGAGCACCACCGTCCTCGCGTACTCCTTCCATGGCCGCCCGAGGTAGGTCTTGAAGGAGGCCTTGACGGGCTCGAGGTCAGGTGCCGCGGCGATGCGGGAACGGTGGATGACGATGCCGGTGGGCTCGTTGGGGTCCTCGCGCCCGGAGGCGGTGACCATGTTCTTCTGGTTGGGGTCGGGGCGGCGGACCTGGATGTCGCAGTCCTGTAGGACGGCGGCGGCGTTGCCGAAGATAAAGTCGACGGTTCCCTGGACGAGGCAGCCGCGGAAGAACTGTCGGAGGGAGTGCACGTAGAGCGTGTCCTGGTAGCCGAGGATTTCGCAGTCGTAGAAGGCGGAGAGGTCGGAGCCGACCCGCAGCGCCACTGCCTGATGCTTCGACGGGCCGGCGGTGTTCTCAATCCGTAGCCCTCGCGCCAAGAACCCTTCCCCCACCGCGGCTGCATGCAAACGTGTTCTTGCATCATTTATACATGCATTTGTGCATCAGTACTGAACTCAAACGATATGTATAGTCATATTAAATAGACAAATTTAATTATGTGCAGCTGAGAGAGAAGAGAAGAGTCTTCCTGCCATCTGTTACAGATTCTCCTCGTAAAGCATTACTCCAAAGTGTTCAACAGCTAGCTCAGAACACGCAGACATGCATGTTCTGGCACAATTAAAGCTACATGCTCAACAGCTAGCACATCAAAATTCAAAAAACGAGAAGGCGAATTGGCCTGATGGCCTCTAGCTTTATCTTTAGCTACATTATCTATATATATATATTTAAACTATAAAATACAGATATTTCGTGCATCACATGCATGGTGAGGTCAAAAACATGATCTGGACTTTTGGTCCTTGTGGAAGCGGCCATGGCGTTTTGTTATTCAATATATGGGCGCTCACGGGTTGAGCTCAAAATATTGGTTCTGAAGAATGAGAGATAATTAATGTAGTTGAGGTGCAGTGACTGACCTAAGGTGGCGGACCTGAAGGTGGTGCTGCCGTCCTTCACGTTGCGGCTGCCCGTGATCACCGTTGTGGTCCTCCCGTCGCCTACGAACATGATGTTGGTCTTCTTCTTCGGCACCTCCACGTTCTCCGCGTACGTCCCCGCTTTTATCCTTATCACGTATCGCTTCTTGCTCTTAGCCGGCGCCGCCTCCACCGCCTCCCCTATCGTCTTGTAGTCCCCGCTGCCGTCCGCCGCCACCACCGCGTCCGCTGCCACGTCCCCCTCCGCCATCCTCCGTCTGTCCCCCTCCCCCATCCACTCCGGCCACCCCTCCTTGTCCACCCCGAACCCCATCGTCCTCCTCCGCTCGACGACCCGGCCGCCGCGTCCCGGAAGGCCCTTGATCATGGCGAGCGCGTTGCAGCACATGTGTATCACGTGGGTGAGCTCGGTGATGATGCTGTCGCGGAGGCGCCGGTCGAGCTTGTCGTGGGAGAACCCGTCGAGGCAGGACTCCTGGTTCGTCATGGCGGCGGAGACGAGGATCTCGGGGTCGGACGGGAGTGGCTTGTCCTCATTCGCGGCCGTGGGGAGAGCGCGGATGTCGTCGGCGCTGCGGCGGAGCTCGTCGAGTGACTCGTCGAACATGTCGACGCAGTCGGCGAGAGCGGTGCGCTCCCGGGCAGTGAGGTTGGAGGCAGCAGCAGCGGCGATGTTGCGTACGTGGACGACGGAGCGGTGGACGGCGGAGGCGGTGAGGTTGAGGGAGGCGAGGATGACGTCCTTGTGGGAGGAGATGGAATTGAGGAGCGAGGGGGAGGAGGAGATGACTGACGTGCAAAGGGAGGGGTAGCGGGTGGCGGCGCAGGAAGTGTGGAGAATGGCGTGGGCGTTAGTGGCCATGGTTGTGGAGGAACGGTGTTTGGATAGGGTGGCGACGGTGGCGACAAAGGCAGCGAGAAGGAGGGAAGAGAAGAGGATTAACATTACCTTCTTCTTATTCCTCTTGAGGTTGTGAAATGTCGAGGGGGCGGCGGGGGAGTGGTTGGGCACCATTTTTGGGGTTGAGAAAGGAGAGTGTATGTGGAAGACTGGAAGTGGAGTTGGTGATATCAACTCCTGTTTTATAATGTTGTTATCAGAGTGAAAAAATTAAGGAACAAAATTATAATATATTTAGTGAATGGATTGTTCTGCCATAATTCAAACATTCTTCTGTTTAGTACAAATATTTATAATTAAGGATTTAAGTAATGAATTGGATGCATGCACTTTGACAGTGAAAAGATCCGACAATGGCCAACAGGTGGAGCCGTGGAGGAAAGCAGACGACTTTCCCTGCACGCAAACAACGTGGCCGAACTTGTCGAGACATGTGCTAATTATTATTCTATCAAATTAGAGTCAATTTTAAATCGGAAAACTTAAAGAAAGATACTCGTAGTAAACAATCCAAGGGTTGTCACAAAAATAAAGATGAAACATCAGGATCACAATAAAATACACCGACATGGATGCTGGCAAGGTAATTAAAGCAGAGTGAACCCGTGAAGTCTGGCGACAGAAAGAGGCACTCTGCAGCTGTTTCTTTGTCTTTTTATCGTCTCTTTTTCTCTGCATATATGTGACTGAGTTCTCATGGTGAGAATGCAGGATGACTCAGAACCATGCAAAGTGCACATGCTATCCAATTGCACTCTACTACTTGCATTCAAATGTTATTACTGCTCGTGGAGCCTATTCTCTTGTTACATGGGCCCCATTAGAGGTAAATATGTACCAAAATGTTTTGAATGTTTGACTCCGTTGACCATGTGTGCAGCAATGCGGATTCACAGTAGCAGGCTTGAGTTACGTGTCCGCAAGCTCGTAGTCTGTCGACGTTTCTCTTCCTTCCGCAACTTAAACAACGACGTATAGTTTTTTTCGCGTCTTCTTTCACTTACCCGAATGCATCGGCATTAGCCACGACATCATCTTCGGGGCCCAGTGTCAGTCAGAACCGGTCAATGCTTCGGCTGTGATGGCGGTATGATACGAGGGTAAAATATACCGGCGTAGGAACACTCTTTTTATGGAAGAAGCAAAGATCTCTCTCTTTTTTCCTCTCATTTATTTTTTCTTTTATCGACTCCACTCACCTGTCGCTCGCTTACCTGTTTTGACTAAAACACGGTACATCAGTTTCCTTTGTTTATACTGGTTTTTAGTAATACTTTCATACTTTGAATCTATACTTCCTATCAGAAGGTAGTATTTGTACGTTTGGTGTTCCAACGAATACATGGAATCATTTGAGCTTCTACTCGTTTCCAAGATATTTATAAGTTCGCCCGACTTGTCTTCTAACGATCGACTTCCCTGCGATCAAGTCATGGCCATGGAAGCGCTTCCTTCCTTTGTCTCGGGCCCTCCTCCTTTCACCACGAGAGGCGGTGGAGGGAGAGATCCCTCCTCATCGCTCCTCCTCCTTCACCGCCCTCCGTCCCCGGCGAGCCATCGCCTGGCCGCCGCCTTCTGCTCCCTCGACTCGTCTTCCGCCCCGCTTACATCCGTCGCTGCCGCTTCCTCTCGCAGATGGTGCCGTAGGGGCGGACTTTCTGCTTCGGCCTCCTCGTCCTCCTCGGTCGGAGGAGGAGATGGAGAAGAGGAGGATGAAGTGGAGAGGGCGCTAGGGATGGACGGGAGTATCCCGGGGAGCTCGCAGGAGTTCGTGAGGCGGATCTCCTCTCGCGCTTACGATATGCGCCGCAACCTCATGCAATCTCTCGATTCCATCAGTTACGATGGTAATTAAATTCCCTCAACCCTTTCATTTTCCTCTCCACAAATTGTACTTTTTTAAACCCAAATCATGTTTTTTTGAAGGGAACGGAGCAAGATCATAACTCCGATCAAATTAGTATTAGAAATGAATCAATAAGTATATAGTTGAATGGATAATGGAAGAAATAAGTTCATGGAACACCTCCAAGATTAAATGAGACACTCGGTAAACACGATTCTCATCGAGTACATGAAACATTTCACCTCACCAATGAACTCTCTGTATACAGTTTAACCCAAATCATGATGGATCATTGTCGTGAATTTTTCAATTTCAATGGATGATCTTATTGATTCAAATCATCCAATTGTTTCTGCTGATTTAGCTGACAATACGACTTCTTGTACGCATAGGTTTTTATAAGTTCAATTTGATGTTCATACATTTCTGGAATTACTGTAAGAATTTATCATGCCCGATTAGATTTTCTCTGTACTCTTGCCTTCCCTGTAGATCTATCATTTACCTCTTCTTAGAGGTAATTTATTTTCTGATACATCATGTGTAATGTCTTTACAGTGGTGGAGACCAATCCATGGAGAGAAGACACGAAGCCAGTTTATGTATTGACACAAAGAGATAATCAATTATGGACTATGAAAACACGCCAGAGTCGCAGGTATGATTGAGCTACCTGTATCATACCTTGTTTCATGATCTTACAATAGCTACTAATCTACTGTTAGTGATCTTTCTCATATCTACAGTGAGGTAGAAAGGGAGCTGGGGATGCTCTTTTCTAAAGGAGGAAGGCGGGGATCAGAAGTTGGCAGTAAGAAGAAACAGAGTTCTGGGACAAAGTTTCACATGCTGGTGGAAGATATTAGAGAGGGAGTGCTAGTAAGTCTTGAGAATTAATACCACTGACATATTTAATAAACATACTTTTTGCAGTCTTCATATTTGTTTTCACATTAACTAATAAACATAAGTTAAAATTAACACATGCTGGATGCCACTTTTAAACTATATTTATTCAGTCGAAAACTGCTAAACCATGGCACTAATGGTTCTGTTCATGCCAGTAAAGAATGTAAAGCATTGGTAATTGATTATTATGTGTTATTGTATTATTTATAAACCCCATTATCTAATCTTGGAAGGGCCCTTTGCTTGATTTTCTAGGATGTATAAAGGTTGTACAGTAGTGTCAAGGGCTGGCAATAGTTAGTATTTATCTTGAGAAGTGAACCTTTAACTGAAAATCTACTTCACAGTTCTGTGATGAACTATATGCATTGGTTAGTTATGTGCTTAACCTGATAGGGAAGTTTAACTTTTATGAGTAAGGATTGATTTTTTAACTAAAAAGTTTTGATAAGAACTAGAAAAGCGAAAAACCATTAATCCTGATAAAAATGTGAAACTCTTTGAAAAACTAGAATAGTTACATGACTACAAATATATGCACTAGAAGTTTATTAATCATTGAGGAACAACAAATTTGTTATAATGTCCGGGTGAAGAGTTTATAGTAGGCAGAAGCTTGGTGATAGCAATAGAGCATACAAAACGATGTATTTAGTTGTTGACAATTTGAAAACGTTGGCAGTAGAACAATAGCATTATCTAGCTCGAGTAATACCCTAATTTAGTCCCACATGAGGAGTTCGTGAGTAGTCGTATACTCGTATTGATTAATGGTGGTTTAGGCATGTGAAGTTGATGGGCCAATTACCGATCCATAAATAATGTTAGTCTTGTTCTTATGTTCGGGAATGTATGTCAATTCAGAATGAAGGAGATCAATATTGCGAAATTTTTTTGATAATTACTTTCACATTAGGTTCCATGGGTGTATATGAAATTGGAGCAATCTGATTGCTAGCCAAGTATACTAGCGCTGTCGATAGATGCTTGAATGTTACCACCACAGTGGACCTCTCTGCATTTCCAACTTGCCATAGTATTTGGGCATAGATATATGAGTTTGAATCTAGACTCGCCTTGAGATGTTTTCATCTTTCTAATTGCCTTTGTGTTGGCGTAATTGTGAATCAACCTTGCATTGGCTTGCTATATATTGCTCTATAAGTGTCAAGCCTAATCCTAACCCAGTTTTACCAGTTGTAGATACATAAAATTGCCCTTTCTTAAGCTTTGGGGGTAAGGGATCATAGATATGTAACTTAAGACAAAATCCGTAAATTTTTACTAACTGAAATTCTTGCAACCAATTCTTCCCATTACTGGAAAAGCTTAGATGATGTGATATGAGGTTAAAATGGAAATTGTATACTAATACCAGAGGATCATGTCAGTAGAACCAAGCAATCTTAAGTCTTAGGTTCTAAAATCACTTATCTTCATGAAATTATGGAGTTTGATTTCTTCATCTTAGTAGGATGTTTATTACATTCAAAAGTTACATTGTTGAATTTTTTCATTATCATACTAACATAAGGGTTTTGTTTGCATATTTGGGCACTTCAGATTAATTACAACCTCTTCGTGCAATGGAAATATATAGTGAATTGGTGGGGTGTCTTTTACTTTCAAGTATTAAAATATGATTTTATGTCAGGTATTTGAAGATGAGCTCGAGGCAGCAAAATACTGTGACCTGCTACAGGGAGGAGGTCAAGGCTGTGAAGGCATTGCAGAACTGGAGGCATCATCTGTAAGAAAAATCTAGTTTCTCTGGTTCACTAGAAATTAGTAAACTTGGCATTTTGTTTTGCCATTCCTTTGATGGATATCCAAATTTATACGCAGGTTTTTGATATTTGTCAGAAGATGAGAGCTCTAGCTGTTCTTTTTCGCCGAGGGAGGACACCGCCATTGCCGAAAAGCCTTGAGCAAAATCTAAGGGCTAGAAAGCGGTCATTGGAGGATCAGGACCCCATGTAAAACAATGTATACAACACAAACAATTAGTCTTGGATTTAATTGCTAATATAATTAAAAGGTTCATCTGATTTAACGATTCATAATAAAGGGTAGATTTTGTGGTAAAGGCTGATGCGTAAGTATCCCGTATATTTGCATACTGCTTAGATTTTACGGTGTCGCTTAATTAAACTAGACAATACCTTGTATGTTCTTAGTACATTAGGAAGAAAAGAATTAAAGATGATTAATCCTCCTTGGAGGTGTTTTATATAATCATATATGTTTCTAGACAATAGCTTGATCTCAATCTATACCTCAACAAGCAATTGCATTTTGTTTCCTCTTCTTCTTACTGCTACATGGTGTTTTTTTAAGGAATTGGTCAATTGGAGGGATATTAATCCCACAAAGACCTTACTTTTACATGATTCTGACATATTTATCAGTTTACATAGGAAAAGTTGCGTGCACCTTCTATATGCAATATTACTACACCTTCCAGGTGTAATATTTGCTTAATAAGCCTGCAATTAGGCAATTACAATATATACAATATTTGCTTAAAAATCCAAGTGCCTAAGTTGATCAATAAGTATGAAAGAAAACGGGCAAAAGGTACGTTTAAGACTAGGGGAGGTAATTTTATCCGCATCCACAAATGAAAAATGGCATTTGTACTCTATCCGATCCATATCTGCAAATAAAAACGAATATAGATGTGAATATGAATTTAAAATTTTTTTATCCGCGCGAATATGATGCGAATACAAATGAGGATCCACACTGCATATACATACCTGAAAAATTAACATTTTATCCATATATAAGTACTATATATATTATACATTAGGATGATAGATGTCAAAAATGATGGAATAAACTAATAAAGAAAGCATAATCATACAGTTAAAAAAAGATTTTACAAGATCGTACAGTGACAGACGGCATTTATCAAGTGAACTTGAGCTAGGGTTGGAGTTTTTAGTTGACCTAATTGATTCTCGCAGATATGAACATTCTAATCGAAGTTGTATATTTCTGGAAAAGACTTACTTTTCCTACTTCCAGACATGCAAAATTAAACCACATCTGATATGACTTCCAAAGTCGTTTGAAATAATACCAACTCTTCTACAAAACTGTGATGTATGCTTTGATCTCTGTGTACAATATCATTGTCAAATGCAATCATTAATATATCCCCCCTAATATTAGTAGTTCCATGGCAACTCATCTGGACCAGATGAGAAAAATTGGCGACTGAAGTTGCTACTCTCAGTCATCATCCCGAATTCCTTCTCTGTCTTGAAGTTATTCTCACTGATTTGATCATAATTCTCAATTAATTGCATCCAAGTGTCTCCTTGGCCATGCAAATCCTCAGAATCACTGTGACCCACGAAATTAGAGAAGCAGTATTCAGGTGAAGATTTGTTGTGGTTGTTGTGATCATCTACAGATGGAAGAAGAGTAGAATTAAATTCATCTTCAAACCAGGAGTTCATGTCAACCATGTTGAGGTCCTTTTTCTCTCCTGAGCTTCTACAGAAAACTCTACAGATCACCCATGCATTCTGTGCAGAGAGGAAGAGAAAGAAGACATCAATCAGTTAAAAACAGATGAGGGAAAAGGATCAGGAGACAGATTTAGAGAGGAAAGAGTACTTCAAATTTGGATTGCTTGCCCTCAACTCTGTACTCATGCATCACCCAATTAGTCTTTTCTCCTTTTGGAGCCCTGCCTTTGTAGAACACTAAGGTTTTCTTCATCCCAATAAGGGTCTTCCTTTTGTGTATCTCCCTATCTTTCCCTGTTGCTTTCCAAAAGCCAGAATCAGTGGCCCTGTTTGTTCTTAGTCCTGTAGGGTACTTCCTATCCTTGATGCAAAAGAAGTACCACTCTTCTCCCAGTTTTGCGTTCACTAATAATTTACAAGTTTATACATATATAAGTGACAGTACTGAATCAAAAATGGTGAAGAAGAAGAAGAAGAATCATGAAACTCACATGGTAAGTTCCATGGCTCAAATTTGTTGAACTCAAGTTCTCCAATCACAGTGGCAGTGAAGGTGGAATCAGCAACCTTTGGCTGAAGGTAGTGAGTAATGAGTTCCTCATCAGTTGGATGAAATCGAAAACCGGGCAGTAAGTCCATGCTTGATGCCTGAAAGCCTTGTAGGAAATTAAGTAGAAGCAATACAACTCCAATTAAACCAACTGCCTAAAAATTATATAGTGCTTTATTGGAAGAAATAACACAAAGTGAAGGATTGTCACCTTAAAGGAGTGCAGAAAACTAATGAATTATGAAGCTGGGAAGATGACCAACTCCATTATATATACTTGTGATCAGGAATGGAGTACACAACAAGGAATCCCAAATAGATAGCTAGAAGTTCTTTTGTCATAGTTTGAACTCACTGACTTTTTTTGATCCTTTAAAACAAAACATGTTGACCTGTAAATGATTGGGTCAATTTGATTTTCTTGGTGCACATATGATATTACTTTCTAAATTCCTTCGAGAAAGTTATTAATTAACAACCTTCACTAACCTAAACATGGGTGCTATTTAAAGTCTAGTCAGACTTCTATTTTTTTTACTTTAAAATTTTGAATTGTTTTTTTAAAAGAATTCCAACTAAATTCCAGTAGAAGTAGGAAAATAATAAATATATAGTACAAAAGGCTAGGTTTAAAAGAAAAAAACAGTTCAAATAAGTATAACAACATAAAAGGGAAATCAGAGATGTATTAGGAATTGGACAATATTAATATACCAACAAGTAAGAATTCCAAGCATATAAAGCCAAGATACAGATGTCCTGATGCCATCCTAAACAATGACATAGTATGATGTTGAGTTTAAGTAATTAATTATGGCATAAATCAACAAATTGAGACATATTCTTAGTGAGGAAGGAAACCAGTCACACAAAGGTTTAAGAGAATAAATCAAATCAAGGAATTACCATCAAGAATTTTAGCTGAGGAATGCAGATTTGTTCACACTTCTCACTCAGTCACATACGTTTAAGATGTTCCATGAATTTGAAGTTTACCTAGAACTGACCCTGTTCAAAACCAGTTTCAACTTATTTAAGATACCATTTGAACATATGCTCACCCTCAACCTCAAGTTTAATAAAAGATACTAGCTAGAATTCCTTGTATATTTCAGAAGTTTCACCTGTTCTATAATTCCCACTGGACTGGAAGCAAGATTTTTGTTATACAGAGATCCCAAAATTTATGTCTCAGTTTAAGACTTTAAGGGGAGAATTAAAGATAATATTAAATGAAAAAAATAATAAAAAGAGTAAGATGCTTAGATTTGATTTTTTGAAATAAAGAAAGAAGTCAAGTCCTCTTCCATAAGCTGTCACATCAAGACAGCCCTTTTATTTGAACATCAAGACTGTCTCTGAGAATCCAAAGCTCATTTATATGCATTTTTTTATCCACAATCCAATTCAGAAGCAGAGAAGAAGCAATAAAAATCAACACGGTTTAGTGGTCTACCAGAGGTAATCATTATATGTTTCTGAGAAGAAATTGCCGAATGCTATCGGAAACTTCTTAGAAGAAAAGGAGCAGAAGCAGCACCCAAAGATGTTTTTGGGGAGTTTGTTTTTCATCTGCCTAGTTAGTTCAAATTCATTTTCAGTTTCTTCTGATTTTTAACACCGATTTGATTTATGGCCAGATGTGTTAGTTAAATAAAAGAAAATAAAAAGGCATCTAGCCGTGGATTTTAATTGATATGAATTGCAAAATTTAGGATAGATTATGTATAAATAAAAAGGTAAGATAAATTCAATAACATATATATATATGTGTTATATTTCTCACTTATTGTAATATATATACACATAGTGAATGTGAATGCCAACCATTTTATCCTGTCTTCTTCGGGAAACTGCTCTTCTCTATCAGTTTTCGCAATTATACTCTATCTATAGGCTATTGCCATAAATTGTTTCGCAATTGTTTCCAGATCTATAGGCTATAGGCCTGGAGGAAGCACAGCTTCTCAAGAAAATTCTCTAGCATTGATGATCTTTTAGATAGAGAAGAAGAGGGTGAAGGAAGAGCTGAGGCAAGAATCTAGCAAAATGAATGCCAAGTGCAGGATCATGTTTCTTTTCTTGTTTGGCATGTGTAAATATTTATACAATGAAAGGTACCAGTGCAAAATTATTTCATCAAAGCTCTGCTAAGTAGATTAGGATGGATTGGTGCGATCGAGTTCATCCTGGTATCTTAAAAGGAATTGGAATTCTTTTTTTCTCACATATAACTTGGTTCACATTAATGCTTACTCCTACCATTAGTAAACAGGATGAGACTTCACACTGTAGGTTTCATGTTCTTGTGCTATCATCAAGGAGGTGAAGCAATTGCTTTGCTTATTGGTGAAATCTAGTACTGTGCTCACTGCTCAGATAGGTTTTGAAAACGTTTGCTAATGATCCTGCCAAACGCATCCGACAAAACCAACTTTGCCTTATTATCATGTCACATGTAGATTGTCGTCAAACATATCAATAAATACAAGGTATCTGGATGCAGGTTGACCCCACAACAGCAGCTATCGAACGAGTATGTCACCTCGGACAAGCCAATGTTTCAAAATTAATGACCCTACCTGAGTTGTAATGGAAAAGATACCTCCCTGTTTACTCTCCTTTTGAGTTAGAATAATGGAGCATGTAAAGAGATAGAAGAAAAGATGAACACACTTCAATATAACTTATCATACACAGAAATCTTGTAAATATCATCTTGAATGTTATAAGCAGCCTTCATTCCTAGCTGGAGATTCCTGCAGGGAGAATGCTTTGTGGCCGGGCAATGAATCAGTTAAGTAATAAAACTACAATACAGGGGAATGTTTACAAACTTCTCAAGCATGAACATTAGTACACAACGACTTGGAAGCATGAGCTGATGATGTATGCAAGTACATACATGTGGATTATGTATGAGCTGATGTATGCAAGTGAAAAGATGACTGAGATTGTGCTTTTGTAAAATTCTGGTTGGCACATTCTACAGACATGATAAGGCAAAATAATTCCCAGCTCGCAAGTTAATAGCAGAACTTCAAAGATATTCAGATGATAGTAAAATTACACACTAGAAGAGATCAAGTACACTTATGTTGTTGACATCAATTTCAGTTGTATATATAAACTACAAAAATTTATAGAACTATGGTTACAAGAGCAATAATACATCACAGCATATGCCTACAATTAAATGTTTGAACTGAGGCATCCAATAATCTGCCACCATTAAAGGAGGGCGAGAAAGAAAACTGGATTCTGAAAACTCTAAAAAAATGTTACATTATGTGCACATTCAAAAGTTTTACCTATGAAATTTATTGGTGTAGCAAAAATCTTAGAGACAGGTAAAAAGAACAAAAATAGAGCCATATTTTACCAAAAGCTCCTGTGGTCAACAATGGACTAGTGGAGCCACCAGCAATCTACAAGGTGCTAATGAGTAATTTGGGTTGGAATGTTATTGAGACATTTATAACTCTTGGAACTAGCAACTGCTGTAAATAAAGAAATAAATTGTTGTCTTCTATCTAAGGATTATCAATACTAATATATCCATGCAACAAGGTTCTCTTTCACCGTAGAATCCCATTAAGTATACTAAAGTAAAGTAGTATTAGAAGCTAATATGTCACTATCAGCAAAGCATATATCTACTATTGTTCGCAGGACTTGAGAGTAGCTCTCTGATGCCCTTTTGTTCTCTGGAAGAATAACCTCAAGTGCATTTACTAATTTAAACAACATCAACCATAAGACATGACCAAAGATAAGAAAAGTAAAGCCTTGTAGCCATAAGTTTAACATTAAACTAATTCTAAACTATTCAATCCAAAACCATAATGAATTGAATTTACATGGAGAAAACAATGATACTTTAGTTAGTAGAAAGTAATTATCCATTTACCAGGATGATTGATAGGTCTTGTTATTCTTCGGGAAGAATATGGTTTAAAGTGTTTGAATAGAAACATATATACAAATTGGTTGTATGTAACCTTTCCAATTTGATATGGTCTTCTTCCGACAAAAATGTATGAACAAAGATGAACTGGTTTCAAGCTACCCAGTAGGGTACTTCCATCATATCAATGCTTTTTGCTACCTAAACCCAATTTACCAATTACTTTGAAGTAAATCCAATAGTGAAACCCCCAAAAAATAATCAAGCCAAACATATTGGTGCTTCAGAACATACCATAGATGGTAAAGTTCAAGTCTAGCAATATCATCAAAAGTGTCGAAAACCCAATGATGCTGAAGATAAGCTACAAGTCTAGCAATCACATGTCCAGAAAATATCATGGAAAAAGAAGGTAGAGCCATAGAGATCTGGCAGACTGGCAGTGGAGAAAAAGGATATCAACCAAGCACAATAGATACCTTCCATGAAAGGATCCAACCCTCATGAATTATGATAATAGGCAACACTACTCAGCATTCACCATTAAAGGAAGAGCTTTAGGTTAAAAGTACACAAACTAATAGTTATATATTCCTTAACACATTGCTCAATAAAAGGTGGGACTTCACTTAGGCCCATGGTTATGCAGATATGGTCTGGGCTAAAGCCAAGGGGAAGGAGGAAATCAAATAACAAACATCTCTTTATATGGGAGAGAACTATCTCAGGCTCTGTTCATCTGGTCTTCTGGTTTAGGCTTGAGGCTTCACATAGGTTGTTCATCTGTATGTGGCTCCAGGCTTCTCAGACCTCAACTGTTTTGATAGGACAGCAAGGCAACAAAGGTCAGATGGATTAGCTGCATTAGTATTCCGATATAGGTAGTTTGGGTCATTAAAGATCACAAAGTTCTCAAAGCATCTGTTAATTTATTTCATGTATTCCAAATTAAGAAAGGTCAAAAGGAGCATTCTACCTGTTAGTCCTAGTCCACTGGGGTTTTAATAACCATGATGTTTCCCATGAGAAAATTTGTTTGAACCAGATAACCTGGTAGAACAAACTACTAATAAGGATCATATGGATAAAACCTTTTTGAAGGACAACAAAAGCTGCACATATACTGAAGTAACCGAAGAGTCATCATACATTAGTGGCAAAAATTAAATGAAAAAAAATATATAGGTTTGCCTAGTAACTTCATTTACATATTTTTATTTTATTGCCTTGTCTAAACTACCATCAACAAAATTACTAATTCAATTAGATCTAACAAAGTGATGTTTGAGAAAATCTAAATCATCACAAAAGGTCCTAAAAATTTGAAGCCCCTCCCAAGAGACTTGATTTGGCCAACATTTATGACCTGACTAAGTTTTAAGCAACAAAATGAAAAATAACGTGAATGAAAAATCAACAACACACCAAATGCTCTGCAGAAAAATAAACGCTTACCCAATGCTTCCATAACGAGAAGAGTATCCACCATAAGATCCATAGCTGCTACCACCACCCTAAAGAGAGAACAACATTTTAGTGGAATTTCATATATGTAACATGTAAATATTTTCCCACCAAAACATTTAACGTTAACTTCAGAAATCTAGATCTGAAAAAACATGCCTGAGAACCACCATAGCTACCATAAGTTTCTGTTGCTAGCAAATCACTGGAAGAACCATAACTACCAGAATAAGAATATCCACGTTCATGCGCCTTTATATCCCTGGAGCCATATTTTGTCCCTTCAGAAGCATTAGTTGGCAAAGGATGGTAGGGAACAGATGGTGGAAACGAAGACAATGCACTCTCTCTTTCGAAGAAATTAGCTCTCAGACGTGTTGTCACTTGTATGAGTGCATTCCTGGAAATGTCAAGGTCTCCACTAATCTGCAAAAGATTAACATGACACATAAATGGATGTAGCAGATAGAAAGGCCACGTATGATGCCAATAGAACTTCAGTCAAATAAAATATACACAGTGCAATTGAAAATTTGTGTGCTACTTCAAAACACATTGTATGCTACTTACCTGAACCATCTCATCATCTCCAGAAGCAACTTTGGGAACATCTTCCTTTGAAAGTACACGTATATTTGCTCGAGTACTCCTCCTCATTTCAGAAATAATTGATCCTCCTTTACCAATTAGACAACCAATCTGTGACGTGGGTACCAAAAGTCGTGTGGTATATGAGGGTTCACCAGATTCTCTTTCAGCCTTTTCACTGCACCTGGGCTGCAAGCGTACGGCAGCATCTATTGTTGGAGAGATTGGATCTTCGAAGAACTATAAGACCAAAAACAAACATAAAGGGGTGCAAACTGTATTTCTCTCCACAAGGACAAAAGTCCTGTGCAACATATGAACACAGGCACAAAAAATGACAAATTCATCCCAAAAAAGCTAACAAGTGATACCTCTTTTGCAGAAATTGTGATTATGCAGTCATCTTCGGTAGAGGAACTATCTACCTTGACAGATGCTCCAGATTCATGCCTAATCTGCTTAATGATAACACCATTCTTGCCTATAACACCTCCTATGTTTGCAGAAGCACATAGAAGGCGCAAGCTGAACTCCTTTGAAGCACCTTCATCTCTTGGTGCATGATAAAAGGATGGCCAATCCCCTGTTGCACCTCCCTTGTAACCTCCATAAGAACTTACCAAGTGACCAATGCCAATAACCGGCGCAGCAGCACCGGGGACTCCAAACTGACCACCAACAGGGAACATTTGCGGTTCGCTGGAAGAAAGCAGGTGCTGTGAACGAGATGGATTATCATGGAGGCGAGATGAAACTTGAAGAAGAGCCTTCTTTACAACTGAAGCTTCCCCACTAATCTGATTCAGAATAAATTTAAGAACAAAAATACAATGAGCTTAATAAATCAATTACTAAATGAAAGATAAAGAAAAAGTAGTTCCTGATGAAAGTAAAAAATCACAACAAATATATCATCATATAGGTATTTCAGAAAAGAAGAATTTGTGGCATACAACCAATGGGAAAAAAATGCAGAAGCAAGCTATCAGATTGAAATTTGAACTGTTGTCAGTGTGGAAGCACAACTTTGACACAAATGTGACAGAATAAGCATCTAATAGCAGGGCAATAAGTGAATACAAGTAGGGATGGTAATGGTATAGGGTTTCGTGATTCTCTGCATGGACATGCCCAGGCAATGTGGGGAATGGGGCCTCAAACCTTGAAAAAATGAAGAATTGAGGAGATTTTTTCCCTGAATAACTTGATGGGGCCAAGGTGGTATAAGTGACTGTGCCTCTCACTCCACTAAATCCCCACCCCGATAGATGATGTATATTTACTTAAATGACCTTTTAATATATTTACACGAATGCCACTATGTATATAAGTTTTTTAAAAATCCTATGCAATTTTTTTCTCCCTTCTCCCAATTCCCAATCATCCCATTAATGTTTTTGATATATTTAGTATTTTAGCAGCACTATAAAAAAATATTATATAATATGTTCCTTGACAAATTCTATATTATACATTATGTTATAAAAAAATTATATTATATATTATATTACAAAAAACTATGTTCCTTGAAAAAATTATATAATATATAATATATTATATTCCTTGAAAAAAATTATAAAACATATTATATTATAAAAATATATATTATATATTATGTTTTTGATATTGTTGGGATCAGAGATCTGTGGGGGTGGGGAGTGGGAGACGAATGTCCTCCATTTTCTAAATGGAGCGGGGAATTATGATCCCAATAAGAAATGTGGTGAAGGTGGTATTATCTCGCCCCGTTGCCATCCCTTAATACAACCCGCATCTAGCAGAGTAATATACAAAAATGAAAAGTTCACTACTTCAGTGGACTGACACAAAGATGTAGAAGAGACCAATGGCAAGAATCACCAACATCAGCGATTCAGGATCAACATTCAAACATAAAGAAGTTAGAAATTGCACTTGGCAACATTCTCGTCCTCATTGCCAATGTTTTTTGGGTAGTAAATGTGTAAATTCATGACTAGAGGAATTTCATCTACATCATTACCAGTGAAAATGGTTGGTGGATCTAACAAACCTGGAGAAGTTCATCAGTGCTAATCGCACAAGCAGGGAGATGATCATTCTTAAGAATGCGGACTTGAGCACCACTATCACTACGAATGCCTTGAATAATTTGTCCTCCTTTTCCAATAATACAACCAATCTGATCAGATGGCACAAGCAGACGAACAGTAACTTGAGGACTGTCTCCATCATTGTCTTCCTCACCCATTGCCTCATCAGTGATTAGTCGCTCATGGACCTTAAACAAAGCATCTTGCGCAGGGCAAACTCTATCGCCAATATCTTCAAGCGTATTGGTTTCTCTTCTTGTGCTAAAAATGGTTATAACTCGCTCTTCACAGCCAGGTACAGTCTCACCAATTCTGATCTTTGCTTGAGTGTCTGATCTCAATTGCTTTACAATCTCACCACCCCTCCCAATGATGCTTCCTATCTTCCTTCCAGGACATAAATAACGAAAAACAGTATCTTCAGGACCAGGAGCATAGGTATCTCTTTCTTCTCCAGGATTTCTTCTCTTACTTCCTCCATTTTCAGAATTGTTGGAGTGCGAATAAGATCTTTTCCCATTATTGTTTCTGTGTCCAGTCATTGTTTTTGAAAGCTCAATAATGACCTTCTACAGTAAATATTAACTGTCAAGTCAGTGCATTTCTATATAAAAAAAGTAATATCACAGACAAAAAGAAAACAACATAAGAATTACTTCTCCACATTTTTGAAAAGGAAAATCTTTTGATGCTACTCCAAACAAGTTAGAAAACAATAAAACATATGAGCAACCAATAGATCTTCAAAAGTCTTACTAAAATTCAGGAGATTATTTAGCTATTAAGAAACATATGAAAGAAAATATCTTTTAACGAGATTACATGGAGGGGGAGGGGGCAAATTTCTACAAAAAAGGAAAGTTTCCTCATAGATCTTATAAAGAAGAATAGAAGTCACTTGTAACTTGTAAGGCTGTAATTTACTTTTCCCTCGGTCTCTAGAGCACTCTAGCACACTTCCTCAAAGAAGAGAAATCCCTGTTAAGACAAATAAATTCCTCAATTTTAGAAGAAAATGGCTGCAGCAAAACAAAAACTAGTAAAACTAAATAGACACGAGTAAAACTATGAAATTAAAGCAGAAAACTTTCAGTCTTCAACTATGCATCTTTAGTTGGATAATCCCTGACACAAGGGTATATATTAGTAAACAAATGGTTATACAAAGTTTATTCTAAAATTACTCTATTGGAACAAAAACAATTATAGTTATACTCTTTCAACTTTGACGACTTCATGTTGCCTCTACAGAGAAGGTGTTGAGGAATAACAGACTCGCAAACACACATTAAAAGCGGCCCATTTACGATGATCAAACATAAATGGAAAACATCTGCAGCACGGGGGCTTATCTGATTCGTGTTAGCATGCCAGCTATAAATTCTATTCCTGGGCATGGTAACCAAGGGCTACTAACACATAAGAAATGCTAATACTTGCTGTTATACCAGTAGCAATCAGTTAAGTAATCGTATCAATTTATTCATGAACTATATAACATCACGGTTATTGCACAATACGTTTGATCTTCATTACGAGATCTCTCGCACACCAAATCATCTCAACAAGCTTCTCAAAGTCACTAATCTAATAATACACAAATCCAGATAAAAAGACATCGACAGATCGCTTAAGAAACAAGTAAAAACCAGCACCGAAGAACTTAAAAAGACGGAGGGTATCGTGTAATCAGCTGCCTAGTTGGAAGATTTGAAAGAACAGAAGTTCCATACCTCGAGATCTTGCTTGGTTCGAGCGAAATTCTGGGTCATGCGCAAACCCTAGCAAGGGGGACGAAGAGGAGAAGACCTAGAGGAGGAAAAGAACCGGCTTTGCATTTATTTAAGAGTTAATTACAATTTAGCCCTACAGTTTACACCGATTTTTACTTTGCCCCCCCCCCCCCCAAAATTCGAAATTGGCACTTTAGCCCTCATACTATATTTAGTGTCACCTTTAGTCCAAAACTATACATGAAGGAGGACCGGGTACAGTATTTCTCTCTATATATATAGGCTGTCGCGGGGCTTTGAATTGATCAAGAGAGCAAACAAATAGTATGGCTCCTTATTTGGTGAAATCCACTCATTTTAGTGGGACCCATGTTAAGTGAGCAAATGAAAGAATCGTTTTCCGTGTTTCCTCCCTTGGGAAACACACGGGATTCACATCTAATTTGAGCTCCTGTTCTCTTTCGAGTGTATCAGTGCAATTCCAGTATCGCAGCCGTCCATTTCTGTTATATAAACGGTTTAGATCTACTGTATACAATTAAGGTAACATCATCTATAGTAGGATCAGCAATTTTTCGAAACCTGAATAATCTTAATGAGATTTTTTTAGAAATTTAAGATTCGAAATCCAAATTTTGTAATATTTATTTTACCCATCAGCAAAAGTATCCAAAAATCTAAAAGAAATACAATTATAAAAAATTAATTGTAATTCACAATTATATTTTTACGTGATTCGTCTCATCGCATAGAAGCCCTTTTTTTCGACCATGAGAAGAATATTTTACAACCGCTTCGGTTTGGATTCAATTACAACTCCCGCCTTTAGAATTTTGGAATAATGATTATATTTTTTCCATTGCCGCTTGCATTGGTTCAGTCCTCTCTATTGATGATCATCGATCTTTCCTATTTGAACATGGAAAATGCGATGCGTGCGTGTAAAATTTGAGGCCCGTTGATCCACCCAAGACTGCCCAGTGTTGTGCAGTCATAATTGCTCTTTTGGTGGTGGCATATGTGCTTCGATTCGCGTCTGCTAGTTGCTTCAAGTCATCCAAAATCATCTAAAAATACACAAAGAAAATTAACAGCAATATTAGTTAAAATACGTTAATACTGCGAATCTTTGTTAATTGGGTTTTCGTTTCCCCAGCGAATATTTGTTAATGGGGTTTTCGCTTCCCCACTGGTACTTTGGTTCAACCTTCATCCTCTGCGGGATACTTCCCTTTACGCAGGGTGTCGTAATCGCTTTCTTCTTTAGTGATAACGTTATTAACGTTACCATGTTTCTTGATCTCTTCTAACAACTCAGGTTGTCCAGCGGTTGTGTTAGGGAATAGATTTGTCAATTCTTTATAGAAGTCGTCAGTCTCCTTGTAGAGTTTTCTCATAGCCTTTTGATAGAGTTTTTCTTCTTCTTCGATTTTGTGGAGGTATTCTTCTTCTTTCTGTTGAATTGATATTTCTGGTGACTCGTTTTTGTAAGAGCACTCAGGCTGCTCTTTGTTATTCATTATTTCTGCAAACTTCTTATCTCTGATATCAAAATAGTGTTCATCTAAGGAGTAAAACTGTTCAAACCTAGCCACTTTGAGGGTAATATCATCCCCTTCATCGATTTCATCCCAATACGGGATATCTGCCCATCTTGGCAGGTATGGCTCAGGTGGTTGGTATTCATACCTGTATGCGAGTCCTTCCTCCATCACTGTTTCAATGGTTGTGTCATTGTCTTCAATAATCTCCTGGATTTCATCATCCCAGGAGTATAGTGCGTTTGCTGATTCTTCTCTTGTTAGAAGGTCGCTGATTGAGTTTATAGTTGCACTCAATGCTTTAGTTACTTCTGTTGGTGCTTCTTGTGTTTCTTCCAAAGCTTCTTCTAGAGTGTTGATATATTCTGCCAGATACGTTGGTATTTCCTCTAGAGTGACCAGTTTGGTTGTAAGTCTGGATAAAGCATCTGCCAGAACATTGAGCTTCCCATCTATATGCTCTAAATCAGGTAGATTTTGTACTAGCTGCTTAACCTTCGAAATTAGTTCTCTATCAGACGGTTTCAACCTTTTGTCACCGTGAGGTCCTGTCTTGGAATATAAGGGACCCAATAGAGTTCTCATGTTGGGAATATAACTTCTAGCATAGTTCAGAATACCCAGCCAAGTTCTTAGTCCAGTCTTGGTCATTAAGCTTTCTTCTTCGAAGGAAACTATCTTCTTAATTATGTGCGGTTGGAGCCTTATTTTGTTCTTTCCAATAACAGCTCCCAGAAACTGTGATATCGTGAGCTCAGCATTAGGATCTATCTGAGACTCAAGGCTCCTTGTGAAGCCGTTTCTTCTGTTGTTGGAGGCTACCCTCCTTTGAACTTCATGCCTCAGGCGGTTGCTTAGACGATAATTTCTTATCTGATCGTCAATTGTTGGTTGCCTGTTATCATTGCCAGAGATGGAAGGTCGGGGTGCAAGAACCTCCGTTCTTCCAGTGACGCTACTGCTGATACTTCTGCTTCAGCTCTGGTGGTGATTGTAGTCAACTTCTTGTAAAAAGTGATTGACTTATCTTCTATCCTCTATCTCGCTCTCTCCCTTCGTTGTGGGGTTTGGGTTGGAGAACCCAAAAATGATTTATTTTAACACATTGTATATGAAAATTTAACGGAAGCTTATTTTCATTGTGATTTCCTTGGTCATATAGAGAATGATCTCTTTTTTGTGAAAAAATTACAAAAAAATAATTTCTGACCCTAAATTGTCAAGTCTTAATTAATTTATTGATCCACTTGAGTAGGCATACAGGCTTTGGATTAGAGTGCAACGTGGCAAAATCGCCGGCGTCACTTCACTTCTGCATGTTCGCGCTCTGCGCTCTCCTCTCATTTTCGATGAGCTTGCCTTCATTTTCAATACTTCGGCCCCAAACTTACATGCTCCTCCTCCCCGGAACCAAAACCCACGATCAAACAAGTCTTCGAAATCGCAAATATTTACTATTATCCTTCCTTCAGGTACTCAGAAATTAAAAAGACCTTGTGTAGGATCTTCCTCTTATGGAAATTTTATCCAAAATGAATACAATTTATTGGAATATTAGAGGCGCCCGGAGCAAGACTGCTAGATGACATTCCAATCTACTTAATAATAATTTAACATTTATGGACTATACATATTTTACTAATGTGAAGTGGATGTTGACTATGAACTATAAACTGTCGGTCTGATTGTCTTCGATCTATCAAATTCAGTTCCAGTTTTTTTAGCTACGTGCCTTCTGATTCTCTTCGATCAGTTCGCTTGAAATTTGAATATTTGAAGAGTGGAATAGTGATGTTTCTGGTAGTGTGTTGATTATTGACATCATACTTAATTTTTGGAGAATAACTTGACACCACATTCATAGAAGACTATGTAAAAGATTCAAGAAACAAAGGCATCCACACATGACACCACATTCATAGAAGAATATATATAATAAAAATTAAAATATGCAATTATATTTGCTGGCTAAACAAATCTCGACAAATATGCCATCTTAAATTTAGTTCACAGCTAGTTCAATAGATGTTTTTACTCGGAAAAAAGAAACCACTAGTTCTTGTTATGAACTAGTGTGCTAATTGTCGTTCTTATACGAGTGCACTACAATTTCAAACCCGAGTGAATGGCAACCACACCACCAACAAGATTCTCATATTCCACCTTCTGAAAGCCCGCTTTAGCAATCATCTGAGCAAATGCATCCTGCAGAGATAAAGAGTAGGTCAAACGGATTCAAGACGAGGAAGTCTAAACCTATGTAAAGCGTGAATCAGACATATTTGATCTTTTCAATTTGTTTATGGCATCGAATAACATGTGTATATGACACCCCGAATAAGCTAGAATTGCATATGAGGATCGATGTTTTGCACGTTTTAACAGTTAAATAAAACTATATTGCTTTGCAAATATTTATGTCACAAAATTTAATAGTTAAAGGAAATGATTACAATTGATTATTAGTAATCTGTTTGATCGCATATTCAATAGATTCAAACTTTTAGTTAGCAGTACAGTTAAAAATGCATGGTCGTATGCATCAGCATCTATAACAGTCGTGAAACCAATAACAGCCAACTTCATATTCATGTTTAGAAGAAAAAATCACCTGTTTAGGAAATTGCCGAATGCTCTCAACTAAGTATTGGTAAGATTCTCTATCACCAGCTACATGCTCTCCCACAGCGGGAATGACAGAAAAAGAATAGTAATCATAGCTGCAAATGTGGATGCAAAAGTTAGGCAAACTGCACAGGAATACAAAAAGATAAAGATTCATTCTCAGGCTTAATAGATTTTACTCATACAAGTAGATTGCACTTGTAAGAGAAATTTCTTCATAACTTCAAGGATTGAAAAAGCGATTAAACATGATAAGAAAGACCAAACATACAGCTGTTTGAAGATAGGGAACTCCACATGGCTCAACTCCAGGCATAAGAACCTGCCTCCTCGTTTCAGTACCCTGAGAGCATAGAAAAAAAATGATATAGATAACCATATTAAGAAGACTAGAATAGAGGTCAGCTGTCGAACAAAGAGAGCATCAATGATAAATTGGAAGCCCCTTCAGTTCATTATTTCATAAGAAGATATGAGTAATGTGGTACAGGTACCACCTCAATTCTCTTACAACTATCCAATGATCTAGTGAAATGCTAATTTCTGATAATGAACCGAGCACCATAGCATGTAGGATTTCAAGAGCCTCACCTGTAAGCTTCCTCAAGAGCTTTCTCAATGTGTGTTACATTTCTGATGCCAAACCCAATTGTGTATCCGTCCATTGATGCATCCTCAAAACTCAAAGCTTCTGCATCCCCCTCTACCCAATAAAGATAGGGGTACTCTTCAAATCCTACATAAAAAAAGCTGAACTCCCGACTTAAAGAGTATAAAATGGCTCATGAAGCAAGCTTAAATGTCATGTTATATACCCAAGATACCTCTCTCAACAGCTCGTTTCTTGCCAACATTCAACATGTTTGGGTTGATGTCACATACGTAAATTTGTGTATGTTCCTCAGTGTCAGCTAAACCCTCCTGCATAGATCTGCGACTGACACTTCTTATACTCTCAAGGACTCGGAAAGCTATGTCACCTGCATTAAGAATATACTATTAATATAAGCTATCAAGTTTTAAATATTCAAGGATCAGTTCATATTTCTTCTTGAATGAACAATAAATGATTTCAGAATGCACATGTCACTAAGGTTCATACTACCCGTCTAACAGACTAAATTGAAGATGACGCATGTATACTATATAGTATATACCATGACAAAAAGTTATGGAGACATAAATCATGTTACTATAGTCTCAACCATTCATTTCTGTCATATCTCACATCCCGTAACAAAACATATCAGTGGAAGATAAATTGGTTCAATATGCACTATTGATTTTGCTAAGAATCAGACAATAAGTGACCATTAATGAGAGACTCATACTAAAATACTATGAAAAATAAGCCCAAAAGAATTTCAAAAGTTTTCTTCGCTGTTTTGATATTATTCAACAATGATACTAGTTTATATCAGTGCCTCTAGTCATTAACTGGCTAACTTATAAGATTTTCTTGTACTCTATGAATTGAATTAGCAGTTGTTAGAAGAAATAATCTGCTTTTGTGTTTCGGATCCAGATTCCCTCTTAGTTTGACTAACCAAAATGACCAAAATGTTACGAAAATAACTTATGTAGCAAACAAAATGGTTGTTGCCTCAAGGGAGGTTGTGGATAACATTGTTAAAAGAATATGGTAGTAATTCCTAAATGTTTCTAAATTTTTTCAGTAGAAGGCATCTATATTGGCAATATCGTTGAGCTACCTGTTCCACCAGCCACATCAAGATGCTTCATTCCAGGAAAGGGACTCAACTTTGAAATCAACCTGAAATTTTCCAAAAGAAATAAATGATCAGCTACCAAGCATTTAATTGTGGTACCAGAAATCAAAATTGAAGTGATTGAACCTGTCCTTCCACAATCTGTGCAATCCCACACTCATCAAATCATTCATCAAATCGTAGTTTGAAGCGACACTACTGAAGACATTGCCGACCAATTTACTTTTTTCTTCTTCTCGGACTTCTTTAAATCCTGCATCAGAAATTTGTCATATATTTAACAAAAGGAGCAAAAATTACAGTTTCAAGTTCATAACAAGAAGCTATTTGATAGGAGTAGCCGAGTAGCTATTTAGCTATGGAACTTATGAGTTCAGTTCTTTAACTTAAAAATCTAGTTTATGAGTTACGAGTCATCAAAGACCATTTTTTAAATGCAATGAATATGCCATTAGTTATCAGATAATGTAGTGCAACTTCAATGTTATTCCACAACGAGGTTCAATGCACCAATGTGAACTTAATTTGATCCAAAATATCAGTTTAAACTGGAATGCATTTCAGCCAACATCATAAAACCTTCACAAGTCTCATACAGAAGCTACCTCCCTATTCTTGCACTGTAACTCTTCATTACTTATGAATGGTATACAGTTTTCCATTTTCAAAAAAAAAAAGTCTCATACAGAAGCGTATCCATTGTAAGAAATGGATTGTCACAACTATATGTTTGAAACTTTTGGTTGTAACCATCATTTGTCATTCATATTCTTCACAAACACTTCTTATTATGTATTGTCTATGAAGGCTAAATACTCATAGGGAACTCAGTGTTGCATTAATTGTGAATCTAGAATTAAGGCAGTGCAACAATACAAAAGACAACACTGTAGGAAAGCATTCTTCTAAAAGGAAAACAGACCTTTTAGCTTTAGACATATACATACCAAATTTTAATAAAGATGTAACTAAAGATGCATCATCAAGAGCTACAAAGTGAGAAATACTGAAATCTGACTTCAGACTAGTTTTTCTACGTTATGAGCAGGGCCTTTGAGTATGCAATGAATTCAAATAAACCATAATGGATGGAAAGATTATATCACTATAGATTTTCAGTTTTTTAAAAAAACTGATACAATAAATGGGCAGAAAAATCACTTGCAAGAAAAAAAATCCTAAAAGAGATAAGTGAAAGTTATTTTAAAAAAGTGGAACTTGATTGATGATACCGAAACTAGTGGCATGTGAGTGAAGAAATGAAGCTCTCCGAGGAAGGAAGGCCAAAAAACTGTTGGCTAGTTTGTTTGTGCTCCTTCGCAAAGCCATGGTCGGGTCTCTTACCACTCTCCTCCCTCTTTGATGAGAAAGGTATAAAATTTCTTTCAAAAATCACTAGGGTCAGCTGCAACAAGGAAGAGAATACTTAATTGACAGAATCACATCCTATTTGACATAAAATAGAAAACTATCAATCTGTGTGCTCAGACCGAGCACTAGCCAAGATCAGTGCTTTAACGAGAGTACCTTGAATCTAGAAAGATAAAATAAAATTCCACATTGGAACAAAAACAATTATAGTTATACTCTTTCAACTTTGACGACTTCATGTTGCCTCTACAGAGAAGGTGTTGAGGAATAACAGACTCGCAAACACACATTAAAAGCGGCCCATTTACGATGATCAAACATAAATGGAAAACATCTGCAGCACGGGGGCTTATCTGATTCGTGTTAGCATGCCAGCTATAAATTCTATTCCTGGGCATGGTAACCAAGGGCTACTAACACATAAGAAATGCTAATACTTGCTGTTATACCAGTAGCAATCAGTTAAGTAATCGTCTCAATTTATTCATGAACTATATAACATCACGGTTATTGCACAATACGTTTGATCTTCATTACGAGATCTCTCGCACACTAAATCATCTCAACAAGCTTCTCAAAGTCACTAATCTAATAATACACAAATCCAGATAAAAAGACATCGACAGATCGCTTAAGAAACAAGTAAAAACCAGCACCGAAGAACTTAAAAAGACGGAGGGTATCGTGTAATCAGCTGCCTAGTTGGAAGATTTGAAAGAACATAAGTTCCATACCTCGAGATCTTGCTTGGTTCGAGCGAAATTCTGGGTCATGCGCAAACCCTAGCAAGGGGGACGAAGAGGAGAAGACCTAGAGGAGGAAAAGAACCGGCTTTGCATTTATTTAAGAGTTAATTACAATTTAGCCCTACAGTTTACACCGATTTTTACTTTGCCCCCCCCCCCCAAAATTCGAAATTGGCACTTTAGCCCTCATACTATATTTAGTGTCACCTTTAGTCCAAAACTATACATGAAGGAGGACCGGGTACAGTATTTCTCTCTATATATATAGGCTGTCGCGGGGCTTTGAATTGATCAAGAGAGCAAACAAATAGTATGGCTCCTTATTTGGTGAAATCCACTCATTTTAGTGGGACCCATGTTAAGTGAGCAAATGAAAGAATCGTTTTCCGTGTTTCCTCCCTTGGGAAACACACGGGATTCACATCTAATTTGAGCTCCTGTTCTCTTTCGAGTGTATCAGTGCAATTCCAGTATCGCAGCCGTCCATTTCTGTTATATAAACGGTTTAGATCTACTGTATACAATTAAGGTAACATCATCTATAGTAGGATCAGCAATTTTTCGAAACCTGAATAATCTTAATGAGATTTTTTTAGAAATTTAAGATTCGAAATCCAAATTTTGTAATATTTACTTTACCCATCAGCAAAAGTATCCAAAAATCTAAAAGAAATACAATTATAAAAAATTAATTGTAATTCACAATTATATTTTTACGTGATTCGTCTCATCGCATAGAAGCCCTTTTTTTCGACCATGAGAAGAATATTTTACAACCGCTTCGGTTTGGATTCAATTACAACTCCCGCCTTTAGAATTTTGGAATAATGATTATATTTTTTCCATTGCCGCTTGCATTGGTTCAGTCCTCTCTATTGATGATCATCGATCTTTCCTATTTGAACATGGAAAATGTGATGCGATGCGTGCGTGTAAAATTTGAGGCCCGTTGATCCACCCAAGACTGCCCAGTGTTGTGCAGTCATAATTGCTCTTTTGGTGGTGGCATATGTGCTTCGATTCGCGTTTGCTAGTTACTTCAAGTCATCCAAAATCATCTAAAAATACACAAAGAAAATTAACAGCAATATTAGTTAAAATACGTTAATACTGCGAATCTTTGTTAATGGGGTTTTCGTTTCCCCAGCGAATATTTGTTAATGGGGTTTTCGCTTCCCCACTGGTACTTTGGTTCAACCTTCATCCTCTGCGGGATACTTCCCTTTACGCAGGGTGTCGTAATCGCTTTCTTCTTTAGTGATAATGTTATTAACGTTACCCTGTTTCTTGATCTCTTCTAACAACTCAGGTTGTCCAGCGGTTGTGTTAGGGAATAGATTTGTCAATTCTTTATAGAAGTCGTCAGTCTCCTTGTAGAGTTTTCTCATAGCCTTTTGATAGAGTTTTTCTTCTTCTTCGATTTTGTGGAGGTATTCTTCTTCTTTCTGTTGAATTGATATTTCTGGTGACTCGTTTTTGTAAGAGCACTCAGGCTGCTCTTTGTTATTCATTATTTCTGCAAACTTCTTATCTCTGATATCAAAATAGTGTTCATCTAAGGAGTAAAACTGTTCAAACCTAGCCACTTTGAGGGTAATATCATCCCCTTCATCGATTTCATCCCAATACGGGATATCTGCCCATCTTGGCAGGTATGGCTCAGGTGGTTGGTATTCATACCTGTATGCGAGTCCTTCCTCCATCACTGTTCCAATGGTTGTGTCATTGTCTTCAATAATCTCCTGGATTTCATCATCCCAGGAGTATAGTGCGTTTGCTGATTCTTCTCTTGTTAGAAGGTCGCTGATTGAGTTTATAGTTGCACTCAATGCTTTAGTTACTTCTGTTGGTGCTTCTTGTGTTTCTTCCAAAGCTTCTTCTAGAGTGTTGATATATTCTGCCAGATACGTTGGTATTTCCTCTAGAGTGACCAGTTTGGTTGTAAGTCTGGATAAAGCATCTGCCAGAACATTGAGCTTCCCATCTATATGCTCTAAATCAGGTAGATTTTGTACTAGCTGCTTAACCTTCGAAATTAGTTCTCTATCAGACGATTTCAACCTTTTGTCACCGTGAGGTCCTGTCTTGGAATATAAGGGACCCAATAGAGTTCCCATGTTGGGAATATAACTTCTAGCATAGTTCAGAATACCCAGCCAAGTTCTTAGTCCAGTCTTGGTCATTAAGCTTTCTTCTTCGAAGGAAACTATCTTCTTAATTATGTGCGGTTGGAGCCTTATTTTGTTCTTTCCAATAACAGCTCCCAGAAACTGTGATATCGTGAGCTCAGCATTAGGATCTATCTGAGACTCAAGGCTCCTTGTGAAGCCGTTTCTTCTGTTGTTGGAGGCTACCCTCCTTTGAACTTCATGCCTCAGGCGGTTGCTTAGACGATAATTTCTTATCTGATCGTCTATTGTTGGTTGCCTGTTATCATTGCCAGAGATGGAAGGTCGGGGTGCAAGAACCTCCGTTCTTCCAGTGACGCTACTGCTGATACTTCTGCTTCAGCTCTGGTGGTGATTGTAGTCAACTTCTTGTAAAAAGTGATTGACTGATCTTCTATCCTCTATCTCGCTCTCTCCCTTCGTTGTGGGGTTTGGGTTGGAGAACCCAAAAATTAGGGGTGAGCATGGACCGGTTAACCGGTCCATTAGCAAAAAAAAAAACCGGTCCATTAACTTCGGTTTTTCAAAATCATTAATCGTAAACCGGTCCATTAACTTCGGTTAACCGGTATTTCGGTTTCGGTTTTTTCGGTTCGGTTAACCAATAATTTTCGGTTAACCAATAAAAAATTTTAACCTATCAATTTCTAAAAAAAATTTAAACCTCCAATCAATTTTGTCCTAAGAGGAATGAATCACCAACCTAGTGCACATCATTGTCCTAAGATGCTGTAAAGAGAATGTTGCCATCATTTTTCTCACACTAATCTCTCAATTTAAATCTGTCTTGCAAACCGGATCAATGGTTTCTTACTATACTATGAAGAAATGAAGAATTGCAGATTAATTCTTCATTTCTTCATAGTATACTTAATTAATGATCAAATCAACTATACTTAATTAATGATCAAATTTATGATTCAAATCAACATCAACATCAACATAACATGTTCAATTTCATGCAATTCCAGTAAGCAATTTCACATGTCCAGTAAGCAAAACCAAAAAATTCATACCTGTTAACTATGCGGCACTGATCGGAAGAGTGGAAGACTGAGACGCTGCGGAGAGGCGGAGACGGCGAGTCGCGGAGGGGCGGAGAGCCGGAGACGACGAGTCGCGGAGAGGGCGAGAGAGAGAATAGAAGACTGAAGAGGGCTCGGGCGTCGGGGCGTCGGGCGTCGGGGCGTCGGGGCGTCAGCCGTCAGGGCGAGTCGGCGAGAGCCGAGAGGGCGAGTCGCCGAGAGCCGAGAGGGCGTCAACCGTCAGGGCGAGTCGGCGAGAGCCGAGAGGGCGTCAGCCGTCGGGGCGAGACTGCGAGAGGCGACAGATTGCCAATCCCTTCCGGAAGCTCTTCTATCGAAGTGTCTCGGAGATCAAGGATCTTCAGGCAGGGCATATGGCTGAAGAACCCATTTGGTATCTTCTTAAGATGAATGTTGTCTCGAAGATGCAAAAATATCAGGTCAGGACATGGAGGTGCCTCTGGAAGCACAACTATCTTGTTCCAGCCTAGTGACACCCTCTCTGCAACTCTCCACTTCTCAGCCTCAGGTGCTTCTACAAGATCACGTCGGGGCGAGACTGCGAGAGGCGACAGCAGTCGGGGCGAGAGGCGAGAGCCGAGAGGGCGTCGGCCGTCGGGGCGAGAGAGCCGAGAGGGCGTCGCCGAGACTCCGAGAGGGCGTCAGCCGTCGGGGCGAGACTGCGAGAGGCGACAGCAGCCGAGAGGGCGTCGGCCGTCGGGGCGAGAGAGCCGAGAGGGCGTCGCCGAGACTCCGAGAGGGCGTCGCCGCGTCGGGGCGAGAGGCGAGACTCGAGAGTGGGCGACTGGGCGGCTGGGCGAGTGGGCGCGGGATTAAAAGTTAGGGTTCTACTTTTTAGTTTTGAGTTTTCTACTAAAAATTATAACTAAAACATTAATAATTTATTATATAATACTATTTTATAATATATATAATATAATTTATATATCCACCGGTCGGTTAACCGAAACCGGTGGACTTTTTATACCCCGACCCGAACCCGAACCCGAAAACCGAAAATTAAAAAAAAAAAATCCGAAACCGGAAAAACCGGTTCGGTTAACCGCAAAAACCGGTTCGGTTTCGGACCGGTTTTCCGGTTAACCGAAAAACCGGTTTTTTTTGCTCACCCCTACCAAAAATGATTTATTTTAACACATTGTATATGAAAATTTAACGGAAGCTTATTTTCATTGTGATTTCCTTGGTCATATAGAGAATGATCTCTTTTTTTGTGAAAAAATTACAAAAAAATAATTTCTGACCCTAAATTGTCAAGTCTTAATTAATTTATTGATCCACTTGAGTAGGCATACAGGCTTTGGATTAGAGTGCAACGTGGCAAAATCGCCGGCGTCACTTCACTTCTGCATGTTCGCGCTCTGCGCTCTCCTCTCATTTTCGATGAGCTTGCCTTCATTTTCAATACTTCGGCCCCAAACTTACATGCTCCTCCTCCCCGGAACCAAAACCCACGATCAAACAAGTCTTCGAAATCGCAAATATTTACTATTATCCTTCCTTCAGGTACTCAGAAATTAAAAAGACCTTGTGTAGGATCTTCCTCTTATGAAAATTTTATCCAAAATGAATACAATTTATTGGAATATTAGAGGCGCCCAGAGCAAGACTGCTAGATGACATTCCAATCTACTTAATAATAATTTAACATTTATGGACTATATATATTTTACTAATGTGAAGTGGATGTTGACTATGAACTATAAACTGTCGGTCTGATTGTCTTCGATCTATCAAATTCAGTTCCAGTTTTTTTAGCTACGTGCCTTCTGATTCTCTTCGATCAGTTCGCTTGAAATTTGAATATTTGAAGAGTGGAATAGTGATGTTTCTGGTGGTGTGTTGATTATTGACATCATACTTAATTTTTGGAGAATAACTTGACACCACATTCATAGAAGACTATGTAAAAGATTCAAGAAACAAAGGCATCCACACATGACACCACATTCATAGAAGAATATATATAATAAAAATTAAAATATGCAATTATATTTGCTGGCTAAACAAATCTCGACAAATATGCCATCTTAAATTTAGTTCACAGCTAGTTCAATAGATGTTTTAACTCGGAAAAAAGAAACCACTAGTTCTTGTTATGAACTAGTGTGCTAATTGTCGTTCTTATACGAGTGCACTACAATTTCAAACCCGAGTGAATGGCAACCACACCACCAACAAGATTCTCATATTCCACCTTCTGAAAGCCCGCTTTAGCAATCATCTGAGCAAATGCATCCTGCAGAGATAAAGAGTAGGTCAAACGGATTCAAGACGAGGAAGTCTAAACCTATGTAAAGCGTGAATCAGACATATTTGATCTTTTCAATTTGTTTATGGCATCGTATAACATGTGTATATGACACCCCGAATAAGCTAGAATTGCATATGAGGATCGATGTTTTGCACGTTTTAACAGTTAAATAAAACTATATTGCTTTGCAAATATTTATGTCACAAAATTTAATAGTTAAAGGAAATGATTACAATTGATTATTAGTAATCTGTTTGATCGCATATTCAATAGATTCAAACTTTTAGTTAGCAGTACAGTTAAAAATGCATGGTCGTATGCATCAGCATCTACAACAGTCGTGAAACCAATAACAGCCAACTTCATATTCATGTTTAGAAGAAAAAATCACCTGTTTAGGAAATTGCCGAATGCTCTCAACTAAGTATTGGTAAGATTCTCTATCACCAGCTACATGCTCTCCCACAGCGGGAATGACAGAAAAAGAATAGTAATCATAGCTGCAAATGTGGATGCAAAAGTTAGGCAAACTGCACAGGAATACAAAAAGATAAAGATTCATTCTCAGGCTTAATAGATTTTACTCATACAAGTAGATTGCACTTGTAAGAGAAATTTCTTCATAACTTCAAGGATTGAAAAAGCGATTAAACATGATAAGAAAGACCAAACATACAGCTGTTTGAAGATAGGGAACTCCACATGGCTCAACTCCAGGCATAAGAACCTGCCTCCTCGTTTCAGTACCCTGAGAGCATAGAAAAAAAATGATATAGATAACCATATTAAGAAGACTAGAATAGAGGTCAGCTGTCGAACAAAGAGAGCATCAATGATAAATTGGAAGCCCCTTCAGTTCATTATTTCATAAGAAGATATGAGTAATGTGGTACAGGTACCACCTCAATTCTCTTACAACTATCCAATGATCTAGTGAAATGCTAATTTCTGATAATGAACCGAGCACCATAGCATGTAGGATTTCAAGAGCCTCACCTGTAAGCTTCCTCAAGAGCTTTCTCAATGTGTGTTACATTTCTGATGCCAAACCCAATTGTGTATCCGTCCATTGATGCATCCTCAAAACTCAAAGCTTCTGCATCCCCCTCTACCCAATAAAGAGAGGGGTACTCTTCAAATCCTACATAAAAAAAGCTGAACTCCCGACTTAAAGAGTATAAAATGGCTCATGAAGCAAGCTTAAATGTCATGTTATATACCCAAGATACCTCTCTCAACAGCTCGTTTCTTGCCAACATTCAACATGTTTGGGTTGATGTCACATACGTAAATTTGTGTATGTTCCTCAGTGTCAGCTAAACCCTCCTGCATAGATCTGCGACTGACACTTCTTATACTCTCAAGGACTCGGAAAGCTATGTCACCTGCATTAAGAATATACTATTAATATAAGCTATCAAGTTTTAAATATTCAAGGATCAGTTCATATTTCTTCTTGAATGAACAATAAATGATTTCAGAATGCACATGTCACTAAGGTTCATACTACCCGTCTAACAGACTAAATTGAAGATGACGCATGTATACTATATAGTATATACCATGACAAAAAGTTATGGAGACATAAATCATGTTACTATAGTCTCAACCATTCATTTCTGTCATATCTCACATCCCGTAACAAAACATATCAGTGGAAGATAAATTGGTTCAATATGCACTATTGATTTTGCTAAGAATCAGACAATAAGTGACCATTAATGAGAGACTCATACTAAAATACTATGAAAAATAAGCCCAAAAGAATTTCAAAAGTTTTCTTCGCTGTTTTGATACTATTCAACAATGATACTAGTTTATATCAGTGCCTCTAGTCATTAACTGGCTAACTTATAAGATTTTCTTGTACTCTATGAATTGAATTAGCAGTTGTTAGAAGAAATAATCTGCTTTTGTGTTTCGGATCCAGATTCCCTCTTAGTTTGACTAACCAAAATGACCTAAATGTTACGAAAATAACTTATGTAGCAAACAAAATGGTTGTTGCCTCAAGGGAGGTTGTGGATAACATTGTTAAAAGAATATGGTAGTAATTCCTAAATGTTTCTAAATTTTTTCAGTAGAAGGCATCTATATTGGCAATATCGTTGAGCTACCTGTTCCACCAGCCACATCAAGATGCTTCATTCCAGGAAAGGGACTCAACTTTGAAATCAACCTGAAATTTTCCAAAAGAAATAAATGATCAGCTACCAAGCATTTAATTGTGGTACCAGAAATCAAAATTGAAGTGATTGAACCTGTCCTTCCACAATCTGTGCAATCCCACACTCATCAAATCATTCATCAAATCGTAGTTTGAAGCGACACTACTGAAGACATTGCCGACCAATTTACTTTTTTCTTCTTCTCGGACTTCTTTAAATCCTGCATCAGAAATTTGTCATATATTTAACAAAAGGAGCAAAAATTACAGTTTCAAGTTCATAACAAGAAGCTATTTGATAGGAGTAGCCGAGTAGCTATTTAGCTATGGAACTTATGAGTTCAGTTCTTTAACTTAAAAATCTAGTTTATGAGTTACGAGTCATCAAAGACCATTTTTTAAATGCAATGAATATGCCATTAGTTATCAGATAATGTAGTGCAACTTCAATATTATTCCACAATGAGGTTCAATGCACCAATGTGAACTTAATTTGATCCAAAATATCAGTTTAAACTGGAATGCATTTCAGCCAACATCATAAAACCTTCACAAGTCTCATAAAGAAGCTACCTCCCTCTTCTTGCACCGTAACTCTTCATTACTTATGAATGGTATATAGTTTTCCATTTTCAGAAAAAAAAGTCTCATACAGAAGCGTATCCATTGTAAGAAATGGATTGTCACAACTATATGTTTGAAACTTTTGGTTGTAACCATCATTTGTCATTCATATTCTTCACAAACAGTGTTATTAATAGCGGATGGCGGCTCATGGCGGAAAGCCAAAAATCCACCAGACAAATATGGCGGATGGTGTTGCGGCCAATGGCGGAAGCATGGCGTCTGAATATATATATATATAACAACTAATTAGCAGTAAGCATTAATAAGTAATAATATATATCAAGAACAATAAAATTAGAAACATTATAAGAAATAAAATTCACCAAATGTAACATAATTAAAGTAAATAAAATTCAAGAATATACTATAGAACAAATGAAAAGTAAAATAAAAAAAAGAAAGAAACATAAAAAAAATATGACTAGAAATGTCAGTTGAAATAAAAAAAATAAAAGAATAGAACAAAACACAACTACAAGCAAAAACACAAGTAAAATAAAAAAAGAAATAGAAAAAATATGAAGGGTTGTCGGCTGAAATAAAAAGAAGAAGAATAGAACAGAAAACAAGTAAAAAAAGAAAGAAACAGAAAAAATTCCTTTGTTGAGTGTGTAAATACCTAAAAAAATAAGAAAAGTTAAATGAAGTGAGGGAGAGAATTGAATGGCAAAGAAATACATAAAAGAAACGACAAAAACTGCTATCTTTTATGCTCTTTAGCTCTCTTGAGTCGCCGGAGTTCATCGCCGGAGTGGAGCAGCCGCAGGTAGGAGGGTTCTATGTTTGGAGTCTAGAGGCAGCCGCCAACCTTTAGGCCTTAAGGATTAGGGTTTTTTATCCTTAACCCTTTTCAGAAAATTACAAAAACACCATTCCTTTAAGAAAAAAACATGTAAAAGACGTCATTTCCACCATGGCGCCATGACGAATTGCGGGCGCCATAAAACGCCACGCAAAAACCGTGGTGTTGCGGTTTCTACGTGGCGGTTTCTCTAAAATCCACCACGCCATGGCGGAAATTTGACAACACTGTTCACAAACACTTCTTATTATGTAATGTCTATGAAGGCTAAATACTCATAGGGAACTCAGTGTTGCATTAATTGTGAAGCTAGAATTAAGGCAGTGCAACAATACAAAAGACAACACTGTAGGAAAGCATTCTTCTAAAAGGAAAACAGACCTTTTAGCTTTAGACATATACATACCAAATTTTAATAAAGATGTAACTAAAGATGCATCATCAAGAGCTACAAAGTGAGAAATACTGAAATATGACTTCAGACTAGTTTTTTCTAGGTTATGAGCAGGGCCTTTGAGTATGCAATGAATTCAAATAAACCATAATGGATGGAAAGATTATATCACTATAGATTTTCAGTTTTTTAAAAAAACTGATACAATAAATGGGCAGAAAAATCACTTGCAAGAAAAAAAAAATACTAAAAGAGATAAGTGAAAGTTATTTAAAAAAAGTGGAACTTGATTGATGATACCGAAACTGGTGGCATGTGAGTGAAGAAATGAAGCTCTCTGAGGAAGGAAGGTCATAAAACTGTTGGCTAGTTTGTTTGTGCTCCTTCGCAAAGCCATGGTCGGGTCTCTTACCACTCTCCTCCCTCTTTGATGAGAAAGGTAGAAAATTTCTTTCAAAAATCACTAGGGTCAGCTGCAACAAGGAAGAGAATACTTAATTGACAGAATCACATCCTATTTGACATAAAATAGAAAACTATCAATCTGTGTGCTCAGATCGAGCACTAGCCAAGATCAGTGCTTTAACGAGAGTACCTTGAATCTAGAAAGACAAAATAAAATTCCACATTAAGGGGCAGTCCAGCTCTTCTTAGTGCAAGCGAAGTGGTGGCCAGAAGAACATGGAAGTGAGATGCCGCCTTGGGGGAAGGTATTAGGAATTGTGATTCTGTTAGATGGAGGTGATCAAACCTATTGGGCTTTAAACGCAGTTAGCCTATTAAGACATTTACATAAATATGCTGAGCACACACATAAATATGACAATAGAATTCAAAATAAGTATATTATTAAGCATGTAGTAACATAATATCTAACAATCATGCATCAAAGTGCTCAATAACAAGCATAAGTAAAAACAAAACTCCCACTAACCAAGTACATCAAAAGAACTCAAAATGCCCATATTCTCAATATGTCCTTCAAAGACTATGGGCCTGAGTCCCTCAATTAAAGGATTTGCTAACACAAAATTTGTCTCTAATCTCTATGTGTTCAACTATAATGTCTCAATTCTTTACAAAATCTCTATCTTCTACAAGACAGCCCCAAACACGAAAAGTTCACTTTAAAACATTCAACACATAGTAATGAAAAATCCATTTTTTCACTTAAAGCATTTCCAACTTGCGAAATATTGATGTTTGGTGATCAGCACAAAAGACCGAACCAGGAAGCACTTTTAGGTTGAAGCAATTAGTATGTTTAAAAACTCTGAATTCTGTGCATGGAAGTGTCACCTCACGAAATTCATATGGACTAGTATGCTAAAATATTCTGTATATATGAAGTCAGACCAAGAAAAAGACTACTCTTCAGTACCAAAACATGTTTATTAGAATTCAACGGACGATTTTAACTCATTATTATGAGCAGAAGAAAATTTAAAAAATGGCAAATTTATTTTTTTTGTAACTTGGCAAAGTATATAGCAAAATTATATCATATGGGTGATAAAAATACAAGATGCAAAAATTTCCAGAGAAAAGACTGACAACCTGTTGTTGTAAATTATATATGTGCTGGTTAAAACTAGACCCCGTACGGCCGTACCCAGTAAAAGAGTATGTATATATAATATGATTGAGCTATTTAGAAACTAGATTAAGCATAAAATATGAATGCCACCAAGTTTACTATCCTCAAAATTGAATTTTCTCGAGGATGGATAGTAAGTGGCAGATGGTTTCTTTAGCTTATGATTTTGTTACGAGCTGATGAGATTGTTCCGAATCAGCACCTGACCGTCCATAAGCACAGCCCCATGGCGGGAGGAAAAACTTCTTCTTGATGTCCGTAAACAAAAATATCTTCTTTTTTGTAGAAAGTAATAATGTACAAAATCGCATCACAGTAAAGAAGAAGACATAAAAAATAAGGCACTTTAAGCATCTTGATTACAGTAGCAAAAGCCATGACAGAAATCAGAGTTAAATCGTCGAAGCTATCATATACCAATAAACCGAATTTGTCTTAAACATTGTTGGATATATCAGCAAAGATCTGAGGGGATTATCCTAAATTATGTATTTATAAAGTCCCATCAGATAATAGGATGAACAGTACATCTACGAATCGGGACCAAAGAAGTAAATCCCCGAAACGACGAGAGAAATCAAAGGAAAACATAAGCTTGTAGAGGATTACCCCATCTTTGCTCGGAGAGAACGGCTTCAAAGTTCAAAGGAGACTCTCGAAGACGAGATCCTTTATCTGCACACCGACAACAGGGTTGTTCTCGAGTTAAAGAGAGGGTGTTCGATTAATATATAAGGAAGCCCCGTTGCAGGCTTGCAGCGCCGATGAATGAAGGAGGAGGGGCGTGTAGCGGCTAAAGCCGCGCGCTAAATTAGATCAAACCATGGGATACTGTGTGTATCAGGTGGACCGGATCCAACGATCAATATTTCTTGCCCTTCCCTCTTGTCTAGGGGTGTACATGGGTACCGGATAGACCCGGAACCGATTGAAACCAACCCGATCGGGTAGGTTCCAGGTAGATCCAAATTAAATTCGATAGGGTCTGAGTAACAAATCAAGGAATCGATTAAAATTGGTTTCGGTTTCGGGTCCAACACGTAGGGACCCGGAACCGGAACCAGTACCAAGTTATATATATTTAATTATTTAACTCGAATTCGATATATTAGATAATAGATATATTTAATTGGGAGCTTATTTGCAATTTCTCAATATAATTTATTGGTTACACTACATATATTACTATTTTTGCCACAAAACAATAATAGAAATTATAGTGAACATTAACTAATCATTTCATTCATTAATTCATTATTTTATATTCACACTAATAAAATTAAATAGGTGATCCAATAGGGTATCCGAAATCGGAACCGATGATTTCGGATAGGGTCCGATTCTAGGTTCCAACAGGATAGGATCCGGGTCCAAAATATAGGCACCGGTCCTATATAAGATAGGGTCCGGGTATCATGAAAATTATAAGGTACCCGGACTCGCTCACCCCTACTCTTGTCAACAAAGAGAAAGAAAAAAAAAGTTATAATTGAGGGACATTAGATAATTAGGTTAGTGAAACTAAAATACTAAATCCATTTTTGGAATTTTGATTTCATCAAAATCGAAATCTTACAAAAATATATCTCATTTAATAGTTTTATGAAATCAAACTAAAATCATAATGAAAATTGGTTTCTGATAGAATTTATTTTTCTTAAGAAAAATGAAAAAAAAAACATGAGAGTTATTTCATATGATTTTGAAACTCTTGATTTTGATAAATAAAAAGGCAATGCATTTGTTCGTTGAATACTTTTTTTCTCTAAAAATTGCAGGTAAGTAATATTTATTCCTTTTTATATTTTTATTTAACTTTTTTTTAAAAAAAAAGTAATATATTTTATTAAGTATAATAACTTTAAAATTTGAAAATAGAAATAATTTTATAATCAATACCACATTGTTTTTTATAAAAAGACATTGGCTTCGTCATGTTTTCTTGCAATTGATTTTGAAATTCCTGATTTTATTAAAGCATTTGTACTTAAATCATAAAGTTGGTAAGATGTCAGGGCTAACATGCAGCTGGAGGAGATCAACGCGCGATAGATGATACTTCAAATTCAAATTAGCACTTCCAACTGTTCTACTATAAGTAATATTGTAGTCAAGTTGCAGCTTAATTACTGAAAGATGTGGTCTACTCATGGAGAATTCTTGATATTAATCAGGCCTCAAAACTATCTAAATAAATTCAAATTTATCAAGAATGCCGCTCTTAATTAATAAGATTAAGTTGGGAAATTATACTCAGTCATTGCTTGGTTAATTTGCTCATTTCTCGATTCAAGAGAAAGAAACAAGACTGAAAAGAAGAAGAAGAAGAAGAAGAAGATTAATTAAAGTGAATCAGTTTCAGCAGAGGTTGATCTCCATGAGCTTGACGAACTCAGTGAAACCAATCCTTCCATCATGGTCTTCGTCATAAATGGTTATCATCCTTCTGCAGGCATCCAACTCACGTCCTTCACTGAAGCCAAGCTTCAGCAGAACTCTCTGCAGCTCCACTGCGTCCACGAACCCATCGCTGTTCTCATCAAACACACAGAAAGCCGCCTTTACTTCTTCCAAACTGGGCTCCTTCTCTTCGAACAAACGAAGCACCTCCACATCTTCACTGGTCACTTGCTCTTCTTGTAGCCCCACCTTGCACATAACCATCTCCACCTCTTCTCTGCTTAATTCTGCTTCGCTTCGCGGTAGATTGCTCGGCCGGCAATTCATCGGTTGCTCCTCGCGAAGTATGGATGAGTAGAGAAAGGACACGGATCCTAATGAAAACTTCTCGAGCATCATGAAAACCCAGTTGAAGACTGTGTGAAGAAACAGGAATTCAAGTGAATCCTGCATTATTGGGGTAATAGTTAATTTTAGGAAGAAGAAGATGATGACTGAAAGGAAATTGGAAGGGCTGATGCTTTTGTAGGCAGGAGGATGGGATCTTAAAATAGTAGGAGAATACTGGAACAGAAGACAGAGGAAAGTTAATGTGAGGGTGTAGGAAGTAGCAAGGATCCTTATTTAGTGGGTCATGCTGGATGATGAGCTGATGGAAATTTCCTTGAAACAGTGTGAGAAGCCAGCATGAATGATTCTGATTTTTTAGTCTGAACGTGTTGGTCACTCTGCAACATATATTTTAATTAATATTTCCTGACAAGGACTTAATTATTCTTTGTTTGAGCTTTTTTTTTTTTTTGAAATATGAAACTTGTATTTGTCGGGAGAATTGAGAAATACAAGTCTAAAACCGAACAAGAAGGAAAGGAAATAAAACAAGAAAACAAAGAAAAATTACAAGGGCGGGGAGAGCGGGGAGAGAAAAAGAAACGAAGCTCCTTCTAGAGCAACCTCGAACGGTTGTTGAGAATTGAGAAATCAACTCAAAACATCTCTTGTTACGTTCTAACCAAACCTTCCATCTCCAAACCATGAGGGCCTTGAAGTTTGATAACTTCTTGGAATGTGGGTTTGTGCAAGTAGTAGACCAAGGGGAGTACGAGAGAGGAAAATAACCCACAGTTGATAGTGAAAGAATAATTCCATCTGGTGCGAGTGTAGGGACAATGTTCGAAGATGTGATCGTGGGTTTCCGGTGCTGAGCGACAGAGAACACACAAGGGATCCACATGAACACCATGAATGGTAAGCCTGTCTTTGGTATGGAGCTTGTTTCGAACCGCGAACCAATTCATGACGGAAATGTTTCTTGGACAAGTGGATTGCCAGATAAAAAGAGCCTTGTAGTCTTTGATGCCACGGAAGTTAAGCATTTGGGAAAGAGAGCCGGTAGTGAAGTCCCCGGAAGCAGTCCATCTCCAAGTTATCGAATCATCACCCGTGCCGTGTAGAATACCTTGAATATCTTCTAAAAGAAGTAGGGGAATCCGTAACATGAACAAAAATTGTGAATTGGATGTTCCAACCTGAAGGGCGACAGAGCATATCAAATTCCTTAAGATCTTTAATGAAGGCGTTGGGGGGCGCAAGCAAGTGCATAAAGATGTGGGAATTTCTGTCTCAGAGCAACTCCCCCACACCAACGATCAACCCAGAAGCAGATTCTAGATCCATCTCCGACAGTTAGGATCATGGAAAGCTTGAATAAATCTAGGTGCAAGCATATGCTTTTCCAGACCGAAGAGATCTATAGCCGGTCCTGGTTTCCAAAGCCGAGAGATGCGGGATAGAGAGCCAATGTCAAGGAAGTCCAAACGAGATCCTTTCTCCTACATAGCTTCCAGAGCCAACTAGCAAGGCGGGCCTTATTGTGGAGATCGATGTCCAGAATACCCAACCCACCGTCTGCAGTATCCCCTACCAGTGTGGACCAATTGATGAGTGATTTGCCACGACAGTTAGAGCCCTTGGCTCCACACCAGAAGAAGCGTCGCCTTCGCTGGTCCAAACTTTTGATCACCCAACGTGGAGCTGAGAATATTAAGGGCATGTAGAAAGCTTGACTGGTCAGGGTGCCATTAATGAGAGTGAGTCTCCCGACCCTGGATAGATTGAGACCCTGCCAAGCTGCCAATAAATTATCGTGTTTAGCAATTAGGCTACACCAGTCGGCTTTGCGAAGCTTTCCATTTCTGAGAGGCAGCCTAAGATATTTGAGAGGAAAGCTACCAACAGAACATCCGAGGATCTCAGCCAAACTGTTGGCCACTGTGCTATCCCCGTCAATATGAATGACACTAGTCTTCTCAGAGTTAATACGGAGTCCTGTGGATAACTCGAAACACTTGAATAAAAGTCTGATTTGTTTGAGACATTGAGCATCGGCTTTGGCGAACATGATGAGGTCATCCGCATACAAGACATGCGAGATACCACCCGGAATAATATCTTGTAGAACTCCATTCTTTGCTTGAGCTTGTTTCAAACTAGCTAGCTAGCAATTCTCACTTGCACAATCTGATGCAACTGATAGCTCAACAACATTAGCAGAATAATCTATCGTAGGACCTAATTATATGGATTCTTAGTCTACTTATCTGCTTAATTTGGTACTGTAAAATGTAATTTCTGAGGCTTAATATCAGAGCTGGTCTTCAAAATGCAGCAGCATTGCGAGTACTTTCATTCAAGTTTTGGGTAGAAATTTTAAGAGAAAATGGCGTGAAATTGGTGACGATGATGACTGATTATGAAAATGATGTTTCCAGTGGAAGAATTGGTCTAATGAAACTGTGATTGTGCCATCAGGAATCAGCTTTTGGGCACTATTTATTAATCTTGAACTCTCTTCCTTTTCCTCTTTACAACTGTTTTACTTTTCTCTTTTCACGTACGTAAATAATCTTTTATACTGTCTCTTCCCTTAACAAAAATGATTGGATCTTATCAAAAAGGCATACTTGCGATTGGTGTTACTCAAATCTTCCACATGGCATGTCCACAGATAAAGATTTCAATCATATTTGGAAAGGGAACTTTGGATCTTTCCTGAAGTTAAATCTTTGTATATATATGTAGAGAGAGAGAGAGAGGACACAGTATGCATGAACAAACAGTATGCTTTCTGCAGCTATAAATCTTACTCATCTGTAGTTCAAAAGACAGAAACTAGTCAAGTAATAAACAAAATAATCACACACACACACACAAGTTTTCATTAACAAACAATGTAATTTGCTTTACAACATAAATTTAAACCTTCACTATGACTGCAGAACTCCTTCACAACTTCCTGCTTTATTTATATGAAGGTACACACTACACATATGTATTGGTTATGAAATTACTAAGTCATGGACTCATGGTTTGGTAGGAGAGGGTGGTAATCCAGCCCTTGGGTTAGTATTAGCTCCAGGTTCCTTGTAGTCCATCACCATCTCCACCATTTCCCTTCCCTCCCACACCCCACTCTGCCATAACAATACAGATTCAATTAATTAAAACACTTCAGATACTATAATATCTAGCTATTGAAAGAAATAAAAACTAAGTCTCTGACAAGAAATAAATTACCTCAGTTTCTGACAAGTCTCTAATGATAACTTTCCTTCCATATCCTGCACAAAAAATGAACAACAAGATGAAGTTCAGCTAGAAAAAAAATTAGATAATACTAGTAATTGATAATTGATCAAGAGATATGAAAAATGAAAGATACCTTGAGAGAAAGAGAATGAGATTAGTAGCATGAAGAGAAGCAGTGACAGGAAGCGAGAAGGAAGCATTGTGCATGTGCTGCTAAACTTCCCCAATTTCTCAATCTAAAGGTTTCTGACTCTAATGGGAGGCATATGTAACAGAGGACAATGATATATACGGATGGAATTTGGTCTTCGCGGGAAACTGAGTTGACTTAATGTGGTGCTTGTAGAAAGTGAGGATGGAGGATGAGAGAGTTAGGCTCACAGGCATTAGTAGATATTAATTGGGAACAGGTAGACATCCATTATGGAATAAAGGAGATTGATCGGTGCTTGACCAGAAACCAACTTTTTTGGCACATAATTATCTGCATTTTTTATGTGGTCAGAGCTTGTTGTTTATTAATTTGTCAAGATCATCTAACATTGACCGTGTGCTGAATCTCCATTGTTTATTTTGCATTATAACTGGGCCACTCTTCTTGCAAAAATTGACCAATTACCAAGGTTTGGATTTTGCATAGTCAAACAGTTTTTAAGATGTGGGATACCAGTATTCATTCAAAAAAAATTATTGATTTTTAAGGCTCTTTATTAAAAAAGAAGAAGAAGTTTCTATAAGAAAAAATGACAGAAGAAGATGGACCTTAATTCTTTGATTCTCGATTAACCGGAATATTGTTTTGCTTTAAAATAAATGGTCATTTTAACACAACTCGATGAATTAATGTTGAGTAATTTTCTGTAATCATTTATTTGATTAATTTGATCAGCTCTATGGTGGATCACTTTTTCTAAAACTAGGCCGAACCGAACTGGTTTGGTCGCGAACCAACATCAAACCAAATGTGTGAATATTTATTCAATTATTATTTTTCAAAAGTTTAACCATATTTTGTTCACATAATCTCTCTTCTTTGAGATTTTTCTTCAGAAAAAAAAGAGAAATTTGAAAAAACATTAGTAAAATCATAAATATTTTATGGTATTTATTGAAATCATATTATTTTTTTATAATATACCCGAATTGCTTTCAATTTTATTTATTCACTTAATTATAATTATATTGAAAGTTTCTTTTTGATGCATAAATAAATCTAACAATTTAAAATGAGATGTTAATCATATTTATATCCAAAGTATTTAATAGCTTATTTATATATTTTAATCCATATGAAATTTTAAATTTCACATATTTATGATCTTAATAAATCTAAAAATTTAAAACATAATTTTAATTACAATTACATGGACAATTAGAAAATTTTACTAAAGTTCATAACTATCGATATAACTATGATTAACTTCTTAGTTTAGATTATTAAATCTATTAATTTCATAAGCATGCGAATCAAAAAAAAAATTATGCAATAAAATAAATATATAAGCAGTTAGGGAGATTAAAGTTTCTAATCGTGAATATAATTATAATTATGTAAATGAATAGAGTTAGAGGTAATTGGAGTATATTATAAAAATATATAATTTTGATAAATATCATAAGTGTTTATGATTTTACCAATAAATTATAATTTTTAATGATTTTTTTCGATATTTTCAAAAGAAAATAGGCTTTCCAAAAATGTAATGCTTGCTGTGAACCATCAACCAGGAGAGCGCAAGCCGTGCTATCGTGCTCTCGCTGTTAATGGTTTGTTAAGTCATCTTGGCCGTTGCTTTTTTGGCACGTGATCCCGTACAGGACACAAGATTGGATACCCGAGCACGAGTCCTTCCTCATACACCAAACACGAATATCAGCAGTAGGAGACGCGGTCCTGCTCTGGAGCCCGCAACGAAATATGTTGGTCCCACAAAAAGAAACACGTCATATTCGGAAAAATCTTGCGCCATGCTCCATCTTAAACAGGGAATCAGGAAAGAGACGATTCGAAGAATTATTCCGTTGTCTTCTACCTCCCCCGTCACTCATTTCCTTTCCTCACTCCTCGCTATCTCCGCTTAACTGCTCCCAATCCGCCGAGGCAGCGAGCGAGGGTGAGCGGGTGAACTTCCATCCACTCCCAGGTATACTTCGCTCTCTTCCCGCAAATCGTCCACAGAAGATTTGATTCCACGATTTGCTGGTTTTGTAATCTGATGGGGAGTGACACAGATCTGAGTATATGGCGTTTTTTGCTATTTTCTTTGGCTTTCATTGTTCTTGTTCATGGTGTTGGTGTTGGATTTTTCTTTTTGTTTCGAGTTTGTTGTTGCCGCCCGAAGCTTCAATCCGTGAATGTGCGGAGGATTTCTTCTTTTTTTTCAGTAGTTTTGATGTTGATCTTGGTGTTGGTACAGGGACAGATGATTTGTCGATATTGATTCCGAGCTCCGTTTCAGGATGTATCTAGTCTTGATGTTAGTTGTTGTATTGGTATTTGGATCCTATTATCGTGATTTTTATTAGCAGCTGGAGATCCAGAAGTGTAGTGTGGGCCTGTGAGGAAATCCTGGTGACATATATTTCTTGGCGAGTTTAGTTTCCTGCAAAATGATTTTACGAGTCATTTGTATACTTTCTGCTCTAATTCTTTTGTACGGTGGGTAAGAGTAGAATCATTTGGCTTTTGCATTTCTTTTATTTTCATTTTTAACAGAAAGATAAATGCCTATGAACCTCAAAGAAAGACTTATGTAGAACTGATGAAGTTTGCTCTAATGTCGGCTTCACACTTATGCTTGTGATTGTTCATGCTTTACCCATAGAAACTTGACTTAGTTAAATTGATATGTTCTGCTCATGATATTTGATATTCAAATTTGCATTACGAGTCATTATTTGGTTTTGTCACTGATGTCTAGCTACAAGCAGTTGGTGAGGGAGTGATTGTGATAGGTCAGTCATGACCTATTTTTCAATTACGAGTCTAGTTGCAAACTTTAATAAAATAAGGACTAAATTGGGTTTTGCATCATTGTCTGAGTTCAATTTATTGGTTCTACTATATAAGATGATTTATTCAATTAACTCTACTTATAAGTTTCCTCTCACTTTCTTGTACTATTACACATGTTAGATTGACTTGTTTTCTGTTTTAATCAAACTTTGTAGAGCTTATTTCTCCCCCCATATTGTGGAACGGATGGCATCCACATCTAGCTCTGCTCTGTCCATTGGCTCAGTTGCTTCTTATGGAAGTCAGATTGGCCTGGGAACAAAAGCAAAGCCCTTTCATGGTAGTTGCAGTACACCAAAGCTTTTTATGGGATTCAGTGGTTTGAAAGGAGCATCTTCGGTTAATTGTGAACGGAACACATCCTTTCTTGGGAATGGAAGAAATGCTAAAGTATGGGAATCATTCAAGCCAAAATTGGGAAGAGTCGACCTGAGTACAAAAAGCCAACTCCATCCACAAGCATGTTTTAAAGTGGCTGTACTTGGAGCTGCAGGTGGTATTGGACAACCACTGTCTCTCCTAATTAAGATGTCTCCCCTGGTCTCAGCTTTGCATCTCTATGATATCGCAAATGTAAAGGGAGTAGCTGCTGATCTCAGCCATTGCAATACCCCTGCCCAGGTTCTTGGTTTCACAGGAGAATCAGAGCTAGCCAACAGTTTGAAAGGTGTTGATTTGGTTGTAATACCAGCTGGCATTCCACGAAAGCCTGGCATGACCGGTGATGACCTATTCAATGTCAATGCCAGCATTGTTAAGTCACTGGTTGAGGCCGTTGCTGACAATGCTCCGGATGCTTTTATTCACATCATCAGTAACCCAGTGAATTCTACTGTCCCTATAGCTGCAGAAGTTCTCAAACAGAAGGGTGTTTATGATCCAAAGAAACTTTTTGGTGTTACAACACTTGATGTTGTGAGAGCCAACACATTTGTTGCCCAAAAGAAGAACCTTAGGTTAATGGATGTTGATGTCCCAGTTATAGGGGGTCATTCTGGAATTACAATATTACCATTGTTATCGAGGACACAACCACTTGTCCTCATCAATAATAAAGAAACTGAGGAGCTTACAGCGAGGATTCAGAATGCGGGGACGGAGGTAGTAGAGGCAAAAGCTGGTGCAGGATCTGCAACTTTATCAATGGCCTATGCTGCAGCCAGATTTGTTGAGTCATCCCTTCGTGCTTTAGATGGAGATGGGGATGTTTATGAGTGCGCCTATGTTCAATCTGACCTGACTGAGATTCCATTCTTTGCGTCAAGAGTTAAAATCGGCCGAAAAGGTGTCCAAGCTTTGATGGCTTCTGACGTTTTGGAGATGTCTGACTATGAGTCTGAGAAACTGGCAGCATTGAAGCCAGAACTGATGGCAAGCATTGAGAAGGGTGTGGCATTTGTTCACGAGCAGACAGCAGCAGCGTCTGTTTGAAGATCATTGTTGCACCAAGAGTTCCAATTTTGCAGATTTACAAGGTTTTGATTTCATCTTATATGAGTTTTATTTCTGACATAGAACAAGTAAGAATGAGATGATAGAGAGGTTGCACTGATCAATGTAGTAGTCATAGTACAGCAGTTAGCTTTTCTTTTATGGATATGGACTATTGGACCCGTTGGTATGTTCTTGTCGATTCCTTTCAGAGCTTGTTCTGCCTTAGGTTTGTCTCAGTGTTAATTTGTCCGCTACCACACACCTAGTTGTCTGCCTTCAGCATGTTTACAATTAGACCCACTGTCATGAGCCTAATGCCACATCATCAGTGGCAACCCACCCCCTTTTCTGTGATTAGTGTGATTCCTTGGCTAATCTTGTCACATGACCATAGCGGTGTTCACAAGTTGGATCAGGTTGGATTCAATCTGACATGGGTTGGGTTTTGGGTAAAAAAAAAGTTACAAATGCATGACCATAAAATGATGTAGATACTAGAAAAATAGGAATTATGTAAATCTTAAAAGATATTCACATTTTAAAATTTCGAGATCGTATACTTGTAAATATTAGCAAACATTGACAGGTCTAAATAAAGTGTCTACTTCATGGAAGGGAATGAACTTCCTGTATGATGCCCTGAACCTTTTGTGGAGAAAAAAATGGTCATATGGTTACTGTAGAAATTTGGCAATGTATAGAAATCTTCATATTGCTTGACACTGATGAAAAAGTGATGCCAACATAGACATCCTGACCTCATTTGTGGAGATGCAACTCTTTTAGGATCACCATAGGAAACAGAATATATAATGAGGTCTAGCTTCTCTTCTATTCGACCTCTATACAAGATTCTCTATAGGAAATTAGATGATGGAAATTAAAAGCAAAATGAAACATAAGAACGTATAGAAATTTCCAAGTTCATGTTTCTGCTTTCGGCTGCAAAATCCCTGGAACCTCCGGCGACTCAACTCCTGTTGTGGATTGGATCTGAACCTCCTCGAGTCCTTCTTTTCCTCATTTCTCCATCAGTATATGTCGAAACCGAAGAATCTGATCTCTTCTCCTTTTTCTTGGTGCTTCCAACATCTCTATCCTTGGAAACAAGCAGCTTTCTCATTGATATTTGACAATCCACACTCAAGTTGGAGGCACCGTCTTCTCTTGTAATCCTATGCACAATCCTTGCATCGTGAGCTAAAAGGCTAACACAGAGGAGGAGGACAATTATTAAGCTGTATGCTCTGAAGGCCATTACTTCTTGCTTGATAAACATGGAGCTTCTAACAGGTAGCTAAGTGGATCTGATCCCTATTTTGTTAGTTGTTCAATCCCTCTGTACATATATATTCATATTCTTGGTCCTCTGTGTTGTGGTCTAAAAGCAAAAAAAAGAGCTGATCAAAATGCAGTCTAAGCATCTGCAAAGCTGTTTTAGAAGGTTCTGGCCAGGAATCTAGAAAGAAGTCTGGAAGGCAGTCCATGTTAAGTAGCAAGTACCAACTAGTTAACAGGCAAAATAAGTGAAAATTTAAATTTGGAGACAACACATAATTAGTTTATGGCCTTAATCTATATCAGGCGCTTGCTTTCCATGCAGCAATGTCGTTTAGATATTCATTCTTCCACCACAGTTAGCTTCCCTTATTCTGTTGTCGCATACTTCACGTTCAAGCCATAGCTCTCCTTTACTAAAAGAGTAAAGAGCATACAATTGCGTAATATCTTGTTCTCTTTGATGAAAAATAGTCCAAGCAGTCTAACCAAATTTTGCAGCAATTAGGAGTCTGCTTTAACCAAAAGCAAAAGCACGAGATGGTTAATGCTCCCTCAAGTAATTCCTTTGCCAAAAGACAACTATTCCTTTATTGGACCTTACAACTCTGTCAAAATTCAAACTAAATGTATTTACAATAGAATTTCCATAAGCATTTACTTGGTAATTAATTTAAAACAGCCCAAAAAAGAAAAGAAAAGAATATAATATGAGCATCAGCATCATCAAATCAAATAATGCTATTTCCTTCCAACTGTTTTCTAAAGATTCCTTGCAATTTTATTATTCACAAAATCAACAACTTTCGCAATGGTGTGTATAAAAGAAAAAAGAACCTTTATTTTGAGTCTTCCATCTTCGAAGACCGGGTAAACTTTGAAAAAAAACAAAACTGAGGCTCGGAGTCACTGGAAATCAGGTTGGCCTGTTGATGTGAGGCATCGGTGCCACATTCTGCTGTTGGGATTAACACGCCTAGGAGATCTAATAACTTCTGGAATGGGAAGGTAGACATTCTGCGCGTTGCATACGCCGATCGTGATGCCACTGAATCCAGCAAATGCACCATGCACCTAATCGATCATAAACGATGTATATAATTATGTGGATGTAAAATTATCAGATTATTTTTTTATTAAAAAAAACATATTTTTATTTCATAAACCTAGAAATAATTATATTTGGTAATAAGATCATCTACACTTAAATATTTCTTAGTGACCATAACATCTTGCAGCATAAGTGCAATAAATCATTTTTGGCATTAGATAAGCAACGGCATAATCCTTCAACCATCTATTATAATCAAATTTTCAGGGTGAACGAGATGTAAGGTGATACTTACAGCATTTTGACCTAGCACAGTGCATAGGATGGCATCAGACGCATTTGCACGGCAAGCACGAACCATATATGTCGGGTCTATGTATTTCACATCTGCTGGAACTCCTATGTTCTTGAAATGTCTTTTTATCTAAATAAACAGAAGGCATTTTTGACAGATGAGTGTTAAAGCATCTTAATACTATCTTAATAAGTTCCCTATAAAAACTAGGTTAGCATCATAATAACAAGGTAGCAAATACACAGAAAATGCAAAAAAGAGAAATTTACAATAACAAACAGCACTGTCCAACTAAAGGTACCATCTTTAATGTGAATCATTACAAATTAACAAGAATCAAAAGTGAGATATGAACCTCTTGCTGAATGTGAACTCCGATATCTCCAAGTACCACATTTCCTGATGCATCTATCGCATTAGACTGTTGAAGCAATTCCTGAAAGACAAATTCAAACAGTGGTTTTTATAGACCGCGATTTGTTTAACTCAGTTTGGCTAGCTTCAAGTAACACATATTCTGGGCAATTATCAAAAGTACATTGTCACTCAACCATTTATCATAGGCATGCTTATTATCAGCTACAGGAAGATGCCAAGAAACAAGCAGTCATGCACTAAATAGAAATACAGCTTATTCTGAATCGTATGTTTCCAGCATTCATTTTCAGAAAATTAAAAAATAGTAATTAGCGAATTCAGATTACCTGGCCTGCTCCTTCAGCAACACAGATCACAGCACACCCTTTTGTTTCTATCAAATGCTGGAGGTGTTGTAGCACTCCATTTGGGCCCTCAAGTTTAAAAGGCACCTTAATGCAAATACAATTGAATCAAGAGCTCGTCCAAGAAACCATTATCAACAAAACCAATTATGTAAATGTTGTATACCTCAGGGATTAAACAGATATCTATCTGACCACTAGAAAGCGATGCATGCATGGCTATGAACCCGCTGTTTCTTCCCATCAATTTTACCAGCCCAATGCCATGGTACGCACTGTGAGCCTAAGCAGAGGAATGAAGACAACAAGAAATTAAGAAAGAACAGGGTACTACTAATTAGCAAAAGTTGTAAAACAGCAGTAGCCTAATAGAAAATTAATTGCTTGCCTCAATGTAAGCAGAATTAATTGCTCTTTGAGCTTCTTCTACAGCAGTATCAAATCCAAATGTCTTGTCCATAAGTTGTATATCGTTATCAATGGTTTTGGGGACACCAATTATCGACACTTTCATTTTTCTCTTCCAACACTAAGGAAGGAGAGCAGCAAAATAAATATACAAGTAAATAGAAACTAGAAAAATTAGCGAAGAAATATTGAAGAACAATTTAGTTCATGTCATTTTCCCACTGTTAGTATGATTGTAGAAAAGATAAGGACCACCTGTTAGTTTATGAGCTAGAAGAATAACATACAACTAATCTCTTGGAAAGAAGTAAATATATATACCTCATAATGAATGGCATTTGCCCCTGCATGCGTACCATTTCCACCCAGTACAAAAAGCATGTCAACTGCCTTGGCCTAAAATTTTAACTTGTCACAGATAGTGTTGTTCTGTATGAAAAGGAAAATAGATCTATTTTGCAACATGTGTTGTCCAAAAAGTAAAAATCTAAAAGAATACCCGAATGCTGTCTGCTATATCGCTTATACTAGGTGCTCCACGAGATACTCCCAGCAGACTTCCACCAGTAAGATTAATGTTTTGAACTACTTGACCTGAGAGCTGTATGAAAAAAGTTTATAATTCAGCTAGTGATATAACATGATTATTTTAATTTTGATGGGAGTCAGGAAGGCTTTTCCTACTGGTATTTCTTGTAAACTCTCGTCACAAAATCCACGGTAACCAAATTGGATCCCAACAATATTTTTAACCCCATATTTTTCAAGGGTAAACACTATCTGCAGGCACGGGAATTCAAGTAAGTTTCCTCCAACTTGTGTTCATAAAAAGAATGAGAATACATAAATCTATAGAGTAAGCCCACACTTTATACTACTATATCAAGTTAAATTTTAATTTATCAATATATGCTTGATGAGTAAATCAACAAATTTTGTGCAAAAAACAGATGATAAAGTAGAATAATGAAGTGGCAATTTGCATATGCAAATGCAAGTAACTTATCAACCTAGAAACTAATTGGAGGATAGCTTACTTGTCTAGTAACATCATTAAGACCAGGACAAAGCCCTCCACATGTGACAATTGCAGCTTTCACTTCTTTAGGTTCATAATATATTTCCTTTCGCGGTCCAGCTCGGTGCAACCTATGTTAGAATAACAAGTGTTGTGATACAAAAGGAAAATTTCATGGCATGAAGAAAAACACCATCTCTCTATGAAATAAATTCAATAATTGGTTCCATTCTATTTGGCATAAAGAACTCTCATCATCCTGTCCTTTTTTCTTAAAAAAAACAAGTTCACTAGTTTCAAGTCTATTAATGTATATCTGAGCCACAACTAGAGTAAAAATGGTTAGGTTCTTATAGATTTGTTAACTGAAACAAGTGTTTTCACATATTAATTTGCAATTTAATTGCATGGATAAAATAAGACTGGATGATGTTTGATCCATACAACATAGTCTTAGAAGTTAGGATAATCATAAAAATGCTAAAAAGTAAAACCATTTACATGCTAAAAGTAAGAGTGAACTAGCTATCTCGGTGGCAACTGGGAAGCTTCTAGTTCAGCTGGAAAAGGCTGAGAACTAGGAGTTACTCTTACTCTGCAGCCTATGCCTAGGTGGATCTCGTTTCTTGTACATATTTTATGTTATCTTTTTGTTTTTTCTCCCCTCCCCTTGGCACTGGTACCATTCACCACTTCGGAAATGAATACAAAGCTCTAACAGCCAATGTTGGATGAACTAAAGCTCACTACAAAATAAGATGTTTCCTCATTTTCCAGAAATTTGAACCATAGAACCTTAATTGAACTCAGTAGAGGTAAGTAGCCATGGTGAAAACTAATAATATGTTATAGATAAAAGACATTGTCTAAAACAATACCGTTGCTCCACCCAGCTGCAATCAGAATCAATGCACTCAGCTCCTGCAGAAGTTGGTGAAGCAAAATTTATAACCTGAAATAAACCACAGAGAAAAAGCTCAAAACTATGCCAAATAATGTTTTTTAAAAAAATAGTTTGACCTTAGTTTCTGGTTTTTGCTAAGAGAAGAATATGATAACATTATCTAGAGGAAAAAATATTGTCTTTTTACCCACCTAAATTTTCCCAAGAATTTTAAAAGGGATTCTGATAAGGAAAGATTTAACTTTATCCAACTTATAGGGAAGATTTTTTTTTTGAAATAGCAGCTTGTATTAATTCAGGATAGATGAATGAATACAAGTGGGAGAGTAGGAGAGAGCAAGAATGAAACAGAGAAGAACTCGTAGCTGGTTGTTATGATGATAGAAATTCATTCTTCATGTCTTCCCTTATCTACCCTCTCCTTGAAATGATTTGAGGAAATGTTATGGTGCTACTTTTATGGGGAAATTAGAAAGCAGTTAAGAACTATGAATGTTATTTTCTGTGATGTTTATTATTAAGGGCTCTACATCCCTTACTTTTTATGTAAAGCTCCATCCCATACATTCCCTTCTTAAATATTACAAGTAGTTTTAAAAGGTATTATAGGGAAACATATAATCACTTTCATTCTCCAAACTCTTCATACCTCTTCACATTTAACTCTAAGAAATAGTTCAATAGAGATTAAATTTAAAATTCTCGTTAGGATTTTCGTATGGTAAAAGAACAGCAAAATAAAGCTAAAACATAATTGTCTTGTTGTAGTACACCGGAAATCATGTTTATTGAAGAAGGTAACCACACGAGGAGCTTGCTTCAACTAATGCAAAAACATGAGTATCATACATATACAGTATTCTATTTTGTCCTAAAAAATGCATAGTCTTCTATTTTAATGTTCATGAACATAATTCCAATAGAAATTTACTTGATAAAGTTTTCAACTTTCACTATGTCCAAGAAATGAATGATAGATTACGTAAAAAAACCATGGGATACTGTAAAACAATATAAACTATTTCTCATGAGAAGAAGTAAAACCTTCAGAAGTGCCCTGTCGTCATCATTCACATACCCATTGGAAATATCCTTTGCTGCACCGTTACCACCATATAGAGGACCTCTGACAAAGTTAATGGAAAACCAGTTTACATTTAAGTTAATCTCTGAATAGAAGGTGGCAGAAGGAGCATGTCCAGAAAAAAATATATATGAAAACAAAACCTGCTATTGTGAGAGAATGTAGTGGGTCTTGGCTTCACATCAAGAATGTCCTTCAGATGTGGCAAACTGAACCGATTAGCAAAGTCCTCTTCCAAGTGCTGCTTCCTATCTAGATCTTTAAATTTTAATTCAGGCTTAGTGATGACAGCTCTCACATCTTTCGCCCTTAATGTATGATTGACTATTCCCTGATATCTTCTTCTTAAATTACTAACTCTGAACAAAGGCAGACCCACATTTGAATGTTTGCCAGGCTGTTGTAAATTGACCCAACCAATACTATTATTTGATGAATTAAGAGCCATTCTTTGTTTAAGGAAATAGCTTATCAACTTCCCAGATGGCAACTGAAAAACAATAATCTGCAGGACACAGATAAATAAAGTAAAATGAGCATGGAGTTATGTCTGTGGTTATAACACCTCCAATATGTGACTCCAAATATCTTATCAAACAAGACAATTGCATATATCAGATAGAGAATAAGCAATTATTATTTTTCCCCAACAATCTGTACCCTGTTTTTAGTTCCAGGATTCTGTATTCCTCTAATAAATGTATTCACATAGTTTCAAGACTTAACTTCCATTTCTAGGTCTATATTATATAGCCTAAGCCAAAGAACTAGGTTAGAGATGAGTTGTGCGCATCCCAGTGATCTTCATTGAGTTGTCCACAAGTGCCCAAGTTGTTGTTGAAACTAGTATCGCAAACTCTGTAGTTCATATATACATGACACTCCACAATTCCACATAGTTCTCAACTTTACAAAAATGATAGCATATCGCCAATGGTGCTAATTCATGTCCTTTTGCTTCATCATACCATCCATTTATTAGTTTCTTACTATATTGAAAGAAGAAAAAAAATCACCCCTTTTCTTCCAACGACCAACCTACCAAATTTTACTTTCGATGTTCAAAAATGAGAAAAAGGCATTCCGCCGCTATAGCCTATAATCTATACAACGAAGTCCTGCTCTCGCGATATATGCATCTCAACAAGCAACTGCTCCACATGAAAACAAGCGAGGGAAACTGAAATTTAGCCCGTCATGGCTTGATTCAATCACACAGAACCCTACTCCCCATTCTCAGTATCAAGCAAGTATCAACGAAAAACCCGGCCAATAACGTCGCGAAACCGTTGAAACCCATCCAGCGAGCTCAAAATTTGTCGTCTCGAATTAAAAATTCCAATCCAAGACCCATCTCCCCAATCATTGGAAGCACATATTCCTCTACCAAAGCTTGAAGAAAACCCTCGGCCGCTCTCCAACTCCGAAGAAAAATAACGAAAACAACACCATCAAAATCGGAGAAGAAAAGGAACACAGATAATGTTACCTCAAGGTAATCGAGCTCCGTCGATTTATTCGAGGGCGGAAGCGGAGCTTTGCCCTTTTCCGCCTCCCTCCACCACAATTCCAAAGGCCGCGCCGGCCTGGCGTTATTTTCTCTGTTGGTTGTTTCAAAACAAGGAGGGAAGAGAAGGAGGCCTGCTTTTGTTGACCGCGAATCAACTCCAACCTAACCACGATACAAGGACGCCTGCACGGAATTGCATAAAGCAACGCTCCATGACCGTACATCTTCATCGACAATCATCCCGATCGTCCATCTAAAGTGGACGTCGTCACGTGACTCACGTCCCAGTTTATGAACGGGCAAGACGAGAGAAAAGTGATGATATGGACGGTTAGAATTAGCACCTGGAAAATAGTAGATAAATACGGTTTGTATGAAATCCGCAACTCGAGTTGAAAGGTTTCGCCCTGCACTTACCTCCCCGCATCGTTCACATGAAAATTACGTACCCGCTATGGCACCAATAAGATAGTGGTCTCAAGCCTGGGCCCCTATAGTCGTTGAGCTGGCCGTCTCTCTGGGTAGCTGTTAGTGGGTAGCTTTGTTGTTGTTGTTATCATTAGTTAACGGTTTAAGAGTCCACAATGGTGTGCAACGGCATCATTCCTCCGTTGTGTTCTTATATGCGGCATGACCTATAAAAAGGAAGACGTGATCATGGCAATTGACCGTGAATCTGTGATTGTATTCTATTTAATCAAAATGATTTAAAATTTTGATAAGGAATATTCATAAATGGTATCTGATTTTAAATAAAATGTTTAACTAGAATATATTTAAATCAGAATATTCTTTTTTGAGGTTTGTAATGAATTTTGAAAATTCAGTAAGCTCTACTGAAGATCTTGTACGAGCTATACAAAATAAAGGCGGCACGTCTTTTTCCTCTTTGGTTTTTCTAAAATTGTTTAAGAAAATTGAAATCGATTAACTAATTAATAGATGGGAGATTAGAGGTTAACTAATCAATAGATGGGGGATTAGAGGTTAACTAATAAATAGAATCATAAATTTTGATTTTTTTTTACAACACAATAAAAAAATTAAAAATATAATTTTGATTTTGAATAATAATTTTATAGTTTGATTTCAATTTTAATTAATGAATTCAAAAAATTATTTTAATTCAATTTGAGTTCGATTATTGATTCACGATTAATAGTAACATATAGTATATATATAATTATAAATATTCTGTTTTTTATTTTTTATAATAATAATTATCCTATTTAGTCACGTATATATGAATTATTTTAGTCGGTTATATATATATATATATATATATATATATATATTGGCTTGGTAATAAAGTCATTACAAAGAATAATACATAATATATATATTAACTCATAGCTTTTTTAAAGAACATTCTCATGTGCTTTTATTTATAAGGAATATTCTCATATATATGCTTTTATTAGTATCACATGGGTGTGATTTTTGGTCAAATTAAGATTAGTAGTCGGATTATAATAATATGGCAACACATGTACGTTGCTTTAAAATATACATTTCATGACATATATATAGTACTAATTAATTAATTAAGCTTTTTTCTTATATATAAATAATTATATATTCAGGGAAGCAAGGTATTATGCGTCAGTGATGATGCAAGCAAAAATGGAAAAACATGTCAACAATTAAAGATGAAAGGGGACGTTTCATTAATCTAATTACATGAGACTGGCAACTATAGATAATTAAAATTAATCACAAATCACATACGCACGCGTTGCTTGTTTGCTTCATAGGATTAAGAAAGATATGATAAAATATATATTTGAATCCATTATTTGTTTAATGTATTTATTAGAATAACATAAAATTAATATGATATTCAATGTATACCGAATTTAAAAGATTCATATATAATTGTCCATTATTTATTATCCAACCTAATGAATCAGACCATACCATTAAAGTATTAGGTGATAGATGTTAATCTCGTTACAACATAGATTAGTAGGGTTAACGTTAGCGGCATACGTAGGATTTTAAAAATGAAGGACATGGAGAAATTTAAATTTAAAATTAGGGTATTTAGTTATAATTTGAGGGTGTAGGGGTTTGCTCCTCGTGGTACGGTATAATATAATTGTATATAAATACATTTAACATAAAATAATCAAAATACTAGATCAACAAATGAGAAATAAATAAAAATAGTATTTTGTAATAAATAAAAATTAACCAATCAAAGTAATATTTAATTTTGAGCAGAATCACTTATCTTATGAGATTGAAATTGTATTCACCCAATCAAGAACTATATGATTGCTTAAACCACTTGAAGTTATCCGTTAACAAATATATAATATGTATTTTTTTTAAAAAAAAAGTAATAATATAAATTTAGTAATTTATACGTAAAAAATTAAATTTTATCAATCCGAAAATAAATGCAAAATAATATATTCTTACCAACAAAAAGTACAAAGCCCACTTTTTGGATTTCGAAAATAATAAATTTCATATATTGTTTTTGAGGAAAAAAACATGTCTCTTATTGTATTTTGGAAAAATGGATGAATATTCATTGTGCATCTAGGACACGTGTAGCTTGTACAGAGGCGTCAACAATAAGAATATAAGCACGTAATAGATTGGGGGATCAGTTTGACATCCAATCAATCCGAGTCGAGTCTAATCAAGTTCGGATCAAATCAGTTGAGTCAAATCCACTCGGGTTAAAAGCCACCAACTGACTCGAATCGGGTGACCTATTCGCACGTGCAGACAGCAGTTCTCACCTACAAAATTGATGGTCCCAAATTCCATGACGTGGCGAGCTTTCGTCCATCAACGAATGATCGACGCGAACCGAGCCGGTCCGGGCACAGCACAAACTCAAGCCGCCGAAAAGGGCACTGGACCGGAAGGCGAACGGTCAATACACAGATGAGCCTAAACATGCCAAATTGTCTCAATCCGGTTCGAACCTTGAAGGCTGCGTACTGTGGAACAAATTGATATCTAGCAATCGAGGACGCAACATGCATGCCCCATGAATGACACTCTACTTATCCAGCAATTTAAGCTTGAGGCTGGGAACATTTTGGTTCTTGTCCAAGGACCGATCCCATCACGTCATTTATGTCTGACTTGATGCATGGATTATATTCATATAGATGACATGATTGATGGCTTTGACGTGGGGAGTGTGTTCTACAGACAAAAACATTAACGCTGCGTTGCTTTCTGTAGTTTTCTGGCTGAAGCTGACGACTTGACGAGGGAGAAGAGATCAAAGGAAGCACTGTGTAGACCTACGTGTGCCCGGATTACTACGTCTCATCATTTCTGTGACCTCTATCTGCTATAGATTATCTGATGCTGATACGTGAAATTGACATTTCAACAGTAATTAGTTGCTCGATCACAAGTACAAATATTACGAGAACAAATAAAATTTGTACTTGATTATTTAATTGCACGCAAAGAGAATTATAATTTATATTTGCAAGTATTTGATTGATCGTAAATAAAAATTGTAATATAACACTTGCACCTTGCATTTTCATATTTAAGTTTGATAATTTTGGTCTGGTTCGATAGCCCGACACGATAAGATCATGCTCGGTTCGCCCATCATCGTGCTGAGAACACGAGAGGATATATGTAGGTCCAATTCGGCCTATAGCATGATAACTAGAGTCAAGAAATGGACGACCAATTTAGTTTTTCAAAATCGTGCTAGCGGCCCGGATCGTGACAACCCGTTTCGTCTTCGCGTTGCCAAGCCCGGGTTTACAAGCACAAAATTTTATCGGGCCGGGACAAGACGTCATCGGATGAGCCGCCCCAAGAATTGATGACGCCTGAAATACCCCGATGCAAGCAGAAGAGCCTAGATATGCCGCATCGAGTGGCGGCAAGCGGCAAGCGCTCGCATGAATGTTTGAAAAGTCTGATTCAGAATTCGTCTCAAGCACAAATTGATCCACAAATCATAGGAGGAGCAAGTAATGGGCCAATGAACATCGAAAAAACCTGTGATCTAGATGGAAAGAAGCAGAAAAATCACCTAAATCGATCCAACAATAGTATGCAATAAGAGTTCAATGAAATTTAAAAGCAATAACAATCAAATATAGGCAAAAGAAAAAATTTATCATTTTACCGGCCCCCAATAATAATTTATCGACTACAACAAAATCAATCCAACCCAAAATAATATTATTTTATATTCTAAATCATCATTTAGTTTAATATAATAGTATTTTATATTATTTATCAAAATAAATTAATAAATTTTAATTACTATATAAATACTAAATATATAAAAATTCTACCAATTAAACGACATCAAATGTAAAATATAATACTATCATCGCGTTCAGCATGTGAAAAAGTACAACTTTAATATTTATCTCTTCTCAATCCAACAATTCTAAGTCGCTCAAATTAATTATCTTCTAATACTTAAATTATTATATTTGTATGTTGTAATTTTATACTGCGGGATTTTTAGGCAGCAATTTTTTTTTTAATCTGCAAATAATATTAGAAACATAACTTATAAATTAATATTAAATATTGTAAAAAATTTGTGTAGTCAATTAAATAAATTTTTTAATCTATTTGTTAATTGTAATTAAAGTTCCGCTTGGGAACAACCAAATGCCGCCACATGCTCTACTATTTATTGATCCTTAAAAGGACAATTTGATCATCACTTGAAACATATAGAAAGAAAATTTATGTGTTAATTACTATTTTCTCACGTTAATGCTGACATGGACATGATTTTGGTAGACTGTCAATCATATATTAATATTTCAAATGTACGCATGTATATGAGTAGTAGTGATAGTCCAACAAATTATTTATGTACGAGTGATGGAGTTTAGGCCATTTGGATATCTTCCTCAACACAAGTTTTACAGGTGCTAATTGGGCGCGACTTCCGTAACTAAAATGTATTATTTAGTGCATGATAGGCCATTTTCTCTCTCCAATGCACTGGTCCCGATGCACAACCCTAGAGGGACCCATGCATTCCGTCGAGTGCAATTTTCATGGAGCCCTCTATAAAAATGAATTTAATTTTATTAAAATTGAACATAGTATAATTCAGACCGAATATAAAATAAAAATGAACTTGTATTGCAAACGAGTGAACCTAATATTTTCACTTTAGGTTCAATATTAAAAATGCTAGGTTCATTCGTACGTGGGGCTCCATAGAATTTCTATGAAGCCTGACATCATAGAAGTTTTTTTTAGTCCATTCTACTCGTGACTAGAGCAGCATGGGTTTCGATGCAACCGCGCACCGAAGTTTTTTCTTAATTGGGATGCAAATAATGCATTATTTTGGGTTAACTTCTAGGATACATGTTGCTTTCCTCCGAACCAGGGAATTTATACATAAAATTAACTAAAATGTATTGTATAAATGTTAGTGATGAAATAAAATATATATTTATGATCAAATTATCTACATTTTATTAATTAAAAAATAAAAATACTATGCTGATATCATGAAACATGAAGTGCACTATATCATGCAGATATATACACGTATGTATGTATGCTGATGAAAACAGTACAACATTATATCAAACACATACGGGGCATGCATGCATGCATGTAGACTACTCTTGGGAGGACCTGCTCGAACCAAATGGACTCGGCGGCAACACGCGCCCGGCGACCCGCTCGGAGCTCAGCTCGACGCCGCAGCTCTCCACGCGATACCTCGCCGTCGGCGTCACCGACCCGTCCAACCCGGCGCACTCCCGCCGGTCAACGCTCTTTCTCTGATCATACATCTTCATGGCGGTGCCGGCCGTGACATTCACCGCCTTCTCGCTGACGCAACCCAGCAGAAGCCCGGAGCCTGAAGACCTCCTCGCTTTGCGGCCGAGGCTCGCAGTGATCTTCTCGTCCGATTCCGACGCGATCGAGAAGTTGGCCACGCTCGCCGTCACCACGCTCCACTCCACGCTCGCCTCGCTCGGCTCGTACCCCGTGGTCGTCATCGACTCGGATCCCTCGCAGGCGATGAAGGGATGCGAGTTCGTCATGGATAGGCTCTCGATCTCGAACAAGTCTGAGCTCGCTTCGCTTCGTATGTCGTCTTCCCGTCCTCCGTCGCCGAGGAGCTTGCCGGAGGATAGGAAGCTTTTCCTTTGGGTTGAGATCATGTCACCTTTTGGCAAGAAATTGGCACTGACTAATTTCTCCTCTTGCTTGAACTCTTTTCCGGCGGCTACGAAATTTGGGGAGAAAGCAAACGCCTCTTGCTTCAAATTAGCGCTGATTCTCTTGAGCCTCAGCTCGCTCACCAAATTCTCGACGTCATGGGAACCCGCGCCGTGCGGCTGCCGCTTCCTCATGAGGATGTCCGAGCGAGCATCGGCTAAGGCTTCCTGGTCGACGTTAATGGCGTTCTTCCTGGCGCACGAGCACGGGAAAACACCGAGAAATCTCTTGCTGTTGGCGCCGGCGTTTCTCTGCGCATTGGCGATCATTGCGTGCTTGCGGTGGTGGTCGCGTAGCAGCGTGCTCCGGCTGTTGCAGCTGGCCTCCGAGCTGGTGCTGCCCGTCCTCGACCTGGATCTCATCACCCTGACCACTTGTGTCTCCTTGGGCTTGGACTTTGGCGTTGCGAGTACGCTGTGCTCCGGCAGCGCTTGCTGCGCGGCGCTGTCCATTACTCCGCTGAAGTATTTCTCGGCGTCAAAAATTTCGATCTCTCCGTCGAGAGTTCTCCTCCTGTTTAAGCTTATTTGGCAGGACAACTGATCCGACGCCGAGTTGCCGAGCTCGGGCGGGAAGCTCTCTCGAACAAGTGCGAGATAGTTTGAGAAGGAATCATCTCGCGGCTTGCTCGAGCTGTTCTCGAAGACGAAGGGAGTCTTCGGAGCTACTTTGACCGAGGCCATGGACATCGAGTATATAGAAATAGCTAGATTTCTTAGACAAACTAACTATTATCTATCAGTATTGAAATTTAAGAAGGTGTATAAATATAGGAAAGGAATAAGAGGAAGAAGAAGAAGAAGAAGAAGGATATGATGCATTTGATATGGATGCGCTTTTATATAGCCTTTATGGTGGAATTGGCTCCCGCGAGAAATGGGGCATGCTTCTTAATGGCTTAATTAATGACAGATTGCTTGATAGATATTGCAGGAGAATACTTCCAATTCTAATAGTTAATAATGCATGTAGAGTAAATCCAATAAGCTCAATAATTCAATTATTTTTTCCACAGTATCACATGGAAATATGTAGAGGGTAGATTTTCTGGAACCCAAAAGTAATATTCTGATGATTATATGTCTCTCATAAAATGAGTAAGTTTGGTGGTTATTTGTCCAACATGTTCTTTATGTTTTTACTTTCCATATATGGATTAATTGCAAGTAGTACTTAACCTTTTTTATGATGAATATAGTTTATTGAAAAGGACTAGCTAATCAATAGGCAAAATGCTACTTCTGTCTAGGGCTGTCCATTCGGTTCGAACCGAACAAGCCCAAACCGAAATTTTTTTTATACCCGAATTCCAACCCGAACCCGAACCGAACTATACCTAAACCGATTTAACCCGAACCAAAATTATTCGGTTCGGTTCGGTTTTCAACCCGAAAACCGAAATTTTAATTATTTTAATTAAAAATTAAAAATTCAAAATAATTACTTAATACCTATTTAGTAATTCTGTTAAAAATTTAAAAAACTATTTTTTTAATTAATTCGGTTTTCGGTTCGGGTCGGTTCCCGAATTTCGAAAACCGAATCCGAACCGAAATTCAAATTTCGGTTTGGTTCGGGTCAAAGAACCGAACCCATAGTGGTTGAAACCGAACCGAACCGAAAAATTCGGTTTGGTGTGAACCGAACCATGGACAGCCCTACTTCTGTCAATAGGCAAAAGGACTGATCACTAGCAGATTCAGTAAAACCAGTCATATTACCAATTTGTTAAAATGCTACTTCTGTCAATATATGTTGATGATTCTTTCTTGACTGCAATCCTGTGGACACACTTAATGTCATCACCATAATAGAGAAAACAAGATACATTTCCAGCCTGACAGATTCTTTCAATCTTTGTACAAGGATCGAATGGTTATGGATCCTCTGTTTTTATCTCAGTCCAGCTTACCTGACGCGCAAAATTAATTATCTAGTTATATTGCTTAAGAATTACAGAACAAAACTGCTTCTTCAAGCTTGTACTGTATTTTTATCACTATGCAAGTCAAAAAGATATCTTTTATACATCAAAACTTTCCCAGAGTTCATAAGTATTCAGACAACTTCTTACTATTGTTGCTGTTTTTTCCACTGGCTTTGTGTTGGAAGTTAAGGGTCCTCATATTCTAAATCAATTGGCAAGTAAAATCATGATATATCTCCAAAAAAACTCCCAGAAATGGATGAGCAGCATGGACCACTCAGGATGTCGAGTTCAAAATAATTAGTGATAATGAGTTGGAATCATGGAAAACAATTGATACATTAATTCATCAATATATAAGTGGTGAAGCTTGGAGCTCCTGTACCTGTTGCCAGGTGACAGGGTAGTACATTCTGCATACATGTCTATCTAATTACCCAATGATATTATTCACTTCATCTAAATTTTTGTATTTGTAGACATTCTTTATTCTTTTATAGCTAGAAAAATCAAGGCATGTGGCTGATAAGATGAACACATACATTGCTCCTTTCAAGGTTTTATTTGTGAGGGTTCATGGCCAGAAGAAAACATGTGGTATACATCTGTTTATTACCATTCTACTCATATGAATTGTACAGACAACTAAAGCATTAATTGATAGCCCGACCAAATCTTATTCTTGATGTGAAGATTTTTCATCTCTCTTACACTCATCTTCTCATTGTTTTAGCTATGGATTAAGATAGTCTCAACTGTGCTGAAGAAAGATAACAAGATTGCCAAGTAGAATTTAGGGAAAACTGCTTTCAGAACACCATGTGTATCCAAGTTCCCTATTTCAAGTCAGGAATGCTCTGTACTGATTCAGTATCTGATATGCTCTGTTCATCTGATTAGTTTGCTTAAGTTACTGCTTACCTGCAACAGAGAAGTACTTGGAGGATGATGATGATGATGATGAGTAGAAGAAAAAGGCAGCATTAAAGCAGGCAAGTGGATCATGGATGGGTTGAGGCCTCATAAAGAGAAAAGGAAGTGACAGACCACCGAGTCGGGGATTTGCCGCCATCGTCATCACCTCCGTTTCTGAAGAATGTTGGCTGACTTGTCAAAACCATCGCATTCTCCATCCCACGGTTTAAATTCTCTCGCAATCAGACATCGACTACATCTATTTCTTGAAGGAATATTCACCATTTCTTCAGGGCTGATGTATATATATATATATATATATATATATATATATATATGAGAATTCATGGGTTTTTTTTGAAAAATATGAAACTTGTATTAATCAAGAGGTTCGAAGAATATAAGTAAAAGGAGAGATATATAGGAGTTAATCTAAGAAGCAAAGAAAACTAGTAAAAAGTTACAAAGAGGAGAGACAGAAAAGAGAAGCCCCCTCCAGTGCGACCTCGTAAAACTGATGAGAATCATTTCCAAAGCATCGACCGTTTCGTTTGAGCCACATCTTCCAACGCCACATCATGATTGCCTTGAGTCTGTGTTTCTTCTTCGAATTTGAGTCTTGACAAGTAGTGGCCCACGGCTCATAGGATAGGAGAAACGACTCATCAGATATTAGAGAGAGAAAGTGGTACCAGCCAGATATAGTATATGGGAATTGAAGGAAAATGTGCTCGTGTGACTCTAGTGCAAAAAGACAAAGAACACATCTTGGGTCGACCTGCATACCATGGCCTATGAGACGATCTCGTACGAAACCTATTTTGAAAAGCGAACTAGTTCATAATTGAAATGTTTCTTAGACACGAGGGTTGCCAAATATAAGGTGCTCTCAAGTCACGAACACCGCGGAAGTTCACAATCTTGTAGAGAGATTGAGTGGAGAAGTCTCCCGAGGCCGACCATCTCCAAGAAATCGAGTCCTCCCCCGATCGAAATAAGAAATCCCGGATCTCGTTAAGAAATCCCGGATCTCGTTAAGAAATCCTGGATCTCGTTAAGGAGTCATTTATAAGTACGAAGTCGATAAAATGAATGTTCCATCACGTGGGTCTGCCAAACTTGAGCATTATTAACTTTTTAAGATGCTGACTTGGATCAGCAAAGAAAAAGAAAAATCTATAAGCATCTGATACCTTTTTTCCAGGGGAGTGTAAGAGTATGATATTAAGATTACGTACGGATTGTTTTTTGAAGTAAAGGAGACGAAACAAGATTTTGGATTTGAATAAAGAGTCAATATTTGGTGATTATGATGCTAATTAATGTTTGGTTAAAGCGTTATCTAGGTAGGCGAAAGAGTCTTGTTTATAGATGAGCATTCAGTAGGTGGGATTTGATATATATATATATATATATATTAGAAACGAGTAAAAATATTCCTAAACTTATTTTTTGATAGATTTTTAACCCTTAGACAAATGAAAATAGTTAAAAAATACTAGTATTTTTACTCATTTCTAAGAAAAAAAAATCCTTTCTAACTTTAGACATAGGCAAAAATACTAGTATTTTTCAACTATTTTCGTTTGTTTAAGGATAAAAAATCTATCAAAAAATAAATTTAGGAATATTTTTACTCATTTCTAATAGTTCGAGGGCATTTTTCAATTATTTTCATTTGTTTAAGGGTAAAAATCAATCAAAGAATAGTTTAGAGGTATTTTTACCCCATTTTCAATAATTCGAGGGCAAAAATCACCCTTAACCCTATATATATATATATATATATATATTAGGCGAAAGCCGAAAGGTAGCATATATACTAAACCCAATCATAGTGCTATTTTGATTCATTTACTTTACTGGATAGAATAAATCTGGATAAAATATGATATGATAGGATAATAAATAAGAGAGTATTAAATAAATTTTTTTTTGATCTAGTGTACATCAAATATTATACCGATTTTATATTTTTCTAATCTAGTGTACATCCTATACATGCACTAAATAATTAATAAATATAAATTTCATCTTTTATTTTACCCCTCTTTATCCTATAAAATAAATATTTAATGATAATATATTTTATAAAATATTTAATAATTTAATAATAAATATTTTTTTATTATAAAATAATTATTTAATGATAATTTAATAATAAAATATTTAATGCTAATTTATTTTATAAAGAAAATGTTGATGTATGTATTTGCAATAATTGTATATTTATTTAATAGTACTTCAGATATTTTCTTTAAAAAATGCAATGATTTATATTAATGATCGTAAGTGCACACAAGTATCACTATAAAAATTTAATAGAAGATCATGATCATATTTAATTGAAAAATCAGCTTAGTTACAATGAATGCATCAAAATTTAGACACTTTAGAAAGCAGATAAATTAGAGCTTGAACTTATCCAATTTTATTATACATGTATCCATTTTATTTATTTCTATACATGCATTTAAAACCCTCATAAATTGCACATATATATGTATCTTATATTTTTCATGATACTCGGATCCTATCCTGTATAGAATCAGTTCCTAAGTTTTGGACCCGGACCCTACCTTGTTGGGACCAGAAACTGGACCTTACCAGTAACTTATTCATTTATCGATTCCATTGCACAGGTTCAGGACTGTTCAAACTTGTTTATTTATAGGTTCAGGATACATGTTCCGAGTATCAATTTTCGATTTCAATTTTGGATATTTTATCGATGTGTTGGACTCAGAACCGGAACCGATTTTAACTAGTTCCTTAATCTTTGTCCCAGATCCTACCCGAATTTAGTTCGGGTACGAACCTACTCGATTCCTGCCCGATCGGATAGGTTCCAACCAGTTCCGAATCTACCTCGTACCCATGCACCACCCTAATTTATTCCTCATTTGTGGTAGCATCGTCATTAATTTCCACACCAATAAATTGAAGTTATGCAATAACTATGATGTTGGAAAATATGAGATATCAATGACTTCCGCGAGTTCACAGCACGATGATGAAGAACAAGTATGATCTGCAATTGATTTCTCACTCTAATTTGTTCATCTTTAGGGTACACGAGTCCTTTAGTTTTATCACCAATCCGGCCTTGATTAGTAGATATGCATGCATATATCAATATACATACATGACTACATAGGTAATGCTTCCCAAAATCGAGGGCTTGGAAAATAGTAGATAAATGGATGTCCACCATATGTGCATCTTGCACTCAAGAAGATGTCGATGATGGGAGTGGAGCCTTTGATGCATATCCAACCAAGCAATCCCCACTTGGAACTTTCTTACGCACTATATTTATGCTCTTTCTTGTAAGACTCATATCCTAAAGAGAGGACGAGGAACTTTTCGTAATCCATTGTCTTTACTGGAAAGATATCAGATTTCTCCATGAACATCTCATTGGTAACTACATTAATGGATGCCAAAGTCTATCCATATAAAAAGTTACATGCACGTAGATAAATCAAAACATTGAGTTGTCATTCAAATTTATGAATATATATGACACAAACTTACGGGATTGTTTGTTGTAATACCACCATCAATTCAATTGAACTCGCGATGGCCGGCGGCCTTTACCATATGTCATTGTGAAGCTATGAGCTACAGGAAGACACGTTAGAGCTGCAGATGTACTGATGCAAATTATATCATACAAAAGTGTGTTCTTCAGTGGTGCGAACTTCGTCTACAAGAGAACATAAAATTTTAAATAATTCTGAGATCATGAAGATGAATCTCTATGCATATATATACATACACGCATCGACACACCAAGAAGTTTAAGAGGATGATGGGTTGAATATGCTTGATGTCGAAAGTGGGAATCACTACATTAGTTAAAGTTTGATTGAGCTTTGTTTCCACAACAACTTTTAAATGATGGAATGCAGATATTTGTCGTCATATTTTAGTCCACTAACTACTCCAAACAAATTCAACAACGAATTGAAAACACTAGTCATATATGCGTACATGTCATATAAATTAACTAATCTAAATAAAACAAATCCTTTCAGAAAATTAGAGCCCACTTTTGCGGGAAAATCATAGGGCAATGATCTCAATAAAACTGGACAATATCTTTTGCATAAAAAAGTGGACAATATCTTCGTCTACAAGAGATTATAGAGTTTTAATTAATTCTAAGATCATGAAGATTAAACTCTATGCATATATTCACACATACATCGACACATCGGGAAGGTTAAGAAGATGACGAGTTGAAGATGCTCGATGTCGAAAGTGGGAATCACTACATTGGTTAAAATTTAATTGAGTTTTGTTTCCCCTAGCAATTTTTTAATGATGGAATGCAGATACTTATCGTCGTACTACTTCAATCAAATTCAACATCGAATTGAGAACACTAGTCCTATATACGTACATATCATATAAATTAATTGATCTAAATAAAACAATCATTTCAGGGAGCTAGAGCTCACTTTGGCGAGAAAATCTTGGTTAATGATCTTGGTAAAACTGGACAATATCTTTTGCATCGAAAATTGGACAATATCTTCGTCTACAAGAGAACATAGAGTTTTAATTAATTTTGAGATCATGAAGATCAATATCTATGTATATATACACACGCATCGACACACCAGGAAGGTTGAGAAGATGATGGGTTGAAGATGCTTGATGTCGAAAGTGGGAATCAATATATTGGTTAAAGTTTGATTGAGTTTTGTTTCCCTAGCAACTTTTAAATGATGGAATGCAGATACTTGTCATTGTATTTTGGTCCACTGACTATTTCAAACAAATTCAACATCGAATTAAGAACACTAGTCACATATACGTACAAGTCATATAAATTAACTGATCTAAATAAAATAATCCTCTCAGGAATCTAGAGCTCACTTTTTGCGACAAAATCTTGGGGCAATGATCTCGGTAAAATTGGACAATATCTTCGTCTACAAGAGATCGAATATAGAGTTTTAATTAATTTTGAGATCATGAAAATTAAACTCTATGCATATATTCACACATACATCGACTCATCGGGAAGGTTAAGAAAATGATGGGTTGAAGATGCATGATGTCGAAAGTGGGAATCACTACATTGGTTAAAGTCTGATTGAGTTTTGTTTCCCCTAGCAACTTTTAAATTGTGGAATGCATATATTTATCGTCGTATTTTGATCCACTGTCTTCAAACAAATTCAACATTGAATTGAGAATACTAGTCCTATATACCTACATGTCATATATATTAACTGAACTAAATAAAACAATCATTTCGGGGAGCTAGAGCTCACTTTCGCGAGAAAATCTCAGGGTAATGATCTTGGTAAAACTGGACAACATTTTTTCGATCGAAAATTGGACAATATATTTGTCTACAAGAGAACATAGAGTTTTAATTAATTATGAGATCATGAAGATTAATATTTATGCATATACACACACACATCGTCACACCGAGAAGGTTGAGAAGATGATGGGTTGAAGATACTTGATGTCGAAAGTGAGAATCACTACATTGGTTAAAGTTTGATTGAACTTTGTATCGCCTAGCAACTTTTAAATGATGGAATGTTGATACTTGTCATTGTATTTTGGTCCACTGTCTCTCCCAAACAAATTCAACATCCAATTGAGAACACTAGCTAGTCATATATACGTACATGTCATACAAATTAATTGATCTAAATAAAACAATCATTTCATGAAGCTAGAGCTCACTTTTGTGGCAAAATCTTGGGGCAATGATCTTGATAAAAATAGACAATATCTTTTGCATCGAAAAGTGGACAATATCTTCGTCTACAAGAAAATATACAGTTTTAATTAATTCTGAGATCATGAAAATTAAACTCTATGCATATATTCACACATGCATCGACACATCAGGAAAGTTAAGAAGATGATGGGTTGAAGATGCTTGATGTCGAAAGTGGGAATCACTACATTGATTAAAGTTTGAGTGAGTTTTGTTTCCCCTAGCAACTTTTAAACGATGAAATGCATATATTTGTCGTCGTAATTTGGTCCACTGACTATTTCAAACAAATTCAACATCGAATTGAGAACACTAGTCATATATATGTACATGTCATATAAATTAACTGAACTAAATAAAATAATCATTTTAGGGAGCTAGAGCTCACTTTTGCAAGAAAATCTTGGGTTAATTATCTTGGTAAAACTGGACAATATCTTTTGCTTCGAAAAGTGGACAATATTTTTTGTACCGAAAAGTGGACAAGTCAATTTTGAATTATTTTGAAAGATAAAAAAATAATAATTCAAAAAAAATATTTGAAAAAATAAGAGAATAATATTATATTAGGTGAACACATATCATACATAGGGGCACATTTGACTTTTCCTCCACGTAGATAAGACAAATTTACATGAGGGGAGGGACAATCCCCCCCCCCCATGCATGAGACTCTACCCTTACTTACTTGTTTCAGTTCCACACTTTTAAAAAAGTTTGGAACCAATTATATTTTCAAATTTTTTTAAATGTTATCAACAATATACAAAATAAATCCATTAAGAACACTATATATATTGTATTTATTATTATAGTTATCAAAAAATGATGAATTGATCTTACTTATTTCGGCTCCACACTTTTGAGAAGTCTAAAATCTACTATTTTACAGACTTCTAAAAGCGTAGAACTGAATATCATACCAACTCGAGAGTATCTCGGGAGTTTTGAGAAAAAAAAAATAGATCCGAGAATTTATTTATATAGATATTTCTCCATATATTTATATATGCAGTCAAATATTAATTACGAGATAAATAATAAATTAATTACTATCAATTAATTGAGCAGAGGCAGAGGTGCATGTGATGGATTGACAGTTTTCATTTAATTAAATTGAGGTAGCTGTTGTGCTCATAATTAAATAAAAAAGAACGAATGCAATTGCAAATTTGCAATTACAGTACCCTCCTCCTGTTGGTGGACCAAAAATATATGCATAGAGTAGAGCAAATGCTCACCCACAAGATTATTAATTAAACAACACCACACACTCGATTTAATTTTCTTTAATTAATTTCATGCACTGCAACAATCTATTGCTTAATTAATTCCAGATCTACAGATGGATCAGTAAACTAAACCAATTAATTAATTCCACACCTCGTGATGCATATATTGTTTAATTTCTACTATACGACCCCAACTCATGTGCCTGATCTCGTGCATGTTGCATGCATATATATATATTAATTAATAATTAATCACCCAAGCAATTCACTTATGTATATATATACATACACGTGCATGCTGTACATATTAATCATATGAATATGCTGGAGTTCCTTTATTTTAGTGATTTAATTAATTATATACAGCTTGAATTAATCACTATAATCCAATTAAGCTATAATTTTAGTTAATATATGTACTGTTAATTGCAGGGTCCCCTCAGATATTAAATTCAATATTAATTGGCTAGGGAGCTTTAATTAATTAATTCAATGTACGTAGCAAATTAAACAGAGGCTTCTGGTGTGCAATTAATTGGCTGTATCAATTAATTAAGGACTAGTCTGGTGTGAGCTTAATTAATTCATTAATTATAATGACGTCATCATTTCATCATTAATATATAGCAACTTTAACTAAGGAAAATAGAAGATATATATAGCATGATATTTCCATGCAACTGAGTGATCTGTCTCTCATGTACGTAGAATCAAATGACTATATATATATAAAAGGATAGATATTATATTAATTGTTTCTGCACATCGATCTTAGTCTAATCATTTTTCTAATTTTAATATTATTTAATTAAGAGAAAAATCTAATTAATTATGATAAGCTCTGACACGTATACATATTTTAAGATATATACTAACATGGCCTGCATGGTTCCTCTTTGACTCCATTAATTCCTCTCTCTCTCTATAGTAGTATTTATACACCATTCTTAATTACTGGTCTTCACCAATCACCAGTGGAGGATTCATGGACATCGGCCATCTTCTCTGGTGATTTAACTGTCTCGTCTTCCTCGATCTACGTTATATACCAAGAGCTAGAGATCAGGCTCTCTCGCTCGATCGCCGCAAGTTAATATGTCGAGCAGGAGATCGAGGACGTCGTCGTCAAGAATGCAGTCGAGCTCGTCGTCCAGGATGACGGACGAACAGATCCATGACCTCCTCGCCAAGCTGCAAGCTCTTCTCCCTGAAGCCCGTCTTCGCAGCAACGACAGGGTGGGTACTACGTACTGTTCACTGTAATGAATTAGGGTTTCGCTCTGATATTTACTGCATGCATCAATTATATAGTTAATATATGGTGTATGCATCAATTATATGTCAGGTTTCGGGAGCAAGAGTTTTGCAGGAAACGTGCAGCCACATCAGGAGCTTGCACAGGGAGGTGGATGACTTGAGCGAGAGGCTCTCCGAGTTGCTGGCCAACTCAGACATTAATAGTGCTCAAGCTGCCATCATCAGAAGCTTGCTTGCTTAAGTACTTGCTCTCCATATACAAGGATATATTAATGTAATAAAAGTGCAAGTGATTGAACAATATTTAAGCTTGCTTGGCTACTATAGCTAGCTAGATATATATAGTTCCCTTAGCCACTCTAAGTTTAGTTTTCATGGTTCTTGATGATCTAGAGATCATATCTAGCTGTTCCTCACTATCTATATATGTACTTAATTAAATGCCATAGTGTTAATCAACTAAAAGTATATATCTTTGGCGCCTTAATTGGGCATACATCTCCATTTGTAAATTAATTTATATATATATATATATGGTTTGGTATTAATTTTTGGAATGGAAGTAATATATATGGTTTGGTGTTAATTTTTGCAAATTAATAAAAAAAATCTAAAGCCAAAACTTATTAATTATCATAATATGACTAATTAACACTTAATTAAGGAATCAGAGATATATATATAGTTGCTTATATTGTTACAATCCGCTTGATGGGATAACTGACCCACCAACTTCATAGGTCAACCTATTGGCCTAATTAAAATGCTTAAGCTGAAGTTGATAGTAGTACACCCATCAAGCCTTATAAGCCAACACCATATCCAACATACTCCCGATGTGGGACTAAATCGGGGTATTACAATCTCCCCCACTTATGTCTTGGCGTCCTCGTCAAGACCCAACTCGAGTCTAACACATAGCCCAGAATCACACCCAAGTCGTCGGCATGTGAGGCCTAGCCTAGTAGCGGCTCCACCCCATCACCCGAGCAGCCCTTTCTCACATAGACTCCCTCACCATGCCTGGGACTAGGTCCTGCTCTGATACCATTTGTTACAACCCGCTTAATGAGATAACTGACCCATCAACTTCATAGACCAACCTATTGGCCCAATTAAAATACTTAAGCTGAAGTTTAATCATCCCACTTGAGTTTTGATCTCACTATCAAGACCCAAGTCAAGTTACCACATAACACCAAATCATCCACACAGCACCAACACCTATCAACTTCATAGGCCTTAATCACTTGCCTAATGCTTAAGCTGGAGTTGATGGTAGCACACCCATCAAGCCTTATAAGCCAACACCACATCCAACATACTCCCGATGTGGGACTAAACCGGGGTATTACATATATTGTGGTCATGTACAGAATATGAAAATATCTCCTTAATTATTATACATTGTGGAGGTCATTCATTGTATAATTTTGATTTTATATAGTTTGTTTATTATATATAAAAGAAGAGCATTTAAATTAAGTGATTTTGGTCAATTAAGTAGCATATCAATATACATGGGCCAGTTAAGGGCTGCTCAAAGCATTACAAAATTGAGCCTGCATTAGTATATATTGATCCAGTAGATCAATACCAATACAATGTATGTAAAATGGGCCAATTTGGTGCCTCAGTTACTCCCCAACCCAACCTTTAGCACAAGTTTATAGAAAATTAATTAGCATGTAAAAAGATGGATTTCTTTATCTTGTCTACTCTAGTGCCACAGCATACAAAAGGTCAAAAATTTTGCATTTTGGCCATCTATATATGTGCATGAGTTAATAAACATTTAATGAACCTAATTTGTTGCATTTTGTTATGATCGTAATAATTAAAATGCTTAAACCGAAGCCGATAATAGTAAACGTGATATTATAAAATTTCTTAGGAAACAAATTTACAAGATCATATTTTCTCCTTAGAGAAATAAGGACTAATGGAAATAAAAGTTGGGCAAATATAATATATATAGAAAATAATACATAATATTTGAACACCCTAATGATTGATATGACAAGACTTTTTGGATATGGACCAAGAGTTAGTTGTGATGTCAGCATATACATTGCTCCAGGAGGATGTGGTAGATGGTCTGATTGCCTTGGGAATGTTGCTACATAAATTTTCATGTTTAATTAGCAAAGTGAAAATGATGTGATTTTGGGGGGGGAAAAGGATGTGATTTTTTGTGATCATGAGAGAAAAGGACACAAACATAACCATTAGGTTTTGGCAGAGTGGGAGTTGGCAATGCCTTGCAGCTGCTCACTGAGGGTCCATCCATCTCTCCTTTATATTTATTCATTTTCAGAAATAAATTAATTAAACATCAAATTCCTCCTTCAATTAATTGTAATTCTTTTTTTTTTTTTCCTTTCTTTTTGAAGACTAATTCTCTCTAGGTTCTTCAATCACAAGAACTCCTCCCCCCATTTGGTGTGATGAGGGTGATTGGTGGTATAGAGAGAACAAGATAGCATGATAGATGTTTGTGGGTTAGGTGGCAGTCCTTGCAAACAGTAGGACCCAACCCTCAAGATTCCTGACCTCTCTTTGCTCTTTTCTCTAAGGCCACTACCCTAAATCTTTAAAGGCTTTTCTATATATATATAGCCAACCCATCCCTCCATTTACCATGATATATTTCTTCCTATTTTATGTCAACCCCACATTTCACATGGAAACAATCCTCACCCCACATCAACAAGAAAAACAAAATAAAATCACAGCCCAATGAACTATATATCTTAATTAATATGTCAATACGTAGTGTTTACTAATCATTCACCGGTAAAGATTAATTATAGGGGTCGAATTTTGGTTTCGGTTTCGGTTTCGATTAACGAGTTTTTAGTTTTGATTAACCACAAAAAATATGGTTATCCGAACCCTTGTCATCTCTAATTAATTATATATATATATATATATATATATATATATAATTAAATAATATCAAATCCACCCACTATATATGATTTAATACCTCATGTGTTGTTAAACCCCTCCCTAATTCATGTAATTTTTACTACATCCTCTTGAGTACTAATATCTTCATCAGCTCTCTGTGTACTCTCAGATCTCTACACGCACCTTTTTCCTTCTGCATGACCATATACTTGTGCTGGTGATCGCATCAACCTCCTCCGGTAGGAGCCAATGGCCTGCAATGGAATGGCGCCCTCCTCTTCCTTCTTCCACCCGAGCTTCATCTTGCAGATGCAAACACCCCACGAAGACGACGACGAAGAACACCAGCTCCCCGCCCCGTTTCTCCCCACCACCAACCTGCAACAACTCCGAGGTGAATTGACGCTCAATATCTGAGACGGCCCAAACGCTTAGAATCGGATCAAACGAGTTAGAATTCCTTTTGCTGTTGGTGAATTGCAGGAATGACTCCGATGCTCGGGAAGAGATCCATGTCGTTTTCGGGGATCGAAACCCGCGAAGAGATGACCGCGGACGAAGAGTTGTCCGACGACGGCTCGCAGGCCGGGGAGAAGAAGAGGAGGCTCAACATGGAGCAGGTGAGGACGTTGGAGAAGAGCTTCGAGCTGGGGAACAAGCTGGAGCCCGAGAGGAAGATGCAGCTCGCCAGAGCACTCGGGATGCAGCCGCGGCAAGTCGCCATTTGGTTCCAGAACAGGCGAGCGAGGTGGAAGACGAAGCAACTGGAGAAGGATTTCGACGTGCTCAAGCGGCAATTTGAGGCCGTCAAATCCGAGAATGAAGCTCTCAAATCCCAGAACAAGCAACTCCAAGCTGAGGTAATGACGAATTCCGTCACCGCATGCATCTCTCCAATTCAAAATTCCTCCTTTTTTTCTTATGATTTTTCTGAAATAACTAGATTCGAGTAACTTATTATATTTGATCGAGCATTTGTTGTTGCAATGATTGAGAAATCATGCTTTCTGAGCTGATCATTATGAGCTGAAGTAGTCTTTGTGATATTATAGCTTGTCTTGTCTTATCTTATCTCATTTCATTTATTGATCCAAACAAATTATAGTTGGCAATCACAAGGAACTTCTTCTTTATCTTAGCCTTTTTCTTTTCTAAAGAAATGCCTATCATTTCACTTTTTGTCCTACAAATATTGATTGCAACACTCTTAATTAAAAGAATCGAGCACTTGATTGAACAATTTAAAATGTGCAGATCCTTGCAATCAAAGGCAGAGAAGCATCAGATGTGATCAACCTCAATAAAGAAACAGAGGGTTCTTGCAGCAACAGAAGTGAGAACAGCTGTGAGATCAATTTAGACATCTCCAGGCATTCAGTGATGAAGAGCCCCCTCCATTCTCACAATCAAGCTCCACCTTTTTTCCGGTCACTGAGGCCACCAGACATGAACCAGCTGTTCCAGAGCTCCTCAAGGCCAGAAGCACAGTGCCCTAATGGTGTCCCAGCTGAGAGCAACTTTAGCAACTTGTTGTGCAACATGGAAGATCAATCTGCCTTTTGGTCATGGTCAGATCACCACAACTTCCATTAGATTTTTTTTGAAGATGGTGAGGATTTCATTAATTAGTACAATATTTTATCTCAATGTCATTGGTGATGTATCAAACAAGTAATAATTATTTTCTATATTTATTTTGAATTGTGAAATTAATGCTGCATCAGGCAGCACTTGCTGGATCAAAATTGAGTCAGGATATCTGACAAATTCTCCTTTTTCCCTCTCTATCTAACAAATTATTTACATGATACAGACATACTGCAGGCATAAATATAACCTAGAAACATGGGGGGGGGGGGGGAGGGTGAACAATTCAATTTACCATTTTTCCAATTAAATTTACATCATATGATGAATAAATCATGGATTGTACATCTTCTTTTATCTTGTTTTCTACTGTAAAGTTTCTTTAATCTTCTGGCTAAGGGCTTTTCTGTGTGTATGGCTCACTCTTGGAATGTGTGCTCTATAGAACTTTGTTCTTTAGAAAAGGCCAAGAAATGAGAAAGAATACAAAGTGATGGAATAGAGGAGTACATAAATGTGCAAGGCAGGGAAAGAACATGAGAAAGCAAACAACACATTTGAAAAGGGGGCCTGGCTTTGGCTTTGGTACTAATAGCCTGCTACTTGATAGCATGCCACCCAATTTAAGAATTCACATCAGTAAATGGGTGCTCCTAAATATGGCATTGTGAAATGCTGCAATAGTTAACTCTGAGATGATCAAGAGTAGATCCCCAAGGCTGATATGAGGCTGCTATTATGCTGTCAACAAGATAAGGTCATCAAGTTCAGGTTTCAGAATGAGATTTCCCATGATGTCAGAAAAATGCATATTGAATGTAATCTCATCTTCTGAATTCCAGAAGAGGAATCAGTAAGAATTGTTATGTAGTGAAGACCAATTGCTAGAATAAAGGGGACCATGTTGGGTATCCAAAGACTTTTGCTGACCTAATGACATAACAATTTTGGTGGTTCTTTTACCACCTTTTTTCTTCCCAAAAAATACAATTAAAAAAATCATTTCTGATACAAAAGAATCCCTGCTTGCAAGGATCTAGAGTACCAAATGATAGGCTGGACCATGTTGAGGGCTCTAATTGTATTGTTTATTCCACAAGTTGAGCCACTTCCACATGCTTGTAAATGCCTAATAAAGTCAGCAGCTAATTGTTTCAACAATCTCAATTCTCACAAGATTAACAAAGTCAATATCATAATGCTATAAAAATACATCAGCCACAACTATAAATATTTATTTGATACTTTGTCCAAGCTGAAATGTCTTCAAGTACTTGGTGATTCATGGTGGCAGATAATTAAGTTTTGAGTTCTGTTGTTGAGTAGCATGTGTTGCCAACTATTCTCAAGTACCATCTTAATTAAAAATCTGCCTCTCATTTGTCTTTTATCTTCATTATGTATTAGTTAGGCTACTTTGAGTAAGTTGTTTTAGACCTAGACATGTGCAACACCTAAAAGAGGTGGGGCATGTATCTAGCACTTCTCAGCCATAAAGACATGTTGGCAAAAAAAAAAAAATGATTACAGACAAATTTTATGCACTAATCCACTCAGCAAAATCTTCTGATTCCATTTGAGATCAAGAATATCTTGGACCACCATCTGGAATGGCCTTTACTAACCCATATGAGAATCTCACAGTTTACATATGATTGCCAAGTTAAAAAAAAAAACTGATGAACTGAACCTTTTCTTTTTCTCAGACAGTTGAGTGAATGAAATCTTCTGGGATCGAGTGATCAGTTTTCAGAGAGCATTAATTATTAGGGCAATCAAGTGTATTATGTCCAACTGTAAATTGGAATTCATACTTGATGATAACTTGATGAAAGCAGACTAAAACTCACAAAGCATCTAAAACTGCATATTGAGAAGTTAACTTCAAGTGTTTCTTTAGGAGAAACCAGGCTTAGTGATTAACATATTATTTGATTAAATTTTGTCAGTTTCTGATTAAAATCTACCTCCAAATAAACATCTTTTTATGTTTGCCATAAAAAACACATCTTTTGATGCTTAAAACTAATCCATGCATGATTTCAGATAACAACTAGATCTTCCTCTTTCTCTGCCTTTTTTACATAATTTTAACAGGAAATTGAAAAGCATAAAGAGCAACTGTTTTCCCCCTATCTACTAAAAACAAGTAAGTATATGCTGAGATTTATTATAAGCTAAGCACATAGCATTTAGGTTCTTCTTCTTTTTTTGAAAAGAGAAGCTGTATGCCATTCATTGAGTAATGATAGGTTACAGTGAGGTAGGGATTTAGGAGAGGAAAACATTGTCAAAGAAAATAAAAACGCAAACAATCTGCTGAGAGCAGACATCCACTTCTCCCCAGACTAAGCACTTGAGCAGAACAGAAATTTTTTTGCAGTAGACGCAACCAACTCATGGAGAGATGAACGACGATCCTGAAACAACCTTGCGTTGCGTTCAAACCACACGAACCAACACCAACTCATAAGCATTTAGGTTAATGAATGCTGTTAGAACAAGGAGTTCAATGTTATACTCTCCATCTGCTACATCACCATGAGGCCTTCATGAAGAGAGAATTGATGGATGGGCCTGGAATTAATGAAAGAGAACTGTTAAATGAAATGGGCTTCAATTCTTTAAGGTCTCTTTCCTCCAAAGAATTCTTTTTAAGATTTCATGCATTAACATGTAGGTGATTATATAATGTGGAATTAAATGAATAAGATTTTGGGAATGGAAATTCAGGTTGACTACCATTAAAAATTACATGAATCCAACCTCTTCCAACTGGCCCAAACTCAACTTAGTTTTTATTCTTTTACCAAAATCCAATAAAAACTTAGTTAATGAAGTACTGAAACCAGCAACTGTATCATCATGAATATACTGTATAACAGATGAGTTACTTGAACTAAACCCAACCAGCAATTAGTGTCAAAATCTTTTCCCCTGGTCTTGGCTGATAACATCATTTCCAGGTGATGTAAAAGCTCCCTCTATTTCAGGAAGAGCTTCTATTTCATCTCTGCATGAACCTATTGCCATGAATCTATGAAGTGTGGAGGTCAACCCTATATCATTGCAAGAATTTTATTTAAGAAAATGAATGGAAGCCCTCAAGATATCTGAATCATGTGAACCTACAAAACCAAGCAACATGCCCACATAGATTACTCCCTTTTCCCCGGGACATGATCAGTTTGCATTATACTATGAGGCTATGAACACGCAAATTTTCATCAATAAAATAACATCCTTTCCAATTTAATATTGGTTTTTTTATACTGGAAAAATAGAATCTTGTTCAATCCAACCTATCTCACAGTTCTCAAGTGATGCAAAACATGGACAGCAATACTTAAAAAAAACTTAGTCAATGGGTTCAGGTCCTTGAGGTAGAATGCTAGTGACTAAAAAATGGATTTGTTTTTGGGGCATTGCAATATATTTTCTAAGCATTAACCAATTGATAAGTAATTGAATAAACAATGAACTATTGATCTTGCAAGAGGCATTATTATACTGTTATGAGCCCATTTTATTTAATTACTTCCCAAAGAACAAATTAAGTAAGGTTCTTAATTGAGGAAAAAAATCTTAAGTGTTCCATTTTAGCTGTAATGTAAGCAACAACAGCTGGCATCAACCTATTTATTTGTTCTTGAATTCTTGATGCCATTAAACTATTACTTCATGTGACCCAAGTCTTTCCATGAACTACTTCCTTTAATTTGCAGTAAGACTAAATGCCTAAATTTGATGGCAATTTCTGCTACTTCTGTGGCTCTGCATTGAATTACGTGCCATTTCTGGAGACTTCAAAACACAAATTGTAATGAGTTTCTAAAGAATGGAGAATCGATCAAATTTGACCAGCTTTGTTTTGTCTTTAATTCATCATTCATTGGAAATGAGCAGGGTATTCAACTCAAATTTTATGGCATAATTCCCACGTGTAAGGATGTAGTCTTTCTAAGTTTTGATCGGAGAATTCCTACAGCATTTATTTCAAGGACAGATGGATTCTTGTCGGCCACTGGGTAGGAAGAAAACTTCTATGGTTGCAGTCTTTGTGAAACCGCGTAAATATACTTGTAGATATACTCATTTTTATTCAAGTATACTCACTTTATTTTAGATTGAGTATACCTGAATAAAAATGGAGTATATTTGTAATACAAAAATGAGTATATTTATACTGCTACACGAATACTTAATTTTTATGGTTAATCGGCCAAAAATTTAACCATTCGGGGCCCAATTTATGACTACACTCACCACCATCCTTGGAATTGGATGTCGGTGAGTTGAGAAGGATTGCACTCACCGCTACCGTCGAAAGAAAACACTGTCGCGACCACACGAATAAAAGAAATTGTGGACTTGAGATTGCACTCGTTAGAATTGGAGAACAAGAGAACCGAAGAACCAAGACAAGACCAAAAGGGTCTAGCTCGAGCGCAACATTCATCACTTTCACTACATTGTTGCAGCTTGTCGGAGTGTCGATACCGTCAGTTTTAAAATGAAAACCAACGGTGGTGCCAGTTTTATAGTTTTTGTTTTAAGCACTTAATTCCACAACAATATATATTTTTAATAAAACCCGAACATTTTAATCTTCGGTAATAATAGTTTTTTTGAATTAATGACCAACTTAATGACTTAATAATATTAAATTGAATTTTTCGGCATACATGAATAATATTTCTCTCTTAAAATTTTATAATTATAAAATTACCTTTATAATGATACAACTAGGTCAACTAGTTGGTCATAGTGTATAGTGTTTAGGCACCACATAAGTTTTGTCCACCATGAACCGAGGAAGACGAAATGAACTTTCTTTGCCTAAAAACGTGGCGTTTAATTGTTTAAATAGAACCCAACGACAATGATATGTGATAGCCTATGAACTTATTGCAACGTGCACAAATTCGAAAGACCAAATTGAAAAGAAAAAAAAATAAATTAAATGCGAGATTAAAAAAATATTTTTAATGATATTTTAATATCATTTACTAAATTTATATGTAATATTAAAAGGAAAAAAGTATAGGAAGGCAAACCGTTGCCCTCTTTGACCCAACATTGCAGGCCCCTCATCCTATATATTCATATGCACCAAGCAACCAATTGCTTGCTCATGTCCATGAAACTCCTCCCACTCCTCACTGAGCTGATCAGAGTAAAGTCTGATGATTTGCTCACACAAGGTTCCAAACTACGCATCTTCCTTCTCTTTTCCCCTGATTAATTGCTGGAGAAAAAGAAACCATCTTGATTGCTGAGGGGAGGATGAATCTTCCTCCTCTTTTCTCCTAATTGTTCAAGCACAAGAATCCTGGTCGTCGAAGGTGAAGAACGTCCTCTCTTATCTCCTTTTTTCCCCCCCATTAATTGAAGAATTTTTACTCCTCCTATCTTCTTCCGGTTGACTTGTTTTTGACAGCAGGAGCGCAGTCGTAGCACAGCAATTTCTCGCCAAAGGAAGCGCTTTTTGTGGGGACCGTACGGTCACCGCGAATCTAGGGTTATTCGCCGTATTGATTCATCGAGGCAACCTTCTGCAGTGCTGTTGCTGCTGGAGGGCCCGCAGGCTCGTCGTGTGGCCGTGACCCCATTTCCTTTTGGTCTTCTTCTCTCTCGAATCCTCTTCTTCTCGACCCATTACCTTCTTCCTTCCTCGTTTACTTTTTATTTCTCCTTCTGATCGGCCTGGAGAAGCCCTTTAAAGAGAGAAAAAAATCGAATCTTTCAGCCGCCAATGTAAGCTTCTCGCAGCAACCGGGCGATGGGCAACTGCTTGAACCCTCCGTCGAGCGTGGAGGACTCGCGGACCTCTCAAAACTCTTCATGTGAGTTTTTGAACTGTTCCATTTGTTGCTTAAAATTGGCATCTTGCTGTTGTTCCTTTGAGATTGCTCGGTATCGGATTAGGGAAAAGCTTGAGTTTCTATCTAGAGGAGTGGATTAGGGATTGCGCAAAGTGGCTAGCAGAAAAGACAACCAGTATAAAGCTAGATTGTTTTGGTTATTTGGGAAGGGAATCTGTGGATTTTGGTTTACTCTCTTTTGGGTGTTTGCCAAAGTAAGATTCTTTCAACTACAAATTGAGCAGCATATTCTCAACTTGTAACATCCTCAGAAATCAGGACCCTCAGATCTCTTCACATACACCTGAATCTTTCACCTCTCTCCTCTGCCGTAATTTCCTTCTTTACATATCACCATGTCCTTTTGCTCGAAAAGTGTAATAACCATCTTCTCGTTACCTCAAATCAGATAATAGGATAATTATAAACATTGTGCAGATGTCCTTAATGCATTTGAGAAAACTTTTGTGCAATACTAATTGATGTGCCCAAACCATGCATCCTCAATCTCATTGATCTATTGCATATTTACTCACGGTGTTTCTTCAACTTAACTTATGCTGGTGCTAGTTATTAGAATAACTTATTTTGATTCAACAACAGATCCTTCAAAAGTTGTCACCAGCAGAGCAAGCTCATTATCAGTTCCTTCATCTCGGACGACATGTTCGACTCCCTCAACACTTACCATACCTTCATACAGTGAAAAAAATTCCAGTGGTGATCTTCCTACACCAAGAACAGAAGGTCAAATACTATCTGCCTCAAATTCAAAGGACTTCACTTACAGCGAACTGAAAAGCGCGACGAGAAATTTTCGTCCTGAAAACCTTATTGGCGAAGGAGGATTTGGCTATGTTTATAAAGGTTGGGTGGACGAACAAAGTCTTGCCCCTTCAAAGCCTGGCCATGGAATGATTGTTGCTATTAAGAAGCTCAAACGTGAGAGTTTCCAGGGCCATAAGGAATGGCTGGTGTGTGTTTTGAGCCATGAACTCTCTATTATCCTTCTGAGAACCTCTTTATTTTGCATTTGTTTTGTTCTTATGGTGATTAGTGATTGCAGACAGAGGTCAACTATCTTGGTCAGCTTCAACATCCCAATTTGGTTAAGCTCATTGGCTATTGTTCAGAGGGTGATAATCGACTTCTAGTCTACGAATACGTGGCCAGAGGCAACTTGGAAAATCATCTTTTTAGAAGTGCGTATGTGAAATATTCTATTTCCTAATCATGGCCACTTGAATTCATGAGAAAAAGAAATTTGGCATGAGCAACAATTTCATTTAGCCAAAAGAAAGAGAAAGTCCTGTTCTCTGAATTTTAGGGTAGAAAGTTCAACATGTTCTTAAAAGACTTTTGTTCAATGGTTGTTGTATCAGCTGTACAAGTAGCTCTACTTACTGGATTTGATTTCTTTTCTAGGAAGTGCACAGCCACTTGATTGGCAGACAAGAATCAAAGTTGCAATTGGAACAGCTAGAGGAATCTCGTTTTTGCATGATTCCAAGTCTCAAGTGATATATCGAGATGTCAAGGCATCTAACATTCTCCTTGATCCGGTATGTTATGTAGATTTATGCCAACTGCCAAGAAGAAGAAGCACTGTAAATTTTGGGTTAACGTTCCCCCGAGCTTATTTTCCCTTTATGCACTGCAGGAATTCAATGCAAAGCTTTCAGACTTTGGTCTTGCAAAAGCTGGACCAACTGGGGATAGAACTCACATATCCACTCAAGTCATGGGAACTCAGGGATATGCTGCTCCAGAATATATTGCTACAGGTACTTGATTTTTAACACGCTGGCTAAAAATTTATCTCTGTTTGCTTCATTCTTGGAAATGTTGATGTTTTGACAGTAAACAAATATTTCCTGGAATTCAACAATATTTTTTGGGTAAAGAGTAGAAACCTCCTTGAACTTGACCCTTTTGCAATTACCTCCACGAACTTTAAAATTTGATAAAAAATTAACTAAATTTTATGAAACTAACAGTATTATTATCTATTTAACGGAATATTTTTAAAATAACACATGATAACTTTTTATTGATCCAAATAATAAAAGATAAATAAAAAAATTAATTGGAAAATTAATATGTTAGAAAATAGGAAATAATAATTGCAAATTAAAAAAATGTGAAATCTGAATTTATTTTTTAAATTTGTAATTAATATTTCTTAATTTATTTTTATTTTTTATTTTTTAATATTTAAACCAATGAAATGTTGCCACATGTCATTTTAAGAACATTCCTAACGGAAGAGATGTTTTTGTTAGTTTTTTTTTTGTTGCCATATGCAAACATAAGAAACAGAAGAAATGATAAAATGTTTCGACAATTTAGGACATGGCTGTAGCTTATCAGCCATTTGTATAGTTCAACTGATAGCATCAGATATCAAGTTTTAACTTCTCAACTGGTTCATCAACAAACAAAGAATGTTCTTGATGTGAGTACATACTGTTCACATGAAGTCAACCAAATGCTTGATTTTGATTGTATCTTTCCAAACTCTAAATTTGCAGGTAGACTCTCCGCAAGAGCTGATGTCTATAGCTTCGGGGTTGTGTTGCTGGAGTTGCTTACGGGACGTCGAGCTCTTGACAGATCAAGGGAACTCCCAAAACAGAATCTGGCGGACTGGGTGAGGCCCTGGTTGACCGACAAGCGAAAATTGCACAAGATCATTGATCCTAAACTTGGGGAACAGTATCCAAAGAGAGGAGCTCATGCTCTTGCTCAGCTTGCTTCGAGGTGCATTAGCAACGACGCCAAACGCCGGCCTCCCATGTCTGAAGTCTTGACATCTCTGGAGCAGCTTCAAGACCCCAAGTTTGCATTTGTATCACCCCGAGCTAAGGAAGGGAAGTCTTCAGCTAGTATTCCCAGGTCATCACTGAGGTTTCTTGTTTCACATCTGCATCCAAGTGATGGTGGGAACTGGGAACCCATTTCCCATCAATAATCATATAAGCTGCAGGGCCTCCGTACAGCAAAGCTTCTAATTTTATTGCATTTCAAGTGTATTTTACAATAAATTATTTTGTTTTACCACACCTTGGTTTGGAAGTCCATTACTTCTGAAGTCAGATGGCAATTCTTTCCTTTTTTTTGACTATGTATGTCTCGGTAAATATCATTTTCTTCACTTGTGATCAACAATATTTAAGATTATAATTAAATATGATTGATTAAGTTAATACAAATAAGAAAACAATAGAGAAGACAGCATATGTGCAAGTTAAAAAATGACCTAAACTGCAAGTATCCAAGTCATATCATTCTTAAAGTTACTGAAATTGTCCACTGGAGTTCTGCCATGATTAATAATTAACACAGGGTTTAAAGATAAACACCTACAAACACGCATGACCCAAAACAAAAAAGCAAGCTTCCCATCAATGTTAATAGAAGATGAGGCTCCTCGAGGTTGTCATGCTTTGCCTTCAGGCTCACTTGTAGATGCAGCATTTGCACTCTCCATCTTTCCACCATCTGCTTTGGTCTCTTCCTCATCAGCATTAACTGTAATGACTAGAATAAATTAATATCAACTAGTTTAATTGAAATATGCATCATGAATGAATGTAATAGTTGCAAATTTATTTTGTATGCAGGTAGTCCAAGCAAGTCTAGCAATCTAGCATGCTCCTTGGAACAAAACTTGTTAAAACGTTCTTTTTAATGCCCAAAAGCACCACCGAGCAAAATTGGCATTCAAATTTCAAACAACGCGGATGAATAAATTAGACTCAGATGAATGAAGTATCAAAGATAATCATAAACTAAAAGACTTTCTGTTTGCATGCCTCTATGAATAAATTAGACTGACCTTCATCCTTGTCAGCAGTATCATCCAAATCATCATCATCATCATCATCAAGCTCATCCTCAGCACCACCCATATCCAACTTCTGCACATTATAACACGGATGAAATCTGTGTGGTATTGCTCAACAGTTTTTTCCATACCTATTAGTCAGAATGAGAATGACATACTGAGAAATCCATGTCATCAAAGTTCATCCCTCCAACTGCACAGGATAACATTTTAGATGTTAGAATGTGAAAGTTCCAACAAGAATAGAAATCTGTGCAAACAAAATACATGCTAAAATATACATAAGCCAAGAGATATATAAGATGTTTACATTTATCTTCCTTCTCATCATCTTCATCAATCCATTTGTCCCAATCAACCTTCAAATATACAGGAGGCTTTCCTTCTTGCTTTAACAGTCTGCTCCACCATTTCTTCTCGGCTTTCTTGATGAGATAGCATATAGTCCTCAATCCAACAGCAGCTTTGCTCTCCTGCAGTTGTTCTTGTTAACCCAACGTTCCAGTGCTTTGAATTGTAAACCTGCCAAGTAGTTTTAGTATAGGAAAATAATTTCTTGAGATACTTACATCAACATTAACCTTATCAAACAACTCAAAATCAAGCTGGTAGGGGATGTTTTCTGCTCCACTAGTAGCAGAGAAGCAAAAACGACCTTCTGGCTGCAATGTGAGCTTCACATCTTTTGCATCTGGCAATTCAATTGTAATATACACACAGTCGGAGTTTTGAGCCCATTTTGTAGTCGGGTGTCGGCTGTGGACCAAAGGAAAAAAATCATCGGCTAGATGCATCATTAGAAATATCAGTACATAATGATCATAAAGAACAATCTAATAAAGCATGCACAAACATCAATGCGTTCCATCGTAAACGCTTCCAGAGCAGATATAAATCTTTAATATTTTTATAAACACAAATATGCTACACAAAATTATGTTTTTAACTTAAATAATAAAGAAATTCGTCTCATGAGAAAACACTAAATATTAGCACAGAAACCAAAATTCATACCGAAGCTAGTATGCATGTACCCGTCCTGCTCGTACATATAACCTCTCTGAATTGAGAATGAGTATAATTACCGATGCTCTCTGGATTCATAAAACACTCAAGTACCAAAAAACCAAGAAGATAGTGCATGATTTGGTTCAAACCAAGATATTAAATGTCGCGCCCTGGTCCGGGCCCGCTTCCGGCGGCCCCGTCCCGAGACGCGGCGGCAACGACTCAAACACCACGCAGCGGAAGGAAAAGCCACGAATCATAACATAAAATAAAAGACAATATTAAAACCAATAATTACAATCCATAACTCTGACGATACATACGATAAGAAACAGTTCGATCAAATACAGGATTTAACAAAATATCAAATAGTTCTACATATTACGGCTCTAAAATAACAATATCAAGATTTAGCGTTATAAGGCGACGAAACGAAACAAAATACAAAAGCAATTGCCATCAGAGCGTCAAATCTACGACTGTCTACTAGCTGTCTAAAAACTATCTACACCTCGGTATATAGATCGACTACTCACCCCTGCAAGTCTGAAGCAAAAACAACGAAGATCAGCGGGTACTAGGTAGGAGAATCACAATATGATCAACAAGCATCAAGTGTCAACTCAACAATGAATAACAACATGGCCTAAGATGCAGTCAAAGGCAATGAACACAACAAATACTCATCACCTACTCCTAAACAACATCAACTAAATCATCGAGCGTGTGGACCGTTGGGTAAAAACCACGCACTCTACCACCTACAGAGTGGCATCAACCGTTCGCTCCAACGATGATGCGACTACCCCCACCAAGCAGGTAGCCCGTCAAATGTCGCGTCTGACACCATCGCACTCGAAGGTGCCCAACGTGCGACTAGTCAAATATCATATATACCCTCTCCCATGTCTGGGGGTACCACACCGAAATGGTCCTGGACCGAAGTCCTCTCCAAGGCCGTAGCCTCCAGATCGACAACAATCATGCAACTCGACTCCAAGAGTGCAACAAGGTATATCACCATGATCAACAATAAAACAACAACTCCAAGTGATAACAACATGAACAACATGATAATAACAAAACATCATGATCAACAATATAACAACTCCTCCAAGTGATTATGACATGATCAACCGGATAATAACATGTTCAACAAGTAAACAACACAAAATGTAACAATATGGACACTATGCATACAATGACTAATCCAATGCACCATGGGATTAGCATAGCATACTATGATCAAGAATAAACGCCAATAAAAATGTAACACATGCAATTTCTCTACATGACATGTCCAACAATAATGTGCAACAGGAGTTCAATAAATTTTTAGAAACAAATCAAACAATGAAAGCAAGTGTATTTCCGTAATTTATCTCCAACGACAAATCAACAAAAGACAAGGACGACAGACTTGTAGGCTCAACCCACCCTCAACTCACTCTCCAAACTACAATTATTTCACACTAATTAATCAACTAAATTCTCGTACTAATAATTTAATATTATTTAAACACCTCGACAACCTCAATAACTAACCAACTGAAAGAACATCCTAACAATGTTTTCTCGGAAAACCAACCCCACCATCGCGTTCAGCACGCGAAAATATTCAAGTTTGCCATTCACCTCAATTTCAACCGACAACTCGAGATCCACCAAATAAAATTAATTATCATTCATCTAATAAATCGTAATAATATACTTTTTAATTAAAAAGTATAATTTGACAACATTCTGATTCAATCTACAACTAATTAAATATTTTAATTAGTAATTAATTAACCCATCAAATTAATCTAATCATCGTTATCAATTAATTAAATATTCCTTATTTTTCTTCTCTCTTCCTTTTCTATTTCTTTTCTTTTCTTTTCTTTTTCCTCTCTCCCTCTCCTCTCGCCTCTGCTCCTGATCTCGTGCGCCTCTCTCTCTCCCTTTTCCCTTTCTTTTTTTTCTTTTTCTTTTTCTTTTTCTTTTCTCCCTCTCCTCTTCTCCCAATCTCCCTCTTCACGCTCCTCACCTGCAGCTCGCCGCCCCCTCCTCTTCCGGCCAGCCACCTAATCGTCGCCGATCAGCGACTCCACAACCCCTGCCCTCTCCTCGACCCTCCGGACTCGCCCAATCCCATGACCGACCGAGTGGCGGCCCGAACGGTCCGCACCAGCACTCGGCTGCTGCGCAACCTGCGCGTGGCAGCCCTCCGGCGGGGCGATCATGACATGGCAGTCCGCAGCCACTTCATTCGGCGTTGCGGTGCGATTTCCGCACGCCAGATCGCGTGCGGCCAACCCGCGTGGGCTGCGGTTTCGCAGTCACGTCTTCCTCTCGTCTTCAACGGATTCGTCGGAGATAACAACGAAAAATGAAGCAGACTGATGAGATCTCCTACCTCGATTTCGGCGACGACAATCTCCGGCGACAACGGTTCCCCTCTCCACAGTCGGCTGCACCTCCTCTCCCTCACAGGTTCTCCTCCTCCACGCTCTCTCTCACACACAACTTCCCTCTCCCCTTCTCCCTTTCCTTCACAGGTTTCACACTTCTCCCATCCATAGCATCTCTCCCTCTCCTAAAACCCCTCAACAGCACCTCTCCCTCACCTCACCATCAAGATCACCTGCCACCACCCACTTCTATAGCCATCCCTCAACCCCTCATCAATTAGTTGTTTAACTTATATATTTTATTTTATTAATTTTCTTTTTTTTACACGGAGCATAACATTAAACATGCAGAGAAGCAACACAGAATCAAAGATAAATCAGATACCATCTGCATACAAACCACCTACTCAGACAAACACTTCGATTCATACACAGCTAATGTTGCATAAATAAATGTGATTTAATCTCACTAGGTGAAACTTTGCCAAACCCTATAACATTTTTTTCCATTTGAGCAGAATCGGTGATACTAAAAATCACAACTTTGATGCTACAAACACCTTGAGGAAAGCCCCAAAAACAACAATTCAAACATCAAATTTCATGGTTGGGAGACCAGAAACCGACTAAAAATCTCAAACAAAAGCAAAAACACAAGAAGTCCAGATTTGTCACCTCATCTTCGACGGGAAGAGAAGAGGAAAAGAACGAGGGAAAAGGGAGGGTTTCGTCTCGACGAGCGTAGAGTCGTCGCGCCGCTTCTCAGTTCTCACTTCGGAGATGCGTTTGGGCGCATGTCTAGTGAGATATAGGGAGATAGGTGAGGGGAAAAAGATCCTTCCATAGAAATCTGGAGAGTTCTCCCTCGTCCCTTGATCACTGTCCGTTCAGATGATCTTAGCCGTCCGTCTAGTTCACGGGTCTGGATTTAGTGGGCTTTATTAGATTATAAGGATGGCAATAAGTCCGTTAACCCGCACTTTCCCATCATCATTTTCTATTCTCTAAATCCAACAAGGAATGGATTATTCAAAACAGATTCGACTCCGATCATTCGAGTCGAATTTGTAATGAAACGACTCAAGTTACGAAAGCTGTTGGGACTTGGGGTGGGAGACTTGCCAATGGGGCGGCAGAAATTAGCATGACACAATAACTGCAGGGCCGGGCCAAAAATTCAGTCCGATAAATTTATCAGATCAGGGCTGGGCGGCCCGCAGTTATTGCGGGCTGACGCGGGCCGACTCTTATCGTGTCGGGCTAGCCCGTTTGGCCCGCAAGAAATTAAAAGCCCTATACCTTATTACCGCCCCGCCGCACATCAATGCTTCACTCGAGTCACTCCCCTCACGTAGTCACGCAGTCACGCGATGCGATCACTCGCATACTCACCTCTGCAGTGTCTCACTCCTCTCTCGCACTCACCTAGGAGAAGTTTGCCCTCTCCTTCGCAGTCCGCCCTACCTCCAACTCTCCGAGCCCTAGAAGAAGCTCTCCTTTGCGGACTGTGGCTCTGCCTCGTGCCTCCGTCATCAGCTCTGACCTTCGACTCTCCTCTGCAATCCACCACTCCACCTACTCTCCTTCGCAGTTTGCCCTGCCTTCGCAGTTCGCCCTACCTCCGAGCCATAGGAGAAGCTCTCCTCTGCCTCGTGCCTCCAGCTCTGCCTCTGATTCAAGGTCAGCACTCTATCTAATGTGTAATTTGATCATAGGTGTAATTTCATGCTATCTAATGTGTAATTTCATTGAGCATTCTTATTTATTAATTTTTTGTGTCCATGTGCTATTGACCTATTGTGCTCATTGAGCATTTGAACATTTGCTAATTTTTGTGGGCTCGCGGGCCGGGCCGCAACCTTAGCGGGCCGGCCGGCCCGTTTTGCCACCCCGCGCCAAGCTGAGGTCGGACAACATAAGTCGTGACTTAAGTAGTGATGCATAGCAGATATCGTTACGGTGAATGAATCAAAGTCCCCTCGTCGCTTCTTATCCTTTAACAGCTGCTGAGAACTCGAGAAGCGAAGCAAGAGAGAGATGGCGGAAGAGACGGCGAAGAGCAAACCGATCAGGTTCGGCATCCTCGGCTGCGCAGAGATCGCCCGCAAGCTTTCCCGCGCCATCGGCCTCGCCCCCAACGCCGTCCTCGTCGCCGTCGGCAGCCGCTCCCTCGACAAGGCACGCCGCTTCATCGCCGACAACGGCCTCTCTGCCGCCGACGTCAGCGCCGCCGGGTCCTACGAGTCCGTCCTTGACGACCCCGGCGTCGACGCCGTCTACGTTCCCCTCCCGACCAGCCTCCACGTTCGGTGGGCTGTCGCCGCCGCCCAGCGCGGCAAGCACCTGCTTCTCGAGAAGCCCACGGCACTTTGTGCCGCTGACCTCGACCTGATCCTCGACGCCTGCCGCTCCCGCGGCGTGCAGTTCATGGATAGCACCATGTGGATGCACCACCCGCGGACGGCCAAGATGAGGGAATTACTGTCTGATTCAGCCCGTTTTGGGCAGACAAAGACGGTAATCCGCCCTCCATCCTTATGAAAAATTCACCTTTTTTTCTTTATCCTTTTCCAAAAAATGCATTTTAGGGTTGAATCTGAATCGGAGATATACCGATGCATCATCCCATGACCTATGTTTAATTTCGTCTGGGAAGAAACTCTGCAAATTAAAACCAGTAACTTATTTGTCTTTAATTTCATCCGGTAGAAGAATGCACTCTTTTTCTGCAAATAGATTATTTCAGTGAATATGTAGAGATTTCTTTTGCTGCTACTATTTCTCTTCTAACATGTAGATATTACTAAAAATTCGCTCATCATTAGAAACATTATGTGTTCTTAATTTGATCCTTGATTGAATTTTTGCATGTGGCTGGCAGATCGGGAGCAATTTCTCATTTGCTGCAGACTCTGAGTTTCTACAGAATGACATCCGTGTTAAACCTGACCTTGATGCTCTTGGAGCTCTTGGTGACATGGGATGGTACTGCATCCGCTCGATCCTATGGGCTGCTGACTATGAACTGCCTAAGAAAGCAATTGCGCTCCACGGTGCAGTCAAGAATGAAGCCGGTGTCATTCTGTCATGTGGATCGTCCCTTCTTTGGGAAGACGGAAAGGTTGCAACCTTCCATTGCTCTTTCCTATCTCATCTGAATATGGAGCTCTCAGTTGTGGGAACTGGAGGATCCCTACAGCTAAGTGACTTTGTGATCCCCTTCGAGGAGGAGAAAGCGCCGTTTTCATTTGCTTCAGGCTCGGCCTTCACTGAACTGGTAACTGGATGGCAGCCTCTTCCCAGCAAACACATTGTCACCACTAGTCTGCCGCAAGAGGCTCTTATGGTTGAGGAGTTGTCGAGGTTGGTGGCAAGCATCAGAGATTCTGCTGGTAAGCCGGATGATAAGTGGCCAACCATCAGTAGGAAGACACAGCTGGTCCTGGATGCAGTAAAAGCATCACTTGATCAGGGTTGTGTACCTGTGGACATTGTTGAGTAATCATCACTCGGTATTAATAACCCTTGGAACCTATAGTTGGAACTTGATGTTTGTATTGGAAGAACTATGGTTTATTTGCTGAAGCTTGTTAAGATTTTTTTCTGATACATGGTTCAGAATGTATGTTATGAAGGCTTTCCATCAAATTTTGTATGCTGAATCAATAATCATCCTTTGGCTACTCATCATATATGAGCAGAGATTAGCTTAGCAACTGGGGAATGGTGGAAAGTCTGGAAACTCTGCTTGCTTTCTCCATCTTCTATCATAATAGCATGTTCTTGACAGAAGGTTAAGGATGGTAAAGACGTTCTCCAGTGAGCACTTCGTGGCTTGGGATTGCATTTGCATGTGGGGAGGGCTAAAAATAGCCTGATGCCCTGATCCTCTGCCAAACATCCAGTAAAGAAATCCAACTTTGCTACTCCTGGAAGAAACAATTGAAATAGCACGTTGGATAGTGCTTAAAAGCGGAGCAATTTGTTTGACTGCTGAATCTCTTTTCGAGATATCAGCAACGAGTAAGCATGATGGTTGTCTTTGAATCTTTGATGGATGAAGCAAGAAAAATATACTTGCTAATGTGTATATGAATTATTTATTTATTTATTGCATGTATATAATTCTAAGCTGGAATTAAACCCACGTATGGAATGATTATTCCATTAATCGCATAAGGCCTAAATCACATACATTTTGGTTGATAAGACAAGCTTTCTCGCTCTGCCTACGATGGACAAAACTTCGGCGGCTGCACCGAAGCCTCGTGCTGCTCCAATGAAGAGGCAGCATGGGCTGGGACCTTCCCCAATGCATGGTTCATCGTGCCAAGATCCTGGAGGGTCCTAGCCCATACTGCTCTGTGATTGGGGCAGCACGGGGCTTCGGTAAGAGGGATTTGGAGAAAAAATCAATTCGATCCGACCAAGTGTAATTGGGTCAGGTTAAAAAAATTTCACCTCTCAAACCTGACCTAACCTGATCTAGTTCGGGTTGGGTCAGGTAGTCGGGTTTGTCTGTTTAGGTAAAAAAATGAGTTTAAATAATATTTTTTTTTAAAAATTAAAAATAATTAAAAATAAATATTTTTAATATAAATATTTTAAAAAATAAATAATTTGGTCATCGGGTCGGGTCTCGGGTTATCGAGTTTCAAATTCTAAAATCCGAGACCCGACCCGATTATTGGTCGGATTCGGTCAAATTGTACCCGACTCGACCCAAATAGGTCGGGTCGGGTCGAGTCGAGTTCTCGGGTTCATTGGGTCGGGTCGACCCAATGAACAACCCTAGGCTTCAGTGCAGTAACACTAGACTCATTCATTTTATTAATACTCTACCTCTTATAAATAAATCAGATTTTACACAAGTATTATCAAAATCATGTTATAGATTGGTTTAATCAAATTTGATCAGAAAATGAAATATTAATTGGCATCTTATGTCAATCGAGGGGTATTTATTAATATTTTATTATTGAAACAAAATAAAAAAATAGAATTTTGTTCTTGCCCGAAGTCAGGGTGACACAATCCTGCGCGTCTCCTGGTTTTGTGCAATTCCAAGTATGGATATAAAAATTTGATATTGACTTGTGTACATGGTGTGCGTCGTATCTGTATATAATACAGGATGAGAGATGTCTTTGCGATAATGCATCCCCGAATCTCGTAGGGTTGTGCCCAAAATTGGTCGAGACTAATCTTAGAGATGTTGAGTTTATAATTGGTGAATTATTCGTAATTAATGAGGATGCGTAGAGATGACAATTGAAATTAGTTAATCAAATCGCAAAGTTCAGTTTCAAATAGTGAATTTATGGTTCGATTTTAGTTGGTAAAATAAAAAATTGATTAAAATCGATTCGGTCTCAATTTTCAGGTCACCGATAACCTATTTACAATTAATCGATAACTGAACTAGTAATATTAATTATTTGATAAAATTGATATATTTGCAAATTTCAGTTAGCTACAAAAAATGCGATTAATCGAACAGTTGCCATCCCTAAGGACGCGATTATCCTTGTATGATCGGGTGGAGCTCTCGAGCTAAGTAATATCTAATTTGACTTGAGTCTGATTCATGAGTACGAGCTTAATTTGGCTAGACTCTAAGTGCTTGTTTTGATAAGAGACTCAAAGTACTAGTGCAATTCAAATTTAATTTAATTTATTATTATAAACACAAAAATTAAAAGGCACCTAAACTCAAAGTACTACTAAACGCCCCCCCCCCCCCCCCCTGCGTGTATTCCATCATATTTCGTCGTTATTCAAATTAAATTAAAAGTGACGCACCTAAACACTAATTCAACCCATAAAGGGGTCAGAACTCAGAAGTGCGACAGCAAAAGGCAGCACCACAGCAGATCCCCTTCTCCCACCAACCCAACCCAGCGGCGGCACTCGCACAAACGTCTTCGTCTCAATCTCCTCCTCCTTTTGCCTCGCATCCACGGACCGATCGCGGATAAGGATTCTTCCGGTGCTCTTTTTCGGGATAAATGGTCCAAGATACCCGCTCCTCCGGTTATCCTTATCCTTAGAGCTTTTCTGCTCCCGCTGTGGATGGTTTTAGTGGGATCATTCCTGTCGGGTGGCGGATCCTTTTCTTCGAGAATGGCGGTGGTGGAGCAGGACGCGATGTGGAGTGGGTTCATTTGGTTCTTCCTGGTGTTAAATCTCTTTGCTAGGGTTCTAGCCAACATGGAAGGTACGTTGCGCTTGTTCCTCGGTTTGTAGTTCTGGTCGTGGGTGATCGGTAGCTGTGGTCTTTTGGAGATCTGACAGATTTCATGGCGCGTGAGATCAGAGCGGAGTGATTTGGATCTTGGAGCTAGAAAAACTCGCTCTTTCTTCTTCTTCTTCTTTTCATTTGTTGTCGTGTGTGCTTATTTCTGGCTAGTGTTATCGGATTGTGGTGCGCGATGTGTGCTTCACTTGTGTTGCATGGTTGTTGGATTTTTGGAAGGGGGCAAGGTCATATTTGGTTGGATATCCAAACATGGCAAGTCCATTATGTTCATGTGGGCTCTCTTTCTTAATTACAAACAGTGTAGTTAGGAGAGTGAATTAATTGCCGTATTTGCAACTCAACGATGACATTTCTGTTTTAGGTTACGCAATTATTTGTTGCTGGAACCCAATGGATACGTTTAATAGAGGTTCAGTGGTTGTTTTCCGAAAGCTCACTTCATATTTGTTATTTTGGTCAATTTCTCTCCTCATTTATGATTTTCGAGGTCTTCGTATGGAAAGCAATGTACGTATACAATAAATGGAATGATGACATATTTAGCTGAAGGACAACATAGATTAGATCTCCGTAGTATTTCAGAAACTCATAGCATTGTTTTGAAATACAGTTTTGAAGGGCCAGATGTGGATCTGGTACATTCTTTGTGTCATACAGCTGTTAATTAAGAAGCTATAACTTGAGAAGAAGGGGGAAGTTTGGTAATCAGAAGTTGATAATTCCATTACTAGACCGCTGCCTACTTCTGCTTGACCTAGCAAAAATCTTCATTTTAAAGGAGGAAGCGTCTTGAATGGATGTTTTGTTCCATAATAGGAGCATTTCATTCTTATCTTGCTTGGATAAAATCATGCTTTTTTTATTTGATCACAGGACAGCTTTAATTCTTATATTTACAAGAAACTACTGAAAAATAAAGAAGCATTGCTAAATTTTTGAGATTCAGAAAAGCCATCTGGGCATAGTGGATATGTATGATCTTTCTTGAGATGCCACACCAAAGTTTTAAATATTCTTCAAATTCAAAAGTTTTACAGAGAATTTCTTTGTTTAGAATGTACATGATTAGTTTTGGATGGTTTGAAAGCTCAATTCTGTACAAGCCATTATGTGATCTATGTTTTCTTACTTGATCTCTCTTCTTTGACTTATTCTGCACTCGAGTTATTTCTTCCTTAAAATGCAAGTGTGAAAGTTCTTTGCAGAGTACCTCTTAAAAGCAAATTCTTTAACACTTAAAAAGTTCTTATAGTGGATGTAGTCTTTACTCTTTACCTATTTCTTCTGGATTATATTCAATTTTGGTACCAACAGGTGATGCTTTGCACAATCTCAAGACCAATTTAAATGATCCTAATAATGTGCTACAGAGCTGGGATCCCACTTTGGTCAATCCATGTACATGGTTCCATGTTACATGCAACAATGACAATAGTGTTATTAGAGTGTAAGTTACCAGTCAATTTCTACACTATGTTTGTCATTATGGACCTCTGTAAGTTGATCATGCTTTTCTTCTTTCAGTGATCTTGGAAATGCTCAGCTATCTGGTACTTTGGTCCCTCAACTCGGTCAATTGAAAAATCTGCAATATCTGTAAGTTGTGGGCTAATTGTGCTATAATTATTAATTGTAGATTGGCATTAAACTGTTGAGTAGACTGATGTCTTATTGGTCACTTTCCAATTTATGATATTTAATTTTGTAATTAATTGCGTCAATATTCTAAACATCCTATCTGTTTTACTTTTAGATGGCAGATCATATTGTAATTTACTATAGTTAAAGTAATTCACATGGGATATAAGATTAAAACGGTTCTTTATCATACAACACATTTTCTTTCAACCCCACTTACTGATAGCACAGCTGCCCTTCTGTTTGTTTTTGCGTAGGAAATTTGTTGATATGGCCTATAAATATGAAGTTATTCTTCTCGGCTGTCAGTGTTATATGTTCTAACACCCAGATAAATCAGATTGGTTATAGCTTGATGCAGGTTTACCTGTTATATTTTTTCTTTCCTTTTTTGACACTTCTGTTTTTTAATTTAACCTACGGCCTATCTCCATGTCTGGTCTGAAGAAAACAATCTTTTTATGCCCTTTTACCTAGGTGGTAGTGATTGTACCACATCCAATGAATACTCTTCATGTGCTCATGCATATTTTATTATGTTCTCTTATTAGTTTTAAATCATTTTGTATAGTTCTATTATGACATGGTTCCTTGCAAGTCCAAGATAAATGGAAATGGTACAAGTGCACTGTGGATAAATACCTCTTATTCTAAACTTAGGATCTTGATTGCACAGACTATAGTGGCCCTCGATTAATGAACTCTGATGTACCATGTTTTTCTTGTCTATATATTTTCGCTTATACTCTTGATGTAAGTCTAAAACAGAATTTTGTAAGAATTCTGGAATAATTCTATTCACAGTGATTTCAGGCTTTAGTTTTTTTTGTTAGTAATTACTGATTTGATCTATATTTCCATGCAGGGAACTTTATAGTAACAATATTAGTGGGACGATACCTAGTGACCTTGGAAATCTGACAAACTTGGTCAGCTTGGATCTTTACCTAAATAGCTTTACTGGTGAAATTCCTGATTCATTAGGGAAGCTGACAAAGCTGCGTTTCCTGTATGACTCTCCCATCCTTTTCTCAAATAAGATGATTCTTGTTGTTCAAAATTTATTCTTTTAAACTTTACTTGCTTAATAATGGGTTACGTTTTGCTTATTTATTCCTTTTTTGATAATTTCCTGGGTTAGCTGCATTTCCTATATGACCTGCCCATCCTTTCCATAAATGATATGATTCTTATCTTATTAAAGAATTGATTATTAGAAATTTTTCTTGCTTAGTAAAGGGATTTCTTTTGCTTAGTTTATTCTCATTCTTTACATTTTGATCCTTGTGTTTTTGCTAAACATTATTGTCTATTATGGGCTCTAACATTGCTCGCACCAGAAAGCTCAATTTTCATTTGGAAGATTCTGTACAGAACTGATGTATTGCTATTGTAGTTAAAAGGGAACTTTGTAGGTTAACCTACTAAGGAGCATGTGATGCGATTACTTGACAATTGGATGTCACACTGTCACTGAAACAATTTAGTTAATGACATTTTACATTGTCATATCTTTTGCTGTAATTTCATAAGTAGTAGTTATCATCCATTTCTTTTTTGCTTCAACCTTTTATAATGTCTATGTTATGAAGAAAATAGTATGATATGTAAAACTCCTTTATTTGCTTGATGAAGTTATGGTTTAATAATTTTTAGTCATATCCTATAAAGTTAAAACATTGAACAAGACAAAACGATTTGAATAAGCATTAAAAAACAAAAGGCAAATAATTGATTAGCTAAAAAAGATTGAAACACGTTAAACTACAAGGCCAGTGAAATTGTTCTGTGTGCACTTGTTTTCTTAAGAATTCATAGTAATAGATGAAATGATCAAAAAAATGAAAATAACAGTTACACCTTTATTTTGTCTTTAAAGAGCAGGAGTCACGGCCAGTGGCCCTGGGGGTTTTAAGAATAGATGCAGTTTAATTGGAGCATTCAGATGATAATTTTTTCCTTGTTTTCTACAAGGAATCTGCTTGGCATTGTTCATCTTTCAGACATTTTTTATTCCATTTTTAGCAAATTGCTATATCCTCAACATCCCAACTCTCCAATGGTAACTTCTTGTATATTTTATTTTCTAATTGTCACCTCAATATTTAAAATGTACCAAGCTTTGTGACACTCTCTAATCTTTCTTCCACAGAAGAGGTACATGTCAATTAAATATTAACTGTTCAGTTTAACTACCTGCATTGTCTTCTTTATTGTCCTTTTGCCCAATTGAATATTAATAACTGGTATGTCAGAAACTTTAATTTATTGTTTATGAACCCCAGGCTTCTAATTATAAAGTCATAGGCTTCTAATTATAAAGTCATACACTAAGCTGAACCTTCATTCTAGAAGAGTTTGCTAATGATATTTCTAATCTTGAATTATAAATTTGGTGAATAGTTAATACTGACTTTATTTCCCTAGTTTATTTTCTTTTAAATTATTTTGCTTTTCGTATTGAACTCTTACTTATGAAATTTCTGTTGAAGGATAGCCGGCTTAACAATAATAGTCTGTCGGGTACTATTCCCAAGTCTTTGACTAATATCACTGCTCTTCAAGTTCTGTAAGTTCTCTCTTGTCTTCAATATGGTGCACACCTCTCTAATAGGACTATATGAGAATTGTCATACCTATAATGACTTTGCTTTGTCAATAAATATGTAGGGATTTGTCAAACAACAATCTATCTGGAGAAGTTCCATCAACAGGTTCCTTCTCACTATTCACTCCTATCAGGTGCTTTCTGATTTTAATGTATCTTTTAGAGATTCTTGGCTTATTATCTGTTTTTTCACCAATTATATGATGTAAATATTGCAGTTTTGCTAACAATCCCCTTTTATGTGGCCCGGGTACAACAAAGGCTTGTCCTGGTGCTCCTCCCTTATCTCCACCGCCACCATTTGTTCCTCCTACACCACCTTCTTCTCAAGGTAATTCATGTGCCTTCTATTTCTACTCAATGAATCTAACTTGTTTTTTTGTTACTGGTGACTTGAACTCTTTTCTGTAGCCTGATTTAATGTTATTGTTCATCTTGTACTTGGTTGCAACACACTGCATCTAAATAGTTCCCGATGACTTTTAATTACTACTCCATTTTCTTTCTCCATCCATCTAAAGAGAGTCTGTTGAAAGTTCTGTTATCTCGACCATTTCCAGAGGCTTCAATCTACATGATTGAGCCCACTGCTAAAAAATCTAGCTGATGTCAGTGCTGATCTGAAGCACATTAAGTTGATTTAGCAACCTACAACTTGGGTAGACATTCTTTTTCATACTAGGATTGACTCAGTTTGATGCCTTATTCCTAGGTTATATGTTGATAATTCTGGCATGGATTTTATCTAAAGGTTGTATTTATCATTCAACAGGAAGTAGTGCCTCTAGCACTGGAGCAATTGCAGGGGGAGTTGCTGCAGGTGCTGCTTTGCTTTTTGCTGCTCCAGCTATACTGTTTGCATGGTGGCGTCGTCGTAAGCCACAAGAACATTTCTTTGATGTTCCTGGTCAGTATTAAGAATCTTTTTTTTTTCTCTTCCTGTAATCTGTGTGATTATGTCATGTCCCAAAAAGACCATGGTCAGGCATTTATACCTATAAGCACAAAATATTTAGATATACAAGGCGGGAAAATCTGATTAGACATTCAGAGCATACCAAGAGTACATTTCACATCTGCTCCTGATCAAACAAAACATGATAAGTATATACTCAGCAATTAGCTACTTATCAGCTTGGGTTAAGCATGATAGTTGTGTATACACCTAAAAATTTTCAAATGAAGTTTAAATTCATAACACAATTTTGTTCAACTGAAATATTTTTCATAGAATATGTTATCGTCCTTAGCATAATCAAGTAGTCAAACTGAGCATAAATCATCCACCCCTTTAATAGCAAACATAGTATATACTCAAGTTATCACTTCTCCATCTATGAGAATCTGATATTTATAAAATATGACAAGTCATAATTCTATATAAAATAAAATATCATATGAAATGCAAGTATCAGGCATTGGCTATGATCATAATTAATTAACCTCAATAGTACGAGCAGAGTCGTAGGCTAGTAGAAATATTACAATAATGCCAATCTTAATCTCCGTGATGCCAGTTCTGCAACTTAACAACAGTAACTCAGCTAAGAAGAAAGATAGTCTAGAACTATCTCCTTATCACATAGACCATGTCGACATGACTAATGTTTATACTTAGCACTCATTGCCAGGGTCATACCATAGCCAAACAGAGAGGACTACTGAGCATATCAGATATTTATATTCTCATCTCTCAGCATATCAAGTTTACAAAACAGTTCTTGAATTGTACATATTCCAAATTCAAGTAAAACATTAATTTAGAATGTCCAAATATCTCATTAAAATTACAAGTTTAAAGTGATTTTCATTTTTAATTGAAGAAAGATCAAGCATTGGATTGACTAACATATATTGCCCAAAACAAATAACCAAATTCGGATGACAATACTTAACCCTCATTTTTTCATACTTACAAGTTGCAAACAAATTATTTCAATATTCAAGTACTAAGCACCCAACATATTAATTGCACTGAAACTAATTTTAATTATTTTTGTGTCATGTGAGTGGAAATGACATATAAATTAAATTCTCTTCTGTATCTAATGAAGTGCAGTTTAACATTAAAAATATCAAACTGCTCATGCTTAACTCGAAACCTCCTTTTTGTTGTGCTTTGGTATGTGCTATGCAGATTGGGTGCAACATCTTAGTGGATTTGGATTTCACATTCCTAATATTATCATTATTTTGTGCAGCTGAAGAGGACCCAGAAGTCCATTTGGGCCAACTCAAAAGGTTTTCTCTTCGAGAATTACAAGTTGCAACAGATAACTTTAGTAACAAGAACATTCTGGGAAGGGGAGGGTTCGGAAAAGTCTATAAAGGACGACTTGCAGATGGTTCACTTGTAGCAGTAAAGAGATTAAAAGAAGAACGAACTCCAGGTGGGGAGCTTCAGTTCCAGACAGAAGTGGAGATGATTAGCATGGCTGTGCATAAGAACTTACTTCGGCTTCGTGGTTTTTGTATGACACCCACTGAACGATTGCTTGTGTATCCTTATATGGCTAATGGAAGTGTTGCCTCACGATTAAGAGGTGCCTCTCGTTCTTTTATTGCTGACTACTTATTGTTTATGCAAATTTTAATGTCTAGTTTCATAATGCTCTTAATACATTTTTACAATATTCTTACAGTATATTTTATGCTTATTTGCAGAGCGGCCCCCATCAGAGCCACCACTTGAGTGGGCTACTCGACGGAAGATTGCATTGGGTTCTGCAAGAGGTCTATCATACTTGCATGATCATTGTGATCCTAAGATAATTCATCGAGATGTCAAAGCTGCAAATATATTACTGGATGAGGATTTTGAGGCTGTTGTTGGAGACTTTGGCTTGGCTAAACTAATGGACTACAAGGATACCCATGTAACAACTGCTGTCCGTGGAACAATTGGGCATATAGCTCCAGAGTACCTGTCAACTGGAAAATCATCAGAGAAGACAGATGTTTTTGGTTATGGAATCATGCTTTTGGAGCTGATTACAGGTCAAAGGGCATTTGACCTTGCACGGCTTGCAAATGATGATGATGTTATGTTACTTGACTGGGTAAGTGTTCATCATTGTTCCCTTGATAATATATGGTACATCTAATATCAAGATACTAAAATGAGATAATAGTGTGGTTATTTATTTGAAGATAGATTCTAGAATGTTACAAGGATAGAAAATGATGATAGCTTCCATCCCTTGTGCCTCTGAAATTCATATTGCTAGATGTTTCTGGTGGAAATATTTGCATATAATGCCATCAAGTTCTGTAGCCTAAGTTCACATGGGTAGCACATATATAAAACCAATTTACTATATGAAATGAAAAGGAAATAATTGCTCAATTCCTTATGTTGGACACTAAGTTGATAAGTTCATCCAAATTTTCTGGTCCTACTGGAAGAATTTATGGCTTTGCATGTCCTTCCAGGTGAAAGGACTGCTTAAAGAGAAAAAGCTGGAGATGTTGGTCGATCCTGATCTGCAGAATGACTATGTCGAGGCTGAAGTGGAATCTCTCATTCAAGTGGCACTGCTCTGTACGCAGGGTTCCCCAATGGAACGTCCCAAAATGTCAGAGGTAGTAAGGATGCTTGAAGGTGATGGTCTTGCTGAGAGATGGGAGGAATGGCAAAAGGTTGAAGTGGTAAGACAAGAGGAGATGCTCCCACGTCATCACAACAATGATTGGATTTTAGACTCCACCGAAAACCTTCGTCCGGTTGATTTATCTGGACCAAGATGACCATACGATGAAAACACTAGATTTCCCCTCATTTCCTTCACTTTCTGTGCATTTTATGTCTTCTGTAACATCATTATTCATCCCAAGAAGAATTACAATTGTGTATATTAATTGATGGGGCCACTGTATCATTTGCGTTATCTGTTTGTGTATTTTGTTCCCTTCTTGCAAGTGGGCATACTTGGGGGCCTCTGCTAGAAGGTATGTCGACATGTACTAACACAAGCTTTTCTTATCAATACAGAGAATGCATGTCAAAATTTGTTCCTAGTTTCCTGGCCACGGCTGGGCTGTTTATATCTATGTTTGTGGAACGCAGATTACTTTCATACATGGACCAGTTGTAACTTCAACATGGATTGCAAGTTAACTGAGCTTGAATTATTTTTTTTCCTTTTCTTGGTTTTCGGTTCAGTTAAACTGTTGGTCCTGCTGCTATGAACATTACTGTTCCTCTTTTTCAAGTAGATTCATCTGTTTGGACCAATTACATCATGTATGCTGCTAAACCCTCTGAGGTCAAAGTCAACGCAGGTGGGTTTCTCCGCGATCTACCCGTGTGACATATCATTAATTTCTTCCATTAACTATTTTGGAACTAAGCCGTCTTTTTGTAACACAATTGTGACATAATTTAAGAAGTGTTTACGTACGTGCATTTTGCATCAAAGTAGACAAATATAATTGACTTCTATTCCATATAAATTTTACGTACGTGCATTCTGCATCAAAGTAGACAAATATAATTGAATTAGATAATAAATATAATGTTATTATCATCCAAAGAACATGCAATTTTTTTATTTTTGTTTAAAAATTATGAGAATAATTAGAATAAATTAAGCTGGTTATATATATATATATATATATATCTTTGCATACTACTGAAAATCAAAATAAATAAATAATGATAAAATTATAAATTTAAACAGCCTGGGTAATTTAAGAAACTATGCTTGATACATATAATACCAACCAAACAAACTTTGGAATTACCGTGAGATTAAATTTAAATGGCGTAATCTTAAAAATAAGAAAAATATTGGCCATAGTTTTATTAATAATAAAAGAAGTTAACATGATAATATGCTACCAAAAAAGCGTTAACATAAACATTCATACGAAGAAGTAATGAGAAGAAAAAAAAACATATGCATAAATTGTTGAAATGCACCCATTTGAAGCTTATTTTAATCAATTTTGAATAATTTATTTATTCAATTATTGATATAATTTAAGAGAATTAAAATGTGCAATAGATAGTCTAATATGAAAAGTTTAATGAGAAAAGTTATATAGTTCAAGTAGGAATTATATAATCAAGTTTTATATGCCCAAGAAGAGGTATATGAAGAGGTGCATTCATGTTATTTGCGAAAACTGACCTTTAGTCCCACATGGAAAGATATGCTAATTTTATATTAGTCTATAAGCATTAGAGTGTATGCTTAGATACTTGTGTGGACAAAGTGGAAGGTCAAGAGACGACATTAGTGTAGTGCGGCAGCACAGCACGCGGGCGCGTCACAAAGTTGCATTGGTGCTTTTAGGCACACTTAATTTGCACTTCGCATGAATCAAAGCACTCAATATTTGATTAATTAGAGAGGCGCACTTAATTTGCACTTCGCGAGAGTTAATTTTGAGATATTTTTGCTCATTAATCAAATTGACTGTTACTAATTCTTAATAATGAGTATCAATTTCGAAATTAACTATGAATTAATATATATAAATCAATCTCGAAAATCTCTCAAGCATTAATCTGAAATTTCTCTCATCCTCATCCTTTTTCTACTTGTTGCAACATTTCAAGAGTGTTTGCTCAATCCCGGAGGTGTATTGCTACGGGGCAATAGAGACCTTAAGGACATGGATCACCCGTCAACATCTTAATCTTCTCCGATTCTACATAATCCTTCTAAAATAAATGATCTACCCAACCAATAGATTGGAATTCCTCAGCTTTCTTTTAGTGGAAAGCCAATGAGCAAGACGAGTAAGAGCTTCTTCGTTGGTTCGACTCAAATGTGCCAGTCTCCATGTTTACCCTCGACACCGGCGCCTTCTTCAGCAACCTGTCACCAATTTCCACTAGCTTTTCCAAGTTTTCCTTCGTCGATATATCCAACGATGCAGCGTCCCCACTCAACGTATCCTCCTATAATTAAACTCAATGATTATATTAAGGGTAAATTACACTAACCTCCCATCTATTTGTAAATTTATCTTATAACCCCCCTGAGTTTTGTAAAAGATTACACAAACCTCCCCTATTACGAAATAAGATTACACAAACCTCCCATGAGTTTTGTAAATTATTACACAGACCTCCCTTAAAATAATTACTCAAAGATTACTCAGGGGAGGTGATTGTAACCTGGACAAATAGAAGGGGGGTCAGTGTAATTTCACTAAACCTCAGGGGAGGTCAGTGTAATTTACCCTTATATTAATTCAAGCAAATTGAAACATTTATATATATATATACACACACACACACACATCAATACGTAGGTATTGCGCTTCCCGGAGCCGGAGCATTGGTGTTGACTTTTATTTTTTTTTATTTTTAAACACGGACATAACAGGAGTAATCGGCGCCCAGCGCCGCGGAAGTGCTCTTTCGCCTCATCATTGAGCGGGCTGGTGACCTAGTTCGTGCGGGCGGGAATCGCCATGTGAAGCAGAGATTGATCAGAGAAGGAGAACGAGTTAATTGAATCTAGAGGTCGGTGACCCAGTTCTCCTTTTCCCTTTCTCTCCTTCACGAGGTAGGCAAAGAGATTCATGGCGGCCCCGACGATGAGGTCCGCGGAAGGCGGGGGCTAGTGGCGCCGAGGTCCTTGAAGAAGGAGATGGTGTTTCGCCGAAGAAGGTGAGACCCAGTTTACTTACATGATTTTAATAAATTTTAATTTTTTTAATGTGTTGATTGGACTGCTAACCCACGTCAGTAGCGTCACATCAGCGTGTTAACGATGAATCTAACATCTGATTCACGGTGGGATGTAATTGAAATAAAATTAAATTTTGAGTATATTATTAACATAAATAAAAACCTGGGATAAAATTGAGAAAATGTCCAAAGTTAGGGATATATAGTGTAATTAATTTTTTTAACCTACGAACATAATAATATTATATAAATCACATATGGATAAAAATTCAAACAAATACTGAATCCTCGTTAGGAAAAAAAATACAAAGTGAAACCACTCGAGCGCGTCAAGATAATGTGATGCGAAAATTAATAATTTATTTTTAATTTATAAATTATATATATATATTAAAAATAATAATAAATTATATTGAACCGATTGATTAATCGAAATCGGTAGACTTTTTACCGTGAACCATACTCGAAACCGAGAATTGATTATTCAAAAATATAAAATTGAAATCTAAAAAACTAGTTCGAGTTGAACAAATTTTTCCGTTAACCAAAATTTTTTATTTTTTATTTCCTCACCCCTACTTTTTAATAATTGTTGTCTCACTCCATGAGTAGTAGACCTTCCTCAACATCAGCCAATTAATTAACAAGACTGATTCCCCATTAATTACCAACCCTGGAGGACTAACTCCGAGGATAAAGGCAAAGTCAAATTTCATCTCGTTACGAATGATCTGGAGATGGAAAATTTGGATGGAACGCATGCTATATGCTTTGATAACAGAAGGAAATCTCTCTCGGAAATAGTCGTCGAATGGTCGTTAATTATTACTTATTACTGCAGCACTTGCACCAACTCGATATTATAATGTCTTTTAACATGTTGTTTACTGCATTATCTCTCTAGTTTTCTCTCCTTCTCCCCCCAACACTTGTATTCTTCCATACTCTTTGAACAATACAATACAAGTATTCTCTTTTTATATATACTTGTCAATAAAATATATACTGACTGCACTATCAATTTGATTAACATATCATTTCTTCCTTTTAACTATTTTGAAGCAAATCGAAACTAAGCCGTCTTTTTGTACTATAATTGTGATAAAAATAAAAAGTAAATATCCAGTTTACTGACATAATTTATTTCTTTATTTAAGGATTAGAGGTTATTTTTAAATTATTAAAAATAGGATAAAAATATTTCTAAACTCTTCTTTTGTTTATTTTTATCCTTAAACAAGCGAGAATGATCGGAAAATACTCCCGAACTATTAAAAATGAATAAAATACTCTTGAACTTTTTTTCGATAGATTTTTTACCTTTAGACAAACGAAAATAGTTAAAAAATACGAGTATTTTTACTCATGTCTAAAGGTAGAAATGATTTTTTTTCTTAGAATTAAATAAAAATACTAGTATTTTTCAATTATTTTCATTTATTTAAGAATAAAAAAATTATTAAAAAATAAGTTTAGAAGTACTTTTACTCATTTCTAATAGTTCGAAGGTATTTTTAAATTATTTTTATTTATTTAAAAATAAAAAATTAATAATAAAAAATTTAAAAATATTTTTATCTTATTTTCATGTAAAAATCATCCCCTTTTTTTTTACTCTTTATTTAATTATTTAACTCTGTCGGTATAGCCAGAAAGCGTTTACTGCAGGCACCAAAAACGATTCGTCATTAATTTTGAGAGGGAGACTAGTTACGTCACGATTTATAACACGACTTCAGATTAGTATGGACGCGTGACGGACATCACATGCGTATAGTGGTCCGGAGATGCTTTCGATGTGCGCCACGTTTTCAACTCGTGCTTTCGTGATATAAGTCGTGGCTCGTGGAAGAACATTAAAAAAAGACTGGAAAAGTCCACCCCCTTCTTCAAGGCTTCGATCTTTACCTCCTCGCTCGAGCTCGAAGTGGAGAGGTAGAGATTTCATTTCCTAGATATCTCCGTCTTCCTCTGATTTCCTTTCGAACCATGGTTTCCTTCTCCTCTCTTCCGCCTCCTCCGCTTCTTCCCCCTCCCTGAATCGAGCCCCTCTCTTCTCCATCGCTCTCAATTCCTGCACTACAGAGAGATTCCACAGATTGACATGGAGGACCCGGGGAGCTCTTCTTCCCCCCTCATTGCGCCAGCTCCTGTTGCTCCTCCCAAGGAAATCGACCTCGAATCCGGCCCCGGGGAGCAAGTCCAGTGCCGGATTTGCCTCGAATCCGACGGTCCTCATCCTTGCCTTGGGCTTTGTTCTCGTAATCCCAGATCGACTCTTGATTCTCCCTCGGGGAAGTTTGGGATGAATTCCGCCGATTGACTCTACAATCGGGGGATTTGTTTATTTTGGGGGGCTGATTGTCTGGACTTGTGTAACGTTGTTGCAAGTTGTTTTCGGGTGACCAATGTTTGACTATATATTGGAATTTCACTTTGCAGGAAGAGATTTCATAGCTCCATGCAAATGCAAGGGGACTTCCAAGTTCGTCCACCGCGAATGCTTGGACCAATGGCGGGCTGTCAAGGTCAGTGTTTAGTTCTGCGCTCGGGTTTGTCTAGGAAATTAAGCCATCTTACCTGCACTCTATGCCTCCTTGCAAACACCCATGCAGTGTATCGAACTGCACGAAGATGACAACTGGCTATCTTTATGAATTTTAATATGCTAGATGCAATGCCAAATCTGATATCATGGACATAGGCTCATATCTTTGCAAACATATGATTTGCACGAAATGATTCTTAAAACAAGTAAAAGATTCAGCACCGTAAGCTAGAAGAAGGTAGATAATGAAATAGATAGTGATGGAACTGCAGAGAAAACCTGAAATTAGAGGGATGGTGGAATTTTTAGAAACTACCTACTGGAATTTGTGTTTCTGAAGAATTGATTAAGATAGTATGGGTGTGCTAGGAAGCTTCCATAAAGTAAGTAGTATGTGTAACAGTTAAGAGATTGAATACAAGGGAAGCTGTTCCTCGCTTCCTCGAACAATGTGAGAAAGATTTTGGACTTATGGATGTTGCTGTGTCCTGTGATATGATCATCTTTTATCATGGATAAAAAAGTGATTGTGTTAGTGTTTGTCATGTACTTGTGGTCATGTAAGCATTCTAAAAGCCTGGTGGCTAGCTCTTTGTTGTTCGCCATTCTATGAATGCTGGGGATGAACATTAAATCTTTAAATGACTTTGACACATGGTCTATCAGTGTATTTTGCAGTCTGTTGGTGGATTGTTTCTCAACATCCAATTTCAGGAGATCCTGGTCATGACAAAGCCAAATTGTAATATCCACCCTTTATTTTTTAGGCTGGTATCTAATGATATAGTAATTAACCTATTAAAAATTTCTGAACTTCAATTTTAGTAGCTTCTTTCCCTTGTATATTTGGGACATATTGCTTGGTCTTGTCATTTGACAGGAAGAGTCTATTTGGCAGAATACAGTAGGTGTTAATGGACCCTTCCAAGATTTTGGAGAAGAGAGAAGTTCAAATTATTAGTAAATGAAATGGAATCTTATTTTTACTAATATCATAATCTAGGATTCTAGAGTCGATTATAAGGTGTTATGTAGAAAACTAAGTTCGAGTTAAGAGAAATGATAAACTATCAAGCTTGCACACAATACAGACATTTTGTTGGATTGGAAGTTAATACTTACCTCTTAGCAGGTGCTCTACCCAAACATCAATATTAGTACTTATTCTGTTTAATATTTTGTATATATATTTGGGTTACTGACTTCCATCTTTTTTTTGTAATCATTTTCAGGAAGGTTTTGCATTTTCTCATTGTACAATCTGCAAGGCTCCTTACTATTTGAGGGTGCATGTGCATGAAAATAGGAGATGGAGAATCTTGAAGTTCCGATTCTTTGTTACTAGGGATGTACTGTTTGTTTTTGCAGTTGTTCAACTTGTAAGTTTAAGTTATCTTGTCAAGTTCATGATCAATTTTGAAAATGATGGATCCATTTTTTTGCTGATTATTGTCTATGTTGTGTGCATTTGAACAGATAATTTCTTCATTGGCATATTTGGTCTATTTGATTGATAGCACTCAAAACTTTTCCTTGTGGTTGGCTTGGGGATTTGGTGGACAATTTAGTTTCTACTATATATGTGGTATGCTTCTAAACTATCAGAGCACTTCATGACTATTTTATCTGTTGGTAAGCTATAAATGTGTTTGCCTTCCAATGTTGTTCAACATAGTTATGGTATAGTTTATTTGCAATATTAGTATAGGTGATTTTCATTTGCTAAAATAAAATTTGGGTAAAAACATGGGTAGTGTTTTCTGTTTTTGTCATGAGCCTTTCCCATAGTTTTTATTGCTTACATGGTATATATGTATTCGATCTAGTATACAGTGTTGGGAGGATCCACAGACAAACTTGAGGGTGGTTAAATAGTGTGTTTATGGCTAAAAATCTCTCTTTTTCAATTGGTCATTTGTTAACCAATATTAAACTCATTGCATGCAATGGTGAAGTGTTTGCTAAGTACAATACACAATATAGATAAGGAACACAAACAAGCAATGCAAACACAAGGATACATAGTGATTCGGCTCAACCCAAGCCTACATCCACTACCTAAGCACCTCGCTTACACACTTGGATTTATGCCTAATCGGCAAGGTTACCAAGCAAAACATGGCTTACGCAGTCTCTACACAAGTACAACAAGAAAACAAGAAAACAACCATACAAAACAAGTAAAAAGGAATAAGATCTTATCAATTGTAGCTCAACACCTCTTTTTGTTGCCTAAAAGTCGCTTGAGGAACTCTTCGAGGATGATGCACTTCAATTAAAGGGTTGCCATGTTGGCCAGGAATAAGGATTTTCTCAAGTGAAGTTTTACATCTAGGTTCTTCTCTTTCCAATCTCAAGATGATACAGAGATTCACTCTTTCGAGATTTAGGGCATCAGAGAAGTATTATGGAAGGTTGGGAAGGAAGCTTATATAAATTTCCTTATGTGAAGGGAAGGATATGTCAATGGCTAAAAAACTAGCCGTCACAACGTCGGTCGAAGTCTAGACGCGCCTCGGGTGCCCCAACATCTCCTGCACATTGATCGAAAAGTTATTGGAAATTTTCAGAACCTAGTTGGTCGAAGTTCGGTCGATAGTCGATTGACTGACCTTCGAGCGAGGATCAGCCGAAATTTACGTTTATCACTGATTTCTAATTTTTTGGGTTTTGAATTTTAGATTTGACTTTTCGAAGTGCATACTACTCAAAGACCTATCCAAACAACTTACATAAGCGTATAAAATATAAGTACATAATAAAATGAAAATCTCTTGTGCAATTTAGATAAGTAGCGCTGTAGCATTTGAAGTTTTTGTTTAGTATCGCTTTTGCTTTGTGATCGTCGAATGGAACCTGAAATAGCACACTTTAAAACATCGTTAGGTTATTGTTTGTTATCGTCAAAACCTTTTTGAAGAATGTCTGAGCACGTAAGTGAAACGTGGCCAACATATAGCATGTGCTATGAGATTTTCTTTACAACACATGCATTTAAACTTGTTCTTTAGTAGATTTAAGCTTTTAGCCATTTCTACATATTATCTGGAGTAAAAAGATTCTTAAACAGATTTACATCTTGTATGAAAGACACATGTTATATCATCAATTTATTATATTTAGGTTTTCTAGTGGGAACTCTTGTTACTCTTGTTATTTTCTCATTATACTTATCTGCAAATTCAGGAGCTATATTGTTCTTTGCTCTGCTTGGGTTATCCGGATGTTTCATAACTTGTTTTGATCCACAAGTGCACAATGATTTGTCTCAGCCATGCAGAGAGTTATGTCTGTGCTGCTGTCAACCAGGGTTAGCACTTGTTTTTCTTTAGTTTTTTGAGATTATGAATCTATAAATCTGTTCTTTTTTATGATATCTTGTATCTTCTCTGCTTTCGAATATATAAATATGTATATATTGTCCAGATCTTTAGTTCATAGGCTGTATAACACTATTTGCTGTGAAAGAAGAAGCCTGATCATTCTCTTTGTTTCTCTTTTTCTCTTGCTCTTCATCCCTTCCTCTTTCTTCCTCAGTTCATTCCAACTATCTTTAGCTGCTACCCTTGCGTACATCTGTTTGATGTAATCTATCTGGATTTTTTTCAGAATGTTTGCTGGACATCAACGCTCTGGCACTAATTACTACTTTATATGGGGTGCTCCATCAACTGACTGCACCACGTGCTGTGAGTGTGACTGTTGTGAAAGTACGGAAGGTGGATGCTTAGGAGGAGGGGATGGGGATGGAGAATCTGCTCTACCCGTTCTGCTTATCGTCGGACTACTTGTTCTTGGTCTCTTCACTGTTATTGGCATATTTTATAGTGTCCTTGTGGCAACGATGGTTCTCCAAAGAATTTGGCAGCGGCACTATCATATACTTACAAAACGAATGCTAACACAAGTGAGTCCAGTTTCTCTAGCTAGGCATGAACATTTCCTTCCTCATCTTCTTATAAGTACAATGATAGTCCTGTTTAACAACGTTCCATCTTGTATATCAGGAATATGTCGTGGAGGACGTCCGCTGCGAGGGCACTGATTGGCGCCCACCGCCCCTTCCGGCTGAGCATGTTGAACAGCTCAGGGCACTTAGACTACTATAGTCTAAGTGTCTAACCTCGAAAGCAAACAGTATTAACGAATCATCTGAAAGTTGCTAATATCAAGTGAATTTCCCGACTGGTAACAGTTTATGTCACTCTTGTTCTCGGACCTAAAGTAGCATTACAAAAATTATAAGATGTAATCAAGTTAGATGAATTGTATTATGTTTTCAAAGTGAAAATTCTGTTAGGGTTTGTTTTTTTATAAAATTTGAGGCCAATGGCCACACTTATGTTAGGACTTGTTTGTTGAATATGATAGGTATTTGTATTCATTGTTTGATTAGTGTATGAATTAAAAAAATGATATTAAAAATATATAAAATTAATATTATATTAAATAAACATTGGATTTGAACATCTTATACAATATTATTTTTTATTTTTTATTTTATTCTATCATATTCAATTTAGTGAAACATGAACCATTATAGGTGGTTTATAGGTGGTCAATCGGTGTGTCCGCGCTTACCTTTTTCTGTCTAAAATATTTTTGACGCCTGTGATAAAATATTTGATAAACTTAATTTAAATAATTATAATATATTTGAGATTTGAAATGTATGCATCATCTTTCATTGACAATGTTGATAACACAAATCAAATCGAGTGCTCAATAAATATGCCTATAATGAGTAAACAAATTTAAAAGAGTAGCAGATGTTTATGAATATTTTCAATCTTAAATTTTATTATTATATTTAAAAGGGTAAATTATACTGATATCTCTTGAGGTTTAGTAAAATTATATTGACCTTCTTTTATTTGTTCAGATTACAATCATCTCTCCTGAATAATTTTTGAGTAAATTTTTTAAAAAATATTTGTGTAATATTTTATAAAATTCAGAGAAGGTTTGTGTAATCTTATTTCGTAATAGAGGAGATTTGTGTAATTTTTTATAAAATTCGAGAGAATTATAAGATAAAATTATAAATAAAGGAAAGATCAGTGTAATTTATTCTATTTAAAATAATTTAAGGAGGAAAGAGTGCCATTTGTTCAAAAAAATGAAAGACTCCGGTTCAATTTACTCTAGTCAAACCGTGATTTCAGTCCGGCTCTTCTCGACCGATACTCACCTCTGATCTTAGCCGTCCATTTTGTTTCACCTTCTGTTCCATCGCATATAAAACGCCTTGAAACGAATACACAGCGATCCCGTTGATCAAGCAGGCGCGTTTAGGGTTTTGGCTCTCTCGACCAGAGCGGCGGCGGCGGCGGAGTTAGCAGCAACCCTCGAGCGGCAGGAGATGGCGACGCCAGTGGCAGTGGAATCCGTGCAGTGCTTTGGGCGGAAGAAGACGGCGGTGGCGGTGGCGCACTGCAAGCGCGGTCGCGGCCTCATCAAGGTGAATGGCGTCCCCATCGAGCTGGTGAAGCCGGAGATCCTGCGCCTTAAGGCCTTCGAGCCCATCCTCCTCCTCGGCCGGCAGCGCTTCATGGACGTCGACCTCCGCATCCGCGTCCGCGGCGGCGGCAAGACCTCCCAGATATACGCCATCCGCCAGAGCATCGCCAAGGCCCTCGTTGCCTTCCACCAGAAGTACGTCGATGAGCAGTCCAAGAAGGAGATCAAGGACATCCTCGCCCGCTATGACCGCACTCTCCTAGTCGCCGATCCACGTCGCTGCGAGCCTAAGAAGTTCGGTGGCCGCGGAGCCCGTGCTCGCTTCCAGAAGTCGTATCGTTAGACATCATTTCTTTCATGGGTTGGCAGTCAGTCTCCATCTTCTTTCTCTCCAAAAAAGTTGAACTTTTGTTGCTTTTCCGATGTTTTCCATGCTTATTCGACTTCGTTAAGGATAAGATTTTGCAATTTAGATATTGTTCTTTCTGGTATTCTGAATCTAGATATTAATCCAGTCGCTCTAAATTTTATCGGTATCTATTGTAGTCCAAGTTCTGTGAGATGAATAATTTTATACTTTGATAATAATTTGATCACATGCTTTTCATGCTGAGCTACGGAGATTGAATACACAGGATATACAGCACAATTGACACAGTAAAATAGAAGATACAACATCATTTTCTTCTTTATTGTTTTGTCTCAAATAATATTGCAGAAGGATTCAGACGAAGATTACTAACTTTTATCTGCATCTTCAATTGAGAGAAAAAAAATGCTCTTTAGTTATCATTTAGTTTTATATTTTCTCCCCGTAATTAAAACGTGGAAAGGAAAGTGATATCTTCTCTACTTATCTCCACTTTACTCTGGTTGCTATAAATTACTGTACTAATTGCTTTTGCTAAAAATTGTCCTTCAAATTTCAAGTTTTGGAACCAAAGCTGTATTCATTGAGCTCAGCAAAATCTCTAGAAACTTTAGAACCTTCCCATAGTTCCATTTTTGAACTTGTATAGTTGCCAATCTCAGACTTTGTTTACTGAAGTTGTGTGCATTTCAGAGCTTTACTTGTCCGTTAGGTAGCCATGACACTGCCCTAGATAGATGTGGGTCTTTTGGTTCCTTTTTTCGCAGCAGATGTAGATGAGCATCACATGAAGAAGTTTATCCTGTTTCATGAACTCTGGGTGGTAGCATGTGTTTATGGATACGCCATGCTACACTGGGCTATGTTTTCTGCAACTGTCCAGTAATGCCTTCTTGATTTTAGAGGCTGTTCTTGTGATCCAGCACCAGCAGTCTATCAACTGCTCCCACTGGTTGATTCATGCAGCTGGTTTGATATCTAGCATCACTGCCCATAGATTCTCTCATTGTATTTCTTATCTTCAGAAAAGTTCTAGACACCGAAAGCCACTGTTTTCATGATTTTAGTTTCACCTTATAGAAACATGTTTGGTTTGACATTTTCATAAAATAGATTCAAAATCAAAATGAAAATGAGTTTTTCTGATATCGATTTTCTTGTGGTTTTGAAATCATATATTTCAATATCAAATTGTAGTGTAATACTTGTAGTTACAAATACCTTTATAAAATTAATTAATTCACAAATAAATTAAATTACATGTAATTTAGTAGTTAATTAAAATGAAAATAATTATATTAAATTTAAATTATTTTCTTAAATTGATAAATTAATTGATGCAGTTTGTATCTAACTAAATTAAATCTAATTCTTAAAATAATTTAATTTTTTTAAAGTCGATCTATTAATTATTTAATCAAAATTAATTTTAAACCTTTTAACTTGATAAAAAAAAGAATGATAATTTTTATTAATTAATTATATATAATTGAACAAAACACAATATTAAATTATCAAAATATAATTAAATCTTACACAATTATAAATTAACTACTAATGCATAAATAATACTTTGTAAACATATAAACAAAAGTATATATTAAAAATTTGTAATTTATGTCAACTTTTTTTTTAGTTTTTTAATAGGTTATTTATAAAATAAAATTGATAATTATGTTAAGAAGCTAATAATATTGATCATTTTTTTGAATCAATTAAAATTTAACCTTTTTTAATTCATTAATACGAAAATTTATATTTTAATTTTTAACAAATTTATTTTGAATGTTTATCGTACCAATTATAATGATGGATATCTTTTTGTTGGTAAGCAATTTTTTTTTACAATCATATTAATTTTTTTATATATATTATGAAATGCTACGCACCATGAATGAAAATGAATTTTGTTTTTATAACCAAACAAACTTTAAGTTCCAATCAACTGAAATCCGTATTTTTACATAATTAAAAATTGAAATCATGTTTCTGGAAGTAAGTTTTTGTTTTTACCGAAATTAAATTAGAACATAATTTTCGCCAATCAAATAAAATCTTATATTCTTACAAAATCACAACATCAACCAGACAACTAGTAAGAAAATTCTAGTGGTAGCCAACTTTGGGTAGCAGTGATAATATAGAATTTAAATTTCTAATATGATAATTTATTATGATTTTTTATTTTTTTTTAAAAAAAAAACTCCAGTAGTGCCGTATAAATAGTGGAAAAAAAAAAATGCAGAGGAGGCCCGAAACCAAAAGCAAGGAGACGAGACGTCATCCGAAAAGTCTCCTAAGCCTGCAACAGGCTTCTCGAATGCGTTCCTTGGTACTGAACGCGCCGACTCTGATGAACCCTTCCCCGCCCGGACCAAATCCACATCCCGGCACCGTGATGACGTGCGTTTTCTCCAGGATCTCATTGAACACGTCCCAAGATCGCCTGCCCGGGAAATGCACCCACACATAAGGAGAGTTGGTCCCACCGTAAACCTCAAGGCCAAGACCAGCGAATGCTTCCGCCAATGTCGCTGCATTGTCCTTGTACACAGCAATCACCTCCTCTATTGCCTATATC